>QRFJ01000071.1:1771948-2454448 GCA_006176705.1 Cocos nucifera | reverse complement strand
CACAAACCACCGGAAAGTCCTACCTTTTTTTTCTGAATCTATCAAATCTATGGGGTACCCCTGCGCCCTTGGGGGATTCTTCTTAACTTGTTTTGGTTCATGGGCCACCCACTTGACTTCTTACGTGACCGTTCTAGCGGTTGGTGCTATCCCTCTTACCCCACACTCCGTGGCAATCACTGGTGCTTGGGCTGGCATTTTCGATGTAGTTAACACCTTGACTGGGGCTGTTGATATTTGGGTGGAAAGGAATTCTAAGTACGACAATTAGTTGGATCCAGAGATACGGCTCCCCTAACCAACCGAATTTACTCGAGATACCGCGCTGCCTCAAAGGATTCTGGCATCCGACTCAGGGCTTCTCATTCGTTCCGTGGAGGTAATCAAGTGACGGTACCGTCTGCCGACTTTAGCATGTACTTCCTTTCCGTGCTGGGATTCTAATTTCCCCCCTAGTATTTGTCTTGTTGCTGGTGCCAAAGTCCATCTTGATAATTTGCCTTACTGCCGTGGCGGGATGCCAAAGGTCTTCTTTCTTTTTTTTTTCCTTTCTTATTTATTTATTTATTCTTGAAGGTGGGGATGGAAGGGATTATAGGGATACTTGAAGGAGACATCCACTCAGCGTTAAAAAAAAAAAAAAATTTCCTAACTAATTCTTCATATTTTTAAATTATTTCAAATTAATCCTTCGGCTACTCATCTGCATTAGCTTGCAATTATACATGATTGAAATATCCTTATGCTTTTCACCGTTTGAATGGATGAAGAGGTTTGAAGTATTTTAAGTTACGTATGATAGGTGCTATTTAACTATGGGCCATAGATAATTTTTAAATATATGTCATATAAGTAAGGTTATATATTAAAGATGTTTTGAGATCCATGTAGATATATCAGTGAAAAGATTCGAAGTACTTTGAGATTTTTACGATGGATGATCTTTCATTATAGGCTATACACCATGGCTGCTTTGAAATTAGTGCAAACAAATGAATGAAGGGGTTGGGACTGCATTGTACGATAGATGATTCTTAATTATGTTCCAAAAACTAAGAAAAATTTGAGATATTTTCAAATGAATGAATGATGTTCGGAGTGATTTGAGATCTGTATTTTGGGTGATCCTTAACTATGGGCCATTTACTAAGTAAGATTTGAGATCTATGCAGATAGATGGATGAAAGTATAATTGAAATGCTTTGAGATCTATGTAGACCTAAGTCATATGCTATGAGTTTTTTGGGATTTGTGTTAGGGCATCACCCATAAATGATTGATATAGGGTATTTTGATTAATAGGATTGTAAATGGGTGAGGTAGGATTGGATCGTGAGTGATCCTGACTCGGCCTAGTTTTTTTTTGTTGGATTCTAATATTAGACCTAGATCCTACTTAATAGAAGATCGAGTCGGATCAAGTTGATGGCTAAAACTTTCAATCCAATGATTCATTTATATTGGATCCATATATAATTTGGACCCAATCTAAAAAATTTGGATCTAGATCGAATCCAGATAAAGTCTGGATCAAATATAACCAACTATATTTTAATTATTTTATAGCCAACTAATATTAACCATACAACATAGATAATAAATAATATTTCTCTCAAAATAATTTAAACCTTATTTTATGTTAAAATCATTGCTTATATAAGTCTTTAAATCATAGCTTAGAGGCTCAAACATGTTTGGATCCTAACGGTATATCAAATTGTCGTAGAATATAAGATCTAAAATTGATTCAGAAATCAAACAGATGAGGTTGGATCGAGTCTAAATTCAATAAATTTAATTTAACTTAGAAATAAAATGAGTTTAATTTTAAAATTTGATGTGGTCCTATGGATCCTTCAATCCACCCAATCAATTTACAACTTTGTTGATTATAATGTAATTTTATGCTTGGGTGACGTAATACATTTGTTAGAAACTTTCAAAGTCGAAAAGTCCTAAGCTGAAGTGAGGTGGCATCCATATAATTTTTTTTTAAAAAAAATTGTAACCTAGGGTTTATACCTTTAGCACACCCAATTTTTTTTTTTTTTTAAAAAAAAAGACGTGGAGTGTAAGGGTTACTTTGCTGGAGACCACTTGAGTCCTATGGTATGTTGCCTCTACCTCATATTGCCTTTTTATTGGCCTTGCCTCTCATAGCAAAATAGGCACCGGAGAAAACATGTAAACAGGGGGCCTAATCATCTCCGCTGTCGATGTGAAATGTTTAAAGTTCGAAAGTTTGGAAGCGTCGAAGCATCGTACCTCAAGGAGCTTAAAATTAGCATGATAGCATGTGTTGGCACGAGGTTAGGTAAAGAGGGCGCATAATGTTTCCACCAGCCATCACCTAAATATCCCAATCCAATTCGTGCCAATGACCGAGAGCCACGGACCGTTCCTTCCCCGCAAAAGAAGAAGGTAGAAGAAAGAAGCTTTTATCGCATCGTTACAAGCAAAGTTAGGAACAAATGGTACTGCCGGGTGAGGTTTAGTTTGGATCGGATGAGCGAATCGAACCCATTTGAAGAAGAAAAAGAAAGATGTCAACAGGTATCCTCTCCATTTTGGAGAGCTAGATGACAAAATTTCTCTTAAAGTATAAAAGACATCACCATGACGGAGCCTGTTGATAATAAGAACAACAAAAATCTTAAATTAACCTTTTAACGTAAAATTTTAACACTCTTTTTTGTTAAATAAGAACTCGTTTGATTCATAAAAAATAAAAAAAAAAGATAATTTTTAAAAATAAAAAAAAATCTCTTATTTGATTAAAATTTTAAGAAAAAAGAGAGAGTAGAAAAAGCTCTTCAATATTTTTCATATTTTATGAGAAATAAAAATTCATGAAAAAGATAAATTTTATGACTTTCCGTGAAATGAGAAGTAATGACTTTTCTTTTCAAAAATATTTTTTTTAAATATATGATTATAGAATATATAAATTCTCAAAAATATCATTAAATATTATTATTATAAATATTAATATAATATAATATAATATTTATATTTATATAATTTATATAATATTTATAATATATTAATATTATTTTAATATTTATATTAATACAATATTTTTATTAATATCAATATAAAATTTATATTTTTATATTAATATAATACTATGTTAATATTATATTTATATTGATCTAATGTTATATTATAATATATTAATTTCATGTTTATTTTAATATAAATATAATATTATTATTTATATAAAATTTGGGAGCAAAATGTATCGCTTTATATCTATTAAGGATATAATAGCTAGGTATGTTACATGGTTTTTCCAAAAAGTGGATATTCAATTAACTATAAGCTACTTTGGAATAGACCATTTTTTCATGATCAAATAAACATATCAAAATTATATTTTCAGAAAGTCACTTTCTTAAAAAAATACTTCTCGCAAATCAAACGAGTCCTGAAGATTAACAAATAAACCTTATATTCAAAGGATGATTTCTTATCTTCCTTGAGTAAAGTGTCACATATCTATCATCAAGAGAATGGTCAAATAGTTTGGCTAACTCATTATTTATGATGATTTGATAGGCTCAAGAGAGCATACTTTATTTATTTCAAGTAAACCATCATATTCGATATGGATCATTTTGACCACTATGGATATCCAAAAAGATAATCAAATTTGATGTGTATCATTTTCGTTATTATAAAAACTTGATGTGGATCACGTTCACCAATATGAGTAGAGATAGATAGAATTTAGGAGCAAAATCTACCATATCAAAAAGTCGAATCATGTGCCAAATTTTAAAAGGCAATAACTTAGTCATGTGATATCCGATTGAGATATTTTTTTAAAAAAAAATTAGATATTTTTTCAAAATCTTTAACTTTAAGCCAGCCCCTAAAGGGGCCAAAATTCTATCATTTGGGTTTTGAAAAGGATCAATCAAACCAATTTTTTTTTTCCAAAAAAGACTTCATTGAAGAGTTTTCTTCTAATTTACGAAGAATTAGGTAAAACGATAGAAGGCAAGATTGATGTAGAAGTTAAGATATATCTTTTTATAAAATTTTAAGAATTTTTTTGATTTTTATATTTATCTTTTTAGGGATCTGATTCTATTAAAGTAGGAAAAGAAATTCAACCTAAATTATTTAAAAATAGATACCTTTCTAAAAGATAAGAAGATGAATCTGATCTAAATTGTATAAGAACGAATTTCATTATTATAAATAGGAGCTATGTACCTCAATTTATAGTATAAAAAATTAATTAATAAAAGAAAGAAAGATTTAAATTCTATATTCATAATTTTTCTATCATTTTTTTTCTTTCGAGAGATCTGAGTCGATAAGATTGAAGAAAAATTTTCTTCTCTCAAATCAGATTATTATTAAAAATTAATTAGTTTGTGTCGTATTTCTTCTCTAGTATTTTTTGTTTTATTTGAGCATTATCCTTGCTGTTAAAAAAAAAGCACCAGATGTTGCGAGTGATATCCGAACCTTTTCATGATTACTAAAACGTTTCTCAGCAATTTCTTTAAGAAAAAAACTATATTGCACCACTCTATGATATGTATAATGAGGCGCCAACATATATATAGCCCCTCTTTAGTACCCATGATACAGATTTGCCTTGTGAAATTTCCATATGCCGGCATTGTCCTGACATTTAAGCCTTTCCTGATATTATAAATAAATAAAAAAAAAAAAAGTAATGTAGCCACCTTATGAATGGCCATGCATGCATGCATGGTGCAGCTCCGAAGAAAAGAATAGCAAGAACTTGTAGCTGTAAATCTCTGAAATTTCAATTTTGTGCTATAACGTTGGTAACACATTTTGCTATTCTTAACAAAGGGTAAACAGCTTGACACTACAAGAGACATTTAGACCTCCAGATATTATGGGATAAATATCATATCACACCCCTACATTACCTAAAGTGGTACTAACATTATCAGCACATGAATGTCCATGCCACGACTTGTTTAAATGAGGGACGGAAAATAAGTTCCATGGTAGTTATTTGGCTTCCAATGTCCAATATTACTGTACCGTCAGAAAAACAATTGGCTATTGTCTTTTTTTCTTTTTTCTTTTTTGATGGAAAAATGAAGGAAGTGAGAAATCTATTAGTAGAAAGGATTAAGGATTACATGAGAAAATTAGCAGGAAAAAGATTACGATTAGGAAGGAACGAGGAGGACGGTTCGGACAGAATGGACTAGTTGCTGTCCACAGTTTTGGGGCTGCGCAGTCTTGCCCTAAACAGTGAGGGTGTACGGCACTTTGATCAGAACAGCTGTAGGGGAGCTCTTTGATTTCGAGAATGGTTTTGCGTTAACAGCATCTACATGTAGCACTTAAATCATTCTGCATATTATAAAATAATATTATGATGCGTACGATATTATCTATTGTTGCACCAACAATATTATCTCATGGAATGGCCATCATGCAGCTCGTTGGTAGGTGAGAGGGATGGCAAGAAAGCTACCTATTCAAAAGAATGTGAAATTTCGGTTGCTAGCACCGTGGCGGCATGAAAACAATGGCAATTGTCAATAAAGGATGAACAATTTCTGCAAGTTAATTATATTTAAATCTTTCTTGATATAAAAAAGAAATACACAATATCCTACCTAACCTGCCACCGATGCAGCCATCTCATGAATCGCAATAATGCAGCTTGTTAATGAGGTTTCCATTAGTTATTTAGCATTTAAGTATGATATTTTAGCAGTATGCTGGCATTGTGCTTCATCAAAATTATTGGCTATTGCTAACAAAAGGTCAAGAGCTTATGCGAGTGATATTTAATAATTTTTTTATATTAGAAAAAAATATTATAATTTTCATACATTACTGATGTAGCATCGGCATGGTCATCTTGTTAATGAGCTCATAATAAGAAAATTACCCGTTACCTTTAGCTTTTTAATATAAATTTTTACCACTCACCTATGAAAACAGTTGGCAATTATTAAAATGACTTCAAGAGTTTTTATAAGTAACATTTAAACCTTTCTTGATATTGTTCTATATATATATAACGCTCTCTACGCTATCTAACATGGTACCAACAGAGCCACACCTAGAATAGCCATTTTGTAGATTGTTAATTAGAGGAAGAACAAGAAAGTTACCTATTAATTTTTTTTTTTAGCTTTTGGGTGTGAAATTTCAATGCTATGTTGGCACTAGATTGGCAGGAAGATATTTGACTATTGTTCATGGAAGGTTACCAGTCTATCTCCAACCACATCTGATGGATAGATGATCAGGTAACATCATGGTGCAACATAACATTACTCATTGGGATATTTCTCTCTGCGCAAAATGTGAAGGAGGTCATCAATGGTAAAACAAGAAAACTTGGTAGGAAAGGCATTAAAATGAGTCTAAACAAAGGAGGGTAATGCCCATAAAAGAAGAGGGCACAGAGAGCGGCAGAAGGTAATAGTTGCTTTTCCTTTCCGGTGAGGCCAGGAACCACGCATATACGTACATATATATATATATATATATATATATATATATATAGAGAGAGAGAGAGAGAGAGAGAGAGAGAGAGATTACATGGCCACATAGACCACCGCTCCCTCGGCAACCCCCTCCCTCCCCTCCTCTGTCTCAAAACCCATCCCCTTTTCTAAAACAAAAGGGCCCGAAGGGTAACCATCTTAAAATCTCATCTTCTCTTCCAAAACAAAGAAAGTCCCAAGGAAAACCACCTTCCCACTTGGTATTCCCTGCCTGTCGTTTTGTTTTCATTCTGGAGCCGAAACCACTGTTGTATCTGTCTTATATCCCTCGCGCTGCCTCGGCCTCACTCGATCTCGATCCCGAAGCAAGACCGCATCTTGTGGCCGCTGTGCGACCCCTCCTCTTCGGCCCCTTCGCCGTCATTTCCTTCCGCCAAATCCAAAGCCTTGGGATAGATACGGCCGAAGACCGTATCCCCTTCCCTGTCTACCCTTCTCTCTCGCTCGCCAGACGGTGAGAAGTGGATAAATGAGGCCTCTGTAGCCCTCATTCACGCTCTCCCTCTGTGCCATTCCTCGGCGAAACCTTGATTTTTCGATAGGAATAGGTGGAAAGATCTCTGGATTGAGGGAAAGGCGGGATCTTGGCATGAGAAGGACCAAAAAGATCGGATTTTGGTGCGCCATTGTTTCTATTATCTGTTGCTGCTGAGGTATGGGAAAGAAAGCGTTTTCTTTTTTCTTTTGCTGTTGGTTTTTGTTTGGCCCTGTTCTTGTTTGATCGATGTCCTTTTTTTGGGCTCATTTTTTCGATTTTCTTCTTTATCTTGCGCCTGAGTTTAAATGATGGATAGAGCCGACAATACTCGCGCATTATGTAATGAGATCATGGGGTTTGTTTGTAGGATGTAGTGGGATTTTTCTTGCTAGGATGCTTGAGAAGAACATAGTCTAGGGTTTGGTTTTCGGAATGGTTAAATGCTCTCTCTTTTATGGAGATTATTCACACAAAACAGTTTGGAAACGGCCTTAGGAATGGCGATTCTTTTATGATTTCTTACAATATTGTTCTATGTGAACCGATTCAGTCCAATCGGAAGATTGGGTTTTATCATATCATGCTTTTTGTTTAAATATTAGATTATAGTATGCTTTTTTTTGGACGAAAATTATAGCACGCTAGTTGATATGTCCGCATGATCTTTTAGCCAAAAAAAGTACTGTTCATTGCTTGTTTATATTTATCTGTTCTTTTATATGTTTTTTAAAATCCCTTTCCTTCTAGTAGATGAAAGATTTTCATGGGATTTGGTTCAATGATGCGAAAACTTGTATTATGTTCTGTTTTTTCTTTTATGTAGTCTTAGTTATATTTCCTGCTGTAACTTTTAAGTCTCTTCGTCAGCCATAAAATGCTTGAAGGTGCACAGAATTCTATTTTACAGGAATTTTAGCTTGCTCTTTCGTTAAAGTTTTTTTTTTTTTTTTTTTTCCCTTTTTTGCCTTTTGTTTTTGTCCCTTACCTTCTTCCCTGGCCTAGAATAGTTTTTGCTTGGAATTTGATTCATGTGTTTGGGAATTTGTTTTGAAGCTGATCTTTAATATTTTGCTGCTCTTTACTCTACTATTGCTTTTATTATCCTTTCAGGTTATTGTTTTGTTTTTTGTTGAATGGTATTGTTATCCTCATGGAGGGTGAGATATCATGGGAGTCTCTTTCCATTAGCCCCTTTGGAAATGAGGTTGCCGACATTGAACCAGTTTCTGAGGGCAATGATGAAGGCGAAGAATTAACAGTTTCCTTAGATGGCATTCTTCCAGATGATATCTTAGAGAGAATCCTGTCCTTTTTGCCGATTGCAAGCATCATCAGGTCTGCATCTGTATGCAAAAGATGGTATGATATCATCCACTCAAAGAGGTTTCCATGGGCCAACAAGTTGCCTCAGAAGCCATGGTACTACATGTTTACCTATAGTGAGTCTCCGGCCGGTTATGCTTATGACCCAATACTTCGGAAGTGGTATGGCTTTGATCTTCCTTGCATCGAGAAAAGTAACTGGTTTATCTCTTCGTCGTGTGGATTAGTTTGCTCCATGGACAATGACAGTAGGAGCCGCATTTTTGTTTTCAACCCAATCACGAAAGACTGGAAGATGCTATTGGAACCTCCTGGTGCAAAATTTCCAGATTATAGTACCCTTGCTATATCTGTGGACAGGAAGTCTTATGATTATACTGTTGTCGTGGCAAAATCGAAGCAGGTGCCAGGTGATTTCCTTCAATGGGACCTCTCCATCCACATATATGAGTCTGGGAGTAGATCATGGATCACATCCATCAAAGAAGTTTTGACAGGATGGAGGGGAGGTGATGAGAGTGTGATTTGCAATGGGGTTTTGTACTGTTTGATTCACTCTACTGGTGTTTTAGGGACTTCTGACCTTCGCCATGGTCTGATCATGTATGATCTTTCTGCCCAATCTTCTCACACTTCTCTGATGCGCACCTTTGTACCAGCGCCTTGCTCCCTCACCTGTGGCCGGCTGATGAACATCAAAGAGAGGCTGGTCATGGTCGGTGGGATAGCAAAATATGACAGGCCGGACATCATCAAGGGAATAGGCATCTGGGAGCTTCATAAGAATGGGTGGCAAGAGGTTGCCCGAATGCCACACAGATTTTTCCAAGGATTTGGTGAGTTTGATGATGTTTTTGCAAGCAGTGGCACTGATGATCTCATATATATACAGAGCTATGGAGCTACCGCTTTGCTTGTTTTTGACATGAGCCAGAAGCAGTGGAAATGGTCGGTCAAGTGCCCTGTGACAAAAAGATTTCCTCTTCAGCTTTTCACTGGTTTCTGCTTTGAACCAAGGCTTGAAGTGGCCTCCTGAATTGTTTTCTTCAGTGTTGGATTAGATGGAATCACGGTGATCTATAAATTGTTTCATTGTTTTTGGTGTCATTTTGAAAGTTTTTGTGGGCTTGAAGCTTATAGAAATTGTTTTTGTTATAGAGGAAATCATTTCTGAAAATGTTGCTGGTGATCCTTGTTCTTTTCTTTCATATCTCTGTGGACAGGACATCCTGTGATGTCTTCTGGCACGGTTGATGTATAGAATGTCAAGAGGAGCTGACTCCCGTTATACTGTGATGATAATTTCTGCATCATTTGGTGAAAAAGTTGTGTTTCTTTTACTGTTTTGCTTAATCTTCTATGATTTTATTTCCCTTATCAATATCAATATTCCACTCATATGTATGTCTTAAATATCATTTGTATCCATCTTTGGTTTCTTTTGCTAGTTTGAAAAGGCTATTTTCTTTCTCGCTTAGGTGGTTTTCCTTTTTGTGATGAATGAATAGCATTTTGATGTTCGTTATGAATGCCACTTAAATAGGCAGAAGTTTTCTGGAGTTGCTCATTGCCTTCGTTGTATGATTAAAGAGCATCAAATCTCAAAGAAGTTTGGCTCCATTATCTAAATCCTTGTTCTTCGACTGTAATATCTTTAAGAAAATGTTTTTTAAGGCACATTGATGTGCTTAGGGCACATATTTAATTTACTCATTTGTTCAGTCAGCTTCAGGTTAAATGTTCCTTTTCTCTTTGATATATATATATCCAATTGTGCTTTCATATCTCATTACCTGTTTCACATACAGATGCTCGACTTTAGTTTGTATTGCAATTGGCATGCTCAACACTTGTCTTAATTGTCGGGATTCTGCTATCTTCTTTCTATTTTCTTCATGTTCTCCCATCCTAATGTTTAAGAAGCCTTGCCGACGTATCATTTTCTTTGTCACAAAAAACCCTTTTTTCCCATTGTTGTTTCTGAAGGATGATAAATGTTCTGTGCTGCTTCGTAAATAACTTTCGGGCAATGGATAAAGCTTCAGCTTGCCATGATATGTGCAATAGCTGGATAATTCTGTATGCAATAAGGTGGGTAATTAGTCTTGATATCCCATTGCTTGTATTCGGTTATGCAAATCTTATTACTCCACTACCAATTAATATTATGAGGTGAGCATTAGTAACTCTTGTATGAAGAAAGTTAGACATCCTACTGTTGTTTTGATCTGAGATATATCTATTTGTTCTCAGATGATGGCAGAAGCTAGATAAAAGGGCAACCTAAAATCTGCCTAAAATGACCAACAAGCATCCCTTCCAGGAACGGAAACACATGACGTTTGGAAGTTTTTGCTTCTCTCTGTGAGGGGAGATTCTTTTCCTTACCAAGACCCTGTAAAGGTATGAAGGTCTCTTGTTCTTTGTGGTGTAAGGAGCAAATGATATCCTTATCTATCTGTGTGCTCCTTTTTTTTTTTTTTTTTCCACGGAAAGAAAAGGAAGAGGGGATCTTGGGTCTTAGCTAAACTAATGGAGCAGGGTGATCCCTTGTCGACAGCCTTCTCTCAGAGGTTTGGTGGGAGGACGGTGACAACTGAGCCCATTTCTGGGCACTTTTGAATCAACTGGTGGGTTGGTGGTGATCGATAGATGTCAGCTGGTGGCTGAGGCCATCGTCTCTTGTCCACCCTATTCAGGACTGTCCCGGGTCATGGTTAGATTTTGTTGGAATTCTGCTTGGCTTCTTTTGATGAGTTAGTTGTCTCTTTGCATTTGTCCTGGAGCTGGCAAAAACTTTGTTAGTTGTTTGTTGATCTATTGAGATGCCGACACCATGTGCAATCTCTCCTTCGCTTTATGGGCTGAGACTTGTCCCTGTCTCTAGCTGCATTTTTCTTTCGAGATTTACTGTTTATCTTGATAATTTTCTGCTTTGCTTTGGAACCTACTACCCTGAATTGTGGTTAACCACAGGCTTCTTGGCCTGTACTTGCTTTGCCAGCCCACAAGATGTAGGAAGCAACCACCCATCATCAGCTTTTTTCCCTCCAGATGTGATTCAAGGTATAGGGGATCGGGTTGTATCTTTGAACCGTTGGATCGTGTTATGCACGGTTTTCAAAGTGCAATATCAATTTTGTGATCTGTGCCGACGGTTGGAGGGCCTTGAAACCGAGCGAATCGCAATCCAATGGTGGACTTCGCCAACCCGAACCCAAGATATAGAGGGTGGGATTTGTTTGAAAGGTTTCATTTATGGACTACAAATGGCGGAAAACATTGGGGACGTCGGTCCTAAACTTGCCATGTCTGTGCATCGTCTGCATTGATGGTTGCAAAATATTCGTCATTCTTTTATCAAAAATCAAAGGCAGTCTTTGTTTCGAGCCACGACTAGATTTGTAAAAAGGTGTGGACAATGATCATAAACCAAGGATTTTTATATGAAACGTCAAAAGTTTGGTGGGCGTTTGTTTTTTTTTTTTTGCCTGTATAATTACGCACTAAATGGATGGAAAATATGGAATTTTAAAACTTGGTTTGTTGTCGGTCCTAAATGGTATTTGAAATTGTGAATTAGATCTGAAGTTGATGAATAAAGATTTGTAAAGATTTGGCTATATTATGTAATACTGTAAATGGGCGGTAATCACATTCTCCTCATCCTTCTTGCTTCTGAATACTTCTTATGTTTCATGACTGCCTTACCTTTGGCCACACTAATCCTCGGAAATCTTACATAAAATTAGCTTATATTTACATTGATCCTAGGAAATCTTAAACAAAATTTGTTCTCCCAAAACAATAAAAGCTAGGACCTCACAACAACCAAGCAACCATCCAACAACTTGGCTGCAAGATGTGCAGGGGTCGCAAAACATGGATGGTTGATGGATGATGAAATGGCAATTATGTAGGCTTATGATGCACATCCGACACCATAAAATCCGGTGGTCTTAGAGCCAAAGGGTAACATTTTAGATCCGCATATGGCAAGATTACCGGTCGAGATTGGCGTAAAAAATACTTCAATTTATGTTGAGCTGGGCGGAAGAGTTTGCAAGTAAAATGGATCCTCTAATAGGCTGGCCTTAGTTGAGCCGCAAGTTTTATTACATAAAAGAATAATTAGTAGATATGCTAATTAAATCATAGCATTGGCTAAACGGGAACAGAGACCTCAGACCAGGTCCGGGCCCAGCCAGCGAATATTCCCAGCGCCTACTTAAAAACTAGTTGGGACCATAAATGTCGATACTGGACCCAAGCCCAAAGCAAAGTTGATAAACCTTCCGTGGCCCGGTCTGGCCTGGACCGGTTGGCAGCCTTGGTGAAGAAGTGGCTTGGAGATTGATGAGTGGGTAACTCCTAAACCAAAAGAGAAGCCCTGGATCCACGAAGATGTCTCCGAGGGAACCACGCCTGACCGCGGCCGCTTGGCTGTTTGCAATTGGCTGGTTTGAATCCCTCGCATCAAATGTTTGCCCGTCATCTCTGCGTCTCAGAAGTTGTCACGTAGTTCGGATCATTAGAGAAGAGAAATTCTAATAAAAATCAATAACGGGTCATCCGAATTCAAGATTCAAAGTTTTAACATGATTTATGTTGTAAAAAGAATTTACAAATCAAAATTTATATATTTTTGTGGTTCTAATCTAATTTTATGTGATATAAATTCATTAGCTCAGCCATGACAACTAAGTAAGGTGATGATCTTAGTGTCAACCAAGCCACCAACCATGGTAATCGATTAAGCTTCTAACCTTGACAATAACTGAGCTACCAACGTGAGTAGATTACTCAATCAGCTGCACTGAGACATGTGTCACTAATTCAAAGCACATTAAAGATGATTAAAGCTACATAAATACGCTGTCATTTATCTTGTTAAAAAACAGGACAATTTGTTTCATATGATTGAGTGGTTACCGCATGATCCATGCAGTTGAGATCTATGACGTGCATATAAGTGCAAATCATTACCAAATAATTAAAGTCCACCTCTGCCTTACTCGGTAACAAGCATTAACCTTTGCTCTATATAAAATAATACTCGAGGAACCGTCAAATATGATTTAGTAAATTTTCTCATACTTTAGAATTCTTGAATATCCATTATTTTTATTATTTTTTTAAAAATTCTATCTTCGATCGAATAAACTTTGATAAGTTAACTTTAATTTTTTATTTTGAGGTCGAATTACTAGTATCAGCTTCCTCAACCCCTACAACCATTTTCCAAATTCATCTCCAATCTCATCTCATCGCCTTCAAACACTCATCACAATGTCTTATACAGCAACATTGGAAAGAAAGAACAGTAACACTCTCGTAGACGAATTTTTGTCAAAAATACCTTTTTTTCCCTAATCAATTATCCCAATTCAAGGGATTTAGTGATGTTCACCTGTAGACAGATACACTCATGGCCCACCTTTCTCGAATGATTAGTGAACTCATCCAAGAACTTGAATGCCCCTTTGGTAAGTCTTGTCCCCATATTAGTCGTGGCTAGAGATGGAAATGGCCAAGTTCTTACTCTAACGTGAGAGGACGAGGCCAGTTAGAAGGTTAGTGAAATGTCTACATATGTTCACCGTAACCAACTCTTGCTCAACCAGGACAACTGCGCTACCCAGTCTTCATCAATGGAAGTTGGTTATCCAGAACAAATGCAGGGTTCAATGGCGGAACTGTCGCTAGAAGTGGGTTCGATTATGTTTGCCTTCACACAAAAGTTCGCTTTAGCACACAAAATTGTATACGTGTCATGTTACTCTCAAGATTTTATATTGCATTTAAGATGCTTATAGTTTCATATTACTAAAGATGATTAATATGTCTCAATCTTTCACTGAACCATACAAACACTATGAGTACTCTCTGAAGTTAGAAAAATATCATTAATTCCCGAATGGTATCAACTCTTTCTATTTTCATAAGGGATAGGATTTGATTTTGGTTGGATTTAGCCTCCAAATATAGGGTACATACAGAATGGTAGAGATGGGGATTAGCCCCTCGTAGTCTTTAAAAAGTAGAGAGAGAGAGAGAGAAATTTATTTCAAAAAACAATGATATCATAAAATATTATTAAAATATTTTTTTATAATAAAATAAAATATTTTATAAAAAAATACTTATATAATAAGAAATAATTTTTTTAGATAAATATATATATAAAACAGGGCCGTGCCGAGCTATGGCAATTAGGATAAAATACAGCATCTCTGTATGGCAAGTCCTCCCACAACTAAAAATTTTTGATCATTTTTAATTTATTTTATATATAAAATTATTGATTATTTTAAAATCTATAAGCCAGCCAAAAAAGCATATTTTGATAGGCTCTTCTTTACTTTCAAGGATTTAAAGATTATCCTGGATTCTAATAATGATTCTTCTTATCATTATTTTTTAAATTTTTTTAATAAATTTATATTATATTATTTTTTTTAAAATATATTATTTAATATTATTTTATGTCTTGCTCAGTGTACAAGTAATCTGCACCAATTAGCGATTGGTGCAATATCCAAAGAATACGTAGGCGTTTAATATGGCGGATCACCCGCTTCGGTGCAGAACCGGTGCGCTAAGCGTGCGAGGAGTAGTGGGTTGTTGGTAAGCTCCCACCTTTCGCAAAAACCTGCAACCACGTAGTAAAATCCTTTCATCAACGGCAGGTACCGTGCCAAATCCTCCTTCCTAGCTTACTTTTTGACATTTTGGACACGCAAAGCCCAACGCACTGAGAGAGAGAGAGAGAGGGAGGGAGGGAGGTAACAGTGTAGGAAAAGTTTAGAGATAGAGATGGGAAGGGGAACAGGGCGCTACTCCAGGAGTAGAGAGGGTCAGGCCAAATAAAGGGGGAAGGTTGATGGAAGGAGAAAAGGTGGCAGCAGCAATCGATGGGGGCGATGATGGCGGTCTTGGTGGAAGCAAGCAGGAGCTCCCGGGCTCCAAGCTAAGGAAAGGCACATCAGCGGGGAAAAAGGTTGGCCTCTCCACCCCGGTCCCCACTGGGGTGCTGGAACCCAATAAGAACAAAGCCGTGCCCTTGGCCTTGGGGAACTCCTCCACTGCCGCTGTCTCGGCTAGAAGGCTTGGGTCCTGTCTCTGGGAGACGCAGGACCTCCTGCCCCTGTCGAAGATGAACCGAAGAGGCGGAAGGCTCCGCCCTCACAAGAATGGCGAGCCCCTCGACCTCCCTGATTCCTCGGAACAAGCTTCTCCCGTTCGAGTAAAGTTTCCAAGCCTTGGTTGCGATTTTGTTTTGGATTGCAATGCTGTTATTATCTACCGCTGTTTTCGAACTTTTTATTTTTTCGGTGAGAGACAAAAAAAAAAAAAAAAATCTTCTCATTGCCAAATCTATTTAGCTTTGTTTTGTAGTTGTTGTTGAGGTATGAAACTAGCTAATTCTCTGCTAGCTATCTTAGTTCTGTGATACTGAGGATATTTGTTCCACTTTAATAAATGTTCTTGATAAGGGTGGCTGGTTGGTTATATGTGTTTAGCTTGCTGCTGATAAATGATATGGTGTTGAGGTTACTAGGTGGGACTTGGTTTGTTTGCTAAGGAAATTTTCTTCTGATATGCTTGATGTGTGTTACTGAGCACTTGATGGCATCGATTTCTTTCTGTTTAATTAGTCGATGGAATTGTCGAGCTAACTTTTTCTTTTTTTTCTCTGCTTCTAACTATTTTTGTTTTCGTTTATTGTTAGATATTTTAGCCACAGGCTATGAAAGTATGAATAATTTGGTGCACTTCACGAGTGACAAACCTAAAGTGGATAATTAGTGTATTCTTTCACCTTGGAAAACATCTCCTACAATCCCCAGCCTTCGAAAGCGGTGGGGGAATTGACTGCCATGTAAATTTATACTTCATCCTCAAAAAAAATAAAATAAAATCTTCACATGGATGGCATGCGACAATATTTGATGGTTCGAAAATGGTTCAAATTTATTAAATAAAAAGAGAATGACATGGAGGAAACATATTCTTGGTTATGGAACTATGGAAAACTTACTGTTTTAACTATATTTTTTTCAGGATGATATTGAGGCATAGAAAGAATACTTTCTGTTGATGCAGAAACTGGTCGTCATCGGAATTAGCTAGAGCGGTGGTGGACGAGGTCGCCGTCGGAGACCTACAAAACAAAGTTCCGTCCAAAGCCGGTGGGGGTGGCTCCGACAGGACTCTCCGACGATCAAGTCAGCTCCGGTCAACAGGAATGAGTGCTCGGGAATGAGTTCCGCTGAGCTTAGAGAAGGAGAGGAGAGCTTAGAGATCAAAAAGATTAGAGACAACATATCTGGAGGATCCTTTATAGGCGGAGCTTAATTGATGGTGGCGGCCATACCGTCCGGTAGCGAGCCGTTGGGGCCGCATGGAGTTCGGTACGGAGAGGAAGGCGCCGTCAGGTGGATAGTGACAACCATCCTGGCAGGTCATGGGCTGCATGGGGCTGGTTACGGAGAGAGTGGTGTCGTCAATAGTGGTGGCCATGTCGTCCGGGCTGCATGGGACTAGTTACGGAGAGAGTGGCGTCGCCAGACTGGTAATGGCGGCCATATTTGTCGAGGTTCGACAGTCGTAGCTCGAGGAGGCAGGTGCTGGTTGGTGGACTCGGGCGTATACCAATTCCAAAGAGGTTCAGACTCCAAGAGGAGTTCGGCCGAAGGGGGTCGGAAGGAGTTCGACTGCTGTGAATCCAAGGAGCCCAGCCGCTAAGCAGTTCGGCAGGCTGAAGGGGATGTCTGGGAGAAGTCCAACTCCCGAAGAAATCCGATCGAAGAGGAAGCTTGGAGGAAGTTCGGCTCTCGCAGGCGTCTGGCTGGAAGGACGCGGAGAGAGTTCGGCCCTTCGCGAGAGTCCGACTGAAGTTTCGGTCGCTGGGGGGTTCGGCTAAAGTCCGGCCGCTGGGAGTCCAAGGAGCTAGGACCGCTGTGAAGTTCGGCCAGACTGAAGGAAAAGCTTCGGGAGGAGCTCGGCCGTAGAGGAGTTCGGAGGAGCTTCGGCCGGCTGAAGGGACGGCCGCTTGAGGAGTTCGACCGAGGGACGACCGCTGAGGAGTTCGAGCGTGCTAGGGGATTCCATTAAAGCCCGGCCGCTTGGAGTTCAAGGAGCTCGACCGCTAAGCAGTTCGGTCGGCTGAACGGATTCGAAAGAACTCGGATGCTAGGAGTTGGAGGAGCTCGGCCGCTAAGCAATTTGGATAAAGCCCGGCTGCTGGGGTCCAAGGAGCTCGGCCGCTAAATAGTTCAGGCTGGACTGTAAGGAGTTCGGCTAAGATCCGTCCGTTGGAAGCTCTTTCCGCAGCCTACTAGTCGCATTCAGGCAGAGCATTAAACTTGACTTCGATGGGAGCGGGGTTCATCCCCAATAATAGTCCCCCCCCCACTCCTCGAGCTCGAAATTCGAGGGAAGGGAAAGTGTAGAATAGACGACTGCCTGAAGTCCTCTTCTGGGCTCCGTACTGGTTCAGGTCAAAGCTCGGGGGAGATCTTATCTCCAGATAAAGTTGGTGCTGAAATTGAAGACCGAGGAGGATCTCATACGGGTGCTCGAAAGAGGTCTGATCTCCAACTGGGGTTGCCTCCGATCTTATTTCTGACCGAGGTTGGCACGGACGCTCGGGAGAATGCTTATCTCTAGCCGAGGTTGTTTCGGGCATCTTGGCTGAGGTTGTCGCGGACCTTATCTCTATCCGAGGTTTCTCGGGTGCTCTGGCCGAGGTTGTTATGGGCCTTATCTCTATCCGAGATTTCTCAGACGCTCTGGCCGAGGTTGTTATGGGCCTTATCTCTATCCGAGATTTCTCGGGCGCTCTGGCCGAGGTCGTCGCGGGCCGTACACAGCCGAGATTGTCAGTCACTTTGGGAGAGATCTTGTCTCTAGCCGATGTTGATGGAGATTCTGTTTCCTGCGGACTTTGGAGCTCGGACTTGGACTTTGCTCACGCATTAGGACGAGGTTCTCTTCCTATTTCTAACGGGCCGTGGGGGCACATACGGACCATCGTCGTGCCGTCTCCCCCCATCTCGTCCTTTGTAAGGTGGACGAGGTCTTCGACTTTGCTCGCGTTAGGACGAGATTCTCCTCCTGCTCCTAACGGGCTGTGGGGGCGCATTCGGACCGTCGTCCGTCTCTCCCCATCTCGTCTAAGGTGGACGAGGCCTTCGACTTTGCTCGCGTTAGGACGAGGTTCTCCTCCTGCTCCTAACGGGCTGTGGGGGCACATACGGACCGTCGTCCGCGCTTCTCCCCCCATCTCGTCTAAGGTGAACGAGGCCTTCGACTTTGCTCGCGTTAGGATGATATTCTCCTCCTGCTTCTAACGAGCTGTGGGAGCACATGCGGATCGTCGTCCGCGCTTCTTCCCACACCTCGTCTAAGGTGAACGAGGCCTTCGATTTTGCTCGCGTTAGGACGAGGTTCTCCTCCTACTCCTAACGGGCTGTGGGGGCGCATTCGGACCATCGTCTGCGCTTCTCCCCCCATCTCATCTAAGGTGGACGAGGCCTGGTCGAGCCACGGTCCGAGCAGGAGCTCTCCCTCCTTTGCTTCCTCCTTCCGGGGATCGGAGGTCGGGTAGCCCAAGTCGGCCGTTCCTGGTTCGGACCGCACGGCTCTGGGGAGTCCCGCGCCGTTTGAGCTGGCGTCGGGATCTGCCGGTGCATAGCCTACACCGCCTTCGTGAGGCTACGAACCTGCTGGACGAGCAGGTTAAACTGCTCCGCATCCACCGTGGCCACAGATGGAACCTGGGCCGTCCGGGTTGGAGCGAGAGCAGACGGATCTGAAGGGGATCGGGCCGCGGAGGCCGCCGAGCGCCGAGTCGAAGCCCTCCTAGGAGGCATTTTCTTCTGGGGGACGGACCCTAAGGGGGAAGAAGAGAAATCTCTGGAGAGGAGAGAGAGAAATCGTCGCCGAGCACTCCTTTAAGAATAAGGGAACCTCGGAGGTTTGGGATTGTCCTTCCTCTAGCGCCAATCTATTGACGCAGAAATTGGTCGTCGTCGAAATTAGCTGGAGCGATGGTAGACGAGGTCGCCGCCGAGGACCTGCAAAACAAAGTCCCGTCCGGAGTTGGTGGGGGGTGGCTCCGGCAGGACCCTCCGACGATCAAGTCAGCTCCGGTCAACAGGAATGGAGTGCTCTGGAATGAGTTCCGCTGAGCTTAGAGAAGGAGAGGAGAGCTTAGAGATCAGAGAGGTTAGAAACAGCATATCTGGAGGGTCCTTTATAGGCGGAGCTTAATTGATGGTGGAGGCCATACCGTCCGGTAGCAAGTCGTTGGGATCGCATGGAGTTCGGTACGGAGAGGAAGGTGCCGTCAGGTGGATAGTGACAGCCATACTGGCAGGTCATGGGCCGCATGGGGCTGGTTACGGAGAGAGTGGTGTTGCCAGTAGTGGTGGTCATGTCGTCCGGACTGCATGGGACTAGTTATGGAGAGAGTGGCATCGCCAGACTGGTAATGGCGGCCATACTTGTCAAGGTCCGACAGCCGTAGCTCGAGGAGGCAGGTGCTGGCTGGTGGACTCGGGCATATACCAATTCCAAAGAGGTTCGGACTCCAAGAGGAGTTCGGCCGAAGGGGGCTCGGAAGGAGTTCGACTCCTGTGAATCCAAGGAGCCCGGCCGCTAAGCAGTTCGGCCGGCTAAAGGGGATGTCTGGGAGAAGTCCAACTCCCGAAGAAATCCGACCGAAGAGGAAGCTTGGAGGAAGTTCGGCTCTCGCAGGTTTCTGGCTAGAAGGACGTGGAGAGAGTTCGGCCCTCGCGAGAGTCCGACTGAAGTTCGGCCGCTGGGGGGTTCGGCTAAAGCCCGGCCGCTGGGAGTCCAAGGAACTCGGCCGCTATGAAGTTCAGCCGACTGAAGGGAAAGCTCGGGAGGAGCTCGGCCGTAGAGGAGTTCGGAGGAGCTCGGTCGGTTGAAGGGACGGTCGCTTGAAGAGTTCGGCCGAGGGACGACCATTGAGGAGTTCAGGCGCTGGGGGATTCCGTTAAAGCCCGACCGCTTGGAGTTCAAGGAGCTCGGTCGACTGAGCAGTTTGGCCGGCTGTAAGAGTTCGGCTAAGATCCGTCCGCTAAAGCTCTTCCGTGGCTACTGGCCGCATCAGGCTGAGCACTGAACTTGACTTTGGTGGGAGCGGGATTTATCTCCAACACTTTCCTTATATCATCATGTCAGATATAATCAAAGATTTTTCCTTGGTGAACTTGCCACCCGTTATACATATAAAAATTGAAAATGATGAGTTCTCCTCTACTACTAACAAACTTCTTGCATCTTACACCAGCTTCGAAGTGCCGGCACTTTAAGGAGACATGTTGTGGCCTCGTTGATTCAGCACCAGAAGCTGATTGAAACAAATAATCATGATCTACAAGCTGTGTCCCCTGCCAGTGCAAGTTATAGCAGCTCAATGGAGGTAACCTAGTTTATATTTAGCTTTCAAACTTCTTGTGTTGTTTCTAGCAGCTGTACTGAATCATTTTGCTCTTGACCGAATCAAGATTTATCACCTAAAAGCTTGTTCAAAGAGTTTACTAGTTGGGTCCTCCTGCAGAATATCTTCAAATTTTTTCTTACCTGATTTTGTCATGCACTTGCAGGTGCTCTCATGGAACCAGGTCATCACTCCTGGCAGTTCCACAAATTGCAGAGGAAGGATTCGAGAGTCAGGATATAACCTTAAGGCATCAACAGAATTAGTGAAAGTATTGAATCGAATCTGGAGCCTGGAAGAACAGCACGCATCTAGCATATCATTGGTCAAAGCACTGAAGGTGGAGTTGGGTCATGCACGATCACGCATGCAGGAGCTGATGCAAGAACAGCAAGCTTGTCGCCATGAAAGAGATCATCTGATGAAGCAAGTTGCAGAGGACAAACTAATTAGAAAGAACAGGGAACAAGAAAGTATTAAAGCAGCAGTCCAGTCCATAAAGGAAGAGCTCGAAAATGAGAAGAAGATAAGAAGACGCTCGGAGAGTCTACACCGCAAATTGGGTAAAGAACTAAATGAAGTCAAGCCAGCATTTGCTAAAGCTCTGAAAGATCTGGAAAGAGAAAGAACAAGACGCGGTTTGCTTGAGGACCTCTGCGATGAGTTTGCAAAGGGGATACGAAATTATGAGCAAGAGGTACAAGAATTGAAACAAAAATCAGCACGAGATAATGATAATAGATTTGACTGGTTGGTACTTCATATTTCCGAAGCATGGCTGGATGAGCGGTTGCAGATGAAGACTGCAGAAGCACGGGGGGATCTGGCAGCAAAAAACACAATAATTGGGAGGCTGAGTGGCGAAATAGAATCTTTTCTTCAGATTAGAAGATCCAATAGTTCGAAGGATGGTATAGCATATCATACAGATGCCAGGAAAAATGGTAGTTTGCGGCGCCATTCCCTAGAATCTGTCCACTTAAATGGAGCCACCAGTGCACCTCAAGATGCCGAAGATGATGATTCTGTGGCCAGTGACTTGCTGTGCTTTGAGCTGAACATGAATGTCAGTGACAGTCCAATTCATGACCCCATTAAATTGCATGGTGAAAATGAAACAGATAAATCAGAAGGAAAAAGGAAATCTGATTCTACAAATGAGAAGAAAAAATATTCTGAGAAGGACAAGGATCATGATGTATCCGGTATGCAGGTACAATTTGTGGAACAAACTGATAGGACCAGGCTATGTAATGGAAACCCAGTGCATGTTGATGATAGCTCAAATGAGATTCCCTTGCCTGCTCATACTGATGCTGAATCCAGATGCACAGAAGTGAATCAAGGCAAACCTGCTACAACCCAGAATTCTGAAATCTGTCAAGCTCAAGATGGTGATCAAAACTTGAAAGGGAAGTTGGACAAACAGCATGAATCTGATCACCTAACCGGCAACTTAATGAAAAACCAGGCAGATTTTCCTAGAGGCGCAAAGTTTAATCCTCATAGGAATATCAGGAAATCTTGCAATCACTTTTCATTCCAACATCATTTTGCTCCAGTTGGTGGGGATGTTTCCTCAGGTGATTTCTGCAGTACATCTAGTCCAGTGCAGCAGTGGAATTATCAACCTGTATTTGCTGACCTCAAAGTATCGGAGTTTTCATCCAAACTACCGCAGATGGCACGAGCGAACACATTGAAGGCAAAACTACTTGAAGCAAGATTGGAGGGAAGGCATGCTCGCCTCAAATCTTCTAAGGGATCCTCAAATGGAATATATGACTAGGAGGAACAAGTAGTTTCAGCTACATGGACCAAGATGCTAGTTTGGCTTTGGATACCTGGTTGTTCAAATATTGCGAATGATACATTCTGAGCAGGAAACATCATATCTCAGTTTCCCCTCCGTGGAACTCGCTACGTAACTTTGGAATTTCTTCTGTTCACCAGGAGTTAAAATTTTTCTGCAATGATTACATAATTCTGTATCCTGCGGTCGCTAGCTTGATTGTTCCAGTTTGGTTGTATTTCTTTATCTTTTAATGAGATATAATCTGTGATCAGCATGTTATTCAAGTTTATCGCATTTCTCCAAAATTAGTAAATTACTATAACCACCACCACCATTTTGTAATGCCGGTTAACCATAGCTAGACCTTTCTTTTTTTTCCCCTTTCTATTAGATAACCTATCTGGTTCTTCCTGGAGTATTTTAGTGTTTGGACTTTCATGTTCGTATATCACCAGCCTGTGACCGGAAAAAAATGTTGTAATCCCTTGCATGTTGGTGTGTTCGGTTATCTTCAGAGAAATTACATGTTTATATTTGTTATACATGTACCTAGTGTAACGTGATGTGCAGAGCAGTATGCTTTATATCTTGGTTTGAGATGCATCACACCTTTTACCTCTAGTTTAGCAAAAATAAGTGCAAATTCTATGAATCTAGTGCTTTTCATTTCGATGTTTGTCTCCATTTTTTTTCCCCTAATTAGAACTAAGATTGTTTACTAGAGTTTGCAGAATCTGCTTCATTCGTTTTTAATCTTAGCCCCCCCCCCCCCCCCCCCCTCCCCCGTTTTTTTTTTCTTCTTTTCGCTTAATTCTAGTCAACTTGCTTTTGCTCCACACAACCATTTGCTCACACGTTGGTCCACTATTTATTTTTTGAAACATCCGGCCGTCTTCATCATCACCTTTATTGTATCGGATTTGATTCTTTTCCTCAGTATTTGAACGGTCGGAACATGTCCTTGCCAAGGGCAAACAATTGCTTCAAAGGGTGGAGTAGTACTTTTGACCATGTTGTTATCCTAGAAATATGGCGAGAGCTTTACACTCACAGAAAGAATTACGTTGTATTTATTTATGTCGAACGCTTATCGGTACGAACATTTCATCTCTCTGTTCTATGCAATTATCAGAATTTCCTTCTCTTGATGACAAATAGTGGAGGAGTATTTTCAGCGCATGAAAAGAAAACTTTGATGAAGTACAAAATAGAGCATATATCATCATGTACTAAGCAAAACTCAAAGAATTTAAGCTCGCGTCCGGTGAGTCTCGTCTCCTTCATGAACCACGGTTAGAAATCTTCCTCTACTTCGTTTCCCCCGTGCATCAAGTTCCAAACAAGTAGGCTCAAAAGCCCTTTCTTTTGCTGAATGATTTGACCGCATTCCTTTTAGAACAGTATGTACATCACCTTTTCAAAAATGGGGAATCTATGCACGATGCTCCTTAAACCTCTATAGAGGAAATTGTCTTTCGGCCCTTCCAAGTTTTTAATGTATCCTGCTCCATGTTTTTGGGGCACTGCTGTGCAAGAGATTTTCTTGTATGAGTATAATAGAAATTCAATAATGCTTTACAATTTAAATTGCAAATAATAATGCAGTCAAGCTCTTATATATCGATTCAAACATATTTATTTATTTATTTATTTTAATTTCTTGATTTTTTTTATCAACATGTTACTTTTGGTTGGTTCTTGCTCTTTCTTCTAAAGAGATTCTAACTTATTTTTTTAGCTAGTGTTTTGGCGGGAAATTTCCCAGGCCTTGGAAACCTTGCAACTGTTGCTTTTGAGCCGTATAATGAATCGACGAAGTGTTTATGTAGTTATGTCTGCTTCTCAGCTGGTGAAGATCTTAAATGACGCATCAATATTCACGCTAGATGGCTGCATTCAGATCGTAGACGCTTATCATGGCTTGTTATTTGTTACTGGGATATTTTTGGGCTGATATTAGGGTCGGCCCAACTAAGTTGCACGAATCAATCTAGCTGGACAAGCGGCCCATTAGTAGCCCCAGAAGTGATGGACGGCTTGCTCGCTCCGATCTCGTCATCGCTATCTGGGACCCAGGTGGACACTAAAGTACTCTCTCTCTCTCTCTCTCCCACCTCTGCAAGGGACGGTGGGGTCGATCCGACGGCGGTGGGATTCCGACGGGTGCTCCAGCTCCACCGGGACGTGCCGAGAACCGCTCGATTGTACTCGGAAGGCTTGGATTTCACCTTCAGTATGCCCACCGTCAGATGGGCCGAGCTCCAATCCGGCCCCTTGAAGCTTGCCCTCAAGTCTGTCGCTCTCTTCCTTTACCTCCGTTATTTTCTGTTATTTATTTTTTTTAAACCCTTTCTCGTGTGTCCTCCATAGAATATCTGTATCTAGATATTACTTCGCTTTAAACCCTTGGTAAAAGTAATACTGGTGGTGTTGAATTAGATGATGATGGGTTCGATAGGGTTTCTGATGCATGCTGTGCCTTCTTTAGAGGTGTGGTCCGGGAGTTCTATGATCGAGAAATTATTGATATGTTGGTGTTAGCTTAGATAATCTCAAGCTACGGGGAGTGCCATTTGCAATTCTGCAAATTACTAAAATCTTGTGCAAGATTACAAGTTTTGGATCCATTAGTAGCGCAGCACGGTGTCAGATGCACGATGGATCATAATATTAGCTGTTGCTTGATTTATTATTTCACGTAAAAGGCGAATTGAATGAAGGAAAAAGTTCCTGGATGGATCGGTGCTCAATTAAATCGATGGTCACTTTTAAAGAAAAAAAGGCTTCTTCTTTTTTTTTCCCAATGAACAAGGATAAATAATACTGAACTTAGCGTGAGGCAGAGAAGAACAAGGTCTCACATGTCTGCAGTTCAAGATCCTGGGGTCAAACACTGCCCTATTTGAATTTTACAGGTGAAGAATGTGATTTTTTATGATGTTGATTAGGGATCTTGTGGTTGAACAGATGTCTTGATTCTTGTGATGCAATATAGTGTCAACTGAGAATTTTGCAGTTCGGTAATTTGATTTGGGTTGCACAGTAAAGAAAACTTTTATAATAGGTCATTTATTAATTATACAAGTTAATTAATTTTATATTTTTTTAGTTTGGTGTGAATCAGTTGAGGAAATATTCTAAGGATTTTAGGGCTCATTCAAAAGGAAATGTAATTTGGAAGAGAGCAACTTTTCGTAAGGAAGAAGAGGAGGAAGCTAGTTTCTAAAATAATAATTTGGGATGAATTATTGAAGAGAAGATGTTCCACTAGTTTGCAGGTCTTTGCTAGCTTTTGTTGAGCTTAGTACTGCATGGTATCTCAATTACTATTATTTCTATGCTTGCCCTTATGTCATTTTATTGCTTTAGCTAAAATGAATTAAGCGTTGCTCGAAATGGATAATTAGCTTATACTTCATGCCTCTAGTTTAATTAGCTTATACTCTCTCTCCAGTCTCCACCTCTGCAAGGGATGGTGTTGTCGATCCGATGGCGGTGGGATTCTGATGGGTGCTCCAGCTCCACCAGGATGTGCTGAGTGCCACTTGATTCTCCTCAGAAGGCTTGGATTTCACCTATCAATATGTGCACTCTCAATCTCTTCCTTTACCTCCATTTATCTTTTGTTGATTATTTTTTTTACCCCTTTCGCGTACATCCTCCATAGACTATTTATATCTAGCTACATTTAACCCCTTGGTAAAAGTATTACTGATGGTGTTGAATTAGATGATGATGGGTTCCATGGGGTTTTTGATACATACTGTGCTTTTCTTTGGAAGTGTTGTCCAGGAGTTTTATGTTCAAGAAATTATTGATATGTTGGTGTTAGCTTAGATAATCTCAAGCTACAGAGAGTGCCATAGCAATTCTGCAAATTATTAAAATCTTGTGCAAGGTAACAAGTTTTGCATCCATTACTAGGACAGTGCATGTCAGATGTACTATGGACCATCATATTAGCTTTTGTTTGATTTATTATTTCACATAAAAGAGGAATTGAATGAAGAGAAAATTTCCTGGATGGATTTGGTGCTCAATTAAATCAATGGTGACTTTAAAAAAAAAAAACTTTTTTTCAATGGAACAAGGATAAATAAGACTGAATTTAGTATGAGACAAAGAAGAACAAGGTCTCACGTGGAGCAGTTCAAGATCCCGCGGTCAAACACTGTCCTCTTTGAATTTTACTCATGAAGAATGTGATGTTTTTATGATGTTGATCAGGGTTCTTGTGGTTGAACAGATTTCTTGAGTGGTTCAATGGAGAATTTTGCAGTTCAGTAATTCCATTTGGATCACACAGTAAAAAGAACTTTTATAATAGGCCATTTATCAGCCATAGGAGTTGATAAATTTTAGGTATTTTTTAGTTTGGTGTGAATCAGTTAAGGAAATATTCGAAGGATTGTAGGGCTCATTCAAAATGAAATGTACTTTGGAAGAAAGCAACTTTTTGTAATGAAGAAGAGGATGAGCTAGTTTCCAAAATAATAATTTGGGATGAATTATTGAAGAGGTGGTGTTCCACTAGCTTGCCGGTCTTCGCTTTAGTTGAGCCTAGTACTGTATAGTATCTCAATTACTATCATATGTAGACTTGCCCTTACGTCATTTTATTGCTAGCTTGAGCTAAAATGAGTAAACTGTTGCTCGAAATGGATAATCAGCTTATATTTAATTGTCTCTAGCCCCAAATCAGCCTCTTAAAGGACAAAGGGTTTTCATGTTTACTTGAATTGGGACTGGATAGCTTGGTAGCCCAAAATAATTGTTCTCTGGTAGACCTTGATGCATGGGCAAGAAGCCATGCTTGAGAATCCATAAGCCACGATTACCTCATTCAAGGGGTTTTTGCTGTTGTTTTCATGCCCAAGTAGCTTAATATTATATAAGCCAAAACTATTTTAGATTTTGATAGCTTCCGTGTTGTCTGCAATCTTCCTGTGATGATGAGATGGTTATTTCTAGATGGACTGTGGTATCCATTATGCCACACATGTGACAAAATTCTGCACCACATGCATGATCCAAGCATCATTTGCTGCAATCAGTGGAAATTTGATCCCATGCCACGTGACATGCCAAGCAACTTGATGCATGTGAAGGCCATGTAAGCATTCCAGCTCAGATATGTATGGTGCACGCATAGCTTTTCACATGCTGCTCGTATGTTCAACTGCATCTTATGATTCTGTTCTTGAGATTGGAGACACTTATCAGAGGTATGAACACTGGTTCTTCAGATTTGGATTCCTGCTCCAGTCGCGCTGCAGATAAGTTTCTTGCTTCTGTCAAAGAAAATGCTCATAAACAAATAAAAAAGTTGTTCTTTAGCTATTCTATGTTGGATTGGCTGAAAGTTTTGTTCCATATGGTCGATCTTCTGCTGAAAACTTGCTTTGGCTTCCCATTGTCTTTTACAGTGACCGACATGCAGTGGACACTTGCAAAAGTGATGGCTTTGGGAGCTGAGTTGGTTGGCTCTATTAGATGCGAAATCTATTCGTAGGTAATCCTCCACTAATATATATCCTCATGTCTTAGTTTTTTCTTGATTTTGTCTAATATGATCAAGAGTTGCAAGTGCTTTGGTTGATTATAAAGGCTGCGGCCTCGTGTTGCATTGATGGGCACATGTTAGGTCTATATGAACCTGCCTAACAAATGCATGAAAGTATGAGCGCGGACAGGTAGTTGAAACCCTGGCATGGAGGATGCAAAAATTTATCACAGTGCTTTTCAGATGCAATGGGATATATGTCATCATTAGCAGCAAAGTCTTCCAGTCTTGAATTGTCATGAAGGCTTTTCTTGGTTTGGTTCTGAGTGCGGTCGCCATGTTCGTTTAGATCAATCAGCAGTCTTCATAGTTAGAGATCAAGCCAGTTGAAAGGGTCCAACTGTAGCTTCTGAATAGGAAATACGGGGCAAAACTGATGTTGAACATAGGGTCCAACGGCACATGGGTAGGATATTTTCATCTGCAGAAGCTTTTTAACAATACAGAACCTAGTAGTTCTTAGGGCATTTGCTGAAAATAGACGGTGCCTCTTATTCTGCGCCTTCCTTGGAGAATTATGCTTAGGTTTTCAGCATGGGTTTTCATTGTGTTGTGACCTTTTTTTGTTGCAAAGCGAGTTTGTGAGTCTAATTATCAACTTAATTTGACAATGAAACGATGATGAACTATTAAATTTTGTTCATTAAATTTCAATCTGAATTTTTGTTGAATTCTCTATTCTTTTGCTGAATTTTAGATCTTCATCCTAGCCAATTTGTGCAGCCATGCTTGAAAAAAATCATCCATGCTCATTTTAGAGCCGCCATCATGACCCAACAATCATTGGTTGTTGGTCATTGATCATAGTGGTTCCTGTCATTTTTTATAATGACATTTGAAAGACAAAATTTGCTACAACTTCCCCTCAAATCACCCTCATGACCATCAAAGGATGTCTCCATTGCAATTAACAACCACCGAATCCTCCACTTCATGAACTAATGACCTACAGCACCCTGACCATGGCTGGTGTACTGCATTATATGAACTCAAAATGCTGGTTCCGCAGAAGCAGCAGCGGTATAAGTTATATGGTTTCCCGTTCCCACTTTTCTTTATCGTTGCACCCCATCATAAAGGCCAGCGCTACAGCGCGCGCACACGACACCACCTTTCCCAAAGGGCAGGAGCACCCTCCAAGCGTAGTAAAATAAAAGGATATCAACCCCCAGGTGGTTGCTAGAATCCAAAGAGGCCAACCGGGGTATCACAGCCTTTTGGGCATCCCATGTTGAGCCACACGTGAGCCTAATAGGGCTCGTACACGTGTCCGAAAAATCACTCAAAGTACCGGTGGTTGAGGTACTTAACAGAAGGTAGTCTGAGTTGAAGAAAAAGATATTAGCGCAACCCAGGAGCCTCTAGGTTTTGGAAAGCGGGAATTCCAGTGGAAAGAGGGTAGAGCTTGGGGAAGAGCTCCCCGCACTATCTTATGTGGGGGCAAACCCTCGCCCACCACACCAAACCAAAGTTTGAGCGGTCTTGGGAAATATAAAACAAAAGGAATGACAAAAAGCAACATCGTGGAGGGGAACCCAGGAGTAGACAACAGGTTAAAGGAGATTCTTCAGCCCATTAGGGTTAGGGTTTCACTAATATACAGTGCATATACGGCACTTGCGACGCATCCAAATTTGACCCGGAAGTCTATGCGTAATGGGAAATCTACTCTAAATAATTCTTATATGTATATACACTTGGGAAGAATATATGCGAGGCCATCCAGCTATGTAGAATGTTTCAAACTAATGTTCATATATAGAAATATGCTCCAAGTAAACGGTAACTCATTATCTTAATGAAGCAGGTGGAACTTTGTTCTTTTTTTCAGACTTTATTCTGAACTAGCTGAACCGATTCCTCAACGAGCTAAGCCGAAAGAATTTCCTATAGCTTGATTTAAGATTGCAGTTCGATGTATCATAAACTTCAGCTAATCGGGTGTACAGTGGCTGTTGCTGGCTCATTGTTTTGATTTTATTTCCTTCCCTGCGACCCAACCTGGTTTGGATTCTTCTTTGCTTCTTTTTTCACAAAAAAGCTACATTAAATTTTCATCCAAGTCTCTCCTACTGCGGTCTTCAATGAAATGTTGGCGCACGCTCACCGTTTACCGATCGGATAGGTTGGTGGAATTTTAACCACCAGCATCCAAAAAAATATCAGGAGAGCAGGAAATTCTTATACCGGGGCTGTAAAAGATCCTGACTCCAGCCTGAAAGTTATGCGATATCTGGAGTAGGAATTCCAGGAATAAACTTTTATAATCATATAACCAAGTACGCGAACATGAATCAATATCAGCAGGACGGTAACAACGATCAAAACAAATGGCAAAGCCCCGATCAAACGACCGAATACTTTCACGTCCTTAAAAGCCTTAATCAGTTCTTGAGAGACGCCTTTAATTTGGAATCTTCAGATAGCGGTGCTGCTAAAGGTAAACCGCACGCCGGTTGATGGTTTACTTGCAGAATTGGTTTAGCATTAGCGTTTGAACGACGGTTCATGGCTTTTGTTGCATGGCTACGAGTTATCATTCTCTTGGCCCTTGCTTTTCTTGCCTGAGAACAAAGTAGCTAGAGCCCCTTCAAAATTACGTACAAAATAGAGAAGCGGTAAAAGAAAACGCGTGACACCAGGGTTAAAAGAACAACGGTTCAACTGCTACAAGACCCGTTGCTCTTTTTTTTTTTTTTTTTTTTCTTTGAGCAAATAGCAATGGAGACTTCCATTCAAATCAAGGTAAAAAAACACGCCATAGCTTTGCTAGACGACCAAAATGCTCAACAATTTAAAGTCGGAATCTAGCCATGTCGGATCTAGTCCTGAATTCCCAGCGGTCCAAAAAAAAAAAAAAAAAAAAAAAACAAAGGTCAAGAAAACCAAAGGTTTTAACGAGGTAACAGCAGTACGGCAAATGCATAAAGCCACTAACAAATTATGGCGGGGTCTTCTCCTAATTGGTGGTGCCCCATGGGATCCTGCTCAACGAATTTATAAGCTGATATATCTTCATAATGGAAGATAAAGAACACGTGATGACCAATGACACATGAATTTATTTACACAGCTGGACTTTAAATTATTCAACTAATGGTTTCAATACAGATTTTGTCTAATGAGAACAAACATCTTACAAGAGCATGTGATGAGCATAAAACCACTTCAAGGAACTCCATCTGCTTCACAAATTGCCAACAAAACGCGCTTAGACATGACACAGAAAACGCCGCAAACCGAACCGCCAAACAGAGAAAGCAAACGACAGCTAAAAGGATGCTAGCCCAGCTCACATCTCCCACCAAGGAATTAACAAAGTTAAAATAAGTAACCACACCTCTTTCACCGTCCGCATTGCATGGGATGCCACAAAACATCATGTTTAACAAATCTTCCAGATTCTCACTAATAACTATTGCAAGTTAAATCATTCCCTCCGGTGAACTGAGAAATTTGAGACTGCATTGATACCAAATAAACCAAACTACTCAAAAGAGTATACCAACATTTTTTTTGATGAAATAACGTGATCAAGCAATACAGACAAGAATAGCATCACATGGTTACCAGACACAAGTAACAACAAAACAACTGTTAATGCTTCTTGTCGACCTTAAGATCTGCAGAATTATTAATACAGAGATGCCAACGATAGACATATCATCAAATCCATTACAAAAATAACACAGGAGAATTTAGCATGAGCTTGTTGAACCCTCATCCACAATGGATGGCTTTCTCAAGATAATAAATAGATAACAAAAAAGAATAACATCCAGGCATTTCAATCAGAGACTGAACTAGAGTGATATTGACAAAAAGAGAACTTGTTACAAAGTAATCTTTATCGTTTTCCCCTTAATAATTTTTTTCACGAGGAAGTGGCAGCAATAAAAGCAGAAAATAGTACTAACAAAGGCGCCATCCCTCTCCTGAGACTTGAGAATAATACAGTAACGATAGCAGTACGCAAGTACACAATGCAATAAAAATAGAAAACTTTAGGCATGAGCATCATGAACCCTTTTTTTTTTTGGTGAAAAAAAAAAAAAAGTATTATGAAACTTTTTTTTTTTTTTTTTGGGTGAGAAAATGGGTATTACAAACTTCACCAGCTCTGAAGTACCAGGTGCACTCCTGTAGTTGTGAGCTGACATGTGCTTAGAACTTGCAGCTCCAATGGAGAATCCTCCAAAGACCAAAATTACCATACCGTACGAGACTTAAAGATTACAAAGCCAGAAACATGTCTGAGGCAACAAAACCATTTGTTCATTGTTTCAAAAGGTGCCAAACCATCCGGCAACCAAAGGAAAAAAAAAAAAATCTTCGGAGGGCAAGTCTCTCCTATTTTAGAAAGAATATTGGATTTTTTTCCCCCTCAAAAAAAGAGGGGAAAACCTCATCAGAGCTTCACTGCAAAAGAACAAAAGCACCAGTATTTACTACACATCTAAAATTAAAACTGAACCTATAAAAGCCAGCATATGATGTTACAAACTAAAATAGGTCACGGAACAGGCACCCATTTGCATAGCATCCACAAAGCCATCTGCTTGTTAGCATTCACCAACCAGGTTTTGACGAGACAATAGAAGATGAACAGCCTAGTAAATTAAAAAGAGCAATTCCTGCATGGCTGTAGTTTATACAAACCTGTGATGGGCGAAAGAGGCAGATAGGTCACAAAACATACCATGGATATATAAAAAAGAATTCCAGAATAAAGCCTTTTTTTTTTTTTTAAAATCTGTTTGTATACCTCTGGGTGCATTAAATTGAAATAAAGGCTTCAACCAAAAATCTAAAATTGGACTGGTGAAGATAAGAGTTTTAAAAGATTCACACGAGGACCAAAAGAATCACAATAGGACAGCTTATGAGTTAATACTACACCGTTTACGAAAACATAAACACAACTCATGTATCACAAACAAGATGGGATGGTCACCCGAATAGCACTCAAAGAAGTTTTTGCATAAAGCTTATCATTGCTTTACAATAGGTATCATGAGTACGACCCTTTAAAGAATCCAAATGCTGCACTAACGTGTGATTAGACTCTCAGCCGAAATGTAACATTTATCTAACACCATTTTTGTTACGATAAGCATATGCTAGGAGCCAACAATAATAAAATCACTCAAGATTTTTTTTTTTTTTTTTTTTCCTTTCAATGGGAAACGTCGTATGGTGTGCATAGGGAAAATATTCACACAAACTAGAAGCAGGATTAAATAAAGACTTCATGAAGCATATGCAAAAGAAGATTAAACTAACCTGGTTTATTCCCGGATGGAAGCCAACATAAAAACGAGAGAAAGTAATAAAAAATAGACTAAGTTTCCTCTTTTTGAAGATAGAAGGAGAAAAAATAAGAAGGCATCTAGACAAGGTTCATAGCATGCATGGGTTTGTAGAGAAGGGAGCTCCCTTCAGTCCAAGCATAGGCAGCATAGGATCTGATTTTATCTCCCGCATCATTCACTCAATTACCAAGCAAACACCTTCTTGGTAGTTGGATGAATGAGTCGGCAGCTAATTCAACCCTACAACCACCCATGAGTGGACTGAAGAAAGCTCTCTTTAGCCTAACCCATCTCACATCACGAACAAAAGAACTGAGCAAAGATTGTTCAAAAGAAGAAGATAAAAATCTAAATCATCAATATTCAATAAAAAAAAAAAAAAACAAACAAAGGAAAAGAAACCAAGCATGCAAAGGAAGATCTACAAACAAAAGAAAAAAAAAAAAGTGTTTTGAGCTTCTAAAAAATTGTGGAATTAACAAATAAACTAAGCAATCTTGTGGTATATATTGGCTTTAGACCGATGATCATAGGACTTAAAAACCAACATGTCATGGCTGGGAAAGAGGAGAGGAAGGGAAAGAAGCAAGGAGAAGAGGGAAAAGGCCAGAGGCCTTATAAGTGTTGAGACTGAGCAGAAGAGAAACAAGGATCGTCTTCATTGACAAAAATAAAGCAACCATGCATTTACGGGGAATAAGATCTAAGAAAGAGGGAGTGGAAAGGTGAGGAGGTGATTCCATCGAGCACTTCCAAACCACCGAGTAAGCTATGGATCTAAGCTTGGAAGAATGCCCTTAAATAACTAAGAGAGGGGCTGACATCACATCATGGAGTACCCAGTATATAATAAACTATTATACTCGGACCAGCATTGAACAAGTGGAAATGGGGTTTTCTTTAGAAAAATAAACAATCACGCAACTATTGAACATTTTCTCTCTTTCTTACAAGCAACACTTCGTACCTCTGCATCCTTTTGTCAGCATCCTTCAGTCTTCTGAAATTTTTTGACTTCAATTTCACTTGTTGTGCTCCAAAACCCTAATAATACTATAGTAAGATGAAGATAGAATGTGCATCGCTATCACTTGAAGTACAATCCTCTACTTTGCTAAAATGGGCACCAGGTCGTATGGAAGAACTTGCAACTATTAGTTTGGCTCGAAAACTACATGTTTGTATTTATATCGCAAGTATATTGTATCGTTCTCAAACATGACCGGTGCGACATAAAACTACTCGCATCCAGATGAACCAAGAGATATCATCCCATCACCAAATCACATCGTCAAATAGGAACACCATAGAAGCTTTGGGAAACCTTTAATAGGTTTAAAACCAAGGATTTTTTTATAGGAACACCATATAAAAAAATAATTTTTATATCAAATTATTATATTTAATATAAAAAATAAAAATAAAAAAAAAATTAGTAGACTCATTACTTATTTTGCAAAAAAAATATCATAAAATATTAATATTTGATAGATTTTTAAATGATGATAATTCATGTTTGATGAAAATATCTTCAATAAAATTATATATATAATTATTGATTTTATTTTAATATTCTTTAAATTTTATTTAATATTTTTTTATAAAAAAATTAAGATGAAGATGACATTATGTAAAGAATTATGTGATTATAGATATCATATAAAAACTAATTAAATATAATAATACTATTTAATATTAAAAAATTATTTTATATTAAAAAATATATTTATAAATTTTATTATATTTTTATCTAGAATTATCTCCAATCAAACATAATAATTTTTTTTCATTATCATTTTTTAAAATAATTTTTTCACCAATCAAATATAATAAAATTTTTTTTTTCATAATTATTTTTTTAGATAAATAATTTTTATAAATTATCAAATTATTTTATAATCTGACATATTCCAATCAGACGAATTCTTAAAATATTTATGATTGATATTACTTTTATAAAAATACTTTTTAATTTTTTTAAATATTTATATAATTTTTAATGGATAATGACATAATGAGCAAGCTTCGTTAATTTTGCTAAATGATCCCACAAGTCATGCTTCCACAAATTACGCTGTCACTGTTATCATCCGATCGAAGGAAGGCTTAGTCCAAGTTGTGCCAGCCATCATGCAAGTTGGCCATATTTTTCTTTGGAGGTTACTGTAGGGAGTAACTGAACCAATGGCTCCAGGGCTAAGAATATCCTTGGAGCATCCATTTTAAGTTTGAAATAGCTTGAATGATCACTTATCAGAGAACAAGGTTATTGGCTGTTTTTTAAATCCCTAATGCAGAGGTCATCAAGTTTGCAACAAGTTCCAAAGAAATGAACGTTGCTTTAGTAATTTATTAGGTTTGTTAAAGGAAGCTATACCTTTAACTTTATTCCCAGCTACGTAAAATCTTCTAGTGACGACGCTTCATGAAGGGTGGACAAACAAGCCAGGTAGGTCAAAACCATTTATCAATATTATCACATGATAAGAAGCATTCAACAGATGCTCGGATCTAAACAAATATGAATGCGCAGGTCTCTATCTTATCCAGGTTGAAACCCGTTTTAACAATATGATAATATATATATGAATATTGGACAAAAGATATTTTTTGGTAAAAATAAAATATTTTGAACAAATGTTAACATCCAAAAATGTGAGAAGAACCCACCCTCATGGTGACATTTATAATTGAATTTCACATAAGTTTATGTGAGCTTAAAATTATTTTTAAGTAATAGAAAATGTCAAAAAGTATAAACTTGGACAAGTACAGAAGCACCGACCAGGAAAATGATAACCATATTTTGTGTGCGTAAGGAAAAAAACGGTTTGAGCACTAGCATGCTAGCCAATGTAACATTAATCCAGGGTGGTAATTTATTTCGTCCAATCAAATATCTGATCCGATCATGCTTGGCTCTAATAGGATAGATTTACCCAGCCCCAGGTGGATCTTAGATGGGCGTGGGAAACGATAAAACCCACCTCAAACCTAACTCTCATATATAAAACACCTTTAAATATATATATATATATTTTACATGCAAATAAAATAATTTCTATAACTTTATTCAATCTGAAATGTCTAACTTGTATTATCTTATCCTATTTATCTCATCCTGTTCAGTGGAGGCAAGTATAAGGTGGCCTGTTCAATTCATATCTGACCTGTTTGAACCATCTCTTTTATCTTTATTTTTTAAAAAAATTATATTAATATCTTCTCAACTTTAATTTATTTTTACTTATACTTTTTTATTTAAAAAAATATTAAATTAAATATTCTGATTATCGATGTGTTCTAATATAATCTGACCGTCTATCTTTATTAATGAAATAATATGATCACATGGTCATCACATAATATCATTATTTTATAAACCGATGAAAATATCATTATCTTCATCTCCTCCCTTCTTTCTTCTTCTTCCTCTCCAAATGATTTTCTTTTTCTCTATCACTAACGTCCATCTTTCTCCCTCTTCCTTCCTTCTCTTCTTCCTCCTTCTCATCTTCCTCTTTACCTATTTCTCCTCCTATATGGTAGCTCCCTCCATCTTCTTCTATTCCTTCTCATCCAATTCTCCTTCTCATCCTTCTCTCCCTCCAAGCCACCCATAAGCCATCTTCCTCTATCTCCGCCTCTTCTCGTCGACAACACATTATTCCTCCTTCCCTTCCTCTTCATCTTTTTCTCCTTCTTGTCCTCTTTTCCTCCTCTAATCTATTCCTTGCTGGCAATCCCTATTTCCTTCTCCATATCCTCATTTTTCACTTCTTCTTCTCATCTTTTTCTTGTCCAAGCCCCCTCATGAGCCATCCCTCTCTATGAGGACCCCCTCTACATCCCTTTATTCTCATCAGCAATCCATTTTTTCTCCTCCTCTTTCTTCTCATCTATTTTTTCACTTTCATGATGACTCCCTCCATCTTCACCTCTTCTCTTTCCTCCTCATCCATTCTCCTCTTCATCCTCTTTCTTCTCCAAACCGCCCATAAGCCATTCTTCTTGATGACAGCCCCATTACTACAGAAAAAAGATTATTGGCAGCATTTTGCTGTCGCTAATAATCGATTCGTCATCGTTAACACAATTAGCGATGGCTTTTCAGTTTTCATCGATAAAAAATCATCAAAAATAATCTCATTGCTAATTATTATTATTAGTAATGACAAAAAATTCATCGCTAATAACGATAATTAACGACGATATTAATAACAAAAAAATCAATGCTAATATTTTTTATTTTTTTAAAATTTAAATTTTAAAAAATTATCAACAGCACTCTCCATCGCTAATACCATCATTAATAAATTTTTTATTTATTTTTAATTTAAAATTTAAAAAATTATTAATGATAATATTTTCTATTACTAATGCCATTATTAATGATTTTTAATTTTTTTTAAAAATTTATAATTAAATTTTTTAAAATCTATTTTAATTATAATAATAAATAATTATATTTTTTTAAATCTATTTTCTTAACTTAGCATGCAAAAATCCATTTTTTTGAATGAGAGCTTAAGAATTAAAAAAGTAAAAAAAAAGGTCAGATGATTCAAGAGAAACAAGCTCCACTTCTCTCTCTAATCCTTTCTAAAGAATTAAAAAAGAATTGCTCGAGGGCTTCTCTCTCTAATCCTTCTTAGAGAGAGAAGCTTTGAGAAAAAATCATTTCCTCTGCAAGTCTTCGAGCATAGAGGCCTCCTTCGACGGCGAACTGCCAGTTGGTCGCCAAGCCCCTCTCTCTTTCTCTTTACTTCTTCTACTTTTTTTTATCTCTAAAGGCCTCCTCCAACGAACCCCTCTCTTCGACCGCCAACCATTAGGCCTCTCTCTCTATCCTTTTACTTTTCTTTGTTTCTTTATCTCTCCTTTTCTCTTTCCCCTCTTCTATCTCTCTCTCATTCTCCAGGCCCATAAACCTCTTGTGGCCTTCTCCAATGGTCGGCTATTCTCGAGGGTTGACATCGGCCAGCCGCTAGGCTCCTTTCTCTAGCCCCTTCCCAATTGGATGCTGTGCTCCATCATAGCTGGCTGACCGTTAGCCCTAATATGATCATATGATTTTCTACCATTTAATAGTTAAAATAGTAAATTTAAAATCTTAGTTTATCCTGAATTTTTCAACAATAACACCATCGATTATAGCAAAATAATTAAAGATACCTTAAAAATATAGTATCTTGAAAAGAAAATTCAAAATTTGAAAAAATGGAGAAGGCCAAAGAGAAAAGAAGGCTCAGATTCATCATTCTTTCTGCAACTAAAAAATCAAAATGCAGTTGCAAACGGCTGCCTATGGAAGAAGAGCAGCAGACCATCTAAAATTGCCTTGCCATTAAAAAAAATAATTATTTTTCATTCGATAATATATCAATATCTTCATCTAAAAATTATCATAGCCTCCTCATTTAGAGCCATACAAAGAAGATGAACAAAAAGCAAGAAAAAAAATATTCAAAAGATTGTATGTAGCAAGTACAACATCACCTCCATTATCCACTTGAAAGACCTAGGACAAGAAGAAAAATAAGAAAGAGAACCCAGCAAATCTTGAGGAAGAAATTTAGAAGTCAACCTGGGGAAAAAATCTCTTCTGCATTATTTTTTTCTCTTTTCCATATAACGATGGCTGCATACAGGTTGTTTACAAAATAACAGACCTTTCAAAGCTGCCTCTCCTTATCGATAGAGGAGATAAAGGAGGCATACAAAGAAGAGAAGAAGATGGGGAGGCCATGAGCTAGATAACTGGGAAGGGATGTGGTGTAGGAAATTTGGTAGACGGACGGCAGCAATGGGAGAAAGAAGAGGGGAGGGGGAGGTAGGAGGAAGAAGGGAGAAGAAAGAACATGATTCAATTAATTCATAAAAAAAATAGCAAGAATATAATAATAAATAGGAGAGGAGAGTAGGAAGAAGATCCGCATCCCTCTCAGGTATGCATACAAACTCTTGTTATAGAAAATGAATAAGAAAAAAAATAAATCAATGATATATTAAGAATAGACCTAACTTTCAGGCTTTTAAAAAAATAATTAAAAAAATAAAACATAAAAGATAAAGTGGCTATCCCAAGACTTGATCCTATGCCAATAAATGCTTATTAACCCAAGCCTTTTTTCATTGCACCAAATAATTGCCCCTCTTATGCATTAAAAAATAATAACAAATTTTACATGCTATACAAAGTATTTAGACAATTTGCCAAAAGTTTGGATAATATGAAACTATTAAAAAAAAAATACTTTTCAAAAATATCTATATATTTAAATAAATATTAATATATGAGAGGTAAGAATAACGAAAATTTTATCAATTCTTTCTATTCTACAACTAGTCTTGATACTTCAACTTCATAAATAATTTAGAAACACAATTACATGAAACTATATATATACATAATACACTAGATATATATGCATACGTACTACATAAATACATATCTAAAGACAATATATTCTAAAAATAAATAAATTTAATATAAATAAAATAAAGGATATATCATTGAACATGATCAAGATTATCTGGATGGAGTCGTGGAAAAGGCTCACTGCAATCAGATAACGTGGCGGGGATCCCACGAACGTGGTCACTTTGAGAGCAAAGAAAGCAAAAAAGATTCTAAGAATGAAAACAGTAGAGAAAAATACAGAAGAAAATATAAAAAAATATCAATAAAAAAAAATAATAAAAAAAATATATCTTTTCCCATGCGCGCACGCACACATATATATATGTGTGTGCCTTTTTTCTTCTTTTTCTTTTTATTTCTTTCTCTTTTTCGAATATATGCGAAAAGAATTACATTTGAGGGAGATGGTGGAAGCACCTTCGAGGACTTGGGAAGGGTTCCAAGCAAAATAAAAAAAAATAGAGACGTGTGAAAATGAAAGCACCTATGGGAGATTGGAGGGAGAAGCCTAATACCAGTGAGGATTGGGAGGAAAGCGATAGTAAAGACTAGGGGAGGTAGGCTGAGGGCTCGAAAAAGTGGGAGGCGGTCGGGGTCTCATGGCTATATGTGCCTTTTTTTCTTCTTTTTCTTTTTATTTCTTTCTCTTTTTCAAATATATATGGAAAGGATTACACTTGAGGGAGATAGTGGAAGCACCTGTGAGGACTTGAGAAGGGTTCCAAGCAAAATAAAAAAAAAATAGAGACGTATGAAAAAGAAAGCACCTATGGGAGATTGGAGGGAGGAACCTAATGCTTGTGAGGATTGGGAGGAAAGCGATGGTGAAGACTAGGAGAGGTAGGCTGAGGACTCGGAGAGGCGGGAGACGGTCGGGGGCTCATTGTCGAGGGCTTGGAAAGGCGAGAGGCGGTTAGGTGCTCAGGGACATCGGATCTGACAGCATGGCAGGGAACGGGGATCAGAGTATCAGCGGCGGGGCAAAGAGGGGGCGGCAGGGGCATCGGAGGCGGGGGAAGAGGGGGTAGAGAAAAACAAGAAGGGTGGAAGAAAATGAGGGTGCGCAGAGGAAAACGAAGGCGCATAGAAGAAGGAAAAAAAAATTTTTGGTATAAAGAAAAAAATATTTTTGATCATTGGTAGACTAATGTTGTTGCTCCCACAGTGCATATTTATAGTCGTATATCTTATGCATCTAGGTATGGGATATGCAGTCAATTCTAGGTTGAGCTATTTCAATAATTTCATGCCATTTTTTATCGGTCTATAATCTCAAGTCTTCATCCTACACATTTCTCTATAAGATGCTACAAGAATTTCTAAATTTAAATGGCATATCTCTCCTCGAATCCCTCCATCCAAGTCTTTATTTATTCAACTAGGTCTAGGCATCAAATAATCCATATTGATTGGTTATTTTTAGAGCGGCTAAAATTATTATGGGTCATTAAACAATTGATTTAAGCTCAATTCTTTAGAAAAGTTCAACTAGGTTGGCTGATCAAGTCATGTTCTGCCAGCCTTCATCTTCTGACCATACTTCATAGCCAAGAAATGTCAAAATCCATCCGAAAGAAGACGCTTGCCATTTTTAACTCTTAGGAGCTCACTAATCTTTTGAATCATGCTTTGTCTAGTTCTAAAATTTCTTGTTAGGATGTTTCATGATTCCGCTGGTTAACACGGAGAAGCACACAGCAATCAATTTAGATTATATCTTTCATGAATGATTAATCTTCTTTCGCAACATGGACCATTAAATGATGCTCTACGTAGCTCTTTAAGCAGTCCAAACTTTTTTGAGTCATCCATTTGCATAAATCTTGAAGTACCATTGCACAATTTAAAAAATAGATGTGCATGAAAAAAGATGCACAATTCTTATGCATAATTTACCTGAACTCCCATGATCCGTATCTCATCTCACGTGCAATATTTTAATTGCACACCATCTTGAATAATGAGGATTAGTTTGACTTATCCCAACCTCACAATATACCATCTTCATAGATGATGTTTGTGATCCAAATGGAATTATTAAAATGATTTTAAATCATCAGTCATCTTTATCTCAAGATAATCTAATTCTTGATAACCTAAGATCACCGTATTTAATATACCATGTTCCAATGATAAAAAAATTTTGGGTATCCATTAGTTTTGATATTCTATGGAAACCCAAAATAATACCAAAAAAAATAAAATAAAATTCTTATTATCGATGATAAAATACCATCATAAATAAATATTTTTATTGCTAATAATTATAAAATTAAATTAAAAAAATAAAATTATTTTTTATTAAAAATGATAAAGCACCATCGTTAATAAATATTTTTCATCACTAGTAATTATAAAATTAAATTAAAAAAAAAATTACTTCTTGTTAGCGATGACGCTTTGCCATTGCTAATAAATATTTTTTATCACTAATAATCATAAAACTAAATTTTAAAAAATAAAATAAATTTATTTTTTATTAATGATGGTAATTGTCATCGCTAAAAGCTAAAATTTTCATCGCTAATATTTTTTTTTACAATGGAGTAGTTAATAGTCATAATTTATCATCGATAAAAATTGTTATTACCTTCACTAATAGTCATCGCTAATACTTATTTTTCTTGTAGTGCCTCCACCTTCATCCGTTCTTGCTGGCAACCCTCCTTTTCCTTCTCCTTCTTCTCCATTCTCTTCTCCTTCTTGTCCTTCTCCTCCAACACATTCTATGTCGACAACCCTTCTCCTCCTCTCTGCTTTCTTCTCATCTACTTTTTATTCTTTCTTCCTCAAATTCATCCATGAGTGAGAAATATTTTCGTCTATTGAGAGGAAAAACTAATATCATTTATTAATAAATAAATGAATGGACTATGTTAGAACATATCAATAACTAGAATGATCGATTTTGATATTTTTTTTAAGTATAAAGAATATAAATAAAATTAGACTAAAATTTAAGAAATATTTATATAATTTTTTATTTATATCAAAATATATTTGTCAGTATGCTATCTTACAATCTATGATAAAGATCCCAATCATGTCATGATACCATTAGAGAAATAATTTAGAACCTAGTCAAAGTGGTACTTTGATGCATTATTCTCCTAAAGAAATGGAATCTATGTCTTTTATCTTTTTAAATTTTTTTATTACATTCGCACATCATAAGAACGAGTCTATCTAGATGGTCATATGTCTTTGTTTGGTAATTATTTTTTTATTTCAATTTTAGACAATGCATCCCTAAATTGGGACCTAGGTAATTATAGTGCAATGAATGTGCTTTTATTTTTCATAAAAAAAATTATCCTATTTCTATATCAAAGATTGCTTCTTTGAAACTATACATCCTTTTAACAACAAGTACAAGATTTTCATTTAGTAAAGTAGTTTATATTAATTTACTCATCGCTAATCCAATTCATCAATTCATTAATACTAAAATTTTAACATATATGTTAGAAATCTCTAAAATTATATATGATATATAAGTAATTCAAAAATAATAGATCATATCTGATAGTCTGGTGTGATCATACTCAAAACAAAAAATATAATTATGTAAAAGTTATATTAAGTATAACTTAAATCTGGCCCACTAATATATATATATATATATATTGTTTTGAGAAAGATAACTTTTATGTCTTTTTCTTTTTTTTTTTGAGAAACAACCTAGATAACCTTTATCATCGCTATTAAAGGACCTGATAGCAGTATACATTCTTATGTTTATCATGTTAGTTTCTATCCGGTTAGAGAATAAGTGCTCCAAACATCGTTTTCCTGAACGTGAACACATTTTTTGAGTTCAAATTGGTAATAAACCATTTGGACACCCTTTTATCGAGCGGTACCATTGTCGGCACTTAACCACTCGCCTCCCATAAGCCTTCAACTTCCCGTGTCGGCAGTTCAGAACCTCCTTCTCTGAAGCTAGTTTAAAAGGAATGTAATGAAATCACCGTACATAACGCACTAAAAAATAGTGCGGATCCTTGTGGGGTTACTGTGCCATTGACCATTTATCCAAAAACTGCGATCACTTAACTTGAAAGATGAGTTCAATTATGCGACCTGACAAGAAAAGTACGATATAAATAGTTTGCCAAAACTTTTTTTCAGGGACCTTTCTTTTATTTTTCTGGTAAGCCGCACCATTCTTTATGGATGATCTGGAGAATCTTAAAAGATGTGAGGCATTACCAAGGGAAGCCCAAAAAGGTTTATTTCTAAGCAAACGGAAGCGATCATGAGTTGTTGGATTTGCCTTTTCTTTTCCCTTTTTCAATGGATGGTTCAAATGGCTTTGGGCAATGGAGCATCAAAATAGCATTCACACCAGTCCAACTCATCTAGCCTGCCATTAGCCGGTCAAAGCACTAAACTCCCTATGAGTATGGTATTTTATTTTACAAATACATTATTTAGCACATTTTGAGATAGAGAAACGAGAAAATAATTTTTTTATATAAAATATAAACCGGTTCAAGGGATCGTAATCATCTAAAATATCTGCTACGTGCATTGCATGTCCCAAATCCTATTATAGAATTTTTAGGCTCTCCATTTAGAACGGAGATCCATTTTAAACCGCTTCTTTTGGACTATTATTTTTGAAGCGCCGACCTAAATGAAAATTTATTCATCCTACCAATCCTTAATAACCATTTCGCTTATCAATCTTAGCAACGGTGTCTTTCTATTTGAATCAACATCCTTTTCAATTCAATATTGAACTGGCCAAATCTAAATCATCATTTGATTAGTCATTAAAAAAATATTTTTTTAATTTTTTAATTTTTTAAAAAAAATATTTGATAACATCATGAAAAATAAAAAATAAAAATAATTATTTTATATATATAATAAAAAAATATTTTTTATTTTATATATAATTATTTTTTATTTTATAGCAACATAGTTATTCAATATGTATTTTATTTTTTTTATTTAAACTTAAAAATAAAAAAAATATTTTTAAAAAATTAAAAATTAAAAAGTGTAACTAAATCCATCTTAAGAATATTTGTGCATTGGATAATGCTCATAATTACACGAGTCCCATGCAATACATGTACTTCACAACCTCATATAAATAGTACAGAGTCTGCCGGCCATAACCTATTAGCCAGATCTCTTACTTTCGATTCAGACTTTGTTAATGACATCCTAATCATACTTCTTAAGCAAAATAGTTGAACATTATGAGTCAGCTTCAAAAATCAAAATTTCCCAGCAGCGGATCGTATGGTCTTTTCCACTTGGCCGGTGGGGTTATTGCCCACGCTTCCACGAAAGACGCGGGAATAAAGGAATCGATGTAGGGGTCGGGGTTGTGTCTTTTGCGCCAAACAAGGATTCACCTTCGGTCGCACGAATCCATATCGTTGGATCATCCATCTGTGCAGGCGGGGGATAACTTGATTCGAGCGCAAAGAGATCTGTGCGATGGGCGATCCAACGGTAGATTCGGGCTAGGGAAGGTCAATCCATCTTTTCATGGGAAGATACAACCCCGTTCCATCCATGTAGACAGGGTACGTCCGCGTTGTTGGGTCCACAGGAATTGCCCAAACCTCTTTGTAGCGTTCCCACCGACTTGACAACTCCCTGCCTCTCTTTTTGATTTACTTGGTAGCAGCCAAATATTCTCATCACCTGAGTCCCCATCGTTGCTTCCAACTCATAATAGCCTGGGGCCCTCGTCTCAAAAAAGATTCAATACTCAATACCTCTGTCCCTTTTTCCCATATATTTTTTGGTTTCTAAGTTTCTTTTCTTTATATTCCTGTAAGAATTCCAACGCAAAGCCACAGGCTTCTCTAACCCCTAGAGACTTTGGTTAATGTACTTATATTTGGCTAATGCTATGTTTACTTTCCCAAAAATGAAGTTGGTAGAGAACCACTAATGATGGTATTAGCCCATGCTAAATGATCTTTCTAGGTACAAGTGATGGATGTTGGCAGGCAATTTCAAATCAAATAATGATGTCTATGAGGACCTTTTTTTTTTCCTTTTTAGATTTCATTGCGGAAGCCTTCCCCTCGCTCTCGTTTATACGTGAGATGGGATGAGATTCCCTCTGCCTCCCTGCAAACGGTCTTTTCAAGTGCAAAAAGCTCTGTTAGCCCACCCCCCACGTCAAATCAACCCTTTTTTACCAATGTTGCCTTTTGAAATCCCTAAGGCCGCCTACATCCTTATCCTTCGAGTCCCAAGTCTAAAAGGGCATTGATACGTAGGCTCCGCTTTTTAGATGGTTGCACCCCTGGCTGAGGCCTCTCCCTGAGCAAGGGGAGTGCATCTATCATTAGAGGAGCAGTGTGATCATGAATGGCTTCTCAACTCTCGTGTTAATTGCTACTAAATTCGGTCCGGGTTTTTTTTTCCCTCTACTGATGAATTTGATCCGGCTTTTGAGGGAGTAACAAATGGCCTTGTTACTGTTTGAGCCCTGCTGCTTGCTTGTCAAAGAATTGCTTCTTTATTTAGATTCTCCCGGCTACTGTTCTCGAGTTTTTGGATGAATGATGCCATGGAGGACTGGGTGTACGAATGGTATTGCCCGGTCTACTGTACGGAACCAAGTGTGAGTAATTAAATTTAGATACATAGCGTGGATTCATCCTGGTATCAATTTAATACGGCCTATCGGTAATAATGTATATACTTTTTGAGCAAATACTAGTTATTATATGTCCGTTTCTGATGAAATAAAAGATATATATTCACCATAAACAGATGTAGCTTATACTTATAAAAAAATTAAAATAAATTATAATTTCATTTAGAGTATGCTAACTGGTTGATTGTACAAGATTAATTCTATCACATCACATCAGATACCAATAATTTTCATTTGATCTCGCACTCATCTCAATTTTTATATATGCATGTATATAATATTTTAAAGATATTAAAATATTGAAATAATTATATATATATATAATATTATATTTAATTATATGCTTCGAAATTCGTTTAACTTTTTTTCAAACCTCACCTTGGTTCATAATATACATACAATACCATCCAGGCGTAGAGAACACACGACTGATACCATCTTGGTGTATAATTTAATGCAAAATATAAGATACGAGGATGTTGGAAATAGTTTTCACATGGAAATATGGAAAGCAAAAAGTAAAAAGGGAGGAGGCGAATCAATGGTGGGGGCAGATACAAGTACCGATGCAAGCTATGTCCAGCTCCAGGGCAGCTGAGTTGCATGGCATGCTGGTCATCGTCCCATAAAAGAGGGCAATATCGGGTCACAAAACTACAGCTGGTTTGGTCTCCTTCCCTCTCCCACCATTTAAATAACTATTACTGTCACATCACGTCTAGTTTTCCCAGAATTCCCTCCACGTACATTCACGTGCCATCTCATCCCCTCCCCTTGCCGTTCGCTGAAAAATATATTTAAAAATCGAGAAGATGGTGATTGCCACCGGACTATCGAAAAGCCGTTTTCTTCAGGGAGGCAAACTGCGTAGCTGGTAATATATATATATATATATTTATATATTTATTTATTTATTTATTTATTTATTTATTTTTTTGGGTACAGAGCTGCTGGTAGTTACTTATGCTCGGAATGCTGCGGAAGGGATGAGAGGAAGGGATGGATGTTAGGGGAATATTTAATTGATGTTTTACTGTTTTGTTTGATAAATTTAAATTGATATTTTTTTAATATTTTCAAGGAAATTAAAATTTATTTATAGGAGTGATTTTTCATTTTATATTAGCTTGCATGGATTGAAATTTTTATGTCTGGTTATTTATTTTGATGACCATTATATGTTTAATTTCCAGTTGTGTATAATATTATATAATATTTACACTATTTTATGCATAAATTAGATCGAATATCTAAAATAAATTTAATCAGATATGATAGCTAAACATACACAATAATTGTATAAAGAATTAAATATAAGATAGTTTAGAACTTCCTGTTAGGATTTTTTTTTGCCTCAAAATGCCCAATGCATAAAGATTTGTCCATGGTAAAGCAAAATACTGGCTTCAAAACCCCAACCAATAAAGAAATTATTGGGTAGAATCATTAACCATGGTTATCTTAGATCATCTAATAAAAAGCCATCACATCATTCGTTGTTGAAAAAATGTGCATTGCCATCCAACCTTGATTGTAAAAAATTTCATTATTAACTAAGATTGCATGGCTGATAATTTTTATTATTTTATATGAAAAAGAATTTATATTTTTAGATAATATGATGATTTCTTATTGTATGGTCAATATGTATAATAGAATAGTTCTAACTAATAATTAAGAAATTTCTACTTTGATCGCGGATAAGATCCAATAACAATTGATGTAATGTTGATTTTGCTTACTTGTTATCCATGTCTGCTTGGCATTTTAGGTTCTTGTTAGGGATCTATCCAAATAAGTGTTAGTCCCACAACAATTATGTGTTGATAGATTTTAGATATAAGCCAAGAAATTCAAATAATAACTAGTAACTAACTTTTTTTTTTTTTTTTTTCATGATATCATGACCTTATAGATGATGTTGGAGTTGATTTGATCCACAATACATATAAACTAAAGGGCATTGTTTTCTATTTTTTAGGATTAATTATATATTATGTTGGTATAGAAATAGGATTGTCGCCGCAAATACTGCAGTAGATGTTTGAGATCTCACCAATGAGATCTACAAAATAAAATCCTGACCATAGAGAGGTGGCTCTAGTGTGGATTCTCTAACGATCAAATTAAAAATCTAACTAATAAGAATGAAGTACTCAGAAGTTAGATAATTAGAAAAAAAAGACATATCCGAAGGATTCTATTTATAGAAAGAATTGTAGCTGATTGATAGTGACCGCTGTAACTAATTATCAGTAGATGGTTCGGGCTATTCTAATTTTGTTATGGAGGATGAGTGGGCACTTGTAATCACCTGAAAATGGCCAACTATAATCTGATGGTGTCGTGGATGAAAAATGCCTACTGATATTTGGAGATCGGAGCTTCCGACCTTAATGACCGATTATATGGGCTAAAGTTATATTATAGAATTCGAGGTCAGATAAATCGAGCTTGAGAGTCAGTTATCTAAACTGGACTTATGCTTTGGACCTTGAGACCGAACGAGCTTGAGAGTTAGATGAGCATCAAATCCCTTGATTGGAACTACAATAGGATTACTTCGACTAATTTGAAGAATGTTAGCTAAAAATTCGATAACGTTCGAGGTCAGATCCTAACGAGAATCACTACTTCAAAATTGTTATTGTCAAATTCGAACTAAAGATCAAAATCAAGAAGTTCAGTAGATACTTGAGGTTAGATATCAGTGAAAAATCACAGCCATTTTGAGAGAAGATATCACCAGATTTAAACTAAAAATCAAATTGTGCCAAGCTCGAAAATAAATTTTTTAATGTCAATCAGGATCTGAAGATTAATCTGGCTGCATCTTGGACTGAACTATATCTCATGCCGGATGGTGGCTCCAGGAACTTGATAATACCTAGCTTGCAAGAATTTATGTGAGAGCTATTTTTTCCCTAATAAATTTATTGGTTGCTAATGATAGAGTCGGAATCTTTACCCTTTCAAGGATACCAAAGTTTAGATAAAGAGCAAGAAAATTTAAGTAGAAATTTGTTTCGTCGTATATTGATCACCCATTAAATATATCTTAAATATTTATATAAAATAAAAAATATAAATAATAATTTCTGATTTGTCTTTTTCAAAAAGGCCAAAAGCTACCCTAATTCTTCTCACATTTTTGTCGAGTAACTTGACATGCACCTGAAACGGAGGGGCAATTCTCTTCATCAGTCCAATCTCTCGATTAATTGTTTGCATTTTGGGACTTCAGCCCCCTTTTTTTCTTCCGTTTTTTCCTTCTTTGCTTTCCTTTTCAAAGGTTGGGTACTTTTTTCTTTGGTGGGGTTGGAAGGGATATGTCGGCACCTATTGAGGAATATGTTCATTTAATTGAATGGACTAGGTAGGATATAGCTCGACCTTGCATCCAAAGTACCATCCTTTTGTTTTAATATTCTCAAAAATATCTCATATAAACTTGCTCATGATACACGAGTGGGATTCAGAGGTCCAACTTGCGGAGCCATGGTCTAAATTAAATTTTGTTGCTATTAGCTATATTCGCTACGTGGCCTGTACGTGGGCTAAATTAAATAATAGATAAATGAACAAATCTTTGCATGAGAATATTTTAAGTTACATTATTTTGGACTTTAGATCCCAGCACAACAGACGCAAGTCTGATACTAGTTTTGAGAGTTTGCTTGTCCATCCAGCGTTGCACTCGTCGCATCCTCACACTACTAGCATATATCTACAAGTCTTGATCCGAAGTACTGCACCTGGAACTGAATTCCAAGTTCCCTCAATTTAATTGGGATGGGGAAGTAAACTGCTAAAGTGCTGCAAGGACCAAAACTATTGCCAATGTCTCAATTCGTATGGCTATTAATTTGGCAAAGTAACACGAGCAAGGACTTTTGTCCACTTGATCAAACCTGTTTACCTATCAAGTAGCAGCCAGATCTAGATTCTTGATCCGCATGAGAGTATAGATGCTTTGGATCATAAGTCGCTTGCATAGAACATAATTATCTTCTGAATCGTACCAATCTACTTGTCACAAGCCAATCAGCAACACAGCGCCGAGCACTTTCATATCCAATCAAGTCCACTTTTCTCATCGTGATGCAAAGCTCCTGAGCCTTTGAGCACGTTCGAGCAACCATCTATATAATAGTATTATCTCCTGTCCTGCTAGTTTGTCATGTCTTGCGGACGTCCCCTTTTTGCCATAAATAATTTAATTAATTCAACTTTTAACTAGTGAAGGGTACCTCAGATCGAAATCTGGCAATCAAAAATATGGTTTTAATGACAGTATTATTCCATTACGAAGAATCCTTCTCAACGTTAATTTTTGCCATTATAGCAGTTACAACAACCGTTATCTTTCTGATTTCGAGTTATTTAAAATATATTAAAATAACAAAAATAATGGTAACTGTTATAATAATATAAAGCAAAAATAATAGAATCCTTGGCCAAATCATCATTTATTTAATGAAATATTTTCCGCCGTTACAAATTTTATGGAACATTTTTAAAATAAATTATTATTTGCGGTATAAAAGACTATTTTTTAATATATATATATATATATATATACAATAAATAATCCTTAACAACGTCTTTTATCTCACCTCCCTTTGGTACGAGCTTCGGCCCTGGTGCGCCGGTGGTAGGTTTGCGTTTTACTCGGACATCCCCCGTGCCGCGAGCAGGACGTCTCACTCCCAATCAAAACCCTATGGCACCCCTAATGGCTGGGTACCTTTGGTAGGGTTGGGAGGCTGGCATTCCATGGTCACCTCAAAGGTCCCATCTCCTCCCAGTGCAACGTTGTTCCCCACCAGACTTTTCCTATCATCTTTTGTTTGCTTCCATTTTCTAGCAAGAACCCATCGTTCTTAACTCTGAGCCCCCGGTGGATATACACGCCTTTTATTTGTCACCTTTTTAATTTGGTTCCCACGATGCATGGATGATGCAATTCAACGAATCATGCATTTGCTCTAACTCCGTGTTAGCTTATGTTTGGTTAGTAAGTTCTACGTACGTCCCTATTATGCCACTATTAGTCTTTAATTAACTGCTAAATAAGCAAAATATATAAATTACGATCAAAAGACGGTGGCTTAGATGGAACTGCTCCTGCATATATAAAATATTATCTATTCCGACTTCTAATTCATAATACAGGATCTTGTAGTTTTATACTTTAAAAAGATGGGGTGAATCGGATTTTGCTCTTACATATATAAGATGTTATCCACTTCAACTTTGATATGAAATCTTATAATTTTATTTTTTAAAAAATATTATTTAATTTAATTAAAAATATTATTTATTTTAATTTATACTAAATATTACATCTTATTCATGAATATATCGAAGAGAACATCTCATTCTATATAAATTAATTTCTCTTGATTCTTATGTAAAACTAAAGATGTCATTTTTTTAAATAATAATCGCTAAATTTGATAGTTTGTATATACTAAATGACAACTTTCACTAAATTAATTATCTTAATATTTCATTTAAATACAGCATTTATTAAGTTTTCATGATTTTTTTTGGTGAAATGTGAAGTATTTAGTTAATATTCCATTTAGATACTATATTTCTTAATCTTCTATCTCTATTTGTATCATTTTTCTCTACTATTAGCATACGGTGGATAATTTTATTTTTACTATTTATGTTTATTTTGTTATCTTGAATAAAATTAAAATAAAATATTATGTATAAACAGTGACAGGGCATAAGAGGGATCAGAAAGAGCCACTATCCTTCTTAAAAAAAATTTAAAATATTTATTATCTATATAATTATACATATGATGGCTTCTTTTAATATTTTAATTTTACATACATTATGAATCCATCAACTTAAAAAAATATCATATAATTATTTATATATTATTTTTTATTAATAATAATAATTTTTTTAAAAAATAATTGTTTATTTATTCTTTATCCTTTTATTTATTTTTCAATCTTTAATGTGAAAGTGATTATTGGGATTTTTATATAATTAAAATTATTTTACAGATGATATAAAATAATATTTTTTACTTATTTTTATTTATATATAAAATTAAATATTTATTAATATTTTAATCATATATTATTTTATTATTTATTATGAAATATTTTATTTAAAATTAAATTATTAATAAATAATTATTTGATTCTTTCAATATTTGATATGTCAGGCTCCGTCATCGCGTATAAAGATTATTAGTTCTGGAATCCATCTGATTAACCAAGACAAACCGGCATCTTGGTTTTGTTTCAACATCGTCCGCCCATTGAAATTCTTGAGGCGTCGACCTTGAAATTTTTAAAGTGAAGGAAGTACACCTTTTTTTTTTCTTCGGGGAAAAAAACTGTAGATGAGTTCAAAATTATCTAAAAAGTGAAACTTGTCAAGTGTTATGCACTCAAGGATTCTAAATGGTTATAAATGCAAGCTCCCCATTATGATGCCCTACACCCTGCACCACTTCTTTACTTGTTTAGTTCTTAAACAAAATTAGATAAATCTTATGTTTAACTTTCTTTCAAGTTTTTAACTAGTCGAAAAACCTTCTTTGATATATAAACAAAATATCAAAATCCTGGCAACCAGTTATAAAAATTGATAAGCTATCTTTTCTCGGCACTCACCGGACTTCGATTAAGTTTAACCATACAAGGAGCAAAAAATCCGCGAGTTCTATCTGAGTTACGAGGACTAAATTATTTTGTTGAGCAAAATAATTTAAACAGTTCGGATAAAATAGTCCAAGAACTAGAACTGCAAAAAAATTGGATCAAAAAATTGAATTGAAATCTAATTCAATACCCTTCGGATTTGATTGGAACCAACTTATATTAGTTTATCAATCCATAAATTTTTTTTTGGATCAGATCAAGTCAAAAAAAAATCGAAATATGAATCATAATAAAAATTTATAAATTGATTACACGACCATATTATGAATAATTATTGTACAAAAAAAAATAAAAGCATGCAACATATAAACATCATCAAGATATATTCTACATAGGAATTGATTGAAGACCACGCAAAATTATAATCATTAACATAATTCTTTGATAAATTATATCATGGGAAGAGAATCATCTCTTATATTCAAGAAAGTTTTGAAATACGAAATACGAACTGTAAATTCAAGAATCCAAATCCCATTCATATCCGAAACCTCTAATGCTTTCATATCCGACACTAATCCAAACTTCTGATCAGACTCGACCAAATTAGTTTTGAATCAATTTCAGAATGGAAGCCAATCAATGCAAACCACTTGCCGCCCCACTAAGAAACAAATAGAAGCATGGAGAACAAGTTCTAATAACATATTTGTTTTGTAAGATCGCCTCTTCTCATCTTACTAGTTACATTTGAATTTTTACAAAGAATAAAGTGCAATTTTGCATATCAAAGTTACCATAACTTTCAAACCGGATATTGCTTAGATACACTGCCCATTTGCGCTGTTTCCGCGGAGGGGAAGAGCCCAGAAGGCCCACATTGCACTTGTAGGTGGGCTAGCGAGCCATTCAAAGGATGAGACTCCAAATTGTTGTTCCAAGTAATTGCATTTTTTTTTTTGGACACTTCATCGAACACTTTCCACGCCCATGTTGTGGATGAGAATATTGGGGGAGGATGCTGTCCATGGTAATCTCGCAAGTTATGAATCGGCAAGCTAGAGCTTATGGGTTAGGTCCAGAACTTCATAGGCAACTCATTCAGTGCATACCAATTAATCGCCGCATTTGCGTCCTTCTTGGACATTTTATCAAAGAATTCTCATGCACATGTTGCAGACAGTAAAGTTGTACCAAGAATCATGTTTGAGAGCATGGGCATGGATCCGTCGGTCTTCTTGGAGGTCAAAAAAGCGAAAAGACGCCTTGATGACGGGGGAGAACGTGCGGTGGTTGGCGGTGGAGGACTACACGGTCGGAGGAAAAGAAGAAGCTGATGGCGCGATTGGAGGCTAATGTCACGGCATCGAATTGACGGCCTGCGAAAATGGGAAAAGAGGCGAATACGGTCGAGGGAGGGCGGGCCGGCGGGTGGGGGAGTCGGATCGTGGGTCCCCACGGGCGCTCCCTTGGCACGCCGTCTCCAGTTGTTGCAGGTTCTCGTCCCGCAACGAAATTGGACGAGACTTGGGCTGCATCTCGGCCCGATTGGTTGCAGCAATCCAAGCAGCCCAAATACATTGAGATGCTGTAACTGGTCCTGCAGACGGCCCAGGTACGTTAAAACACTGGTACCAAGGCGAGTCCACGTCCGAATTCACCCTTGTCGCCCAATGAGTTTGCCATTATCTCGACATGGATGCAATTAAAATATTTTTTTTTATGTTTTCTTTTGCGAGAAATTTTTTGCACAATACGTGTGACAGTGATGGAGAAAAAAAATATACTAATTCATCAAATTGCGCCATGTAGTATAATTAATAAAGAGGCAAATATTTAATGCTATTTAACTATTTTTTTTAATTTTTTTTGATCAAAATATTATTTTTTATTGAATGCTATCGTATTACAGATAATATTATGGGATCCTATTTTATTTTTTTTTTGAAGTAAAAAAAAGGTCATAATATTATTATGATATCTTATTTATTTTTATAATATATTAATAATTATTTAAAGGTTGTAAACATGATGTTACAATGTTATTATGATATCTGTTTGTTTTAATGATATCTCAATAGTTATTTATAGGATGTAATAAGAAGTTATATAATGCAAATCAGATATTATAATATTATTATGATATTTTATTTATTTTTATAATATTTTTATCAAGTATGAATAAACTAAAATAAAAAGAGAAAAAAATATTTTGGTCAAAAAAATTTTGAGAAAAAAATTGAGCTACATTAAATACTTATCTCCTTATTAATTGTACTATGTGGCTCAATAGGATGAAGCGATGTATTTTTTTTCTACCATTTCAATCTAAATAGCATAAATATATAGAGTAATTTTTTGTGTATCGTATATGGTGTAATAACGGTGCACCAACTATACGATTGGATAATATAGTCATAATTTTTTAATATGTATTAAATTCTATAATTTTATTTTTAATTTAAAATTTATGACATTCTATTTGCATAAAATCATAAATGATCTTCAAATGATAAATATTATAATGTAACTATATGATATGATAATATTTTTATAATAGAAAGATATTTTTGGCATTTAAAATTTTAAATAAAATTATAAAATTATAAAATTTAATATTTATTAAAAAATGATGATTATGTAATTCGATGACCGGATGACATGTATATAATATTTTTTAAAATATATATTGAGACGCTGTAAGTGGACCGGCAGTCGGCCTCGAAACGTTAAAACACCGCTTCTAAGGCGAGTCCGCGTCCGAATTCACCACATTTATGGTACGCAATGAGTTTGCCATTTTCTCGACTTGGATCCAATTAAAATATTTATTTTTCTTTTGGTGTTTTCTTCCACAGTAAATGTTCTCCATTAATTAGTTTGCGCACATGCTATTATCAAGCGTGTTTGGATAAACTTAACACCTGGTATTGACAGCTATTTAACGATTAATCCTTCAATAATTGATGACAGGAATTTTACCACTTGTTATATTTTTTTTTCCTATTTATATAAATTATTATATCCACCAGTAATGTGCACATGCATGCATGTGGAGGACTTTCGGAAACTATTAATGTCTGATAATTTAACTCTTGCCAAAAATTTTAATTATGGTTAAGTCAATCTTAATTACCATCAACAATTTGAATTTTCTTATTAAGAAGGATGTAATAGACACAATAGCGACTCATCAGTTTTTGTAGGGGAAAAAGCTTATTGGATGTGAATTGGTTAAATCTATATTATATATCCAGGGAGGATAACTAATCAAGTATTAATAATTATAATTGAGCTAGTATTAAGCCTTATGTCTTCTTCTTTTTTTTTCTTTTTTTTTTTATGTAAGCTAATTAATTAGTTGTGTATATAATAAAATGAGTATAAGATTTTTATTGAAATTTAAGAGATAGTTCAGATATTTTGCTAAGTATAACCAAAATGCAAAACTATATTTTGTTAGGGGCATTCTGTACACGGTTCTACGTATTTTACACATGAAACATGGATGTTAAATAAAATGGCTATCAAAGTCAGGTCCCTGAATAAAATATTTATGATAAGGGTTAAACATAAAACCTTAGTCAATCTAAGGGCTAGATCTAACTTTGTACAATCTTTTTAACCTCTAAATAGAATTCCATGCAGCTTTATAATTATAGACTGGTTGAAAGTTAATTTAACTTTATAATTTGATGAATCTATCATCATAATAGAATATCCAACATCAAGTACAATATAATCATAACATTTGAACATCGTCAAATATTTTCATCTATTATTAAATTCCACATGCAATGTCATACTAAGCTTTAGATCAAAATGCCAGTTTGATGTTCTAATTATGAATGTGTCCAATAAATATTTACAATGTTTTTTCTCGAATCCGACAACTTTGCCCGGTAACATCAAACTCTTTTTGCCTATTATTAGAATTCCATGCTCGTCGGCCAATTTGTGCCAACCAAAAAAAAAAAAAAAAAAAAGGAGGAGGCTAGAGATTGGATTTTATCCTCAATTTGTGCATACGATTCCAAATTGTTGGGATCATAAATGAATAATGCCTCTTTTCTTTTATTAGAATTTTATATATCTTTTTAATTATTAAGTTTTAGAAATATACATCATTATTATTCGACTATTCAAACAAGTTATAGTTTGAGAGTCCCGATAAATTTAATAATATTATAATTATATTTTTATATCTAACAACTGGTGGAATATTAGTTATTCTGATACCATTTGTTAAAGATTTAGTATCGACATATTACGATAGAAAAAAAAATAAAATAAGAATATAATTAAGTACGTGGATCAGCTCAAAGGCTCGTCTCCATGAGGTATGCAAAGCTTCACTATGAGAGAGAAAATCACACAATACAAGAAAAATTTATCACTCAACCCTTGTATAAAAGTTTCTCAACAAAAAGTTTCAAACCCTCACAAAAGCTCTCTGAAATCTCTCAGCATCTCCGAAACGTCACCAGCTTTCCAATGCAATAAACGGTTCATTAATCAAAGTTATATAGATTTCAGAAATTCAAAAATAATGTTTTAGTAGGAAATCCAGTCCTAAACACATTCGAAATTAATCCTAAACCATTCAATCATGATCAGCTCATTCCTGAGCTATCGGATCGTACACCAGCAGTCATAGATTAGCTTGGATTGATCTTGAACCATCGAATCACAATTGGGAGCTCTTCCAGTCATCAGATCGTGCAAAATAGCACTTCATTATGTCTTATCAAAGCCAGATCAAATCCCAACCATCCGATCGTGATTAGCTCGAACCAAAGCCATCGAATCACGATCGATCCAAAGAATAGTGCCATGGACTGCACGAAACGGCCTGAAAATGGATTAGGGGTCTATGCAGGCGCCTGTGAGCTGGCAGTCCAACGTGGACCGCACTCCACCGCATGGGCTGGGTGCTCGCACGCGCCCCTCGTGCGTGCTTGCGTACCCGACCGGCCCAGCGCGCGGCTGGCCTAGTACTGTCATGTGCGGCTGTTTTGGGCTGTGTCGCCTGTGGGCCTCTTCGATGGGCTTGAAGCTGGCTATCCCGTTTTAAACTTCTTTCACACGTATCTTCTCCATCTAGACTCCATTTAGATTGTTCTTAAGCTCGTTAGACTTCATTCATTATCTTGAATCTCGCTGTGGGCTTATTGTGGAAAAATTTGAAATGCTTTTCTCAATAATCTTCATCTCGACTCGATATTCGACCTTTACTTATCTTTGAGAGCCTATGATCCATCTTGCCCCATGCCCTGGGGCACGCCCGCTGATCATGGATGGAAAACTGTAGAAATCAAGCCAGGCTGCTTGATCTCACCTCCGTTGACTGCTATGATCCTCCTGATCTGAGACCTATTCGGAATAGCCTCTTGCGACAATAGAAACTTTACTCTGCGACGTCGCATGTCGTCTTTCCGAGTCTCCCATCTCGTGCCCGATCCATCTCCACCTGGAGCTCCACCTCATATTGGACTCCTTGTTATGAGGTAATGCCCTCTATACTTTCTTTTTCTTAGCACCACCCTACTACCGCGCATGACCTTCAGGATTCCTCCATCAATTTTTCATTTAAAATCGATCGAATCCAGTCTGCTCAGTAAGATTAGATTCTTTTTAAAACTGAGCATGTATTAGACCTCATTCAACTTCTTTACTGTTCCATCATGGAGCTTCATGCTAACCATCCTGCTGCCCTTGATCTCACAGTTTGATCCATCTGGTAGGAACACAATGTCCTCACTGATCTTCAGGGAGTCAACATCTTCTCTCTGTAATTTATATGATGGAAACAAGCAGAATCTATAATATACTGGAAGGAAGAAGTAGATATCTCATCAGTAACCAGAAGAATATCATCATTGTCTTCTATATCGCTATTGGCCACCATCATAGTAGCTCTCATTCGATCCTTGAGTTGTGAGCAATCCTTGACTCGATGCCCCAACTCATCGTACCTATAGCATCTGATCTTGCTTTGATCCCTCGTCTTGGACCTGGATCATCCTCATGATTTTCTGTCGCTCCATCTATTGCCTTCTGCTCCTCTAGAAATCACCAAAGTTGAGATGCCGTCATTTAAGCTTGAAGCTGGATTCTTCCTTCTGAGAACCTCGTTCTGGAGTATTACTGCAATAACCTCGTCCATCTTGATGATGCTCTTTTTTACTAGAAGAGCAGTCACCAAGGACTCATATGAAAGGGGGAGCGACGCTAGCAAGACCAACGTCTTAGTCTTCTTCTCAACTTTTTCACCAACGCTAAAAAGATTGATGAGGATCTTCTGAAAGTTGGATAGATGCTCCCACACGCTCTGACCTTCATCCGTCTATAGCTGGTAGAATTGCCTTAAAAAAAAAAGTATGTTGGTGAGCGACTTCACCATGTACTTCTCGAGCTTCGATCACAACGCTATCGAAAAAGTTTTGCGAAGCACATGAATCACGATATCATTTATTAGGTACAAGTGGATTGTGCTCACCGCCTGCATCTGGATCTGCTTTCAATCCTTTACCTTCATGGTAGCTGGCATCTCGTCATTCAAGAGAACATCGATCAATCCATGTTCGATGAGGACATCCTTTATCCTTGCTTACCACAAAAAGAAATTATCCTTCTCATCAAATCTGTTGATCTTCATCTTGATTGTACTTATCTTCTCTATATTCTTCAATCTCTATTCACTATTGCAATCTACGCTCTGGTACTGTCTAGCTCTGATACCAATCTATTGGGATATCAGCTACTTTGATACCACTTGTTAAGAATTTAGTACCAACATATTATGACAGAAAGAAAGAAAAAAATAAAATAGAAACACAATTAAGTACGTGGATCAGTCCAAAGGCTCGTCTCCATGGGGTATGCAAAGCTTCACTATGAGAAAAAAAATCAAACAATATAAGAAAAACTTACCATTCAATTTTTTTACAAGAATCTCTCAATAAGAAGCCCCAAATCCTCATAAAAGCTCTCTGAAATCTCTCAAGAACCCTCTTAACACCTCTAGAACATCGTCAATTTTCCAACGTAATAAATAGTTCATCAATCGAAGTTATATAGACTCTAGAAACTCAAAAATAGTGTTCCAATAGGAAATCCAGTGCTAAATACACTCGAGATCAATCCTGAACCGTCCGATCACGACTAGCTCCCTCCCGAGCCATCGGATCGTGCACCAATAGTTTTAGATCATCTCAGATCGATCTCGAACCATTAGATCATGATCAGGAGCTCTCTCAGCCATCGGATCACGCAAAATAGCGCTCCATCATGCCTTATCAAAGCCAGATCAAATCCCAACCGTCCGATCACGATCGCTTGAACCAGAGCCATTGGATTGCGATCGATTCACGAAATAGTATCGTGGACTGCGTAAAATAGCCTGAAAATGGGTTGGGGGTCCACATGGGTGCCCATGAGCCGATGGTCTACCATGGACCGCACTCTATCGCATGGGCTTGGCGCCCGCGCAGCTTAGTTCCGCACGACCCGCGCGCGCCCCTCGCGCGTGCTTGTGCGCCCAATCGACCCAATGGGTGGCTGGCCCAGCGCCACTGCACGCAGCTAGATTGGATTGCGCCGTCACCGTTCGGCACCGCCTGTGCACCCTTCCGACAGGCTCGAGACCGGCTATCCCATTCTAAACTTTTTTCACGCATATCTTCTCCATCTAGACTCCATTTAGACTGTTCTTAGGCTCGTTGGACTCCATCGTCGTCCTAGACCTCGTTGTTAGCTTATTATGGAAGAATTTGAGATGCTTTTCTCAAGAACAGTATAATTTTTTTATTATTGTTAAATCTAAATCCCAATAATTTTAATAACTATATTACCGAACTTTTATATCTAACATCATAATTCCTTCGGTGTTGTCACGTATTATGTTTGCCTGGCTGGTATGGGAGTCTCATTTTCTATGTGCCTATAACATGCAAAATGGAACAAGCCAACCCCAAGTTATTTTATGGAGCATCACACGCTCCCACCATCTCTCCAGAAATTTAATTTCCATCTAATTGTTTATTAATTAAATTCTTCATTTTCATCAAAATTCAAAATTTTCTTTCTAGTAAATGTAGACCGCATAAGATAAGAGCACCTTGGAGGGACTAAAGTTTAACCATCCTAGTGTATAGCGTATTGAATAAAGACAGAAATATCCAGTGAAAAAGTTGGAACAGTGGGTGAAGGCATTTGGGCAATGGCTGGGCTGGCGTAGCCTTTCGGGATGGAAATATTTCGATTCCTATTCCCATTAGCACCAGGGGTTCCTCACATTCCAAAACCGAGCAGTTACCATAAAAAGGAGAAATCGTCGAGCATATCTTTTTTTTTATTATTGCCAAAGATATCCTTCATCTCAGTTACTCCTTCCGGGCTATATATGGACAATCCCATTGCCCTCTCCTCTTCCATGCCAATCCTCTCCCCTTGGTGAGTTACGTTTTGTTTATGCCCATAGAAGAGGACGTGAGGGCCCTCTTCCTCTGGTGCTTGGAGTGAATTAGGAAGCTCCATCAACTACGTACAATTCCTCGCATAGAACAGTACACACACACACTCTCTCTCTCCATCCCACTTCTCTGTGCGAGAGAGGATTACCGGGGCTCACTTCTCTCCAGGTGGGGAATGGAAGAGGAGGACAGGCCACTTCCTTCCCTGCTTGGAGTGAAGGGAGCCCTGTCAACTACTTTTCCTCGCATAGATCTCTCTACATATCTCCCCTTTCTCCCTCTCCCTTAATTTCTATGTACGAGAGAGGATTACCGGGGCTCACTTCTCCCCATGTGGGGAATGGAAGAGGATGATAGGCCACTTTCTTCCCTGCTTGGTGTGAAGGGAGCCCCGTCAACTAATCTTCCTCCTATACATCTCTCTCTCTCTCTCTCTCTCCCCCTCTTTTTTTATGTGCGAGAGAGGATTACCGAGGCTCACTTCTCCCCAAGTGGGAAATGGAAGAGGATGACAGGCCATTTCCTTCCCTGCTTGGAGTGAAGGGAGCTCGATCCGTCTTCATTGCATCGACCTCTCCCTGAGGATTAATGGGGCCTACTTTCTTCGGGTGATGCTTGGGACAAGGGGATGGCTTTTCTTGCCTGGAGTGAACTGGTGTCCCGGAATAGAGAATAGTTGACATACGAATAGCTAGGGAATGCATGATAACTGCATTAAAATATAAAGTATTTCACGTTATTCTTTTATGAATTGAACTTTCTTTTGTTGTCTCTCTCTCTCTCTCTCGGGATGGGAGAGGGGGTTGTGGTTGTCTGAGTTATTATGATCCAGTTTATATTCTTAATTCTTTCACTAGAATATGCCGCCGTCACCCGCGTAGTATAGAGATAATGATTATTTTTAATGGTACGTAGAATAGATGATTCAAATATCAAATCTATGAATAAATAAATAATCTGCAAATAAATTCATCAGTAGACAGTTTTTCTTTTTAAATTATATTTTACATTTATATTTTTGTTGTCTAACATGGGGATGACTTGATGTATATGGTTGGCTCCGGCTCTTTCCATTCCCTCGACAACATCCTTCCCCTTCGTACGTCCTAAAGTATTTGATGAGCACCTCTTTTCATGTTACTTCTACTTTTCAATCAAACATCTAATGCAATTTTTTTGAAGTTTATCTCTCTCTCTCTCTCTCACACACACACATTAACATTCGAAAAGAAGCGAGGTTTATTCATAAGAATTTGTTTGATTGGGATATATTAGATTATACGATAATCTGATAATTCATAAAAATTATTTACTTAAAAAAATAACTATAAAAAAATTACTTTACAAAATGATACCAAAAAATGATTATTACATTTGATTGAAAATAATCCTACATGAAAATATGACAAAATTTATAAATATATTTTTAATATAAAATAATTTTTTAATATTAAAATAGTATTATCATCTTTAATTAATTTTTGTATGATGACTATAATTATATAATTTTTTGCATAATATCATTTTTATCTTAATTTTTTTATAAAAAATTTTATTAAATAAATTTGAAGGATATTAAAATAAAATTAATAATTATATACATAATTTTATTAGAGATATTTTTATGAAATATGAATTACCATCATTCAAAAATTTATTAAATATCAATCCTTCATGATATTTATTTTATGATCTTTTTCTAAAATATAGATATAAATTTATTAATTTTTTTATTTTTTATTTTTTTTATTTTTTATATCAAATATGATAACACCTTGGAACAAACGGTAGAGTCAAAAGCCTACCGCTCGCCATCCAGGATGATGAACTTCGGAAAAAGATAGAGAAGCTCGCGGGCGTGGAATCGGATCCCTTTTACGATCATGCAGTGGGCCACATAGCAAAAAAAAAGGAATACGTGGTATAAAATATTTTCGATAATGCTTGATGAAAACACCTGCTTTTATTACTCTTAAAAGTATGTAACTGTTTTCCAATAAATTAGATGTAAAAGCTTCTCATATCCATCTGAAAGAGCTTGTGTCCACCATCACATAAAACAATAATAATAATAATAATCGCCACTGATGTTTGATGTGATAGGACCTTACATGGCATACGGTATGTATACTAAATTTATTTTTGTAGTAATACATCAAAGTGAACATTTGATGAATGAAACCAAAAGAACATAGAATATAGTCTCCTTTTCAAGGTATTTAATATTTTTTAATTAAAAATAAAATTATATAAATAAATGATAGATGAATAGTGAAAAATCATTCAAATCTTGGATCTTTTATTTTATCTTTAATAAAAAATTAAATAAATAAATAATAAATAAGTGTTAAAATAAAAGCTCTAATTTTTGGTCTTGTGGTTAATCAATCAAAATAGGAGAGGAAGAAAACATGCCAGATGAAAAAAACGTCGTGGGCAAAAGCATGGATGGAGAAATTATTACATGCACATCTGGACCAGGATAAATCCTGAAGCATGCGTATGATGGATAGTGTGTAATCAAAAATTGATGAAATATAAGGGATAACGTAGCGTGTTATCCATGGTGGGATTTGTTGCGGTCCAATTGCAATACTTATACGCGCGGAAGGGCCGCATACGTTATTACGGTTTGCTCCCGCGGTCCACGGTTGATGTGGCGTATGATATAATTACTTACCCGCCTGGTCCAAAGCACCGTTTACTGTCGGTGATAGCCTTGGCTATCTGATAGCCTTTTCAATGCCATCGCGAGCCTCTTCACCACCCCTCGTCCCCACCCCTTCCAACCATCCAATTGAATGATCACGCAGTTCTCAAGAGCTCCAAACTCCATTGTTTATCCATTGATCTCAAAATGAACGGTAGATGATCCAACGGTGTGCCCGTGTGAATAAAGACGAATCCTTCTTTCGCGTCAATGGTACAACCCAAGTTCTCAAATTAGTTGACTCAAACGTTAATGGGCTGCCAAACGTACACTCTCAAATAATATATCGTGATCCACCAACCGCATCCACATTTTTATTGCTCTCCTTTTAATTCTTCGCATAAAAGAAACATAAAATATTGTTGGGAAAAAGCACGATCTCTCGAAGGTAAACTTGAAATATGTGAGTTAGCATCCAAATTAAAATTGTAGCTAGCTACGATTTTTGGATGCTAATCATGATTTTCGGATTATATGATGGCCTTGTATCATTCTACTAAGTTTTTCAAAAAAATATAGGGATAATATCTCATCTTCTAAGACCAAACTCTCCATCTCTCTCCTAATGAAATAGCATACCAGCCAGCTGGACCATGTCTCATTGGTTTATCCAGAGCAATATTAAGAGAGCATATTTGGTTGGAGAAAATTGAGATTTAGAATTGAAATAAGAATAAACAGCTTCCAGCCTAATTATTTGGTTGGAAACAATTACATTCTCATTCTCAAAAAAATAAAAATTATTTTTATTAAAATAAATAATAAAAAATTGATTAAGATATTAAACAACTGGAGGACTACTTAGCGTTATCTCGACTATCCAAAAAAAAAATGATTATCAATCATCCTCGAACACTAAAAATATACAGATTATAACCGACTAAGTTAGGGTCACTTAATAAATAACAATGCGATACAAGTCAACTAGATGATGTTATTCAGATCATCACCAAGTAATATTATGAGATAATTCATTGGGTTTGTAGCTGAATAAGAGCAATTACAATTTATCCTCCGAAAAAAAGAAGAAAGAAAGATGATTATTTATTATGATGAGAATATGGCCAACTGACTACAACTGATTCAGCAATTCTCACATCCCACCGTGTATATAACTAAATCAGTTGTGCCCACATTCCTCAAATATGTGGAATGAAAAATTGCAACGTAGGAAAATTCAATAAGCTAAGTTTTTCTAATTTTAGCCATTACAAGTCTTTTTTTTTTTTAGCTTATCTATTTCCAAAACTTTGCCTGATTTAAGCACCAAAAAATTTTTTACCGAACAATTTCCGACCAATGTATTTCTTTTGCCGGTCTCTACACAACCATAACCAAAGCAAAATTTACTAGATTCTTAGCCGAGTATTTTGTCGGAGTTTTTGCGGCAATAGCTTCAATCCTTCGAAACCCAACCTCTATTTTGTTCTAGCATTCAAATTCTATTTCAATTTTAATTACGAGCCAAATATATGATATATGACCATTCTAATGAACGAAATACATCCCTAGTCTTCTAGCATCATACAACCCAATCTGACTAATTCTTAGCGACTACCACCATTTCCTAGGGAGAATTCGATCCAGGTGATCAACACAAACCTTCAAGTACCCAACCCACTCAGGGCTTTCATGAAGTAACATCTGTTCAATTCTTTTGCTGACCGAGCTAAAAAGAAGTAAACCCATTTACTTCAACGTGTGGAAGGCGGCTCCTGGTATTCTTAGGAGACCGTCCACGCCGGGTTGGAAGGTGAAAGTTTGGACCCGGCAACGACCGCCGGCCCACAAACCCCAGAGCTGAGCACCCCAAACTCGTTCAGTTGAATTACTAATCTACCCTCATAATCCTGGGCTATTTTTCATTACGTTGCATGGTTAACGTTTCCTGATCCCTATTTCATTTTTTTTTTTTTAAAAAAGGTTGATGATGCCTCTTGCCTGAAAACAATAGAAGAGGAGTGCTCACTATCTGATTGGTTTAATACCAAGTTACCAGCTAATTTTATTATCATTATCTCGCTAAAATGTACCCTATTATGATTTGCTGGTGATCATTTAACCATGTTAGATGGGATAGGATAGGACTAGGACTCGTTTGATATATCAAATCGTAACTTGTGTTTGTTGTGAAGTAGCACCGTATCAACGGCTCGTGTTACCAGCAACCAATGAAGATGCGGCTCGGTATATCTGAGTTTTTTTCACAATTATACCATATCTGATAAAAAAGGTTAAAAGGTTTGAGTGCACAACCAGCCATGATTAGAACAATGCATAATATATCATATTAGACATAACATATATATTTTAAATTATAGAACTATATATATATATATATATTGATTACACTTATATCCAATAATTTTTAAGACCTACTCTTACATCCAATTAAATAAAGAGCATTAACAAAATCTTTTATCTCATATGAGAAATCAAAATTATTCTTAAATGGGGAGGAGGATTCGATTTTTTTTTCTATTTTTGATTTTCTATTATGTTACTTAAGGTTATTTAAATTGTTTTAAATTTTTTTTCCTAATATGATAATTGGGTTCTATTTAAAGTTAATGATTTGACTAAATTTCTGTTAAGTTATGAGTTAAAGTGTTGTATAAAAATAAATTTTAAAGGATTAAGTATATATTTTTCAAATTATCAAGTAGAAATATAATTTATCTCTAATCTTAAAGAAAATTTTATATTTTTTTTAAAAACTTATTAATTAAAATATAATTAATTGAAATATGATTGTTATTAAAATTAAAAAATATATAGATTAGAGAATAGAAATAGGCGAAAAAAAATCAAAGTGTCATTGTTGATTGAGATAAGGAATGACAATCTAATAATATTTATCTTGCTCGAGTCCAAGCATAAATTTATTTTTAAATAAAATTTTTTTAGCACGATAATATACAGGCCATATTTGCTAGTTTGAAAGATGAGAGTTATAAAGGATAGTGCTATAGTAGTGATATTAATATTCATACATCATAGAAATAAAATTATAAAAAAAAAATATTTTTTTTGTTTCATTTCATATGGAGGTTATAATATTGTAATAAATTAAACACATCCTTTTTTTTTTTTATTTTTTTGGAGGGATAAAAAACAGAGATGGATCCCATGAAATTTATTAATGGGATAATAATATTTATTTCATCTCTTTATACTAATTCACCGTTTTTGTTCAAATCTCTCTCACATTCGTAAGATAGCTTTCCCATTAACATGCCATTGTGGGATTCTCTTCTCTTTGCATGAGAATGAAATCTGTGAGATTTTGCGGGACAATCTTGTTTAAAATGCTTCCATTGATAGTTAATGGCGTGAGGAATATGTAGTGAAAAAAAAAAATCAAAAAAAAGAAAATAAAGGGAGGAATTAGGGACAAGAGGAGAATAAATTTGCTCCGGCACTTTCCTATTTATAATACTATCCTTTTTTTCTTTTTTTTAATCTCATTGATAGCTAACGGCTTGAGCTACATGGGTTCGGATTGTATCTTTCCGACGAAAGAATTATTAATCTTCTTTCCCAATATCGGTCGTTGGATCATATTTTACACAGATCTGAAAACACTCCGAAATCCATCCGTCCGCTGCGCGGATTACTTAGCTCCTTTTGATATCTGCAAGCAAACTCGAGACACTGTTTTTAGCAAAATGTTCACCGAATCAACTGTGTAGGGGCGCACACCAAACACATCCCTGGCGAAATAGAAACAAATCTGAGACGCAGCGAACAACAAAAACGGCATTCTCGCAAATAACCCCAAACAGCAGGGGGCCATGGATTACCACATCCATGCGATGGTGGGACACGCGGGTATTTTTTACGGCGGCCCTCGTGCGTCTCGTGTTCGTGGCTTCGCTCCCGTGCGGCCCCCATTTAAGGCGCGTCAGCTCCAATCTCTCTCTCTCTCTCGCCCTTCTCTACCTCTCTCTCTCTCTCTGCCCCCAAATCGGGCCGATCGAAGGCTAGGGTTAGGGTTGGGGTTCGAGGGAGGGAGTGTTCTTCTTGGTCGTTCGCTTCTCCGGATGCGCTAGGGTTTATCGCGAGGAAGGGGGAAGGAGAAGGGATTGGGCCTCGTCGGTGCGCCATGGATCCCGACTTCTCCCACGCAAGCGGCGAACAGAATTTCGAATTCGCCTTCAACTCGAGCAACTTCTCCGACCGGATCCTTCGGATCGAGATCCTGGCGGGGCCGCCGGAGTGCAGGTCTGACGGGGATGGCGGCGGCGGCGTCTCCGACTGGGACCGGCACCGGAAGCGCCGTAGAGAGGAGATCAAGAAGGACAAAGGTAAGCGACCATTCCATCATTCCAACGTTTATGTCTTGTTTTCAGAAAAGAAATTGAATCTTGGGTGATGATTTTTTTGTGGTGATTTTCGTCTGAATTTGTGCAATACTAGGTTTTGCGCGAGTGTGTGGAAATATTTAATTTCTTGCATTTCGTGGATGCTGCTTGGCTTTCGCACAGTCTGCAGTTAAATTTAAAATTTTGCTTCTTTTTTGATACGCCAAATTTGCCCCTAAAGCCTTTTTGCTGGGCAAAAGTGGTGCGACAAGCACACAACATTTTTGAAAAAAGAAAAAGAAAATAAAAATTCGTGCTCTCCTTATGCTATGAATTCAGGCGACAAAGGTTTCTGCACGTGATTTGATCATCATATTTTTTATATACATGAGGATGTTAAGGATGACTGGGTTGATTGAGAGGACCGAGTTATGATTGAATAGTTTAGAATGCAAAATAGGTTATGCTGTTCCAGGATGAGAAGAAGTGGTTGGGCAGGGAGAGGGGTTTAAATTTATTATGAGAGTCTGAAAGGGAAGAACAAAAAAGGTTGCATCAAGCAGGTTTGTACATGTTGCGTATACACATTTCAACCATCATCTTGCCATGAATTGAAGAAAATGGACATATCTTGTGACTATCTTGAGTCCTAGCCTCATAAAACAAGCAGCAAGGCGTTTTCTTTGATCGATTAAACGATACTCTTTCTGTCTAGACGGAGCATCAATCATCTTATGGCTAGCCAGTATGGCCACCAAGGGACTGTACCATCGCGGTGAACTGGCACCTTCCTTAGTTTTGCTTTTTGGAGTATTGTAGAATTATGGATATAGATTATGCAACAAGTCTTTCTTTTCTGATTTTTATTGAGTATTACAAATTAGCAGCCTGGTTTTGGCTTTTAACTGTGATGTTACGGCAATTTAAAAGTCAAATTTCATGCACATTGGGAATATAAACGATCCACTCGTTATCTTTTATAATGTCCTTTATTTGGTCCTATGAAGTCTTGATTCGATGTTTTCACATTTTTTTGGTATAATCCATAATTTATATGTTTTCTCTTAGTTCGTGAATAAAGTACCTATGTCAATAAGTAATTTTAAAAATGCTTGCTGATGTTAAAGAAATATGTGTCTATATTATATGAATATTGTAATAGTATTATACGGAGCTATGATCTGGAAGGGTGTCATACTTGGTTTATTCGTAGCTGAAATGTTAAATGTTCTACATGTTAGACAGGATGTCTTGGGTCATGTTAACATCTAAGAACTAGGGATTTACTGATTAGTCAAAATAGCTGGTCGTGTTAAATTGTTATGACGTCATTTTTATAGTCAACAAAAATAGCCATAATTATCTAACCTTGTCCCAACTGTTCGGAGAATTGGTGAAAATCCAAAACCAAATCTAATATTCAGTCAGATCCATCATCAACACTACCTGCATTAGTATTTACCACTCTCTTATTGTGGCAGCAACCATTGCTGAACTTGCTCTCAATAGACATTGCTATTGCCCATAGGCTTTATTGTCAAAAGCAGCTGGCCATGTTGTCATGGCAACTACGAAGTGCAGTAATAGTAGCAGCAGTAGTACCACCTAGTACAAGTTGCAAATAAAAATTGAAAGGAAAAAGTGGTTAGGGGACGAAGATAATCATTATAGGAAGAGTGGACAGGTGGAAATGAAAATGTGCTTGTGCTTTTGCCTTGGGTTGTCACATTCTGGTTCTTCTTGCTTCGCAAAATCATGTTGTCAGGTTGCATTGCCACTTCCCCAGCCATTCTGTTGTGATTATCAAAGACATCATGAAATTGACAGATTGTAGATGCCCATGCATTGATTCTGACATGATAGGTATCCCATTCTGGTTATGGGCATGGTATCCTTAGATCGTTTACTTTGTATATGTTTTGTATCTAAGTAGCACACAGCCACCATATGTGCCATCGTGCAACAATTAGCTGTTCACCTTCATTTTCCTATTATATAGACATAAAACGTTATGTTGCATATTGCTTTCAATGGTAATCTTGCATTTCTCGTGCACCCATTGTTTATTGGGAAATCTTCCAAAAATAACGATATATTTTTTTTCCGCTTCATACTAGTTGTGGAGTCTGCAATGTACAGTTTGGAGAATTGCAACCAACCTGACACTGAGGATGATGTGACATATGAAAACCATGATGAGGAAGTTGTGGCAATGCTTGAAGAATTTCCATCAGGTGCTTGTCAAGTTTATACAATTAAGTATTCTTTCTCTATGAATTGAGTTATTCACCTTCTCATCTCTAAGTTGATAAAATTTTACATGTTAAAAAGGAAAAATGATGGAAGTCCTAGTCTATTTGTTTTTTTTTCCTTGTGAAATAACGGAACTATGTTTAAGCTGTAATATACCCAACTTTTGATGCCAGATGTTTCTGAAAATTCTATCCTGATTTCAGTTTGTATGCCCTCAAACTCATATTTTGATGCCCAGAAGTTGTAGCTCTGTCATTTCCTTGGAGCTTAAATCCTTGACCTTGAAAGTCACACCTCCTTCAGAATCTCATTTCCAACCTTATGCTTGCTCATGCTTCCAAATGCAAATGCATCTGCTGTATTTTTTTAAAAAATATTTTATCAATTCTGAACTGGATTTCAGTCATGGTTGGTTCTCCTGGGCTTCTTTTCTGTCTTGTATGATATTTTGACCTCCAGTATTTGGAACTTTTTGGAAGAATGACGAAATTAGTAATTTGTTTCTGAACCCCTATTTAACTGCCTTAGATTGTAATGAAGAGATTTACAAAGGACCTGTACCACAGTCAAAAAATAACCAAATTGCAGTTGGAAGGAAGACGTAATTTGGGATTGTTAGATTTTTGTGAAAGCATTGATCAGTTGATCTGCCATTTTTAATTCCTTTTCTCTTTTACCTCCATTTCTTTGCATGGAGGGCATTCTTCACTCATACTTTCAATTACTCACCTCGATGATGTTCTCACTTGGGGGTCCAAGTTTTGTGTCCTGAAAAGGCCATCTGAAATCCATTTCTTGGAAAGCATAACATGGTTTCGGTTGTTCAATATCCACTATCATGTTTTGGAAGTGAATTATTTAGCATCTGCCTGATTTGAAATTTGTGCCCATCGGTACAAAATCTCTATTGTCCTAAAACTTCCTGAGTGTTAATATTTTTGTTTATGTTCTAAAGCTGGATGGTGCATTTTTTTGGTGTAGGTGATGAGCCTTCACAATGCAGTGATTCTTCCTGGAGCATGGATGCTTCTCCTGTTTGTCGAATAAGATCTATATTCATCAGTTCGGCAATATTAGCTGCAAAAAGCCCTTTCTTCTACAAGGTAAGATATTATATATATTTTATGCATCACCCTCCTCTTATTCTGACTAATTTTGTGTTGTATATTTTAGCTTTTCTCAAATGGTATGCGAGAATCTGATCAGCGGCATGCTACCTTGCGAATAAATGCCTCAGGTAATTCAAAAGCAAATTGCTATGCTTTTTATTCTATAGTTGTTCTGATGTTAATTATTGTAACGGAAGCAGATCGTATTCTTATTATTTGTTTCTAAATCTGGAAAAGTAAAATATGTTGATGTAAAAGGGAAAAAGTTATGCTGCTAATTCTTGTCAGCAGGATGAAAATTTTCACCCTACCAGGCCATGCTATACTGCTAACCTGAAATGTTCACCTTACCATAATGGTTTCTGGCAACAAGATGAAGTCTTATCATGTTTAATGTTGAATATCCATCTATATCCTTTTCCCACCGGATTAATTTATCATCATAGTATTTCATTCCATGCATGTTTGATGGTGTCCACTTTAGTAGGTTACAGTTTTCCTGTTGGGTGTTGATTTAGTTGAATCCCACATTTTGAGGTCGTCATCAACCTTTTCTTCTTAATTGCTATTGTCCACCCTTGACAAGCTGATTCTTTGTGATGGGATCTGGACATTACAGCGGTTGGAGCAAGGAAAAGCAAATATTTGTTAGAAACACATGATAAGAAGTTGATGGTGGATGCAAATTTGTTTGTTTGCTTGGATAGTTAGAGGTGGAGCCAAGATCTTCAAGAGAATGGGATGTATAATTTTTTATCAGGAAGCTGTTGTGGTGGTTGAGTCAATGAAGATCATAAACCTTATTTGTGCATATAATGCTTTGGGATTTTTAACCTGATGGCAGATTGCTCAATGGATTAGTAAGAGTAAACTGGAGTTCAAGATGATTAATGGGAAAGTAGGAATTGTAGCATCAATAATATATGAGCTTCTGGTGATATTGATTAGGAAAATGACTACCTTACAAATTCTACCTTCATCTGAAAAATAAGGATTACCATATTTCTTCATCTGAGAAAATATACTATATTTTTTTGCAATTTTTCACTGTTTGGGGCAACTATTCTGTAGCCAAAAACAAACGTGATTGAACATCTGTTAAGAAGTGGGTTGGGGGTGGCGTGTCGGAAGTGTTATTTGTATTAGCTGAGAATTTTGAATGAGGAGACTTGACTTTCAAATGTTTACGCAACTCCCTGTATGACTTATTGACTTTAAAATTGCATATGCTTTTTCTTTCATTTTTCCCAGCCCAGACTCTGGAGGCAGGCAACAATGGGCAATCTAGTTTGAATGTATGACCATGTTTTGAGCGACCTTATTTTGTTATATTTCGTACACGCATAATGTTTGATGGAAATACCAGTCTGAGCACTTTGACCGTCCTGAAATTACTGTACAAAGGTGGTAACAGCTTTTCTCACCATGCCAACAGATATATATACATCTGAAAGCAATCAAGGATCTATAGTGGCTAAGATATAAAATTTCTTAAACTGATGAACATTAAGCAAAAAATAATTGAAATGAAGGAAGAAGAGAAAAATGCGAGGAGAGAGAAGGGCAAATAAAATAGATTAGAGGGTGCAGAGACTGATAATCTAGTATATACTTCATGCATTCTCTGTTTAAAACAAATTGACCTGTCATTATCAATGAAGTCCTCATAATTATCCTGGGGCTGAATTTTTCTGTTCTGCATCTCATGGCGATATTTTAGGTCTGAGACTTAAGTTACGGAAGGTGCAGATTTATTGGATTATTAAGTGTAGAACTTCATTGTAGGGATAGGTGGTATGCCTTGGTTATTTGCTTTTCAGCGATTTTGTTAGTTAAATGCATGGCTTCTTGAAGACTTGAAACTCTGTGCTTTGGCAAAACAAAATATTACCGCAAATCATTATGTGGGTTGGTAATTGCTTGCTTAGATACTAGCTATTATATACAACCATCATAATATAAGCTTTTTAATATGAAGAATTAAGCCATGAGAATTTGGTGCAAATCAATTTAGAACTATGAAGTGTAGATGTACCTACGGGATACACGATCTGATCGTCTTGATAATCCAGTTCTGGAATTCCTGTCTGTTTATCTGAATGAGTCAAATGCACTTGTAATCTTTAGTTTGAAAAACTGTATTTTTGGTGATTAAAAACATCATCAGTTTTGTGCTGACATAAGAATGGCACTTATCATGACTATGCTGCCTGATTAATTTTGATGTTTTATAAGTTAACATAACTTCCCCCCTCCCCTACCCCCTCTTTGGAAACAGAGGAAGCTGCTCTCATGGAACTCCTAAGTTTTATGTACAGCGGGAAGCTGTCAACCACCTCTCCTGAATTCCTGCTTGATGTGCTGATGGCTGCTGACAAATTTGAGGTTGTTTCCTGTATGAGATATTGTAGTCATCTGCTAAGGAGCTTGCCTATGAATAAAGATTCTGCATTACTCTACTTGGAGCTCCCTTCAAGTGTTTCCATGGCCTCAGCGGTTCAGCCTTTAACTGATGCAGCGAGGGAGTTCCTTGCTGCTAGTTTTAAAGACCTGACCAAGTAAGTGATTCCGTTCTGAGCATGATTGGCATCCGCAACCATTTACCTTTAACCCAAGTCTAAATTTAATATTCATCGGTTATTTTCAGGCCGCAAGACGAACTGATGGATCTTCCTCTTGTTGGCATCGAGGCAATCCTTTCCAGTGATGACCTCCAAGTTGCATCCGAGGATGCGGTCTATGACTTTGTGCTCAAGTGGACCCGTCGTCATTACCCTAACCTGGAGGAGCGGAGGGAGATCTTAGGGTCCAGCCTAGGGCGCCTCATACGATTCCCTTACATGACCTGCCGGAAACTTCGGAAGGTCCTCACGCACAATGACCTGGACCACGAAAATGCGTCCAAAGCTGTCCTTGAGGCGCTCTTCTTCAAGGCCGAGGCCCCACGCCGGCAACGTGCCCTTGCTGCCGATGAATCGACCAACCGACGCTTTATAGAGCGGTCCTACAAGTACCGGCCCGTGAAGGTGGTGGAGTTCGAGCTGCCTCACCCGCAGTGCATCGTGTATTTGGATCTGAAGCGGAGGGAGTGTGGAAACCTGTTTCCATCGGCTCGGGTATACTCCCAAGCGTTCCACCTTGGTGGGCAAGGCTTCTTCCTCTCGGCACACTGCAACATAGATCATCAGAGCTCATGCCACTGCTTTGGGCTTTTCTTGGGGATGCAAGAAAAGGGTTCTGTCAGTTTCACGGTGGACTACGAATTTGCTGCGAGGACAAGGCCGTCCGGGGAGTTTGTGAGCAAATACAAGGGGAACTACACCTTTACGGGTGGCAAAGCAGTTGGGTACAGGAACCTTTTTGGCATCCCATGGACGTCATTTATGGCGGATGATAGCCTCTACTTCATCAATGATGTGCTTCACTTGAGAGCTGAGTTAACCATCAAGCAGCCTCAGCATCAGCTATTGCATTGAGGGTTTGGTCTCGAACTCGAGGCTGCAATTATTGGGAGAATTCCGCTCTTGTGCTAAATGTGCACGTCAATGTTCTACCAAGAAAAAATGAGCCCATAAATATTCCAGTTGCATTAACATTTTGAATATATTATGGAAGCTTTTGTCAGGCCAAAGTGAAATAGCCAACATGGATAAAGTTTAAATATTATGATTAGTTAGTTTAAATATCAGTTCATTGACATGGTGATTACTAGAAAAGAAAAGAAAAAAAAGGGTATGTTGAGTGTTTTTTAGATCTCCGCCGTATCCGGCATAAGGATATAGGCGGGAGAGGAAGTAAGCTCGGCTGATTCGGGTAATTTTCTCCAACCGGAGGTCTTTTCCTTCGACCCAACGGGTTCTCTCTCTCGATATCGCCTCGGGGAGTGGATGGCGTAGCTCTCCAGCAAGCCTCCGAAGGGAGGCCAACTCTGTTGGAGGATGACTGGGCCTGTGGGTGGTTCGTGGTCACCGCCTACGCTGCCGGGGGAGTGGCCTCAATTTCAGCCAAGACTCAGAGGAGCTCGGAGTGAAGATTGTTACGATGAGGTGGAGTGAAGATTGTTATGATGAGGTATTCGAGCAAAATAGAAAGTGATTTTGCTTGGCAGCATCTATGATTTGCATTGATATGAGATGACATAGATTTATAAAAGTGACTTATTCATACTTGGTGTGCAAAAAGAGAGTGGAAATGCTATGAGAGGTATGAAGCAAGGTCGAAAGTCAGGCATTTGGAGGTGAGTTGTCAAAAGAGATTCATGGGTGGTTGCTCTTTTCTGCCTCCATCTCTGAGCGCGAGATAGCATTAGCGGGGGAGGGTGAGGAGGCTTCCATCTTTCCATCCTCTCTACAGTGTTCGTTTAAATCGCAATGTACGGTGACTATAATCTTCTTCAACATGTAAATATGAAAAAAAGAAAAAGATCTAAATATTTAAAAATTAAAATTTATTAGAAATTTAAAATTAAAAGCCGATCATAATGATTGAGGGATTTATTTCTAGAGTTCACAATGATTAAAGAAGACACGTACTAACACACGGACATGTGGATATCCATATCTATTACTTAGTAATTTATTTCTATCCAAATTCCTATGTGAGTTGTTGTTATCGGTTAGAAAAGATCAGAAATCTAAAGTACTTATTATTAAATTCACTAAACACTGGCTTGTGATGGTATACTTCCCAAAATCTAGCTTGCTTTACCATCATCCGGGAATTTTCGCATATCTTCAAGCTTCATCAATACTCATTAACTTCTTTATTACCGTCTCTCTGTTGAACTAACTCCCGGTTACTTATTTATTTTATGCTCATCTTCTGTAGATTTCTTTGTCGTGATAACTTGGAAATACTTTAGCAATGCATCTCGGCATTTTTACAAAAGGATGGAAGAGATAAACCATACGAATATATATGGTATATCGGCATGTCTTCTATTATTCTCTCTATCGGATTAAGGCCAGAAGCAAATAGGCCTTTTTTTTTTTTTTTTTTTTTTTTTTTTAGGGTCTAAAAAATCATTCAAGGAGAGAGCAGCGAGGTTAGGGTGAAGGCCCTTTCCTTCTTTTTCCTTTAGAAAAAGAGGTTTTGAATACGGAATGAACCACTACGCTCGTTTTGGACCGACAGATAGAGACAAAAGAGCAACTACGGTAGCGACATCTCCCCTCTTCTGCTCCTTCGATGAACTCGGCTATTGTTGAAAGTTCGCTTCAATAATACTGTGAAAGACTTCTCGATTCACTAGCACAGCGCTTCTTCCGCCAAGCCTTGGATTTCTTCCACTAGTATCAATAGGCAGCATAGGAAAAGAAGCACCACACCAAGAAATCAGCGTTTCTCAAGCACTTGTACTCTGGGCATTCAAATCCATTTTGATTCTTTTCATTCTCACTTCTGCATCCTTCATGCTGATCCTTTCTTTAGGCAATTCCTTTGAACACTGGTACTTGATCCCAGAATATTCGAACTCCAATATGTTAATGCATCGTTCACCCACTGTCTTAATTTCCTGCAAACATCTAATCAGTGTTGTTCCAAAGCTATGAATATCGCCTTTGTCCACGCTTGCGTATTAGATGGATGACAGTTGATTGCATGGTATCAGATGGATAACAAAATATCATAACAAAATTGTGACAAGTATCCTGTAAAAATTATTTTAATTATAGATTTTATTAATTAATTATTTTATTTATTTTATTAAAAATAAGTTGATTATATGATTCAAATTAATAATATAAGTCTAATGATATTTTTTATGATTTTTTTTTTATTTTGAATTAAGTGAATCTTATTTTGAATTAGGATGATTAAGATGATTTAGTATAGACTTTAGTTCGACATGAATCCTTAATAATTTAATTTATTAAAATTTTATTTTGTTTTATATGGTTAGATTCCTCTCCACTTTTTAGATTCATGGTGTTCGTTTTATGGACGATGAATATAAGTATGTATCTATGTTCTAATCTTTTACAAGGATTCCTGCATATTTATAGAGAATCAGAATAAAAAAAAAATTTCAGAAAAGAAGGCACGAATCTTCCCGTGCTCTTCACCTTCTTCTCCGATTCTTCTTGCCGGCCGGATCTCTCTCGCCGGATCAAGATTCGGCGGTGATCAAGCGGACACGTGGATGTCAATTTTGAATCTAAGGATTCGATCACGATTCAAAATTAAAAAAATAAAATAAAAAAAAGGAAAGGGTTGGATCCCTTCCCCTCTTCCTGCCTTCTTGCCGCCGGTGTGGCGAGACCTAGGCTGGCATCCACCGGCTCCATCTTGGCCGGACCAAGGTCGACGGCCAGCAGGTCCGAGACGGCGGCCACAGACAGATTCTGTCCGAATCTAGACAAAAATAAAAAATAAAAAATAAAAAATAAAAAATAAAAGAAAAAAATAAAAAAAAAAAGAAAAAAAAAAAAGAAAAGTAGAGAAGGAAGCCCGACGTTTCCGCCACCGTGCGTCCCTCCTCTGTCTGGCGGCCATTGGTGACCGTCCGGGCAGGCGGCAGCGGGAGAAGGCACCGGACACAGGCCGGTCCTCTCGGTTTTCACGAGATTTCAAAAAATAAAAAAATGTGTTCGGTCCCCTCGGTTTTCCCGAGATTTCAAAAAACAAAAACAATGAGGGGTGGCAGTGGCAGCCGCCGTGCCCCCTTTTCTCCTCCCTACCGCGACCGGTGGCGCCATCAGGAGATCCGGTGGCCACCCTGATGGGCGGTGGTGCTGACCACCGGGCCGATCTTCCCATTTTTCTAACAAAACAAAAGGGGGGAGCACCGCTCGATTTTTTCCCTGATCGAAGATCGAGGATAAGCGACCGACCAAGATGGCCGGACTTTGGACGGCGATCGCCGGCTGGTCTTGGGGGCGGAGGAGGCATCGGTTAGGCCCTCTTCTCTGCCACCTAATTAGGAGAAGAAGACCCCTCTTAACGGGTTTCGGGTTTGGATCTTGGTTTTCAACCCGAAATCCAAAACCATTAGTTGTTTTAAGAGTTTTAATGCATTTTTGCATTTTAGTCCCTATAAATATAAAAATTATATTTTGGTCCAAAAAATTACAACTTAATCTTTGATTATAAAAATTTGATTTTGGTTCAATAAAATTGCATTTTAGTTCCTACAAAGTAATTCATTATGTAAAACCTCTGTATTGTAATTAATTCTTGTTAAAGGCTATTATTTTATGTTAGCCATTCAAATTTTTAATTTATTTTTTAAAAATTTTATTTTTGATAATATTTTTCAAAAAATTTATATTTGATGTTAGTTTTAGCATAATATAACTTTTGAACTGTATCAATTCATTATTGTAACTTTAGAATATGATATTATATTATATTATAATCAGTGGGATGCATGTTGTTAAGTATTTTATAATAAACTTGATTATTTTAGGCATTTAATTTTTTATATGAATAATTTTATAGATTAGCATGAATATTTATCACCAAAGTGATTAATTTATATTAGTTCGTAAAATTTTTTATCACTAGAGAGATACTTTTTAGTTGTGACATGCAATCACTTATCTAAAAAAGATTATTATGTGTTTTAACTAGAAATTATATTGCGAGGATACTCTAAATTTTGGGATCCGTTGGTCCAAAGAAGATAGATTTCTGAATTTTAGGATACTTTCTTTTATGACCTTGTGTAAAGAGCTCTTATGCATATTACATGTTTTGTCCAAAGAAGAATATGTGATATAAGGTTTGGCCTCTTATTTATGGTTAGTGTCATTGTATGACTATGTTATTAGTGTATATACCCATTATCTAATATTTTATATTATTATTATTTATTTATATAGTTTTATTTGGTGTTAATAATAACAATATCATCGTTAAAGTCTTGACTGGATCAAATTATAAAAGATGAAAATAGGATATGAAATTTACTTTAGGAATTGCTGACATTAATCTAGCATTACGTGATAATAAATCTGATGATCTTAATGATCAGAGTACATCAGAACAAAAAGATTATTTTGCTAAGTGAAAAAAGTCTAACAGGCTTAGCTTCATTGCTATTAAGAGGTCAGTTTTTGAGCATCTATTCAGTGGTCTGTTAGAGACCAATAATGCTAAAAAACTATTTGATGCTATAGGACAAAAATATCTTATATCTAAAAATGCTGAGTCTGGATGTCTAATAAAAGAATTGACGATCATGAGATATGACAATATTGGGGGTGTTAGGGAATATATTCTGAAAATGGTGCATCTCCAACCCTAAAGGGTCCAAAAATTGAATTGTCTGAATTCTTTTTAGTGCCTCATGCTTTGAATTTTTTATATGCTAAATTTTTTTAGACTAAAACTATTTATAATACTCTAAATAAAACATGAAGTATTGATTAGTTAATCATTAAATGTGTTGCTAAGGAAGAAAAACTAAAGAAAGAAAATAGTGAGATTGCCCTTCTTTCTTTTCAACCAAAATTCCATTCTGACAAAGATTTTATGAAAAAAAAAAAGAATAAACCTGCTGCTCCTAAATAATCTCAGGATGCTAAAGGACATGATAATAACTCTGGTCAGAATTATTTTGTAGGAGGTTCTAAAGCTGCAATTAGAAAATGTATCAAATATTTTTATTGTAAAAAGAAAGGTCACATAAGAAGTTAATGCTACAAGTTTAAGTCTTGGTTAGAAAAGAAACAAAAATAAGAAGGTAATGAAGAAAATAATGCATGGTTTGTCATGCTACTTTTAAAAAATATTTTAAAAATAGTAATTATATAGTAAAAAATAATTAATCTAATTAATTATCTACTGATCATATCATATTATTTAATCCTACACATTAGGATCTAAACATAATATGCATACATACATCAATAGATCTAAAAATAAAATTATGTAATAAACTATTTACTACATCTATATGTTCAGAATATAATATCTTTTTGTGGATAGTCGATCACCATAATCTAAGTCTATCGGATAATGCTCTAGTACTATGTTATAGCCGCATATATGTTCGGCCTCTACGGTTGGTCCACACGGAGCTCCTGGTTCTGATCAGCCCCACTAGAGTGCTAGCTCCTCGCCGGAGCCTTCGATGGCTAATCACGATCGATCTAATCGATCATATATTTTTTAATTTTTTAAATATTTTAAAAAATTAGAACATAAATATTGGAAGATGATGAAGATGTGTTTCAAATTTGGTGGCAATCTGATGCTCACAGCACTCGATCTCTTCATCCGAACTCAGATTTCCAAATCTAAAATTTCACTCGGCCGAAAAATCTTGACACACTAAAAATTCTATCACACCTTCTCTGTGTGAAGTTTTTCTATGAAATAAGTTTTTTTGAAAAGATGACTTTCAGATCTATAATCCTTATTTAGATTATATCTAAAAATAGGATATCCTTAGAGATGAAAATCACAAGAGAAGAGAGGCATAAAGGAAAAGAAAAGTGCTGTAGGATCCTATTCATCTTCATTCCAAGATTTTTTTCGTCTAGAACTGATGCCCAAATACTCTAAAATTTTTACCACATAATGCTAACCCTATCTCCTACACGCACAAAAATTCTTATAATTTATTGATGTGAATACCATGAGAAAACCATGTGTAAAATGATAAAGATCGAGTGGTTGAGAGGTTTAACCACTCACTTGATTTCAAAAATTAAATGAGCCTCTTATCCTTATCCAATGCCCCCCTCTTATATTTAACACGTAGAAGAACTCTCCTTCTGCATGCATATTTTTATTTTTCAAAAAATATTCGATAAACAAAAGGGAGGGCGTGGGAAGCAAAGAAGTAAAAAATGATGGGCGCATGGAAGAATTTGAATTCAAACTTCATTTGACTTGATTCTAATTGATTTCAACCAAACTAATTAATTTAGACCCAATTAAATCAGATTAAATCGAACTAAATTAGACGTAGCCTAATTTAATAAAATTTTAATTAAATTAAAAATTAATTAGATCTACGTCCTGATCAAATCAAGATCAAAACTCTCATAGCGATTAGGTCATCTCATGACCTGATCGGATCAAATCCAATCGAGTCAAATTCAATCGAACTTGATCAAATCCTCATCGCTCAATCAAATTGAGCTAATCAATAATCAAATTGCTAATTAATCCTCCAAAAAATATCTAAGTCCAAATCGAATGGGTTATTAGGCAACAGAGTCCTATCAATAAGAAACTCTTAAAGAGTCCTAAATCAGTGGGACTCTTGAACCCAGTGTCCCAAATGAATCAAACTCGCGATCATAGAGTTTCAGACTAGTAAAACTCTTAATCAGAGAGTTTCAGATGAGTAGGACTCAGAGTCCCAATCCAGTAGGACTCTTGGTCATAGAATCTCCATCCAGTGGAACTCTTGACCACAGTATCCTAAATTATCATGACTCATGATCAGAGAGTCCCAGATAAGTAAGACTCAGAATTCCAGTCCAATGGAACTCTTGGTCATAGAGTTTCAATTCAATAAAACTCTTTGACCATAGGGTCCCAAACCAATGGGACTCTTGATCAGAGAGTCCCAGATAAGTCAGACTCAGAGTTTCAGTCCAGTAGGACTCTTGGTCATAGAGTCTCAGTTCAGTGGAACTCTTGACCATAGATCCTAGACCAATGAGACTCTTAGTCAGCCATCAGATCAGGTAGAAACTCTTAATATGTGTGACCCCGCAGGTTCGAATCTAAGTCGGTAGCATAGAAATCAATTTCTATACTAATTGAAGTGACCATCTAGTAATGATACCCAATATCCGGATAGGTCGAATAATCGTAATCGCAACATTCAGAACTTATGCGAATATGGTTACTGTATAATTCATTCTTATGACCTCTGTGTAATAGATGACTCGAGGTTAGACTATCAATCCTAGAAAATACATCCATATCATGTCTCAAAGTAATTAGTCCCGTGACTCCTCACTAAGACTATCCTGGCTAAGGTTTTGCTAAATTGAAATATAATTGAACACAGCTCCTAAAATCAGGAGTGGTCAATCCCATCTTGATACATACACCAACTCCATAAGTACTTGACTGTGCCTAAAAATCTTTCATCATTGAATTAAAAATTCAGATAGTCCGACATCAAAATGCAGTGAGTTGCTTGAAAGTCACCGTGGTGATCTCAGATCGGAAGAACATTTATATCCATATTCCATCGAAGCTAATCTTGATAGGAGAAAAGCCCCGAAGTTGGTCACGTTCAGTGCAGATGTACCCATACATCTCACTTGCATGCTATATCAGTATCTCAATACTCCTTGATTATGAGGACAACCAATCTATATGAAATATAATGACCTATACTTGATAAACGTTGTCGTCCTAAGTAACAACGTATCATTTGGTCGTAAACTATTTAAGGACTAAATGATAAATCCTTCTTTGCCGAATCTAGATAGTCCTAAGAATTTCATCATAATACAGAAATTCATTATAAGACAACTGAATTTATAATAAAAAATATTAAAATAATTTTTATTAATTTATAATTTATATATAATTATAAATATATGACCCAACCATCAACAGACTGACGATTGACTTTGGGATACATTTTCAACAATCTCCCACTTGGACTAAAGTCAATTGGTGCAGTATCTAATACCTATCTTCGACTTAAAGTCGTCGAACTCCTTCACCGCAATAGCTTTAGTGAATGGGTTGGCTATGTTCTCCTTTTCATTGATCTTCTGAAGGTCAACATCATCTCGATCCATAATTTCTCGGATAAGATGGTAGCGGCGTAGAATATGCTTCGTCCGTTGGTATGCCTTTAGTTCCTTCGTCTGAGCAAAGGCTCCAGAGCTGTCGCAGTAGAGCAGAACTAAACCATCAAGGAAGGATGCTACTCCAAGCTCGATGATGAATTTTCTTAGCCACACCGCTTTTTTGGCAGCATCTGATGTAGCGACATACTCCACCTTATAAATTGAATCGACCACAGTATGCTGCTTGGAACTCTTTCAGCAGACGGCTTCATCATTAAGGGTAAATATGTATCCCGACATACTCTTGCTATCATCATGATCGAATTGAAAATTAGAGTCTGTGAATCCCACAAGTTTTAAGTCGATCCACCATATACAAGCCATTGGTCCTTAGTATTTCTTAAAAACTTCAAGATGATTTTAACAATCTTTCAGTGATTCTTCCCTGGATTAGATTAGTATCTACTCACTACACCTAGTGAGTATGCCACATCTGATCGTGTACACGTCATGGCATACATTATAGAACCCATTGCTGAAGCATATGATATTCTATTGTCTGTCTAGAGATGTTGTTAGCCCTCTTTGAAAGAAAAATTCCATGGCCTATCGGTAGATAGCCTTTTTTAGAATTTTCCATGCCGAACCATTTCAGCATAGTATCAATGTATGTGAACTGGGACAATCCAAGCAATCTTTCAGATCTATTTCTATAGATCTTCATCCCTAGGATGTAGGAAACTTCTCCTAGATCTTTTATGAAGAACTATGATGACAGCCAGATCTTTATTCCTTATAATGCAGGGACATCATTTTCGATTAAGAGAATATCATCCACATATAATACTAGGAATATTATTGCTGGACCATTAGCCCATTTGTATATGTAGGGCTCTTCTTCGTTCTTAACGAAGCCATACGTTTTGATTGTTCTATCAAATCGTATATTTCAGCTCCGAGATGCCTGCTTTAGTTCATAAATGGACCTCTGAAGCTTACACACCTTAGACTCATTTATGAACGTGAAATCTTCAGGTTGTATCATATACACCTCTTCATCCAGCTCTCCATTCAGAAAAGTTATTTCCACATCCATCTACCAGATTTTATGGTCAGATGGGCAGCTATGGTAAGCATTAGCTGAATAGATTTGAGCATTACCACACGAGAGAACATCTCATCATAGTCAATACCATAACGTTAATGATATTCCTTGGTAATCAGATGGACTTTATAGGTCTTCACCTTTTCGTCTGTGCCTCTTTTTCTTTTGAAGATCCACTTACATCCTATGAATTTTACCCCTTCGAGTGGATCAACCAATATCCATACATTGTTGATCTTCATGGATTCCATCTCGAATTTCATAGTTTCAAGCCATTTCTTAGAGTCAGATCTCTGCATTGCATCTAGATAGATGATTTGATCCTGATCGTTCTCATCGAGTTCGATAGGATCCCCATCTCGGATCAGAAAATTATAGTATCTATCCAATTGATGTGGTACTCTACCAGATCTTCTTAAGAATGCTTCTATAATGGGTTCTAGGTCTGATCTAATCAGATCTAGCTCAGGTTCAACAACTTATGTCCATTCTTCCATCTATCGTACTTCATCATGTTCGACCTTGGAGGCATTAGTTTCTTCACCAAGAAACTCCTTTTCTAAAAAGACTATCTTAAGGCTAATAAATACTTTTTGCTCATCAGCAAGGTAGAAGTAGTACCTTTTAATTTCTTTTGGGTAACCTATAAAATTACACTTATCGGACCTAGGTTCAAGCTTGTCTGTCATCAAACATTTGACATAGGCCGGATACCCCCAAATCGTAAGATGTGAAAGCATTGGCTTACATCCTGTCCATATTTTATAAGATGTTTTATTAACAGATTTACTCAGAACCATATTTAGAATATAACAAGCTGACTTGAGCGCATATCTTCATAGGAAGATCGGCAAACCAGCAAACCCCATCATGGATCACCATGTCCAACAAGATCCGATTTCTTTTTTCAAACACACCATTATGTTATGGTGTTCCAAGAGGGATCCACTGAGATAGAATCTCGTTCTTCTCAAGATATATCAAAAATTCATTAGAAAGGTACTCACCCCCTCAATTAGACCGAAGAGTTTTAATACTCTTTTCAGTTTACTTTTCTCCCTCATTTCGAAATAGTTTAAACATTTCAAACGACTCCGACTTATGCTTCATTAAATAGACATACCCATACCTCGATAGGTCATCTGTGAAGGTTATGAAGTAGAAATATCTACCTCTAGCATTTAAGCTCATGGGTTCACATACATTCGAATGTACTAAACTCAAGAGTTCAGTGGCTCGTTCATCTTTTTCAGTAAAAGATGATTTGATTATCTTACCAAGAAGATGAAACTCATAGGTTGGAAGTGACTCATAATCACTAACCTCAAAAATTTCTTCTTAAGCTAACTTGTTGATTCTATTCTTGTTAATATGACCTAGCCTACAGTGCCAAAGGTAGACATCAGATACATCACTAATTCTAAGACATTTACTGGAGGATTGAATCACGTTAGCAGGCATAGAAAGTAAATAAATTTTATTATTCAATTATTCAATCAAAATTATAATACCATTCAAAATGATATTATAATTTTTTTTATTGATATTTCAAAATCATTCATGGTCGAAAGGCCTACAGAAATGACATTCAATAAGAAAGTTAGACAATAATGACATTCATTAAGAATAACTTTATTTAAATTGATTATAAGGTTCATAATTTCTAAAGCTAAAATTGAAACTTGTCTTCCATCTTTAACATTCAGGAACCTCTCACCATGATCAAATCTCATACTGACCTGCAAGCCCTGCATAGAATTATAAATATGATAAGGACTTTCAGTATTTAATACCTAGATAGTAGAATCAAATAAGAAAAAATTATAAGATATTATCATATAATTATCTTACCTAGCAACCACTTGCTTCTTTCTCGATCTGTTCGGATCTAGGAAGGCAATGTACAGAGGATAGTTCCTCTTTCAGTACCCCTGCTTCTTGTAGAAAAAATATTCTGCCTGGCTCTGATCGAGCTTGCGCTTCTTAGTCTGACCCTGTGCAGTCATCCCAGTATGCGGCCGCACCTTCTTGTTTTTCTTCTTTCCTTTCTTAAAGGATCGACGATTAGAAGAAGACCCTCCCACTATATTCACCATCTTCTTGTGGAGTTGGTGATCCTTCTCAAAGTTCTGCAGCAATCCCAATAAGTCGTGGTAGTTCACTACAGGCTTTGTCATTCTAAAATAAGTTAGAAAGGAGAGAAAGGACTTGGACAAAGAATTAAGGATCGCATCGTTACCGAGCTACTCATGCAGGAGAAAGCCCAACTTGCCAAGATGCTCAATCATCTCGATCATGTACAATACATGATCGGTGACTGAGACCCCATCCCTCATCCGAGCATTAAAAATGATATAACTTATTTTGTGCCTTTTAATATCGTCCGACGTGCCAAAAAAATCATTAATATTTAAAGCATCTCCTGTGTCTAGGCATTTTCAAACCAGTGGCTGAACTCATCATTTATTGTCGCTAGCATTATACATCAAACGATGGTGCGGTCATTGAGCCACTTTAGATAAGTATCTCGGACTGCTTTTCTAGCATTCGGGACTGGCTCCTCAGGTGCTCGATCCATTATCATACAAAGGATCCGTTCATGCTTCAGAATGATTTTCAACTTACGATACCAGCTATCATAGTTAGATCCTATTAATTTATTATGGTCTAACAATGATCAGAGCGATATATTAGTGGCCATGTATGCACAAAAAGAAAAACCAAACCTAATTAGTATATGAATTATTAATCCTAAAGATTTGGACTTCAGTCTAAAGGTCCTCCCACTATTTTATATGAATTAGTAGCCTCTACCTCTAATTCGAGAAATTACTCTAATTTCTTAGTGGGTACTAGAATCCACATAGACTGCACATGAGTCCAACTTTGGTTGGTCAACCCATGTGCACCTATGGGTAGATTGAAAATTAATTATTTCTCCAAACAATTTTTAGTAACATTGATTTTGCCCCATAAACCTAATCAGTAGGCTTTGGCCTCCACCAAAAAAATTTCGGTTAGGTCCAACCATTAACATGACCATATTTGGTCTTATCTAACCAATAAATGATCAGATCTGACTTTGGTCGGTCAACCTAACCACTATCAGGAAGACTTAACCAAATTATCATTTTATGAATGATAATTTTATTAGTCAATAATCACCGGAACTTTGGGCCTCCAATGATCATTATACTAATGAACCCATTATCACTCAAGTTAATGGAAGGCTATAATTTAGTTATCTATATAACTATTTTATTTTTAAGGATCTAATAATTTTAAAGGATTTAGTTAACTAATTTAAGAAAATTCAGTAAGCCAATTTTGATCCTCCCACAGACTTCACCAAGTCAGAAAAGAATCTAATCTAAGCTAGCATTAGGAGCACCTAAATCAGTCAGACTAATTTACCTAATAGACATAGGTGAGTCCGAATCACCAAGTGATCTAATCAAAATCTAACTCATCAGGATGGCTAGGTAAGTGAGATTAGTGGAAGGGATATGCCATTAACTTGTCAAAGATTGAATCAGTGCGAGTAGCTTTCAATTAAAAATTACTGATCAAACTACCAAACTGATCTTAGATATCATCGGTTCATTAGTTTTAATTTGACCAACCTAGTAATTTTGGATTCGACCGTGTAGCCTTGAATTAAGTCCATTTGGTCCTTATTAAAGGCATGAACTTGACCAACTACAACTATTATAATTGAGTTTATAGAGTTCTTGACCTAATCTAAATTAATATTTAATTAGATTTGATCAATTACTCTAAATTAATTCATCTTTTAACTAATCTTAGATCTAATCTAATTTATGGATCTAATTCAGTTAATCCAATAATCCACAAGTTTATGATTAATAACTTAGAGTCTTAATTCATAATTCTAGATATTAAATCATTATACTTAATTTTTAATTAAGTTTATGGGCTGAGGGTCAGGATTCAGCATTTCGAAAATATTTTTAATTTTGAAAGATTCTTTATAATTTAGCATTATTTACTAATTGAGTCAACTCATTTCAAAATTAAATCATCTTAATTCACAAACAACACTAGTTGTAGGGTTTAATCTGAAACTATATACACTACATAATCATGAAATCATGAATCAAACTTTATCTAATTATACATTCATGATCATAAATTAGATTAAAATTTAATATAATTAAATTATAAAAATATTAGATTAAATCTAGTAATTTTATGATTAACGATATAGATCAGCAATGTACCAGGATAATCTTTTCACTGTAGAAGGTAAACCCTACAGCAGGACAACCTGCAGTCCATGCAATCTAAATTTTAATTTTTTATATCTAATTACTCTAATTATTAGATCAATATTTAGATTAAATCTAAATTATTAATCTAAATATGCAAGCATATCATGTTTAAAGAACCTTGCTCTGATACCAATTGAAGAAAATAGTGTAGTATTTGCCATGCTACTTTCAAAAAATATTTTAAAAATAGTAATGATATAATAAAAAATAATTAATTTAATTAATTATCTACTGATCATATTAGATTATTTAACCCTATACATTAGGATTTAAACATAATATGCATGCATTCTTCAATAGATCTGAAAATAAGACTATGTAATAAACTATTTACTACATCTACGTATTCAGAATATAATATCTTTTTATGGGTAATCGATCATCGTAATCTAAGTCCATCAAATAATATTTTGGTATCACGTCATAGTCGCACATATGTCCAGCTTCTATGGTTGGTCCATATGGAGCTCCTGATCCCGATCAGCTTACTGGAGTGCTAGCTCATCGCTGGGGTCTTTGATGATTGATCACGATCGATCTGATCGATCGTATATTTTTTAATTTTTTAGATATTTTATAAAATTAAAATATAAATATTAGAGAATAATGAAGATGTGTGTCAAATTTGGTGGCAATTCGATGCTCACAGCACTCGATCTCTCCACCTGAACCCAGATTCCTAAATCTAGAATTTCACTCGGTCCAAAAACTCTGACACAATAAAAATTCTATCATGCCCTCTTTGTGTGGAGTTTTTCTATGAAATAAGTTTTTACGAAAAGATAATTTTTGGATCTATAATCTCTTTTTAGATCATATCTAAAAATAGGATATCCTTAGAGGTGAAAATTATAAGAGAAGAGAAGCATAAAGAAAAAGAAAAGTGCTGCAGAATTCTATTCACCTTCACTCCAAGATTTTTTTCACCCAGAACTGATGCCCAAATATTCTAAAATTTTTACCACATAATGCTAACCCCTTTTTCTACATGTACAAAAAAATTTAATAATTTATTAACATAAATACCATAGGAAAATTATATAGAAAATAATAAGGATTGAGTGGTTGAGAGGCTTTAACCACTTGATTTCAAAAATCAAATGAGCCTCTTATCCTTATCCAACGCCCCCTTTCTTGTGTTTAACACGTAGAAGGACTCTCCTTCTATATGCATATTTTTATTTCTCAAAAAAATTTTGACAAACAAAAGGAAGGGCGTGGGAAGCAAAGTGAAAAAGTCAAAAATGATGGGCGTATGGGAGAATTTGAATTCAAACTTTATTTGACTTGGTCCTAATTGATTTTAACCAAACCAATTAATTTAGATCCAATTAAATTAGATTAAATTCAATCAAATTAGACTTAGTCTAATTTAATAAAATTTTAATTAAATTAAAAATTAATTAGATCTACATCATGATCAAATCAGGATCAAAATTTTCATAGCGATTAGGTCATCTCATGACCTGATCGGATCAAATTCAATCGAATTAAATTCAATCAGACTTGATCGAATTCTCATTGCTCAATCAAATTGAGCTAATCAATAATCAAATTACTAATTAATCCTCCAAAAAATATCTGAGTCTAAATCGAATGGGTTACTGGACAATAGAGTCCTATCAATATGAAACTCTTGAAGAGTCGTAAATCAGTGGAAATCTTGAATCCAGTATTTCAAACGAATTGAACTTGTGATCATAGAGTTTCAGACTAGTGAAACTCTTGATCAAAAAATTTTAGATAAATAGAACTCAGAGTTCTAGTCCAGTAGAACTCTTGGTCACAGAGTCTCAATCTAGTGGGACTCTTGACCATAGTGTCCTAGATTATCATGACTCATGATCAGAGAGTTTTAGATAAGTAAGACTCAAAGTTCCAGTCTAGTAGGACTCTTGGTCATAGAGTTTCAGTTCAGTGAGACTCTTTGACCATAGAGCCCCAAACCAATGGGACTCTTGATCAAAGAGTTTCAGATAAGTCAGACTCAGAGTTTTAATCCAATAGGACTCTTGGTCATAGAGTCCCAGTCTAGTGAAAAACTTGACCATAGAGTCTTAGACCAATAAAACTCTTGATCAGCTATCAGATTAGATAGAAACTCCTAATGTGTGTGACCCCACAGGTCCGAACCTAAGCCGATAGCACAGAAATTAATTTCTATACTAATTAAACTGACCATCTAGCAATGATATCCGATATCCGGATAGGTCGAATAATCATAATCGCAACATTCAAAACTTATGCGAATATGGTTATCGTATAATTCATTCCTATGATCTCTATGTAATAGATGACTTAGGGTTAGACTGTCAATCCTAGAAAATACATTCATGTCGTGTCTCAAAGTAATTAATCCCATGACTCCTCACTAAGACTATCTTGATCAAGATTTTGCTAAATTAAAATATAATTGAACACAACTTTTGAAATCAGGAGTGGTCAATCCCATCTTGATACACGCACCGACTCCACAAGTACTTGATGATGCTCAAAAATCTTTCATCACCGAATCAAATATGCTACGTACAAGTTAAGACTAGCTTTACAATGAACTTCTTCATCTTTCTTATCTTTTGACGTGTAATTCAATGCTTGCTTAGACAAAGAGGTTCGATTACGTAGTAAGAAGTACTTAAAAATTATTTAATTTTAATTTTTTTTTAATTATTATGAAGAAACGTATAGTTATCCTACACAAGTCCATAAAAAGTAGATTCTTTTTTGATGTAGGTAGAGAAAATAAAAAATACTCAAAGAAAAATTATTTATATTCTAGACTTAACTCTTTATTGAATTTTTTTAATACTTGATCAATTAATATCTTATAAATTTTTTAATCTGTGCATCAATTTTTTTTTAAAAATGCTTAGTTCAACTTGATTTTTAAGCATAATCGGATGTCTAAATGCTAAATACTAACTTCTTTAAGAATTTTAAAAATTTAAAAATTTTTATTATTCTTTTTCTCAACTTAGTCGATATTATCCTTAATAGAGAAAAAAAATAAAGAATATAATAAAAAATAAAAAAGAATACACTTGATTTAATGTGTTTGTGGTCCAGCACATACCTTTGAAAATTTAACTCTCCCTTCAACTTATTCAAAATATCTTAAAAAAAACTAAATGATAAATTAGATGAAAGAACTAAATATTGGGTTGCATCCTAACTAGAGCTAAGTTTATCATCTTCAGCCAGACACAATGTAGCTTACTATCTTGTATCAAATAATGGATTAATAAATTTTAATGATTTTGTATTATCGATCGTAGGAAGATAGTTTGTTATTCCTTTATTGATATATTTATTTTTAATTTTGAGGATATTATTTATGATCTCATTTTCAGTCCCATATTTATTAAGAATTTCTTCTATTTGTTCTTCTAGAATACTCATGTATTAATTTTTTAAATTAAGAGATAAATTTGACTCAATGGATACTAGAAGGATGACTAAAGATGGCTTTAATTCTGGAGATAAATTAATATGATTTTGATTAAATAATTTTATTGGCTTTTCATTACATGCTTCTTGATTTTTGTAAGAAGAACCGACTTCTAGGATTGAAGAAAATAGGACTTTAGATTTATAGATCTCGAGTAAATCATCTATTCTCTTCTCCCTTTTGTTTGATTCATTTAAATTAGAATCAGCATCAGTACTAATTTCGAGCTCAGGTTCTTCTATATGGTTAGTCTCAGTACTAATCTCTTTTTCTATATTCTTGTTTTGGCTAGCATCAATACTAGCCTCTCACATCTGATCTTGGTATGGATCCATAAGAATTCTATAATTTTTAAGTTTTGAAATTATTTTGGCATTCTCAAATTGAGGATTCTTAAGTGGGACATTAGATTGATGACTTAAACCAGATGGTTGGTGGATAATGGATAGGTTGTTTATAAGATTTGAAATTGATAGGCTTGATAGTTGATCTAGTTCTCTTCTCATGTTAGACTCAACTAATTATCCTATTTGAGCTTCTAGTTTGATGATGATTTTCTATTGATTTAGAATCAGTTGTTGAAGTTGATTAAATCTATTATCGGTTAGATTGATCTATTGAGGAGGTAGATATGATGGCTGATTATAATACAATGACTGGGTAAACCGACTAGGCTGACCCCTATTATAAGTAAAGTTTTGGTATTGGATCTGAGCCTGAGTCTATTGAGGTATCCAAGAAAAATTGGGATGGTTCCTCCAATTTGGGTTATATGAATTTGAAAAAAAGATCATTAATCAGCTTGGAGGAGCCTTGTGCAGCTTGGACTTGTTCTTAGATGAAGATGAAAACTGTGCAACTATAGGACATCACTCACATGATTGGTTGGATTGGCACAAATTGAACAAATCTTCTGATAATTAGAGGATGATGTGAATTATATGGAGGATTGTTGATCTAGGATTAGAAATTGATCTAATTTTTGGATAAGAAAGTTTATTTTATTTATCAAATTTGAATCAGCCTTAGGACTAGATTCTAGATATTTACATTCATGGATCCCTGCCCAAGTTTGGTAGAAAGATAACAAAGCATGATTGATTGAATTTTTACTTAGAATTTCAAACAAGGTATAGATTTCGTCCTCACTTTTATTCATGAATGCACCTCCATAAGATGTATCTACCATTCATTTATAATAGTCTCCTAAATCCTCATAGAAAGCTTGAACTATTTGCCACTTAGACAAACCATGACGTGGGCATTTTCTAAGAAGTTTCTTAAGTTTCTTTCATGACTCGTGAATTTATTTTTCTGAAAGTTGAGTAAATTCAGTGATAGCTCGCCTCATGGTGTTGGTTCAGCTTTTGGGATAAAATTTCTTAAGAAATTTATTTTATAATTCAGCCCAAGTTTGGATTGGTCTTTCTATTATGCCAAGCCAATACTTGGCTTTATCTTTTAATAAAAAAAAAAAAAAAAAAATTAGTTCAAGGGCATCATTAGTTAAATTTTGAATTTTTACCATAGAGCAGATTTCTAAAAATTTATCCAGATACTTATAAATATCTTCATTGATATTCTCATAGAAAGATGGGAGCATTTGGATTATGATCAACTTAATCTTATAGTGGGTAGTATGAATTTTAGATAACTTGATACAAATCGATGGATTATAGATGGAAAAAATAAAATATTCATTCATCTATCTAGGTGGTTCTCTAAAATTTTCATCCATTTGACTATCTGGTTTAATATGGTTCGACCATTTAATTTTTGGTTGGATTCAACTAGATCAAGTAAAGCGATTTTCTACTATGCATATATTAGTGCAACCCTAACGTATGATTTAGAATTTTTAAATTTTTTTTTTATTTTTTTATTTTTTAAATAATTTTATAATTTTTATATTATTATTTTATTTTTAGAATCTTTTTAAATTTTTTAATCATTTATTATTTATTATTATATTATTATTATTTTATTTTTAAAAAAATAATGATTTTTAATGATTTTATTATTTTATTTATTTTTTTATAAATTTTATTTATTTTAGTTTTTTTAATTATTTTTATTATTTAATTATTTTTTATTATTTTTAATTTAATTTAATTTAATTTTTTGAAAGAGAAGAGGAAAAAAGGAGAAGAAAGAAAGAAGAGTTCTAAAAAAGATGTCCTAAGGAGTCTTAGAGTTAAGAAGAGAGAGAAAATTAGTTTTAATTAGATTTAATATTTTAGTTAGCAATTAAGTTAGGCAAATAATTCTAACTAAGAATTGTCCTAGATTTAGACAGCTCATAACCACCAAGATCGCCTTCAAGCCCTTCAAGTGCAAGATCAGCCAATTAACTGGTCAGATAAGTATAAGGTTGGTGGAAATCTCTCCATTGCTTATCTTAAACACTTATGGTGCTTGACCAGGTAAGCTAATGGAACTAATTATAAACTATTTTTCTTGGGATCCAATCATTTCTGAACCATTTTTCTAGATACCAGTTAAATTAACTAACCCTAATTTGATCCAACTTTTAAGATTTCTTATCCTAATAAGCTCGAGTTCCTAGGATCGATGTCTAATTGATTTTAAAATTAAAGACTTAGGTCAATGCAGGATGCTGGTTGGTTATTTGTAGGCCAAGAAAGGATAATCAAATCTCCATCTTATCTTATTTAGTTAGGTTGTGTTCTTAATTTGATTTAATATGAATATGCACAATCACTTTCAATAAGAGGTTCTCCATAACTAAATTAGATGCATGAAACTAATTAAACTTTAGAAACTTATCTTATCTCCAGCGATCATCAAAAAAAATAATAAAAAAAATAAAGCTAATATGATGCATGCTCTAAATAGTTAGGATTTCTAATCTTATCATGAAACTTTTAATTAGATTTAAGTGAATATTTTTTTAAATTAATTTAAAAATAAAATAAATAATAATTTTTAAAAAAATCTACGGTTAGGATTGATCTCACCAAGTAGGATTGAAAGCTTCTTCCTTGTCCTAATCTTTTTGCTCTCTTTTTTTTATCGATAAAATAAAAAAGAAAAAATTAGTAAGCAATATTTATAAAAAAATAAAAATTTATTTATAATTATTTTATAAAAAAATTAAAAAATTAAAAAATTTAATGCTCTTATCTTTTCCAGCAATGGCGTCAAAAATTTTGATAAGAGCATGATGTTATCGTTAAGACATCATATTTATTAGTTTAATTTTAATTTTTTAAAATAAATTAAAAATAGATGACAAGTAGTGAGTCAGATCGAATTCACAGAGAAGATAGTATTTTAATTTTTAAAAAATTTAAAATTAATTTAAAATTAAAAAATAAAATTATAAATAAAAAGTAAAACTTAAAAGTGCAGAAAATTAAACTTGGTACTAAGATCTACTAGTTAGATCTTAGCATCTACTTGCATAAAAATAAAAAATAATAATTAAAATATAAAAAGTAAATTATAATTAAAAATAAAAGTTAAATTTAAAATATATAAAAATAAAATTTATATTAATTAAAATTTTAGAATTTAAATATATAAAATTTAAAAAAAAATTTAAAAATAGTTGATTTTGATCTTGGATCGACGTCGGCATTGAGATGGTGTAGAAGCTAGCTCTTCTTTGCAGCATTTATTGCCTTGAAGCAGCCTCTAATCCAAACATGGCTCTAAACTTTATCAAACTCCTTTTCATGATCGAAGATAATTAATTTTGGAGGCCTGAAGTTCTTTAAATAGATGTAGGAGAGCTGGAGGATTTTTCTGCAAGCAATGTGGGACTAAGGATAGTTTTGATTAGCAAAATATGAAGTTGAGTGAAAATCGGATTAAAATAGCCTCTGGATGCATTCTATTGAGTTTCTTGAATTTTGGCCGTTAAATTCTAATCAAACGATCTAAAAAATATCAAAAATTAAGTTTTAAAACCTAGATCAGGTCAGATTAATTTTTGGCCATCTGATGGAGTTTATCTAGAGAAGATCGGATTGTTAGATCATCGCTGGTATTCAATCAAGTCGGGAGCTTTCTGAATCGTCGGATCGTAGCCTGGGATGCACATGGCCGTCGGATCGCGCAGATGGGCTAAAGGATTTTTGAATCAAAAAAAAAAATAACACCAGCTGTAGGATCGAGAAATGGGCAAACTTTGGCCATTGGATCTTCATCTGGAGTGTTTGGAGCCGTCGGATCACATGTAATGGAGCTAAGAAATCAAATCAAAGCTGGAAATGACCCCTACTATTGGATCTTCATCGATAGCGACCACAGCCATCGGATTGTGCATTACTATGCTCATGGACCACACTGGACCAGGCTTTTTGTGAGCTGCAATCAATCGACGCTCGTTTTGTCCTAAAAATTATCGAAATACCCTCTCTTAAGGGTCTACGGTGACCTGCATAAAATTGATGTCAGTATGACGTCAGTGGCTCATCGAATGGGTTGGCTTGGGTGGCTTGCATTGGCGCATGGGTTGGGTCAGCTGGCTTGCGGTGCATGGCTTGGCTTGGTGCGCCAGCCTGGCTGGACGAGCCGGTTGAGCCATTTTTTTATATATTTTTTTAAAAAATTTATATCTAGTCCATTTTAGCTCTGATTTACTCTAAATTTATTTTATTATGATAAAAAAAATAAGCTCTTTCCATTGATCATAATATTTTATTTTTATTATTTTATAATTATTTTTTTAATTAATAAAAATATTAAGTTCTTAAAAATATATAAATTAATTATTAATTCTTAAAAATAAATATAAATTAATTAATAAATTAATATTTTTATTGATGAATTTATTGTATTTATCAGTAAACAAGACTAAAAAAGATTTTAAAGAAAGGATTGAGCGATTCAAGGCTAGATTGATGGCTAAAAGATTTACTCAAAGAAAAAAATTGATTATACTGAAACTTTCTCTCTAGTATCCATAAAAGATTTCTTTAGGATGATCATATCTTTAGTGGTTCATTATGACTTAGAACTTCATCAGATGAACATTAAAACTGCTTTTCTGAATGATAATCTCAGTAAGGAAGTATACATGAAATAGCCTGAGGAATTTTAGAAAAATGGAAGAGAACATTTAGTCTGCAAATTAAAAAAAGAAAGTTCATCTATAGCCTGAAACAAGTATCTAGATAATGGTATTTGAAATTTGATGAGATGGTAACTTTTCTTGATTTTGAATAAAATATAGTTGATTAGTGCATCTATCTCAAGATCAATGGGAGCAAGTTTATCTTTCTTATTCTATATTTTAATAATATCTTGCTTGCCAGTAGTAATTATGGTTTACTCAATGAGACTAAATAAATATTATTTAGAAATTTTGATATGAAAGATTTTGGAGAAGTAGCTTTTATCCTAGGTATTGAAATTCATAGGGATAGATCACGTCATCTGTTGGATTTGTCACAAAAGACATACATTAATAAAATTCTTAAAAGATTTAATATGTAGAATTGCAAACCATGTGATACGTCCGTTGCTAAAAATAATAAATTCAATAAAGATTAATGTTCTAAAAATGAGTTTGAGAAAGATCAGATGAAGAATATTTCTTATGCTAGTACTATAGAGAGTCTGATATATGCTCAGGTTTGCACCAGACCTAACATTGCTTTCATTATGGGAGTTCTTAGTAGATATCCATCGAATCTTGATTTTCAACATTAGATTGCAGCAAAAAAAGTAATGAGATATTTATAGAAAATCAAGAACTATATGCTTGTATATAGAAGAACTGATGATTTACAGTTGTTAAGATATTCAGATTCAGATCTTGCTGGATGTCCTGACGATTTAAAATTGATCTTAGGATATATTTTTATATTAGCTGAATGTGCTATATCCTGGAGGAGTGTTAAATAGATCATGACAGCTTCTTCTACTATGCAAGTTGAGTTTATTACCTATTATGGAGCTGCTACATACTTAAGTTATTTAGTTGAGAAATTTATTACAAGATTTAAGATTGTTAATTCTATTTCCTAACCACTGATAATTTATTATGATAATGGTGCTGCTATATTCTTTACGAAGAACAATAAATCCTCTAGTGGATTTAAACATTTAGAGCTAAAGTACATGACAGTAAGAGATCTTGTAAAAAAGGAGACATAACTATTGAGTACATAGATACAGAGTCAATGTTAGCTGATCCCCTGACCAAAGGTTTGAGGCCCATATACTTTATAAAATATATTAAAAATATAGGCATACTGAGTTCTTTTGATGTACTTGATTAGTGGGAGTAACTTTGTATTTATATTTTATTATTGCTTTATTATTATGGACTCTTTACATCTCATACACTTTTTGATATACATTATTGGCATAATAAATTAATGATATATTTATTTTAATTTTTTTATTTATGTGTACATATTTATTTTAATACACTTAGAGATATCTCTTATTTATGTACCTATTATATGAAATCTGATATTATATGTCAAGTCTCAGATATGTTGTGCTGTCTCGTCATTGATACTATATTGAGTATGTGAGATAGAATGACTTGTTATTAAAGCTATTAAAATTTTTCTTGCTTATTTTGTACCCAAACTTGTTGAAGAAAAATTGGAGGATTGATAATAAAAATAGCATATGTTTGGATCACTTTTGTATGCTATTTTCTTACTACACTACAATACCAAAACTTATGTCGATCGTGTTAGTTATGTTTGTAACAATGGATAGATCTTGTGTCAAATAAAGGATGCAATGACTCCCATGATTCAGTATGATTAATACTATTGGACCGAGTCATTTCTAAGGTACTGTCTATGGATCATATATTTTTCAAAATCGTGGTCACGTACCGTGTTTTCTGTTATTCAGCCCAAGAGTCATTTTTAAATATAAAATATTTTGAAAATACTAAAATCTTAATTAATATTGTCCAAGTGAAAAAATATGAGAATTTTTTTAATTATGAACTATAATTAATTAATTATTTTATTTATTTTATTAAAAATGGATTGATTATATGATCCGGATTGATAGACATGCATGTAAGCCCAATATTGTTTGTGATTCTTTTGTTTTGGATTAGGTGCACCTTATTTTGAGTTGGTATGGTTAGGATGGCTCAGTGTAGACTTTAGTTCGATATGAGCCCATGATGGATGGGCCTGTTAGGATTTTATTTTATATGGTTAGTTCTCCTCTCCACTTTCTATAAATATCGTGAGACTAATTTTTTAGCTTGTCCTATCGAATAGCCGCATATTGAGAGAAAGCTGATAGAGAAGAATCTGGTTCGCGGTGTTCGTCTGAGCGTCCATTGCTATTGTTCTTGGTAAATCAATGGCGACTACAGATACGTATCTATCTTTTGTATTCTAATCTTCTGCATAGATTTATGAATAATTATTTACATTTTCTTTCGAGCGCACAATTTATATACTCTAAATGAAGCAAAAAAATATTGATTAATTAATGCATTAAGAAAGCCGAAAATGATCATCAGAAAGATAGGTGGTTCCTGAAGTTCAACATAGAATATTCCATTAATCATTTCAAATGTATTATCATAATGAAGAGTGAATGAGTGATGGTAATGCATACCTGGAGCCATGTAGTTAATTGTGCCTGGGGCGCTAGATTGTGCTATAGACCTACCACTAGCCAATAGCTTTGCTACACCGAAGCGGTCATGTTATCATCCAGGAGGACATTACTTCGCTTCACATCACAGTGCACCACAGCTTCAGGGTACTCATTGTGAATCTATTCCAATGCTAGTGATACATCCAACAAAAAAGGTTGATTCTTTGGGAAAGAGTAAGAGAGGAGTCATCAGAATGCAACCACCCGTCAAGGCAGCCATCGGGCATAAATTGAAGGGCAAGGGCCTTAAAATCCAGGTTGGAACATGTGCTGATCATCTTGACAAGAATCCTATGTTGAACGTTGCGCAAAACTTCACATTCTGCATCAAAGCTTTTACATGCTCCCTCAGAATGTAGATTCAAGACCGTAATGGTAGCCACCATCCCATCATCCAATATACCTTTGTAGACTGAACTATGGCTGCCTGTCCTATTAGATTAGCTTCACTGAAATTTTCTGTCGCATGGACTAGTTCTTGGTCTGAAATCAGTCTATGGTCCGCTAGTTCTGGTGCTTCGATAGATACAAAGGACCTGCAACTTCTTCCTCCTGTAAACTAGTAACAAATAAAAGCAAAAAGCTAAAGCTATCACCAAACAGATGACAGTGGCGAGAACAAATTTGAGTATTTTGGAGACTCCGGTCTTTGATTTAGGAAGGACGCAAGATTTTCAAGGTGGTAGACCTAGTTTTGGTTTGCCGCACAATGCCTTGTTCCTCATAAAGAATTCTGCAGTAAGATTTGCAAAGACCCCTCCATGTGGATCTTCTCCTTCCAATCTATTGGATGACAGGTTTAAGAAGCTAAGCATGAAAGATTTGCCCAGGACTTGCGTATTGTTCCAGTGAGCGCATTCGAAGAGAGAGGTCCATGCCTTCTGGAATTGGACCTGAGAATGATTTCTGGGAAAGGATCAGGTATTTAAGCATCTGTAGATCACCTATGGTGCCTGTCAACCGGTTATCAAAGAGATCCAATTGTCCCAGGGCTTTCAAATTCCCTACTGAGCTGAGCGAGCCCACTAGAGAATTCTGTGACAGTTTCAAGAAGTTGAGATCTGTAAGGCTCCGTATACTTGAAGGTATGACAGAAGATAAATTATTAGCAGCTAGAGAAAGCCATTCTAGCCTCCTAAGCAGTCTGGAATTGCCCCAGATAGCATGCTTTCATATAGAAAAAGAATATATAGATATCTTAGTTGACAGAGTTCTTCAGGAACAGAGCCTTCAAGTCTATTTATATAGAGATAATTAATCAGCTGTAAATTCTCAAGCCAGGCAATCTCAGGTGGAATGGCTCCTGACAACTGGTTATCATTGCAAATTCAAATATATCGAGCTGCTCGAGTTACCTAAAGAAGCAAGGATCTCCCCAGTAAGCTGGCGATTTATTGGTGATCCGGGTGGCGTAGAGCATGTTGCTGGGGTCGGAGGTAATGTGGGATTTGATGGCAAGTAATGCCATGAGGTCTGTGAAGTTGCTGCTCACCGATGAGGAATAAACGGCACCGAGAGGTGCGTGGCAAATTGGAAACAGTAAGAGAACGCCATTGTTAGACTTCGAGATGAAATATGGAGGCAGAAAAGAACTCCAGCAACGTGGAAGAGTAGTGCCTCTAAGATTGAAGCCCATAACATGTAAGTATTGACTTCACAAGTGAGTGAATGTATCAAAATTCAGAGGTCTATTTGTTGTCACCATCAGAACTCGAACAAAAACTTACGTGGGCCGCATCCCGACTTAGCTTGTGATTTAAAAACAACATAACATAATTAATTAGTCAAGTTTGTCGCAGTTGATGTCACACTATTTTTTCTGCTACTCGATCCGGTAAGAAGACCAGTCTAGTGAATGTTTTAGAAGAGATGAGTGGAACCGTAGCATGATTAATTGATAAGATTATTGATATTAAGAATGGATGGCAACCCTAGGATCCAAGGGGGGGTTGACCAGAAAAAAAAAAAAAAAAGTCAAAGAAAGCGGTCCCGACCGATTGGCTCCACGAGAGAGTTCGGTCGAAGAGGAAAGAATGATGGCCCGTTTGGAAGGAAAGTTGGACTTTTCCGAGTTTTCTGATAACACAGCAGCGGACCATGGATGGTTCTTCGTTTCTTCGTAAAGTTGGTACTGCTGCACTCTCCATCCTCAGAAGTCTTTAGGTCAACATCCATGGTAACAAGCGGCTTCTCCTCCGGTGATCATTTGGATGTGGGAACCCTGTGTGCCTAGTCAAATTTAGATGCATGAACCGGCCTGTCAAAATTACATCCCTTTGAGGACTTGGAGATAATTCCAATTTCCAAATTTCCCCAACCATTTTTGTCTCCCTCAAAAATCTCCCAAAAATTTATTCAACTCATGATTTTTTCAGCCCCCAACAAGCCACCTTCTTGCTGTGTTTGGTACTAAAAAACCATATTTACACTAATTCCAAGAAAATTATCGGATAAATACGCAAGCATTTTTTCATTTATGTTGCATGATGAAGGTCCTACCTCAGTTGATCGGCATCTACTTGAGAGAGGTTTAGGTTCATGCTTCCATAAAGTAATGCTGCAAGCGAAACCATCACTTTGTTGCACTCAATGGTAACATGAAAAGAAACAACCAGTGCCTAAAGGATTTGAAGAGATCTAGCTCCGTTCATGCTTCTCATTTGTAGTATCAACACTAAAAAATAAAGCACCAGCGCCTCTGCCACTGTGATCCAGTAATTTATTTATTTTTGGTTAAACACTAATTTATTGAATGTTATACCTCGTGATTTTTATCCAATGCACATTCTACATTAATTTTATGCCTCCTATATATCTGACTATCTCTCATCACCTAATCGCTGGTGTTAACGTCTGTTTTTCTTACGACGATCACATGATTTTGTTTTACAGGAGTAGGACAGATGCATCATTTGGGCCATTTATTTTAAAGTCCATCAGCTATAATTTCGGTCATGGTCGTAGAAATCTAGTCTGTCCCGCCGGATCTTGGATGCAGATCTCGGTCAATCATTCTGCTTCACTTTCTGGTGGTCAATGGAATTTAGCCCAGGGATGGTGACAAGTTCATGACATTCCAGGACCAATGTACGCTTGTAGACTCAAGATTTCGTCACAAGACTTGAACCATCGGTCCTCAATTGGGAACCATTGAATGAAATGGTGTTCTGAATGATGCCTTGCTTCTATGTAGCGGCAACACCAGGTCTCTTCAAAGCCATACCCACCCTGAAGGGAATCAAACATCTTATTTCCAGGCAATAATCAAGAAACCATGTTGGATAGATTTACAAGAGCCGGTCCACTTGACCAGCTCAATTGTAGGCTTGGCACGTGCTTCGCCCGTGCTAGGCTAACAGTAGACTTCTAATGGGAGCCTTTTTTTATTTTTCCTCCCTCCCAATAGACTCTGGATAGGAGCGAGCTGTAATCATAGGATTATCGGACCCAGACAAAACCCTAGGGCTGGCCTTCTACACACCCGATCATCGAAGCATCGATAATCACTATCTATTTTTGGGTGAAATTTCTTGGTCTAGCCATCAAATTCTTTGCCAATCTAGCCTCGATACCATGCTAGAGTTGAGGTAATAGCCCCTCCCATTACCATCATAGCCTCTACTCTTCCACCCTCATGTAAAACCATCATTGCTGGCTGAGATTTTGCTGGAAATTGACTTAAGAAATACCGCCCTGGTTTGCTCCCCTACTTCCACCCTTTGATGGCTTCTAAACCACAAAACTATTTTGATGGAATGGCGCACGCAACAATTGATAATTTTGTCATAACTTCAAACCCTGAATCTTGGAAGAAACCAACTCAGTGCCGGGCTAGATTATTTTGGCCAAGTTTAAATAATCACCCAATTTGCTAGAAACCGAACCTAAACCGGGTAAACAGTGCAAGAATTGAGCGATTCACCCCAAATTGTAGGTAGATTCACGTTAACTAGTAAGTCTGTTGACCTTAATTAGTAGTCTAAAACCAGGTTAAACAAATTTTAGAATTGCATCTAAAATAGGTTTAAAACAGGATTCAAACCTTAGGTTCTAGATAAAGTTGCAAACCACTCAACCATTGAGAGATGGTATGAGACTAAGTTATCTTAATGCTTAAAAATATAAAATCAAGCACAGTTCGTTGTGATGTGTAAAAATTTCAATAATATTTTTTCTCAAATCATAAATTCTTAGGCTCTTTGATACACAATACACTTCATATATTCTTTTGGATATTTTCAAAATATTTCTATTTAAAATAATTAAAAATATTAATAAGTTCTAATATTTTTCTATAATATATTTTTAATTTTTAAAGTAGATAATTTATGATTGTTTCCAATTTATGCTGCTATTAGAGAATAGTGTAAAATATTGGCTTATATCTTTTTTATGATAAGGATGTTACATGTCATTTAAAGTGTAGTATTTAAAATTGATAATATATCATTGATTATGTATATATTTCCAACATTCAATTTTTTAGATGATGTTAATATTTTCAAATATCTATTTTATATATATATATATATAAAATAATACTCAATGAAGGAGTATTGTGGTATTGCCACCTTAACATCTCAGATGATTTTAGTTATGCCACATGGATTATTATTTTATTATCTATAATAATTTAAAATATTATTTTTAAATAATAATAAAATAATATTTTAAAAATTTAAAAATAATATTTTTTAAAAAAGATAAGAGATCAAAAATATTTTAAAAAATTATTATTTTTAAAAATAAAATATTAAAAAAGTATAATAATATTTTTTAAAAATACTAATTTATTATTATTATAAGAAAATAGCATATCATTTTTTTAATTTTAAAAATAATAACATACTAATTTATTTTTTAAAAATAATATTTTTTTAAAAAAATATATATTTTTTGATATCTGAATCGATTCATCAGATCAGATCAGATCAAATCTAATAAATTATCCGCAAATAGAGCATGATACTCCATCGATTTGAAAGCCAAATTTTCATATTTAATAACCTTCAAAAGTTTAGAGAAAATATAAGAAGTGAGGGAACGAGAGTGTGATTCGGATCGACGTTTGTCGAAAGAAAAGAAAAGCCATGGTGGGACGGCATCGACGAGCACGAATAAGATATGAGAATAGAAAGAAAGAAGAAAAAAAATAATAATAAATTATTTTATAAAAAAAAGAAGAGAGAGTTTCTCTCTCTTCCTTCAGTGATGGTGTCGGAGGTGATGGTACCGATAAGGATGCCAGAGAGTGCGATCGGGATCGGTATTTATCGAAAGAAAATTAAAGCGATAGTGGGGCGGCATGAGGGTGGAGTAGCACCGGCAGGCATGAAGAAGATATGAAAAGAAGAGGAAGGGGTGCGATCGAAATTGGCATTTGTCGAAATAGAAGGAGAGCCATCGTGGGGCGATAGGAGGGTGCAGCGATATCGACGGACGCATAGAAGGTATGAAAATAAGAAAAAAAAATATAAAAAAAAATATTATTTTATAAAATAATAAAAAATATATCATATATAATAAATAAATAAATAAAATATTAAAAAATTTATAAAAATATTTATTATGAATATTTATTATTAAAAAATTTTAATAATTACAGACTGTAATTATCTATCCCATGCAATATATGGGTCTTCGACTAGTTTTTAATTATAACTCAGGGCATAAAATTGTTCAAGTGTCCCTTACAATTGTTCAACCAATTGATGACTAAAGGACTATCTTATTATTTATAACAATGATTAAAGTTTAACTATAGTTGAGTCGCTATTATAACTTTTAACTAGTTGAAGATCTGCGCATTGTGTAGGATAGATAATTGCAGCTATAATTATTAAATTTTTTAATAATAAATATTTTTATTTTTAAAAATATTTTATTTTATTTTATTTTTCTATTCTCATATCTTCTATGCGCCTGTCAGTAGCACTACACCCTCTTGTTGCCCCACCATGGATTTTTTTTCTCTCGATAAACATCGATCTTAATCGTACCCTTCTTTCTTCTTCTTATATCTTCTTCGTGCGTGCCAATACCACCTCACCCTCTATTGCTCTCTTTCTCTCTCGATAAATATCAATTTCGATCGAATCGATCCCTCGGTATCCCTATTGGTACCACCATCTCTAGCACCATCACTAAAGAAAGAGAAAAAAACTCTCTCTTTTCTTTTCTTTTCTTTCTTATTTTTTTATAAAATAATATATATTTTTTTCTTTCTTCTTATTCTTATATCTTCTCTGCATCCGCTAGTGCCATCCCACCCCCTGTCACCTCACCATAGCTCCCTTTCTCTCTCGACAAATATCGATCCTAATCGCACCCTCACCTCCTCACTTTTTCACATACTTTCTCTAAACTTTTGGAGACTTTTAAATGCAAAAATTTGACTTTCAAATCAACGAACTATTGTGCTCTATTTATGAATAATTTATTAGGTTTGATCTGATCTGATCTGATGGATCGATTTAGATTTTGAACATATTATTTTTAAAAATAATAAAAATATTATTTTTTAAAAAATAATTAGTATATTATTATTTTAAAATTATAAAATAATATATTATTTTTTTAAAAAATATTAAATAATATTTTTTTTAAAAAAATATTATTATTATTATTTATTTATTTTAAAAAAATATTTTTTTAAAAAAATATTTTTCATCTCTTATCCCTTTCCTACTTTTATTTTTAAAATATTATTTTATTATTATTTAAAATAATATTTTAAATTATTATTAATAATAAAAGTAATAATCCATATGGCATAAATAAATCATCTGAGATGTTGATAAAAAATATTATTTTTAAAAAAATAAATTAGTATGTTATTATTTTTAATATTAAAAAATAATATGTTATATTTTTAAAATTATAATAAATTAATATTTTTAAAATATTAATATTATTTTTATAATATTTTATTTTTAAAAATAATATTTTTTAAAAAAATTTGGTCTCTTATCCCTTTCCTACTTTTATCTTTAAAATATAATTATTTTTTAAATATTATTTATTATTATTTAAAATAATATTTTAAATTAATAATAATAATAATCAATGTGACACAACTAAAATCATAAAATAATAATTTATGTGGTACAATTAAAATCATCTGAGATGCTAAGATGGCAATACCATAATACTCCTTCATAAAGAATTCTTATTTATTTCCTACTTTTATTTTTAAAATATTTTTTTAATTTTTTAAATATTTTTTTATTATTATTTAAAAATAATATTTTAAATTATTATTAATAATAAAATAATAATCTATGTGGAATAATTAAAATCATCTGAGATACTGAGGTGGCAATACTATAATACTCCTTCATAAAGTATTCTTATCAATTTTCTATTTTATTTTTAAAATATTATTATTTTTATTTTTTAAAATATTATTTTATTATTATTTTAAAATAATATTTTAAATTAATAATAATAATAAAATAATAATCTATATGGTATAACTAAAATCATTTAAAATGCTGAGGTAGCAACATCATAATACTCTTCCATAGAGTATTATTTTATTATTTTTTTAATTTTTTAAAATACCACTTTATTATTATTTAAAAATAATATTTTAAATTAATATTAATAATAAAATAATGATCCATATGTAAAGCACCTTGATATTTTGTAAGGCATTTTCATTTCTAAATAATCCTTGCATAAATTTCTAGTGGTAAATATTGATTTATTATAAAACTATTTAGCCTTTTATTTAAATGCTCATTTCATGTGTTTACTTAAATCATTTTTTTTCTAGAAAAAAATATACTATTCATCCTCCCTATATTCACCACTATATTCATATTCTGAGTGGCCCCCAATGATTTGCCAAACCACTCCATAAATCATGACAATGCCTTCCTACCCTATCAAGATTCTTGAATAAAGTGATGGGTAGTGGTGCTGCAGGACATTGCTTTTATTAAAGCGATTCCCACATTAGAGAATTAGGTCGATTTGAATCAAATCAGCATGTCACATGGGTTGTGATATAAATCATATCAAATAGGTTCATACCAAGCCTACAATCTAACTCATCAAAATCCAGTCTTCTAATTGCTCTCATAAAGTTTTGGCTTCCCATCTCCTTGTTGATGTTCTTCATGCCATTGAGATAGATTTGAAACAAACCATTTGAAAGGAGAATACATGATTCTTCAATTGAATGCATCATGCTCAACCCTCGTCTAAACCAAAATTAGATGGACGACCTTATCAGAAAGACCATTCGAGATTGGCACGAGTATGATGCGAGTGGATGGATCCATCACCATCCACTTTGCAGCCGTCCAGAGCTGAAAAAATCCACGACCATCCACGTGGCAACTGTACGAAACGCCGACCACCCGATACTACAACTAATCCATCGCTCTAAACTTTAGTAAAACGACAACCGTCACCATTATTATGGCATCAAGCACCTGCTTGTCTTTCGTTTATATTTAGAGTTTGGCCAGCCAAGCCTGGCCAGCCGTTTCTGTTCTCTTCCGCGTGTTTTGTTCCTCCCGCCACCCTCCGTTGGCGCCGTTCTCTTGTTGTTTTTGACACCAAACCACACGCGTTTTGACAGCTCTTGCTACCGTGAAAACATTCCAAATCCCTTTTCAAAGGAGAGAGTCCCAAATTCCCAGCATAGAGGTTTAAAGCCCTTTCTCCTCGCCTCCCATGGAAGCAAATGGTAATTTGAGATGGCTCTCTCTCTTACCTTTCCAGCTATAGCTCCTGTGACACCCCTTGCCACCTCCACCTCCATTTGCTCATCCCATCTCTTCTTTCAACCCCTCGGAAGAGTTTCTCATCCACGAAAGAAGTATTCAATACGTAGGCGAGCTCAGATAGTTTTGAAATAAGAAAATTCCAAGTGCTTTTTATTGGATCGATGGATCGAAGACGCTGTTGGTTCTCCATATTGCTGCTCTTCTCTTGCTTTCTCTCATCGTCGGGCCAAAGTTGGAGAAACATCTCCGCCACCGACATGTTGGATTCCGCAATCCGAGATCATGCTTTCCAAGCGCTGGAGCGGCATCGCACTGGCGTCGTGTACGACATCTCCCTTCCTGCAAATCTATCGGGCATGACGGCTTCGGTCTTGAGGCTGAGGAGCAGCAGCTTATGGAGAAAGGGTGCCAACTTCACTGCATTCCGTATTCCTCCACGAACATTAACTGCAAAGCCTTTCGTCAGGAGGCTGGTTATTGTCTACCAGGACTGGGGCAATTGGTCCGCTTCTTATTACAATATGACAAGCCATAAATTCGTTGGGCCTGTCATTGGTTTCCTAGCTTATGATGCAAGCTCCAATACCACCATGGAGCTCAATTTCAGGGTGAATGGAGGCGCCGTTTCGATTAGCTTCCCCGGAGCTGCATTGCCAAAAGGGTCGAATTCCACAGCAAAGTGTGCAAGATTCTGGCAAAATGGAACCGTGGATTTTGGTGATCTAGAATCGTCAAATGCGTGTATGACGACAAGTACAGGCCACTTTGCAATCGTTGTGCCATTAGAGGGCACAGAGCATCCTCGGGTGATAGGAAAAGGGAAAGAGAAGAAGTGGCGGCTTTGGGTAGCAGCAATCGGGGGTGGAGTTGTTGGGTTGCTGAGTTTGATTGTTGTGGCGATGCTCAAGTTGGTTGAGAAGAGGAAAAGGGAAAAGATGGTAAGGCAGGCCGAAGAGGGTGAGGCTCTGGAGGCAATTTGGATTGGGAGGAACAGGATGCCTTCTGCAACAACGATTAGAACTCAACCAGTCCTTGAGAACGGAGATGCACCATGAGATGTCTTCCTTTTTTTTTCTAAAAAAAAAAATCTTAAATTCCCCCTTCTAAGAACATCTCTTAGAGGGTGGTGCTAGCTTGATGCAAAAAGGAACGAGGCAAAGGAGATAGGAAGCATCTTCCTCCAGGTGGCTTAGAACGCCACATGGTTTTCCTGAATGCAGGCACCAGAGACGGCCTCAAAAAGAGGGTCAAAATGATGAGGACCCCCTTTGTACAAAACATTGTTTCATTGGTCCTCCAACTTTGCTCTTCCACTGTTAGCACATGATATAATTTGCAGACTGGTCCTTTCAGTCACCCAAGAATGTACCCACAACATTTTTCACCAATGTCATTCCAAATTTCTTGCATCTTGCGCCCTCTTCCACGTATTCTTTCGATATTCTTACTCTTTATCAACTTGCAAGGTAGAGGTACACAAATTTTTTATTCTATATATATATATATAAACGATCAAATTTATATTTAAATTCAATCTAATAAAAAATTATCATAATAAATAATTTAAACTATTAAATATAATCTACTACCTCAAAATTATTTATATATTAAAAATTATATAATTTAAAATTTTTTAATCTATATAAATGATCAAAAAATATATATAATTCTTTAAACTATTTATTGTATAGAATAAAAATATTCAAATTATATAAATTACTTTTATATATAAATAATTTTAAAATAATAAATCATATTCAACGACTTAAATCATTGATATAAAATTTTTATTATAAAATTTTGATTTGATCGAATCTAAATCTAAATCCAATCCCTAATCTAACTATACATAATGCATGCATGCATGCATGCATGCATGCATACATACATATATATATATATATATATATATATATATATATATATATTAAAAAAAATAAAAGACCTGATATCAAATATTAAGAGGTCATAAATTGAAAACTTTTTTTTTTGCTTGCAAGCATGTTGAGTTAGCAAGAAATTTGCAAGTAATTTGTTAATTCTCGACATAGTTTTTCAAATACTAGTCACCGATGATGTGCAGTTGCCTGAATCAGCATAAGAGAGACTGAAAATGCCTTCCCACAGATCACCGCAGTTCCGTGAAAAAATACACTAACACTACAGGGAATATTGGCACCATCTGCTAGCTAGACTCATTTTGAGAATCTAAGCCGGCAATACTCTCGAAGGCATTTGATGTCGAGCTTAGGGAATTTTCCAAGGTTCAGATTTCAGATAACTTGAACTTCAGTTGTTCAGGTCCCCAATGTAGAACTCATCAACCATGTCAAAGACACGAGTAGCATGTTGTGGCCTGCATAACCAGAAAAAGAAAATTAAAAACCCAGAAGTAACAAAGTGAAAAAAAATTAAAAGGAAAATAAAAGTATGATAATATAAAATTTCTTGTCTTCTAAACAATATTATAGGTCAATCAGATTTCATAAAAACAAGATTTCCCAACCATTCAGCTATAACTAAATTATTCTACCTAACAAAATAATTGATAACTTTTATGGGTTATTAACCAATAGATAAAGCCTTCTTTAGATCAAAAGGTATTTTTCTATATATTAAATTATTAATAGACAAGCATGTTCCATGGACAGATTATGAAGCAAAGCCTAAGCCAGATCTTATCAAACTCCACTCTCTTTTAGATAATCAAATTAATAGAGGAGGAAGTCCAGAGTTTCAAAAAAGTTAAACCGAGGGAAAGAGCGATCAGCTTCATGATATTTCATCATGATGAGCTCATATTTTATTTTTATACATTCCAGTCAATGCTTGACAATGTCCTACTACTCGGACTGAGACAAAAATACAGGCAGAATTTGGCATATGTCAGCTGAAGGCCAGAGCCGACTGAACGAAGACACAAGTAACACATGTAACAGATATATTAACAAAGAATCATTGGTATGATATCATCAATTTGTTAAACTCTTCTATATATTTCAATTATCAGAATTGGAATAAAGAAAGTTTTGATGATTATAATGCATGCAAAAAAAAGAAAAAAAAAACAAAGCTGGAAAGAAGGTCATTCTGCAAAGTAACACCAATCAAAGGTTAATTTACAACTAAATGTTATTTAAGAAGAATAAAACATGACCGTATAACAGGCACAGACCCGAAAAATCCCTCGGTCGAATCACCTCCAGCATTGTTTAGTATAGCATCTCCGCCTGGATGTTCCTCCACATAAGGAGTAACATCGTACACCTGCACAGAGACAGATATTGCTTTGTGAAGCAGACTATTTTGCTGTCATGAAACTTGGTAAAAAAAATAGTACGAATACAAATACATTATACAACCTTTCCTTTGACGATGATCCAACAATCATCTCTTTTATTATGTAGGGATACCTCTTTCTTTGTGTAAGTCTTCAATGTCTAAGCAAAAAATATAAAGACAAGAATTGCTCAAGAACCACCGTCTAACAGGGAAATTCTAACTTGTAACAAGATATTCAAACTAGATGAGTGGTACATTGTACAGTCAAAACAAACACACATCACATACATAACACACATGGAAAAAGAAAAAGATGTACAAAAAAAGTTTCCCTCCTCCCATGTCTGCAAGCCTTTTTCTTTTGTAGGTAAATATCATGAAAAAGTTGATATACTTTCAGACCAACTTATCCATGTTCTCACATTTTCCAAGATGGAAAAGTTACTTTTTCCTGGGTAGCATTTACCCATGAAATGAGGAAAAGTTTTACCCACCTAAAGGATGGCTAAATCATTTTCCCATTCTCATTTCCAATATTCCGATCATTTAATATTCAATAACTCAGCCATCTACTTTCTTGAAATCTAAAAAGCATAAGGGATATTACTAGAAATATAAATAAATTTTAACAACCTACCTAGGAAAGTAGTAATGGAAAAGAACATGAATAACAGATTTCGGAATAACTTGCCCATGTATAAAAGAACATAAGTAAATTATTTTCCTGTCTAAATATTTTCTAGAAATTAATTACCTAGGAAAATGTAGATTCCCAGGCAAATGTTTTACCTGCAAAAGTACGACCCCTTAAATTAAGCATAAAACGTATCAGCCTAGTGCACAACGATCCAAATAAAGCACTATGCTTTCATATATTTTGTATAATAATCGCTATATGGAATTGGCATATTGTTTAAAGATTAAAGCCTCAGTGTTCAGATCTTATATTGCTTAAGATCTTAAATTCCTTACAGGTAAATTTAGCTGACAAATTGGAAATAAAAGTTGACAGATGCAATTGTCAAAAGTTAGATTTGGACAACAATAGATACTATGACATGCCTAACTAATGGTAAAAAGGCAGAATAGAAGCAAAACTACTAGGCAACTGGACAGATTGGTATATTTACTGGATCCTATTCCCTTAATTAGAGAGTTTAGACCTAACCCCTTTACTGTATTCTGTATGGCATGACCATAATGACTTGACCAGAAATGGGACACCTTGGATTGGCTTAACAGGGATGAGTTTCCATTTATTGTGGGATTAAGGCGCAACATGATCGTAGCAGGATAGAAGATTGAGAACAGTCTCTGAAAAATCAAATCCCGTAAATGCTAGACATGCCATCCAAGTGCCTAGCAGACTGAATCAGAAACACAAATTTCATAAGCGGGTACTAAATTCACTCAGTTCCTTCCTGCTTCTGCCCTCTATGTTCTATTCTTTCATTGCTAAAGATTTTACTAGCATGTCTTGTGAAACTTCTTAATCACTGAGTTAAGATTTCAAAAATGTAGTTATATGGATTCAATTTTTCCTTCCATCCAGCTCGTCTATACAAGATATAGAAGATACATGAAGATCAATATTTGCAAATTCATCAAATTAAGAAAAAATAACCTAGATTGATAGGCAGGCATGATTTCATGGGGAAAAAAAATCAATTCGATTAATATATGCAGATATAGTTTGGATAGAGATGAAATTAAAGATATTTTCTAATCATATAGATGTCAATAAAAAACTAGTTAAATTTTAGTAATATATTTCACACCCTAAGCCTTATACCATAGAAATTAGGCATTCTTCGTACTAAAGCAATTCAACATGTCTAGCTGAGTGTATCTCAAGCAGAGAAAATAACATAACAGAAATAAATATCCAACAAATTGGTGGTTGTATGTTTAAATAATGTACCTTTGATGTAGCATTGGTATGAGTTCCTTTAGCTTTACCTACATGGATAAAATAAGGTGGAAAAATTGGCATGATTATAGCACATGTTGCTCATAAGATTTAGGATATGAGTGATGCTACCTTTATTTTTTGATCTTGGGATGATATAAAGAGCTCCAAGTACAATAAGTACAACCAATGTCATAACAATCATCTCCATTTGAATCAAGACTCTCCTATTGAACAATAATTAAAAGAGGGCTCCTGTGATAATATAATTAAGGAATTAAACACTGAATTACAAATGAAGTAAAAGAAAGAAATACTAGAAGCAGACTTCATTCAATCAGATAACTGTAAGAAAATCTTCTCATGATCGTCATCTATGTCAAATGATGAACCACAAATTGCATTCTTAATCAAAAAATCTTCTTAAAAAGGGCAGTTGTTGTCTTTCACAGCTCCAGTTACCTTATTGAACTGGCATTTGCCCAACTCAAATCAGAACCCACTAAATATAACAGAACTGGAGCCAATGAAATGAAGGTTTCCTGGAAAGGTTGTCACCACAATAAAAGTAGATATTGCTAAGTTTCTTAAAGAACATTACTGTTACTAGCCAAAACGAGTACTTGATCAAAGTCTTCTACATGGACAGAATAATTTTCAACAGAATGTATTGACAAAATTACAACACCTGATGATGTAGTTTTCATGAATGGAGAATCCTGATGCACATGAATTGTATCGATGAAATTGGTTGTTCTAATGGAGGAATTTCATGTTCAGATTTTCTAAGCGATCTTACACCAGGCTAAGAGTGCGCAGATCATTGTTGTTTTTGTGTTTTTGTTTTTCTACAAATTATAGCATCTGCACAAGACTTTTGCTATCTCTTTCTTGTTACTTTCACTCTTTCTTGAAAGCAATAAATCTTTGCTATCAAACGCTCTAAAGATTTACAAACAATTTAGAAAAACAAAAGGGCTTCATCATGCATGCTGTTCAGGTCGGTTCACTTTTCTTCTTGGTTTTTTGAATCCAAAAACAGAGACAAAGACGATAGATAACAGGCCCTAATATCCTAACGATGCAACATACATTCGTTTTCTTCCACAATCCCCATCGAATTCCACTTGTTCAGCGTTAGTAAAAACTATAAGCAGATCACATAACCTCTCCACCCTAATCACGAGGCCTTATCAGCATCAAACCATACTTTTGAGCGAAAACGCAGAACCAGAAGAGCCTAAAATTAAATGATCAAATCAGAAGGTCCCTAATTCAAGGAGAAAAACTCCGAATACTTATTATCCTATAAATCAACCAGGGATTAACTGCATCATTGATTTCCTCCAAGTCTACAAGCTCTTCAGAAATCCTTACATTCTCAATCATCTTTTCGACAAATTCAGCATGATATAACGATCCAATAGAAACAGAAGTGAACCAAGAGAGGATCTAAGGATGTACGTACCAGAAGTTGCCAAGATCGAAGCTAACACGCTGCCGGATCCGCCCAGGTTCTCGTCGCTGGACGCAGGTTTGATCTGGGGTTTAGGGTTTTAGTGGCCTAAGGAGTGAGAGACAGGAACGGAGTGTGCTCGAGGGAGCGAGGGAGAGAGAAGAGGTGGCGTCTCTGAATTTTTCTAAGTAAAAAATTCCGAGGTCACGAGCTTCGGGACAGGCGAAAAAACTAAGACGCCAGGTGGTTTAGTAGCCAACCGGTGGGTCAGTTGAGCCCACGGTTTTACATAACGTCCGTCACGAGAATGCCTCGTCTCCGTTACTCGAGGGTTGGCTGTGGCCGACGCCCGACGGGCACAGGCTAGAGAACGTTTTGGGGTCTGCAGCAAGGGCCAAAAATAAATAGGTGGCAAGGATGCTGTAACAGAGAGTTGCCGGTGGTTTAACATGATGGCGTTTGAGATTCGGACCTCTTGCCTTGCAATCACAGCCATGCATGATTAATGTAATAGGCATGATTATAGAACCATTATAGTGGATTATAGATGGTGGTGATTGAAAAATATGTCCCCTTTGATCTCGATGACCTATTATTAGGAATAAACTTTATTTTCATCGAAGTTCAGTCTGATGCTTAGTCAAATGCAACTGATAATTACGGAAGAGCTTCGATTGAAAATTACTCCTACAGTAGATGAATTTCAGTCGAACTTCTTCGATAGCCGAATTCTCTCAGCGAACGAATCATATCCGAACTCCTTCAGCAACCGAACTCCTTCCATACATCTTCAGTCGAAAGTTAGATTTCTTCAGGAGCCGAACTCCTTCCGGACTTCTCCTTCAGTCGGATTCCTCCAGGAGCCGAACTCCTTTCGGACATCTCCTTCGATCGGATTCCTCTAGGAGCCAAACTCCTCCAGCAATCGGATTTCTCCAGGAGCCGAACTCTTTCCGGACATCTCCTTCAGTCAGATTCCTCCAGGAGTTGAACTTCTTCCGGACTCCTCCTTCAGTTGAATTCCTTCAGGAGTCGAACTCCTTCTGGACATCTTCTTCAGATTCCTCCAGGAGCCGAACTCCTTCCGGACTTCTCCTTCAGTCGAATTCCTCTAGGAGTCAAACTCCTTCCGAACATCTCTTTTAATCGAATTTCTTCAGGAGCCAAACTTCTTTCAGACATCTCCTTCAAATTCCTCCAGGAGCCGAACTCCTTCCAGACTTCTTCTTCAGTCGGATTCCTCCAGGAGCCGAACTTCTTTCGAACATCTTCCTCAGTCAGATTTTTTTAGAAGCCGAACTCCTTCCGAACTCCTCCAGCAGTCGAATTTTTTCAGAAGCCGAACTCCTTCTGGACATCTTCTTCAATCAGATTCCTCTAGGAGCTGAACTGCTTTCGGACTTTTTCTTCAGTCGAATTCTGAATGCCTGCTTCCTCCGAACGATTACGACTGTCATTTATCAATCTGCTATAGATGACATCACTATCGGATGATTACGACTGTCATTTATCAATCTGCTACAGGCAACCCCACTACCGGATGGTTACGACTGTCATTATCAGTTTATTACGAGCGACATCTCTCTCCATAATAAATTTTATATGGCTCAAAGCGACCCACTATCGGATGGTTACGACAAGCTCCGTCTATAAAAAGGGATCCTCCAAATATATTTTCTCTAAGCTCCCTTCTTCTTCTCAAAAATTCTGCTGAATTCATATCCGAGCACTCCATTTCTATTGGCCAGAAGAGCCGACTGGATCGTCGGAGGGTCCTGTTGGAGCCACCACCACTGAATCCGGATGAAACTTTATTTTGCAGGTCACCGACGGTGACCTCTTCTTCCTCAACTTCAGTTCAATCTGACGTCAACAAGATTCTGCACCAACAAAATTAGCGCTAGAAGGAGGGGCCCTCTGTTCCTGAGGTTTTCTTGATCTTAAAGAAGTGCTCCACATTGATCTCTCTTCTTCCTCTCTAGAGTTCTTCCTGAAAAAATGCCTCCCAGAAAAGCTTTGATCCGACGATCAACGACCTTTGCAGCCAGATTCATCCGTTCCCACTCCAGCTTCGATAACTCAAGCTCCACCTGTAGCCATGGTGGATGCAAAGCAGTTCAACCTGCTGGTCCAGCAAGTTTGCGGTATCACAAAGGTGGTGTAAGCCATACATCGGCAGGCTCCGATGCAAATTCGACTGGAGCAGGCTTTTTCGAAGCCCCATGATCCGATCGGAGGAAGGCCGACTCAGACTAGCCGATCGGTGACCTCCAAAAAAGGAAAACAGAGGATGGAGAGTCATTGCTCGGACCATGATTCGACCTCGGGGGAAATTTTGCCTCCATTCCATCAGAAAACTCTGAAAATCAACGATCGTGAAGATCTCTTGAATCAAAGGCTCTCATAAATGAGCTGATGGATCAAAGAGCTCTGTCATACTCCCTCCTCACACAGTAATAATATTTGCACTGATGCTCCTTTTTCTCAGAGGATTATGCAAGAGCCCATTCCGTCGAATTTTAAGCTTCTCCAATTTGAAAGCTACGATGGAACCTTTAATTCGGTCGATCATCTAAAGACCTTTCGGACCATGATGCTGCTTCATAGCGCATCAGACGCCATTTTATGTCGAGCTTTTTTGACTACCTTAAAGAGAGCAATAAGAAACTGATACTCGATGTTGAAGTCGGATACCATCTTCTTCTTTGATCAGATGAGCCATCAGTTTGTGGATCACTTTGTTAGCAGCCAACATCCGCGCTGAGGTTTGGATTCTCTAATGCATATCAAGTAAAAGGATGGAAAATCTATCCGAACTTATGTAATCCGGTTTAATGCTGCTGCATTGGAGGTTCGGAACCTAGACCAGTTTGTTATAATGACCGCACTCAAGGACGGCCTTCAAAAGAATAATTTATTATTCTTTCTAGAGAAGAAGTATCCTAGGAAGTTTGTCGATCTGCTAGCTCAGGCTGAAGGATATGCCCGAGCGGAAGAAACCTTCAAATTGAAGGATGAGGAAGCCACAGAAGAGCGGCAGACAGACGAATTTAATAAACTCACAGCTGATGGAGGGCCGAATAAAGTTCGACCATGCTCACAGACTCCCTTCGAGTGCAAGCGAGCCCGAACTCCTCCTCGAGCTCATCATAAAAAAAGCTTCGACAGAAGGGCATGAAGAAGTTCTCCTCCCAGAAGGTTTCACAACTATGTTTTCCTTAATGTTCCAAAAATGCAAGTATTGATGGAGATCAAGGAGCAACTATCGAGGCCAGAAAGGATGCGCACTCATCTTGACAAGCGTAATCCTAGCAAATACTGTCTCCACCATCGTGACCACGGTCACGATACTGAAAAATGTATTCAACTCCAAGACAAGATCGAGGAGATCATCAGAAGAGATCGATTGGGTTGATTCTTCGGACGCTGGTCTGAAGCAAGAGAAGATCGATCGAGGGCACTGCCGCAACCTGAACCACCAAGGAGGAAGGAATAATAAGAAGATCGGCTACCTCTCGGCATCATCAATACTATCTCTAGGAGACTTCGATGAGAAGAGGCCAGCAGATCTGGGGGATCAGTGAAAAGATCGAGGGTTGAAGAATCCATAACCTTTACTGAGATAGATACATGGGGAGTACAATTTTCGCACAATGATGTAGTTGTAATTTCTTTAAATATAGCAGACTATGATGTACGTTGTGTCTTAGTTGATAATGAAAGTTCGACTGACATCTTATTTCATGATGCTTTCTCCAAAATGTCAAAATCTAATAGTCAGCTTGGACCAATAAACTCTCTCTAGTAGGCTTCGCTGGTGCTGCAGTACTAGTTGAAGGTGTAATGACTCTAGCTGTAACTACCGGGCAATATCCAAAATAATTCAGAGCATAGGTAGATTTTCTGATAGTAAAAGTTTCCTCCGCTTATAATGCAATTCTCGACCGACCTGATTTAAATACACTTTGGATGGTGGTGTCCACTTATTATTTGAAGATGAAGTTTTCGATAAGTTATGGGATCGGAGAGATCAAGGGAGATCAAGCTCTAGCAAGGCATTGCTACTTAATTATCCTACGAAAGAAAGCACAATCCGACCCTTGTCCTATTGATGGGCTAGATATCCGTGATGACTTTGTCAAAGAGCGAGGCGAGCCCATAGAGGATCTTATGACCATCCCCTTAAATGATAGAAATGCGGAGCATACGGTATAAATTGGCTCCAATCTGGAAGATGAAGTTCGAAAGCAACTCATCGCCTTCTTACGGAGGAATGCTGACATCTTCGCCTGGGTTCCGATAGATATGCCTGGGATTGACGTCAAGGTTATGGAACATCGGCTGGCCATTGACCCCAAGCATCAACCAGTAAAAGAAAAAGTTCGAGGCCATGCACCAGAAAGGCAGAAGATAATAGTAGAAGAAGTCGACAAGCTTCTCAATGTCAGATTTATCCGAAAAGTCAGCTATCCAACTTGGATCTCTAATGTGGTCCTGGTTAAGAAAGCCAATGGCAAGTGGAGGATGTTTATCGACTTTAAGAAGCTTAATAAGATCTGTCCAAAAGATAGCTATCCTTTGTCCAGAATCGACCAATTGGTAGACACAACTTCAGGCTACGAGCTCCTCCCTTCATGGATGCTTTCTCTGACTACAATCAAATTTGGATAGCATCGAAGGATGAGGAGAAGACTATTTTTATTACTAACTGTGGTCTTTACTGTTACAGGATCATGCCTTTCGGGCTTAAAAAAGTAGGTGCAACTTATCAGCGCTTGGTCAATAAAATCTTCAAGAAGCAGATCGATCGCAATATGAAGGTTTATGTCGATGACATGCTGGTCAAAAGTCGAAAGACTATCAATCATATCGTTGATCTTGAAGAGGCTTTCGATGCACTCAAAAAATACAAGATGAAGCTAAATCCAATCAAATGCGCCTTTAGGATAGCCTCAGAAAAATTTTTAGGATTCATAGTCTCGAGATGAGGGATCGAGGCCAATCCGAAGAAAATTTGAGCTATCTAGGAGATGATCGCTCCGAAGTCCATCAAGAAAGTTCAGTGCCTGACTGAAAAGATGGCATCTTTGAATCATTTTGTCTCTAGATCGGTTGAACGCTGCATGCCCTTCTTCCAAATCCTCAGGAAGCCGAAAGATTTTCACTAGACTCAAGAATGCCAAAAGGCATTCAACATGCTCAAGAACTACCTCAGCTCGCCCTCTACTAGCCAAATCTAAATTCGGAGAGGAGCTATTTCTCTTCCTCGTGGTCTTTCCTGCAGTACTAGTGACAGTCCTGATTAAAAAAGATGTGAAAGTACAGCGATCAGTATACTATATAAGCCGGATCCTAAGGGATGCCGAGACTAGATATACAAAGTTGAAAAAATTTATTTATGCTTTTCTGATTGTAGTAAAAAGACTTCGACCTTACTTTCAGGGACATGCTATAATGCTTCTTACTGATAAGCCGATCAGAGCAATCCTTCATCAAATAGATGCTTCTAAAAGAATTGCAAAATGGACCATTGAATTAATAGAGTTCGACATCAACTACCAACCTTTGCCAGCAATCATAGCTTAAACACTGACCGACTTTATAGTTGAATGTACCATTTCAGATGAAGTCGAGCTTGAGCAGAACGAAATTGGCATCCCGTGGTTGTAGCCGAGCCTCTCTAAAGAAAGTGCCGATCTTCTTGAAGATTTTTGGGCCCTTTACATGGATGGTTCATCCAACTCCATTGGAGCAGGTGCGGGATTAGTTTTAGTCAACACCGAGGGAGTCGTCACCAAGTATGCGCTACGCTTTAAATTTTTCATAATTAATAATGGAGCCAAATATGAAGGGCTGATCGTCAGATTAAAAATAGTAAAAAAATTAAAAGTAGATCGACTTCATGTCTACAGTGATTCCTAATTAGTGATCGATCAAATTAGTGACAACTATGAAGCATGAGAGAAAAGTATAATAAAATACTTTGAGAAAGTAAAGAATTTGACTCCGGCCTTCGACAGTTTTGGCATTCAACAGATTTCGAGGGCAGAAAATACGAGAGCCAACCTTCTCTCTAAACTGGCCACTTCAGCCCTAACCGAACTGTCCAAAAAAGTATTTTTTGAAACTCTAAAATGCCCAAGCTCAGAGAAATCACAAGTTGTTATGCAAACAGAGTTCGAGCCGAGCTGGATTGACCCATTAGTTGCCTATCTCAAAGAGAGAGCTCTTCCTCATGATCCAAAAGAAGCTCAAAAACTCAGGAATCAAGCCTTTCAGTATGTTTTGTATGAGGGCAAGTTATATAAAAGATCGTATTCACTACCGCTGTTGAGATGTCTTCGACCTTCAGAGGCCGACTTTGCATTATGAAAAGTGCATGAAAAAATTTGTGAAAGTCATATAGGAGCCAGATTCCTATCATAAAAATTACTTCGGCAAGGATACTATTGGTCGATCTTGTACCATGATTCTATGAAGTATGTCAAGAAATATGATCGCTGTCAGAAAAATGCAAACATACAAAGACAGTCAGCCTCCGAGCTTACTCCACTAAGCGCACCTTGGCCATTTGTGCAGTGAAAAATGGATATACTTGACCCTTTTCCAATGGCATTTGGACAATGAAAGTTCCTCCTGGTTGTGATCGACTACTTCACCAAATGGGTCGAAGCAGAATCACTGGCAAAAATTACTAAGATTAAGGTACAGAACTTCATCTGAAAGTCAATCGTCTGCCAGTTTGGTCTGTTCTAAACCCTCATAATAGATAATAGATGATAGTTCGCTGGAATGAGGTTCGCTAAGTTCTATGAAGATCTAAATATCTTCCATCACTTTACGTCAGTAGCTCATCCATAGGCAAATGGAGAAGCTAAAGTGACCAATCGGACTCTGTTGTAAGGCATCAAGATAAGACTCGACAGAGCAAAGGAGGCCTGGGTGGACGAACTCTACCACGTCCTCTGGGCATACCGAACTACTCAAAGACTATCGAGTCAAAAAATACCATTCGTCTTGGCCTTTGAAATGGAGGCAGTCATCCCAATCGAGCTTAAACTCCCATCAGCATGGGTCGTGGCCTTCAATGAGCAGCGTAATTCGCAGGACCTCAGAATCAACCTCGATCTACTGAAAAAAAATAAAAGAAGCCCAAGTTCGGATGACGACTTACAGATGAAGGGTGGCCCAATATTATAACTCCAGAATCAGAGATAAAATATTTAGAGTAGGGGACTTAGTACTTCGGCGAGCTGCTATCTCTCAACCTCAAAGTCAAAAAAAGCTTGCCCCAAATTGGGAAGGACCCTACGAGATTACGAAAGTTGTCCGATCCGGGACGTACTACTTGAAGAAGCTCGGGAGAGTAGATCTACCTCAACCATAGAATTCAAAAAATCTACAAATATATTATCGATAATTTGATTACAATGAAATCCTTCTACTCCAACACCCTAATCTTTGTTGTATATCGATAATAAAGAGGGACTATCTTTCAAACTTAATCTCATGACAAATACGACCACGTTAGGAATAGAAGGAGAACCTCATCCTAACGTGAGCAAAGTCGAAGACCTCATTCATTTTAGACGAGATGAAAAATGATGTCCCGACAATGGTCCTAATGTATCCCTACAGTCCGTTAGAAATAGAAGGAGAATCTCATCCTAACATGAGTAAAGTCGAAGGCCTCGTTCATTTTAGATGAGATGAGAGGAGAGGCCCTGACAACGGTCCTAATGTGCTTCTACAGTCTGTTAGAAATAGAAGGAAAACCTCATTCTAACATGAGCAAAGTCGAAGGTCTCATTCATTTTAGATGAGATAAGGAAAGAGGTCCTAACAATGGCCCTAATGTGCCCCTACAGTCCATTAGGAATAGGAGGAAAACCTCATCCTAACGTGAGCAAAGTCGAAGGCCTCATTCATTTTAGATAAGATGAGGAGAGAGGCTCTGATAATAGCCCTTATGTATTCCTACAGTCCATTAGAAATAGGAGGAGAACCTCATCCTAACATGAGCAAAATCGAAGGTCTTATTCATTTTAGATGAGATGAGGGGAGAAGCCTTGACAACGGTCCTTATGTGTTCCTACAGTTCGTTAGAAATAGGAGGAGAACCTCGTCCTAAGATGAGCAAAGTCGAAGGCCTTGTTTATTTTAGACAATATGAGAGGAGAGGCTCCGACAAGATCTCTTTCAACTTCAACCTCGGTCGGAGATAAGATCTTCCACGAGCTCTAACTTCAACAGATGATAGGATCTACTTCAACCTCAGCTGGAGATAAGATCTCCTCCGAGCTTCAACTTCAATGTCAGCAGGAGATAAGATCTCCTCCGAGCTTCAATCTCAGTGGATGCAGAGCCCAAAAAAGAACTTTGGCAATCATCTTTTTTGTACTTCCTTCCTTTGAATGTCAAACTCGAAAGTAGGGAGATTATTATTATGGATAAATTTTGCTCCCACCGAAGTCTAGTCTGATGCTTAGCCTAATGCAATTGATAATTATGGAAGAGCTTCAATCGAGAATTACTTTTTCAGCAGACGAATCCCAGTCGAACTCCTTCAGTAGCCGAACTCCTTCCGTACATCTCCAGTCGAAAGTCGGATTTCTTCAGGAGCCGAACTCCTTCCGAACTTCTCCTTCAGTCAGATTCCTTCAGGAGCCAAACTTCTTCCGGACATCTCCTTCAGTCAGATTTCTCAAGGAGCCAAACTCTTTCCGAACTTCTTCAGCAATCGAATTTCTCCAGGAGTCAAACTCCTTTCGGACATCTCCTTTAGTCGAATTCCTATAGGAGTCGAACTCCTTCTAAACTTTCGAACTCCTCCTTCAGTCGGATTCCTTTAGGAGCCAAACTCTTTTTAGACTCCTCCTTCAGTCAAATTTCTTCAAAAGCCAAACTTCTTTCGGATATCTTCTTCAGTTGGATTTCTTCAGGAGTCGAACTTCTCCTTCATTCGGATTCCTCCAGGAGCCAAACTTCTTTCAGACATCTTCTTCAGTCGAATTTCTTCAGGAGTCGAACTTCTTCTGGACTTCTCCTTCAGTCGAATTCCTTCAGAAGCCGAACTCCTTCAGCAATCGGATTCCTCTAGGAGCCAAACTTCTTTCGGATATTTTTTTCAGTCAGATTTCTTCAAGAGCTGAACTTTTTCTGAACTTCTCCTTCAGTTGGATTTTGAATGCCTGCTTTCTTCGAATGGTTACGATTGTCATTTATCAATCTGCTATAGGCAATACCACTATCGGACGATTACGACTGTCATTTATCAGTCTGCTACAGACAATCCCACTATTGGATGGTTACGATTGTCATTATCAGTCTATTACAAGCGACATCTCTCTCCATAATAAATTTTACACGATCCAGAGCGATCCACTATCGGACGGTTACGATAAGCTCCATCCATAAAAAGAAATCCTTCAGATACGTTTTCTCTAAGCTCTCTTCTTCTTCTCAAAAATTTTGTTGAATTCATATCCGAGCACTTCATTTCTATTGGCCAGAAGAGCTGACTTGATCATCGGAGGATCCTGTCGAAATCACCAGTACCGACTTCGGACGGAATTTTATTTTGCAGATCACCGACGGTGACCTCTTCTTTCTCAACTCCAGTTCAATCCGGCATCAATCAGATTCTGCACCAACAACTATATAAGGCCAACATAGCTAATTATAGACAGGAGAGGTTCCCATTCCATCCAAAGAATGAGATAAAACTCAGGCATGTCCCACGTTAAAGAACAAAACAAAATATATATATATATATATATAGTCAAGCTAGAATTAGATCAACCTCTAACTATAATATGGATTCTATATCAATGATCTAAGTCATTAAATATGATCTACTATTTTAAAACTACTTATACACAAAAACTCATATAATTTGAATATCTCTAGTCTATACATCAAGTAGTCAAAAATTGAGTAGTCTAAATAAAATTAAATTAGATGTATTTTTTTATCAGTTGATGCATAGATTAAGGATCTTCAAATTATATAATTTTTTATATGCAAGTAATTTTAAAGTAGTAGATAATATCCAATAGCTTGGATCATACCCCCATTATCTAATTTTGATCTGACCGAATCTAAGTCCAAACCTGATGACCTTATCCAAGTCTATCTATATAGAGAGAGAGAGAGATGAGGACATAAAATTTGTATAGAATCCCAACTTAATAGGAGTTCCGTTCGAGTAACCCATGCTAGTCCAACTATTTAGATTATTTTTTTTAGAAAAATATTAAAATTAAACAAAAAATTTAACTAAAATTATTATAAAAATTGAAAAGTTAGAAAATATCACTTGTATATATCATCGCTATATGATGTTTTTAATATAAAAAAAATTTAAACTCTGCCATTATCCAACAAATCAAATTGAATTTGAATTTTGGAAGATGTGGGATTCTCTTGTTATTCATAGAATTATAAAAATTTTGAGTAAAATGGAGTTTGTTTTCCTTGGAGTCCAACAAATAATTTGAATTTGAATTTTGGAAGATGTGGGATTCTCTTATTATTCATAGAATTATAAAAATTTTGAATAAATTAGAGTTCATTTTTCTTGGAGTCCAAGAAATCAATTTGAGTTTGAATTTTGGAAGTTGTGGGATTCTCTTATTATTCATAGAATTATGAAAATTTTGGGTAAAATGGAGTTCGTTTACCTTGGAGTCCTTGTCAGAATAAAGAATTTTAAATCTCTTTTTTAGTAGAAGTTTGGCATAATTGAATAGCTAAAGAAAAAATTATATAATTAGAGTTGTTATGAAATTTGAAATGTTAAAAATAGTTTTTTTAATATAACTAGTCGAAGATCCATGCGTTGCATGAGACAGATAATTACGACGTATAATTTTTAAAATTTTTTAATAATAAATATTTATAGTAAATATTTTTTTAATTTTTTAATATTTTATTTTATTTTATTATATTTATTGTATATATATTATATATATTATTATTTTATAAAATAATATTTTATTTTTTTCTATTTTCATATATTCTACATGTCCGCTAGTATCGCTGCACCCCCTCCAATCGTCCCATCATGACTCTCCTTTTCTCGACAAACACTGATTCTGATTGCACCTTCATCTTCTCTCTTCTTCTCATACCTTCTACGAGTCCATCAGTATCACCCCACCATCGCTCTCATTTTTTCTTGGCAAATATCGAATTCGATCACACTTTACGACACTCCTATCAGTACCGCCGCCATCGATGCCATCACTGAAGGAAGAAAAAAACTCTCTTCTTTTTTTCTTTTATTCTTTTTTCTCTTTTTTTTTCTTATAAAATAATATTTTATTTTCTTTCTTTTTATTTTCATATCTTCTTCGTGCCCGTCGGTGTCGCCCCATCCCCTGCCATTCCACTATAGCTCCTCTTCTCTCTCGATAAATGCTGATCCTAATCGCACCCACATCCTCTTACTTCTGCTCATACCTTTTCCAAACTTTCATAGGCTATTAAATACAAAGATTTAGCTTTCAAATTGATGAAGTACCGTGTTCTATTTATGAATAATTTATTAGATTTAATTTAATCTAATTCAATGGATCGACTCAGATTTTGAAACCTATTTTTTTTTAAAAAAATAAAAATATCATTTTTAAAAAATAAATTAGTATGTTATCATTTTTAAAATTAAAAAATAATATATTATCTTTTTAAAATAATAATAAATTTATATTTTTTAAAATAATGTTACTATTTTTATAATATTTTATTTTTTAAAAAAATATTTTTATCTCTTATCTCTCTCCTACTTTTATTTTTTTAAAAAAAATTATTTTTTTTAAAATATTATTTTATTATTATTTTAAAATAATATTTTGATTCTATATGGTATAATTAAAATCATTTGAAATGCTGAGGTGGCAACACCACAACTCTCCTTCATAGAGTATTTTTTTAAAAATATTTTTGATCTCTTATCTCTCCTATTTTTATTTTTAAAATAATATTTTTTTAATTTTTAAACTATTATTTTTTATTATTTAAAAATAATATTTTGGTTTCACATAGCATAACTAAAGTTATCTGAGATGCTGAGATGGCAACACCATAATACTCCTCCATCAAGTATTATTTTATATATATATTTTATTATTATTATTGATCCTAGATTAATTTTGATGATAATAAAAGTAGTTGAGTATAAATTGCTAAGTTACTAATATTATTTATAAGGATGTGTAGTTATAAATTTCAAAAGCTCACAAGCTTCAAATATTTTTCATCATCCAAATAAAGAATCATCACTCGAGATTTTAGAGAAAAAACTCTAGACTGAATGCATTCTTCAAGAGATTTTAATGAGGATAAAATCAAGTGAGGAAGACAAGTCTAGCTTACAAATTAAATTAGAGAAGAAAAGCTGACAAATAACTTTTGGCATACTTAGTACACAGACTGGATCGATGCAGTCAGGAATTAAGCCGATCTAGTTTTAGAAGATAACAGAAGATAGAAATAGATTTTTTCAATCCATTGATACTGAACTGATCAAACTGAAAACTGAGCCAATCTAGTAAGAACTGAGCTGACCTGGTCAAAAACTGAGCCGACCCGATTAAAAACTGAGCCGACCCAATGACTGTAATAGCTAGTTTCTGGTTCTGCACTTTTTTCATCCCACATGCTTTCTAATGGCTATTTTTGAGTCTCCAATGGCTAGATCACTTTCTGCAGTCTTTCTAAATGACTTATAGTGATGGAAAACCTTAGAAATATATAAAAAAATATTTTGGAACATAAAGGATATCTTTTTAAGCCTACATTCAAAAGCTTTCAAGAAATTTTTTCAAACATTCAAGTGTGTGAGCTAAATAGTGAAAAGAATGAGTGATTTTCATATATACTTTTGTCCTTCCATCATCTTCAATTTGAGAGAAGTCAGCCCATTATCATAAAAGATTATCTTCTACTTCTTTCAAGCATTCAAAGAGAAGAAATCAAGCCTACAAGCAAAGCAGCCTAAATTTTCTTCTCTTGAGCTTCAAAGAGTTTGTGTTATTTGTATTTTTACCTTTGTTTCAAGTTTCTTGGGATGAGAAACTTGGGTTGGTCGAAGCCTTGAGTTGTACATTTATGATTTGATTGGTAAGCCAAAATTAAAATCAATCGAAGTTGATTGTTAGCCTAGAAAAATAATTATTGTATGGTTGTAGTTGGTGAGCCAAAGTTAAAACCAACTAAGTTAAATTATGAACTCAAGCAAAATAATTGGACTGCAATTAAGTTAAGTGATTATAGTTGAATTCCTAAGTAATTTACTTAAGAGGTGGACATAGGTGCTGAGCTAGTTTCTGGTTTTGCACTTTTTTCGTCCCACATGCTTTCTAATGGCTATTTTTGAGTCTCCAATGGCTAGATCACTTTCTGAAGTCCTCCTAAATGACTTATAGTGATGAAAAACCTTAAAAATATATAAGAAAATATTTTGGAACATAAAGGACATCTTTTTGAGCCTACATTCAAGAGCTTTCAAGAAATTTTTCCAAACATTCAAGTGTGTGAGCTAAATAGTGAAAAGAATGAATGATTTTCATATATACTTTTGTCCTTCCATCATCTTCAATCTGAGGGAAGTCGGCCCATTATCATAAAAGATTATCTTCTACTTCTTTCAAGCATTCAAAGAGAAGAAATTAAGCCTACAAGCAAAGCAGCCTAAATTTTCTTCTCTTGAGCTTCAAAGAGTTTGTGTTATTTGTATTTTTACCTTTGTTTCAAGTTTCTTGGGATGAGAAACTTGGGTTGGTCGAAGTCTTGAGTTGGACATTATATGATTTAATTAGTAAGCCAAAATTAAAATCAATCAAAATTGATTGTTAGCCTAGAAAAATAATTATTGTATGGTTGTGGTTGGTGAGCCAAGGTTAAAACCAACTAAGTTAAATTATGAACTCAAGCAAAATAATTGAACTGCAATCAAATTAAGTGATTATAGTTAAATTTTTAAGTGATTTACTTAGAAGATGGACGTAGATGCTGAGTTTGACACCAAACCACTATAAAATCATTATATTTATGATCGTATGTACTTTACTTTATAATTTTCATTCAATATATATCACATAGTTTGTTTTGTTAAGCACTTAAATAGTATAATCTGAATAAGTCTCAAAGTTAAATTTTTAAATATCCAATTCATCCTCCTTCTTGGATAGCCATCTTTGAATAACAATTATCTTATAAAATAATATTTTATTATTATTTTTTTTGATACGTGGCACGTTGGAAGAATTTTGACTTGCTAAGTTGGCCGGGCCATAATAAGGATTTTGATTTACTGAGTTGACAATACTATAATACTCCTCCATAAATTATTATTATATATATTATTTTTTTTATTATTTTATAAAATAATATTTTATTATTTTTTTTGACATGTAGCATATTGAAAAATTTTGACTTGTTGAGTTGACAACACCATAATACTCCTCCATAAAATATTATTATATATATAATAGATAATAGATACTATTGATGTAGAAATTGGTCGTCGCCGAAATTCGCTGGAGTAGAGATCGATGAGATCGCCGTCAGGGACCTACAAAATAAAGTTTCATCCAGAGCCGGTGGGGGGTGGCTCCGGAAGGATCCTCCGACGATCAAGTCAGCTCTGGCCAACAGGAATGGAGTGCTCGAAAATGAGTTCAGCTAAGCTTAGAGAAGAAGAGGAGAGCTTAGAGCTTAGAGATTAGAGGTTAGCCTATCTAGAGGGTCCTTTATAGGCGAAGCTTAATTGATGGTGATGGCCATACCATCTGGTAGCGAGCTGTTGGGGCCACATGGAGTTCGGTATGGAGAGAAAGGCGTCGTCAGGTGGATAGTGACAGCCATACTGGCAGGTCATAGGCCGCATGGAATTGGTTACGAAGAGAGTGGTGTCGGCAATTATGGCGGCCATGTCATTCGCTATAGCATCGTCTGTGGCAGACTGATGGTGATCGTTCGTTCAGCTTTAATAGCCATGGCTCTCAGGCATTGATTGATGGACTTCAGCATATATTGATTCCAGGGGAGTTCGGCCGAAGGGGAAGCTCGGGAGGAGCTCGGCCATGGAGGAGTTCGATCGGCTGAAGGGGGTGCCTGGGAGAAGTCCGACTCCTGAAGAAATCTGATCGAAGAGGAAGCTTGGAGGGAGTTCGACTCCCGCAGATGCCTAGCTGGAATGACATGGAGAGAGATCGGCTCTTGCAGGAGTCCAACTAAAGCTCGACGGTTGAGGAGTTCGGCTAAAGCCTGACCATCGAGAGTCCGAAGGAGCTCGGTCGCTAAGCAGTTCGGTCGACTGCTAGGAGTCCGAAGGAGCTCGATCGCTAAGAAGTTCGATCGGCTGCTAGGAGTCTGAAGGAGCTCGATCGCTAAGCAGTTTGATCGGCTATAATAGTTCGACCAAGACCCATCCTCTGAAGCTCTTCCATGGCTACTGGCTACATCAAGCTGGGCACCGAACTTGACTTCGACAGGAGTGAGGTTTATCCCCAATAATAGCCCCCCACTTTCGAGTTTGAAACTCAAAGGAAGGAAGTACAGAAAAGGCGACTGCCGAAGTTCTCTTCTGATCTTCATGCTGGTTCAGATCGAAGCTTGGGGGAGATCTCATCTCCCGCTAAAGTTGATGTCGAAGTTGAAGCTCAGAGGAGATCTCATCTCCGACCGAGGTTGAGGTAGGCCTCGTTCACTATGATCGAGGTCGGAGGTTGAGCTCCTCGGGATGATATTATCTCCAGCAGCCGAGGTTAATACGAACTCTCGGAAGAGATCTGATCTCAGGATGAGGTTGTCTCCGATCTTAACTCTGGCCGAGGTTGTCTCGATCGCTCAGAAGAGATCTTATCTCTGGCCAAGGGTGAAGTTGAAGCTCTCCAGTCGAGGTTGACACGGTCGCTCGGGAGAGATCCTATCTCTAGCCGAGGTCGAAGTTGAAGCTCTCCAGCCGAGGTTGACACCGTCGCTCGGAAGAGATCTTATCTCTAGCCGAGATTGTTGCTCGCGTTAGGACGAGATTCTCCTCCTATTCCTAACGAGCTGTGGGGGCACATAAGGGCCGCTATCGAGGCCTCTCCCCCCATCTCGTTCTTTGTGAATGAGGCCTTCGCTCGGAAGAGATCTTATCTCTGGTCGAGGTTGTCCACAGTCGCTCGAGAGAGATTTTATCTCTGACCGAGGTTATCTAGGATCGCTCAAGAGAGATCTTATCTCTAACCGAGATTGATGCTCACGTTAGGACGAGATTCTCCTCCTATTCCTAATGAACTTTGGGGGCATATAAGGACCGCTGTCAGGGCCTCTCCCTCCATCTCGTCCTTTGTGAATGAGGCCTTCGCTCGAAAGAGATCTTATCTCTGATCGAGGTTGTCCACGGTCGCTCGGAAGAAATCTTATCTCTGACCGAAGTTGTCCACGATCGCTCGGGAGAGATCTTATCTCTAGCCGAGGTTGATGCTCGCATTAGGACGAGGTTCTCCTCCTATTCCTAACGGGCTGTGGGGGCACATAAGGGCCGCTGTCAGGCCTCTCCCCCATCTCTTGTCCTTTGTGAACGAGGCCTTCGCTCGGAAAGAGATCTTATCTCTGGCCGAGGTCGACTCGATCGTTCGGAAGAGATCTTATCTCTAGCCGAGGTTGTCGATTGCTCGAAGAGAGATTTTATCTCTGACCGAGGTTGTCTACGGATTGCTCAAGGGAGAGATCTTATCTCTAGCCGAGGTTGAAGATTGATGCTCTCCACCGAGGTTGACAGGTCATCGAAAGAGATGTTTCTCTAGCTGAGGTCTGTTCCATTAATGAGGTTCTTTCCGGGCTGTAGGGGCATATAAGGACCGCTGTCAGGGCCTCTCCCCCCTATCTCATCCTTTGTGAATGAGGCTTTCGCTCGGGAGAGATCTTATCTCTGATCGAGGTTGTCCACGGTCGCTCAGGAGAGATCTTATCTTCTGACTCGAAGTTGTCCACGATCACTCGGGAGAAATCTTATCTCTAGCCGAGGTTGATGCTCGCATTAGGACGAGGTTCTCCTCCTATTCCTAACGAACTTTGGAGGCACATAAGGGCCGCCGTCAGGGCCTCTCCCCCCATCTCGTCCTTTATGAATGAGGCCTTCGCTCGAAAGAGATCTTATCTCTGATCGAGGTTATCCACGGTTGCTTGGAAGAGATCTTATCTCTAGTCGAGGTTGATACTCGCGTTAGGACGAGGTTCTCCTCCTGTTCCTAACGGGAAACTTTGGGGGCACATAAGGGCCGCTATCAGGGCTTTCCCCCCATCTCGTCCTTTGTGAATGAGGCCTTCGCTCAGGAGAAATCTTATCTCTGATCGAGGTTGTCCACGATCGCTCAAGAGAGATCTTATCTCTAGCCGAGGTTGATGCTCGCGTTAGGACGAGGTTCTCCTCCTGTTTCTAACGGCTGTGGGGGCACATAACGATCGCTGTCTGGGCCTCTCCCCCCATCTCGTCCTTTGTGAACGAGGCCTTTGCTCGAAAGAAAGATCTTATCTTTGGCCAAGATTGTCCACGATCGCTCGGGAGAGATCTTATCTCTAGCCGAGGTTGATGCTCACGTTAGGATGAGGTTCTCCTCCTGTTCCTAACAGACTTTGGAGGCACATAAGGGCCACTGTCAGGGCCTCTCCCTCCATCTCGTTCTTTATGAACGAGGCCTTCACTCAGAAAAGATCTTATCTCTGGTCGAGGTTATCCACGATCACTCGGGAGAGATCTTATCTCTAGCCAAGGTTGATGCTCGCATTAGGACGAGGTTCTCCTCCTATTTCTAACGGGCTTTGGGGGCACATAAGGGCCGCTGTCAGGGCCTCTGCCCCCATCTCGTCCTTTGTGAACGAGACCTTCGCTTGGGAGAGATCTTATCTCTGATCGAGGTTGTCCACGGTCGCTCGGGAGAGATCTTATCTCTAGCCGAGGTTGATGCTTGCGTTAGGACGAGGTTCTCCTCCTGTTCCTAATGGGCTGTGGGGGCACATAAGGGCCGCTGTTGGGGCCTCTTCCCTCATCTCGTCCTTTATGAACGAGGCTTTCGCTCGAAAGAGATCTTATCTCTAATCGAGGTTGTCAATGGTCGCTTGGGAGAGATCTTATCTCTAGCCGAGGTTGACTCGGTCGCTCGGGAGAGATCTTATCTCTAACCGAGGTTGTTGCTCGCGTTAGGACGAGGTTCTCCTCATGTTCCTAACAAAATGATTATTGACTGTTTCTTCCCTATCATCGCATAGTTTTTGCATCCAAAAATAATATTATTGAAAGGAAAGAATTTTATTGAAAGAAAGTTACTGGCAGCGCATCCCAAAATTCTGTATTTTAGGATCGTGGTAGCGTTGTTCCTCCACGTTTCTTCGACAGTAAGTTTCGGGCCGGACGACCTCCTCTATCTCATGCTGGCCTTCTCAATTTAGAGCAAGCTCTTGGCTTTGTCGCTGGGAGATAATGAATCGTCGATGTACCAAGCTCCTCCCAGGGGTAATGTGGATGACGCCGTGAGATGGCCGACCTCCTTGCCATCTCTAGCTATGGCAGCGCCCTTGATCGATTTTTTCCTGCTTCAGACTGGTGCTGAAGGAATTTACCCAGCCGCCCCTTTCTGACGAGCTCCTCAATTTTGTCTCGGAGCTGGATGCATTTCTCAGTGTCGTGGCCATGGTCGCGATAGTAGAGATGGTACTTGCTTCGATCGTGCTTGTTTGGGGGAGACTGTAACCCTTCTGATCTTGGAAGCTAGTTCTTAACTTCGGTGAGAATTTGAGTTCGAGGAGCGTTGATAGGGGCGCAGTCGTAGAACCTTTCGGGAGGAGGACTTCTTCGTGCCCTTCTGTCAGAAATTCCTTGGTGGCGAGCTCGAAAACTTCGGGCCTTACTTGCACTGTGGAGGTCGTAAGCGCGGCCGAACTTTATTCCGTCTCTTTGTGAAATCCGCGGGAGAACTTCATGCCCTTTGTCGAGGCTTCCTTAGAGTCATGCCCTTGAGGGAGTTCGGCCTCGCTTGCGCCGAACTTCATTCCGCTTTCCCACGAAAGCTTTCGCGAGAGAACTTCATGCTTCTTTGTCAGGACTTCCTTGATGACGAGCTCGAGGGGGAGCTCGACTTTGCTTGTCCGAACTTCACTCCATCTCCTATGAATTCTTTATAGGGGGTTTCGTTGATGACATACTCGAGGGAGAGTTCGGCCTCACTTAAGCCGAACTTCACTCCGCCCTCCTAGTGAGACCTTCTGCGGGAGAACTTCTACTCTCCGTTTCTCCTTCCTTAGGGCGATTGGTATGCCCAAATGCTCTTCCTTAAGGTCGGTTCCTCGCATCCTCATGGCGGATTTGCTGGCAAAGTTTCCGTCGGAGGTTGTCGCACGGCTAGCATCATCTCAACGGGGCCACGAACCCGACCAGTGGATTGAACTGCTCCATGTCTACGGTGGCTTCATGTGGAACCTGGGCTGCTAGGGCTGAAACGAGAGCAGACAGATCTAGATGGGATCGGATCACAGCGGCCGTCGAGCGCCGAGTCGAAGCTCTTCTAGGAGGTATTTTCTCTTCGGAAAAGAACTCTAGTAAGCAAGAAGAGAGATCTTTGGAGAGGGAGGAGAGAAATCATCGCCGAGCACTCCTTTAAGAACAAGGGAACCTTGGAGGTTCAGTGCCCTTCCTCTAGCGCCAATCTATTGACGCAGAAACTGGTCATCGCCGGAATCCGCTGGAGTGGAGGCCAATGAGGTCGCCGTCGGGGACCTGCAAAATAAAGTTCCGTCCGGAGTCGGTGGGGGGTGGCTCCGAAAAGACCCTCCGACGATCAAGTCAGCTCTGGCCAACAGGAATGGAGTGCTTAGGAATGAGTTCCGCTGAGCTTAGAGAAGAAGAGAAAAGCTTAGAGCTTAGATATTAGAGATTAGCCAATCTGGAGGGTCCTTTATAGGCGGAGTTTAATTGATGGTGACGGCCATACCGTCTGGTAGCGAACTGTTGGGGTCGCATGGAGTTTGGTACGGAGAGGAAGGCGTCATCAGGTGGATAGTGACAGCCATACTGATAGGTCATGGGCCGCATGGGGCTGGTTACGGAGAGAGTGGTGTCGCCAGTTGTGGCGGCCATGTTGTCCGCTGTAGCGTCGCCTGTGGTAGACTGATGGTGACTGTTCGTCCAGCTTTAATAGCCATGGCTCTCAGGCATTGATCGATGGACTTCGACATATATTGATTCCACGGGAGTTCGGCTGAAGGAGAAGCTCAGGAGGAGCTCGGCTGCGGAGGAGTTCGGCCGGCTGAAGGGGGTGCCTGAGAGAAGTCCGGCTCCTGAAGAAATTCGGCCGAAGAGAAAGCTTGAAGGGAGTTCGGCTCCCGCAGGCGCCTGACTGAAACGACGTGGAGAGAGTTCGGCTCTCGTGGGAGTCCGACTGAAGCTCGGTGGTTGAGAAATTTGGCTAAAGCCCGATCGTCGGGAGTCCGAAGGAGCTCAGCCGCTAAGCAGTTCGATCGGCTGCTGGAAGTCCGAAGGAGCTCGACCGCTAAGCAGTTCGACCGGCTGTAACAGTTCAGCCAAGATCCGTCCGTTGAAGCTCTTCCATAACTACTGGCTGCATCAGGCTAGGCACCGAACTTGACTTCGGCAGGAGCGGGGTTTATCCCCAACAGATATGTTATTATTTTTTTCTTTTCAACACATAGCCTATTGGAAGGAATTTAACTTGAGTTGGTAACACCATAATACTTTTTCATAAAAAATTATTTTATATATATAATAATTTACTGAGTTGACAACATCTTAATACTCTTCCGCAGAGTATTATTTTATATATATATTATTTTATAAAATAATATTTTATTTTTTAAATATATGGCATGTTGGAAGAATTTTGACTTGCTAAATTGATAATATTATAATATTTTTTATAAATTATTATTATTATTATTATTATTATTATTATTATTATTATTATTATTATTATTATTATTATTATTATTATTATTATTATTATATTTATATATATATATATATATATATATATATATATATATATATATAATAGGTAATAGATTTGGAAATTATGATCGAATAAGGATAGGAACAGGATGCGGCATAACTATCTCAACAGTGCAGGAATTCCAACTTTGCTACAGGAAGCAAATCTTCTGATTCGATCCCCTCTCCACGAAGAGAGCGTCCTCTCAGCCACCACCCGTGCCGCTCTCGCTCTCCAGTTAACCGGGGAAAAACATCCAGGAAGCAAGTCGGAGTTCCAAGAAAAGATGCCGGCAATTTCGACACCGAATTCCATCGTAAACGCTAACCTTTTTATCCCCTCGCGACCCTCCCTATCCGCGAACGCCCATCGGCTTCTCGCCTTCTGCCCTCCCCCTTCCTCCAACTTCTTTTCTCGTCCACAAAGCCTAGCTCTCTCCCTTAGGAGGAGGAGGGGAACCCTAGTCTCCTCAAAACCCTCCTCGGCGGAGCTCTCCGCCGCCGAGGAGGAGTGGCTGAAGAAGCTCCCAGACAAGAAGAAGCCGCTCTATTCCCACAGTCTCCCCTGTATAGAGGCGTGGCTGAAGAATTTAGGGTTCTACCAGAGCCGCGAGGACCGGGCGGTGTGGTTCGCGGAGAAGCCCGATTGGCACGCCCAGCTCTCCCTCGATGTCACCGATCTCTGCATAAGGTCCCCTGAAAATGATTTCTTTCCTGGAACTTAATCTTGTTTAGTTTGTTATTTGGTGGCTTGGTTTCTCATGGTTTTGCATATATAGTATTCGGTGAGTACTGATTGATATTAGGGGTTTAAGTTTGTTAAAGATGGAAACTTTCGGTTGATTTGCTGGAAAAAAAATGACGACTTTTGGTTCGAGTTTGTGCGTAGATACAATTGCATGCGAACGAGAGACGTAATGCCCTTCGACTTTTAGAAGATGAGATTTTATATGTCAGAAGTTGTTTATGGCTGTAATTTATATCGTGTCATCAGTTGTATGGTGGTTTGAGTTATTGTAGTTTTAAATCTTTAGTATTTAGATAGGTTTCATCGATCTAATTTAAGATGTATTCTGATTTGCTTGAACAGATGCTTACTTTTATTTTGAATCCGCAATGGATACTGTTGTATGTGAAAGATGAGATTTTTGTAACTTTTTTTTAAAAAAAGGTTGACAAAAGTTGATTTAGATTATTATGCTTTTGTTGATTCAATATATGTATTTCTTGATTACTGCTGGTTTAGTGGAACAATATATGGATGCATGGCCACAATTGTGATAGATGTAGATGGTGCAACCTGTAGATTTTGTGTTCACTGCCTTTAGTCTCTCTGTTTTTTTTTTTTTTGGACTGCCTTTAGTCTGCTATATGGGAGGATGAATGGAACGAGTGGTAAAGACATATCCAACAAATTACGGGGAGTGGCTGAATGGTGCTCAGGAATTGTTTCATGAACCCCATGTGCTGACAAGTGACTTGACCTCAGAGAATTTTGTGAGACAATTTAATTTGGGTTCAATTTTTTGAGAAGTTAAGGGGCTTGGGCACAGAACTTGTGTTTCAGAAAATATGATGAGTGTGTAATATAACTAGGATGGGCATTGCTAGAAATGGGTTGATTACTTTATTATATGAAGCTTAGGAGTTGCGGTGAAATAATGATGCCATCATTCACTGCTGTTGGTTTTCTAGGTCTATGTAGATATCTCCCACTTAAACGGGTCATACCAAAGAGGATGGTGGGTGCTGTTGTCAGCGCAATTCAACAATTCAAGGGCATTGAAGATAACATATTGTATGTGTTGGTCATAATTCAGTCTGTTACTCAACTTTTTGTGACAGATAAATGTAGGCAGAAGAATGGTGAAATAGAATGTATCTGCTTTCTGGGTGTGATGCCTGTTGAACCAAGACTCTTTGAGAGCTTATTTGGAGTGTCATGCCCTTCACAATCAAAACAAAAGGAACATTACTTTTCTCTAAGATAATTGCAGATTCTGTTGAATAGGTCTGTACTAATAATAAATGTTGGAATATCGTGTGGTCAAGCCAAACCTATAGAGCACAATCTGAGAACTGCTTGACAAAAGCATTAAATGGGTTGCCCATGTACTGTTCCTTTTGTTCGTGTTATGAGCAAGTCCTCTGAGAAACAAGAAAGCTATGGCTTCCACATCTTAATTGAACTTAGAGGACATCATTTTGTTGGTTAATGTTGGGAAAAGAAAACATTTGTTGCCAACACATTCAATTAAAGTTGAATCTCCACTTGAGTCAATAGATGGTGCACTGAGGTGTCACTTTGAGAGCATTGAATGCCTGCTCCACAGAGTCAGATTTTTGCATTCGATATACTGCTGACAGTGTACAAGTACACAATTAGGATATTATTTTGGCTAGGGGATACCTTTGGTTGCAGAAGGATTTCAATATTCAAGCATATAGTGTTAAACCAGAGGTTGGAAGCATTATGGAAAATTTTATTGGAAGTTGGTTTGTAATGTTAGAGCATGATCTGATTTGGCCAGATCAACTTTTATTATAAATTACTTCATTTTTATTTTTATGTTACATTTCTCAATTGCAAGTTAATCCATCTAGCATATATGAACTTCTATGTTCCTTGACCAGAGTGCCTCTATGAGATAAGTTTTTCCATCTGACCTGACTATGGAGTCAGTGATGAAATCATTGTCTGATGCTTTTAGCTAAATTTGTTGGTTATGGATTTTGACCCACAGGTACCTGAAGAGTGGACCTGGAGATCTTGAGAAGGATGTGGAGAGGAGATTTAGCTATGCACTGAGTAGAGAGGACATTGAGAATGCTATACTTGGTGGACCATGAAGATAAATTGGTAAGCACAAATTTGAATATTCTTTTTGATGAACAGATACCAGTTTATGTCATTTTAGGATCACAGAAGCAAGGACTTCACCTCCGAACTAATTATTCTTCTTCTTCCTCTTCAAAGAATTGCTTTCTTCTTTTTGTTTTTTCTTTTTTCTTAAGCTAATCAGGTTGACAGATGAATATGCTTTATAATTGTTAAGATCAGTATCTTCACAGAAATATTTCTTATCTTTCTGCAGGGTGGATGATGTATGGATGGATTTCCTCATAAGTCAAGCTAGGACTTTCAGTTGTCAAGAATTTGGACTGTTTTGGAGTGTCAAAGTGAGCTAAGTTCATCCAATAAATGGCACCTCTTGTTTCTGGTATCTCAAACAATTAAATCTTTCACTTCTATGTAAATGTTCTCTCAGAAAAACTATATCTTTGAATACTAGTTAATTTTGAAATAGTTTGATGATATACACAGAGCATTCATTCCTTCTTGTTCTTAAAATGATGAGGCATGACCATTGAAACTTATAGAAAACCATCATCAGGTACTGTCGAGCTCCTAGAGGCCTGTAAAATCCTCATTACAAAATGCAATTCTGCACATTTCTCGAATAATGCTTGATGCACATTAGCTGGTTCAAGTTGTGGTCTGCATCTAGTTGCGTGGAGTTAAATAATTGCATGTTAACAGCGTTTCACTGGTGACATGGTTTCCCCCTGAGAATTTAGTTGGAAATATTCAAAAAGGTTTTTTTTAAGCTGGTCGGAGGCATGTCACAGATTCCACAGGACCATGTTTAAAATGATGGCTTGTGGATGACTGGCAGCTTCCTACAGCATTATCTGTTAGTACTTAGTACTACTTCAAATCATATAGTTGGATGACTGGACTGTTGAAACTCACAAGAGCAGATGCTTTGTCTGGAAGTTACTGCAATAAAGCCTTTGCTACTGTGGGTTAGGAACATCGTATTTGGCATGCTTGTCACATGAACTGGATCTCGAAGAAGGAGCTGATCCCAAGTATCAACACTTGGATCAAAGAAGAAGATGCACAGCCTAGATTGGAAAGGGAAAAGGCTCATGTTCTTGTTTAATGGGAAGTCTAGGTATTGGAGAGCTGAGTTTTACCACATTCAATTCATAAAAAGAGTTACCGGCAATATGAGAGAACCGAATCAACATATGCAAGTGGAAAAGAATAAAAAGAGGCAAAAGCTTTAAAATCAAGTCCTGTATCCATATACATTCTAACCAGCAATTTTCCGGAAAATATCAGAGTACTATGAAATACACAGCATAGGTTACTACAGTATCCTGAACGAGCCTTAAAATACATGAGCAAATAAGAGAATGCCATATCAGTTTTCCTTAACCACTTCATGTCTGAGGTGCAGTCAGTCGGTTAATCATCAGTTATGGATGGAGATTGCAATTTGATTTTAAATAACTAGAAAAGATGCAGCTTTATCATATTTATAGAATGAGAACTGAGGCACCTCCATTTTCCTCACTGTATCAGGGTTTGGAATGTAACCAAAACTGAGAGCTGGAAATTTTTAACTTCACTGTGAATTTGTGGACTGGATTTCTGCATTTGAAGTATGAGACCCATGCTCCTTGACAAGCTCCGCAAATAGAGATCCCTCACTCTTCATCAGTTTCTGTGGGCAATCGTACTCCACTAATTTCCCTGACAGAAAAGGAACAACTAACCATAAGATGAATTGCTTTTCCTAACAAATCACACAATGCACTCATTAAGCCCGTGGTTAGATTAACAAAACAAAAGGAGACACAAACTGTCTTAGAATTTTCATCCCAAAAGTTGCTTGATTTTCTGTTGGAGATAGCTAATTCATTCCCACCAGGGGAAAAAAAAAAAAAAGAGGTCTTTAGAAGACCGCAAATAGGATTGGACAACTCAGAAAACGCCATATAAATGTCTATTCCATGCATTAAAGGAGGTCACTAATGGCAAGAGACAATTATCGATGGAGTTTAGCCGATGAAAATGCCATATATCATAGTAAAGAAGTTCTGATATTGATGACAAATAGGACACCAAGTAGGCTTGATAATATGTGAAAATTCTTGAAAACTAAGCAGAGACTAAAAATCAGGTGACACTGTGACAGTACATGCATGTCATCCATTTGTAAGTATAACCAAATAACTTACTAGGGCCTATTTTACCTCAAAAAATCATTATGGCTTTGTTATTCGGCTGATCAACTCAAAGCCTAATGCTAAAGGACTATTTATTTTAGCCCTTATTTTTAGTGATGAGTTATAATGACGAAAACGTCTGTCATCCCAACTTCTTCCCAAGACCAAGAGCAATGCCTGGTAAAAGCATTTTAGACTAGAATCCATACTAGCAAGAAATGCCCTCTGCTCATAACCTGCCATTCATATGCATGGACTATGAAAGTTTCAGGGCGGAAGAAGAAATTTTTGATGTGATGACTGAGCTTGCGTTACAGAGACACTTGGAACTCACCATCACTAATAGCAAGCACCATCGTGCAGTCCATCACAGTCGGGATCCTATGAGCAACAGTAATGACCGTACAACCTGCAAATTCTGTTCTTATGGTCTTTTGAAGAATTGCATCTGTGGCGTTGTCAATCGATGCTGTGGCTTCATCTAGCACCAGCACGCAACTTCTCCTTAACAGTGCACGTCCCAAACAAAACAACTGTCTCTGGCCCATGCTCCAATTCGATCCATCCTCGACAACTGCATGGCATCACTGTTAGCATAATTTGATGATGATGAAGATAATGTTGGTAGCTGTTAATATTATACATAAAAACACACAATGGACGTCCTTACCTAATGAATCCAACCCCTGTTCTTTCTCTTGAACAGCTTCTCGTAGCTGACATTTGTCAAGGACCTTCATAACATGCAAGAAAATGCATCCAGCAAGCAATAATTACAATGGCAACTAAAGAAAGTATAGAAATATTAATATCCCCCTAGAGGTTTCAACAACCACCAACTAGTCTGAACTCTGAATTACTTGAAAAGTTTCCATTGTCTAAACACGCACAAACATAGAGCTATTTAGTGAATATATAGGTATATAGGTGAAGAAAACGGTACATAATAATTATATAATGCAGATGGCTTAAACTAAAGAACCCCGGTAGATATTAATAGTGTTGGTTTTGTCACTCAACATTCATATGGCAGTCCTTTTAAAGCAGCCTCCGTAGAATTTATCTTGCAAATAATCTTGAAATATCTACTGATTTGGATGTTATTATACTGCACCATCTCCTTTTAGACACAACAAGGTTTGTTTTGATGGTGTAAACTATAAAGAGACTCTCCTTACAATTGTCTTTCAAAATAATGTCTTTACAAGTCCACTAATCAACTTGGATCATTCACCAGATGAGTTGCCAATCTGAAAGTCCTTTTTACTTAAAACTAGCAAGTTTCCCACTCAGGTAGTGGTAAACATCAATATGCACTAAAGCAGTTCACAGTTCCTAAAACTTAAAGAAATTAAACAACATTCGGAAAGATTTATTACCTCCCATATTTGCTGATCTGTATATTGTCCTAGAGGATCCAAGTTGTATCGAACAGATCCATTGAAAAGGGTTGGATCTTGAGGTATTATCCCAAAACGAGACCTCAGATCATGGAGGCCAATTGTGGCAATGTCAAGGCCATCTATGATGATCTTTCCTCCAGCTGGCTCAACAAGACGAAACAGTGCACCTATTAAAGTGGTCTTCCCACTTCCAGTTCGGCCAACTATCCCAATCTTGTGCCCACCTTCAAATATGCAACTGATTCCCTGAAGTACAAGAGGAGTATCTGGCCGATATCTGATCTGCTTGATTTCGGATTTGTCAGCAAAAACATCTAAATATGGTGTTTACAATGTTTATCTTTGAAACAAACATAAAAAAGAGTGATTTACCTTTAAATCTTGGAGCTCCACTCTACCAACAGCAGGCCAATTGGGTGGAGGTCGGTTGCCTTCAACAACTTCTGGGGCTTCACTTGAAATGTGCATATACTGATTTAGCCTTTCTACAGAGATGATATAGTTTGCCAGTGTGCACTGATTTTGAATTGAGAAAACAAGGGACATGTTTAAGGAGAAGCCATAAGATAGTGCCATCCCAACAAATCCTGTCCAGAAGTGAGTAGATAATTATATATTTACTCTCAAAAATGAATAATTTTTAAAATACCAATCCTGATCTAGGCTCATAAGGCATGCATGAAGAACAGCATGTGTTTGTCATAAATGCCTAGATATTAGTCAGTATAACTCATTGGTGCACCGCATCAGCCGGCGGTGCATGCAAGGTTATAATTTCAGATGGCCTTCAGAAAGAACCTTTTTTATGTTCAAATAATTCTGCTATAATAATCCTAGGAATTCTACAAGAAGGGTATACTTTCGTTTAACAATGAAAGAAGCTAACTTTTGTCAGTTTATCATTTTAGAGATGATGCTCTTAGTGGTTATATTACAAAGATAAGGTGTCATTCAACCACACAGAAGGGAGCTAACTTATGGTAGTTCATCTTTTTTCAGAGATGGTGCCCTTAGGGAAGATTTGTCTTTTGAGAGCACTGCTAAATTGTACTGGCTGCTTGGTGAGGATGGGACTTCTTGTCTTCTTTGATTTTTCTGTGAGTAATAAAGAGATCTTGTAGAGTTGTTTATTCTAAGAAAGAATAAGTGATAAGAAAAAACATGTGCATGATCCTAAAGTACATAATAAATGGAAGATGTAGTGGCGTAAAGCATTTATTTGACACAAAATATATTGTAAGGCGTCTGCAATCAAACCTCACCAGAACTAAAAGTTCCTGGAGGAAGTAAAGCCATGACAAGGGCTGATGTTGAAAGAACAGCAGCACTCATGGTCTCTAATCGTTGGATCAGCCACTCACTTGCTGCAAAATTATGGAAGAATGGACTGGCATTCCTGTCAACAAGTTCCAGAATTTTGGCAAAGAACCGATCTTCCTCTTCAAAGGCCCTGATTGTTACCGCTCCTGCAATGGATTCGGCTAAATGATTTGCCACAAGAGATTTTGTGGTGCCATTGATCCGCATCAGCTCCTTTGCAGAAGCTAAGTAGTATGCCTATGATACAGTTCCACCATGGTTATTTTCTCAATAAACAAAATCCAATTTATAAAACAACCCAACACCAAATACTGCAGTCATACATGTTACCTGCAAGCGAATGGTTAGATAAACCATCGGTATGGAGACAAATAATACTTGCCATGTAACAACAGCCAACACCACAAGATTGCTGTATGCATTCATCATAGCACTGATACTAAAGATTAAGCTGAATGGCACATCAAGATCAACTATACTCAAATCAGAAGAAACCTGCACGAGAAATAAAAATTTAAGATCCAAACATGTTATTTTATAGAACTCTCCAGAAGGTAGATGCATAATAAATTTTAACGAAGTATTCTCAAGAAATATATTATAATGAGGTTCTGTTTTGAGATTTTTACCCGACTCAGAATCCTTCCAAGAGGAGTAGAATCGAAGAATGACATCGGTGCATGGAATAATGAGTTAAGAAGAAGAGAAAACAGGGATTTTGATGACTGGAGACCCAAGACAACTACAAACACGGATCTAGATAACAAGAAGATAGCTGTGCTGCACCCAATTGCCAAGTACACTGTAATAAGTCGCATTGTGCTCACTTGAGGATTTTGAACATTGGCAGCCATCCATGAGTTTTGAGAAATCTGCCCAGCTATAAATATCACATGAGAAAGAACTGCCAATGAAGAATACAAGAAGCCTTTGTTTTGATTCAAATACTGTAAGTACGGCTTTAGACCGGTATCACCTTTCTCTCTCTCCTCTTTTTTAATCAACTGAACTTCTCCTGATAATTTTTCCATCTTTTTCTGCTTATTACTTGAAGTGTTATCGATCTCACTTGTAGACATCCCACTCTCTTTAGGAGAAACAACCTTCTCAAGCCTTTCTGGACCAACAGTGTCTTTATGTGCATCAACAAGATCCTGAAATTCTTTGCTTGAAACCAAGAGTTCATGATAGGGAGCAGCTCGCAGAACCTCCCCATCAGACATTAGCTGTCAAGGACATGAGTCATTTATTTCAGATAGCATTCTTTGATTATTAAATTGCAAAACTGGTTTGAACAGGCAATACTACAAAACCAGAATTTTAGGAAAAGCTTGATGGACAAAAATAATCAATTTAAATGAGAATGGTGATGGTGTTCACTGTTCCAGGAGAATCTAGAAAGGAAATGAATCCACATGAAAAGATGGTTATCCAAAGTATTCAATGTAAATTAAGAAGGAAAAGTAAGTGTTCCAGATAATTCATATGCTATATGTAAATTACAAAGTTGGACATCACTGGTGAAGGAAAGAGCACTTTTACACAAGGAAGAAGCAGTCAAATTATTTCCTGGAGATTAACTGATGACTAACCAATATGGAATCAAAGGCTGGAAGGAAATCAACTTGATGAGTCACCAATAGGACTGTCTTTGCTGACAAAGCTCCCATGACATATTCCTGCATGCAATCAGCATAATCTTATACAGTAATCCAAAGGCAAATTAAGCACAAAGTGAGGATACAATAAAGTCATTACATTAAAGAGGCTAGTAGCAGTGTGGGCATCAACAGCACTGAAAGGATCATCCAAGAGATATACATCTGCATCTTGGTACAGTGCACGGGCTAGCTGAATGCGCTGTTTCTGGCCACCACTGAGATTCACCCCTCTTTCTCCTATCTCAGTAAGATCTCCAAAGGGTAACATCTCAAGGTCCTTGACCAAAGAACATGTCTCTAATGTTTCCTGGTATCGTTGCTTATCCATGGCAGACCCAAAGAGGATATTCTCTTGTACAGTTCCTGTCTGAATCCATGCACTCTGAGAAACATATGCAATTTTTCCACAGACTTGAATCTGCCATTTCAAGAAGAAAGGACATGTTACTCCTAAACACATCAATTCAGTATAGTTCATGAACTGAAAACCATCAAAGAAAGTTTGTCAAAAAACATCAACATCCTGTGGATAAGCGCATAATCAAACCTTTAACATGCATTTCTACAAGATAAATACACAAACATACGACACACAAGTATGCTTCTGAAGCTTTATTTGCAGGAAACATCTTTGGCACCATATGGAAAAGACATGTAAATGCATTGAGTATTAAGGAAACAGGACATAAGTATGTCTTGCAGACAGACAGTTTTGTAGTTGTGCAAACACATACTAAGAGTCTAAGTACTCTTGTAAAGAGCATGACAGAAACCATTTAAAGGTTTTCATAGGATGATGATGAATACTCTTAACTGCCACAAAATGGAAGGATATATCATTGATCAAAACTTACCAAGCCCTCCGTATTCGGAATCTCTCCAAGAATTGCTGCCAAAAGAGTTGATTTTCCAGAGCCAACCTCCCCACATATAGCCACCTTTTCCCCAGGTTTAAGTTCTAAGCTTATGCTCCGAAGTGTAGGTTTTGATGGGTTGCCTTCCCAAGAAAAGTTTGATGACTTGATTACTATTGGGTGCTTGAGGTCTACGCTATGCTTCCTTTTAAAATGCCAATTCTGCAGCTCTTCTGCATCAAGAAACTTAACTATCCTCCCGAATGCAACCTTTGCTTGAATCACAGCTCCAATAACATCAGGAATAGATCTTACTGGATCTTGAACAAGACGTAATGTGGCCACAAACGTGAAGACGTTGCTTGGATAAAGTGGAACCTCAAGAAGATAGCAAGTCAAGAAAGTAGCGGCTGAGACCACTACAGGAGAGGACCAGAAGAGGAAGCTATTATATGCCCTCTGTAGCTGAAATGCCGATAGCCACTTGCATTCCTCTGTTCTCAACCCCTCAATGACCTTCCTAAAATGTGTTTCCCATGCATAGAGCTTTAGCACTTTCATATTCACCAGAGCCTCTGACATAGCCTTTAGCCTGTTGTCCTGAGCTTCCATGAGCCTTGTCTGGAACTTGTGCTGTAGTTTGGCCACAGGAACATTACAGAGCACGGTAAGTACTATCACCACCATGGAAGAAATCGTTGCAAGACCCACGGCATGGTAGAGAATTACTAAAGCAATACCAAGTTGGAGGCTTGTTGTCCATGTTTGATGAAACCAGACTGGGAACTCGCCTATCCTATAAGCATCAACTGTAACATAGTTCATTATCTCCCCCGAAGAATGGATCAGTTTGGCAGAGCTTGACAGCCTCAGTTGCTTCTGATAAATAGCTGCAGATAGCAATGACCTCACCTGTAGTCCCAACATTCTGGTGCGGAAGTACCATTGCCTCTGTGACAAAGATTCTAAGAATTTTGCCACAAACATTCCCAAGGCCAACACATAACCTTCATATTTAAAAGTTCCCATGCCTACAGACACTTTGATGAAGGCATTTAGAAGCATTGGGCCAGCTGACAAGGTAAGGACCCTAAGCAATGCAAAGAACCCAGAAACTAAAATTTCCTTTTTATGGCAAGAAACTATTATCCATAAGAAGGGTGGTGAAGTTGTTTGCTTAGTTTGTTTTTGTCTATTCAGTTGCTCAACAAACAAAGAATAGCGGCTCTCAGTTCGATCTAGCTCACCTAACTGAGGTATATCTTTCTCCTCCAGCGGTTTCTCATAGCCTTTCTTCATCAAAGGGTTCAGCCACCAGAATGACATTCTATTGAAGAAGCCAGCATTTGCAAAAGGAGTCACAGAACCATCTGAATCATTTGAATTGGCATAGGACTTAATATTCAGAGGTGCATAAAGAGAGTCATTGATGATGTCGCAGTCATCGGCATCTTTGGATCCCTTGAAGGCAGAGAGCAGCAAAAGAATGGCACCAGGTAGCGACAAGACATCAAGAGCAATCTTTATTGATGTTTTCTTCTCTACAAGGATCCATAAGATAGAGGAGATACAAAGAAATCCAGCAAACACGCTTGCAACTCCTGACCAGGCCCTGACAAAGGCCTCTCCTAGCTGTTTGGCTCTGATGCTCACCACTAAGCCAGCAAGAGCCCAAGTAAAACCTTGAGACAGCACCACTAGCCACCAATGCAGAGGTAAAGGGCCCTCCCCCCTCCTAAATTTCTCCTCCAACATCCATAACCCAAGGCCTAAATAAGCCAGTCCCAAGAAACCATTGAAGATCATAGAAGATATTTGTATCGGTGAAGAGAGCCGGAAGAGTGTCTGCATGCGAACTACTCTTGACGACACCTTGCGGATGAAATTTAAGAAGAATGTGAAGAAGAGAAGCACGGTGATGGAGATGACCAAGAAGTGGTTCATGCAAGTGTTGGAGTAGAGGATTCTGCCAAGACCACAGGTATCTCCACCATAGTAGGAGCATATGGAACCCCCACAGAAAGCCATTCGAGCACCTAGTTAAATCCAAAAGTTTTTTCATGAAGAGTAAGATTTCGATCTAATCACATTTTTCAAAGGGGAAAAAAAACACAAAAATGGATTCATTCTTACGTGTGAGCACATCCATTGCGTGTGATCCTACTCACACGCTGCTACCAATCGAACCCCTTCAATTTTGCTATTGGTGAGCCAATCTTTGTTTTTCCAAATTTAAGAACACTGCTGTAAGAATTCTGATATAAGAGAGCCATATAGTGAAATTTACATGCCCAAAGAATTCTTTAAAACAAAAAAATAGAGGCAACAAATTCTTATCATTCAAGCGGTACAGTTTATAACTATAAAAATAAGAGAAAAATATAGAATCAATCATCATTATTAGTACCTTCTATGTTATAAATCCGATTTGTTCCGAGTATGCGCCAAATCGCATCACAATCTCTCATGAGAATCTGAAGCTTGCTTTTAAAAGAACCGAAAATTACTATTTCACTTATAAAAGCATAAACAATCTGGTCTATCGGAATGATTAAAAGAACACCACACAAACAACTATTTGTTCCATCAAATAAACTCGTAGCACTCGACCTCCTTTAAACAGGAGGATCGCATCCCCATCACCAAGCAAGATTTCAAAATTTTCCATCGTACATTAAAAACTACATGAACATCCGAGAAACAGGAAAGATGGCCAGAGGAAATTCTTCACTAGCCAGTCCACTTCTTAAGAAATATATAAAAATGTCCAGAAACATTCAAATCTAAAGATTATTGAGAACATCAACCCATGAAAAACCAAAACATAATAACACAGAACAAAATAACGGGAATGCAATAACTCACCTTGCTTCGGGTATTACTTGAAGTCGGAGCAGATGGAAGGTGATGAAGAAGGGAAAAGAGCCACAGCTAGAGATAAGAACATGAAAACCAAAGTAGTAAACAGTAGGGAGACGAGTCCCCCGTATAATGGGAAACAGCAGGGAAGGGGTGGGAAGAAGAGGAAAACCGGAGGGAGGGGAGGCCATGGAATTAAAATAAGGTCCCCCGGATGGTTTACAAGAAAATTGCGTTCCTCGTGGCGGTAATTCTATCGCCCGCGGTGATCCTATCTCGAGAGAGAGATTGCACGGCCGAGGCGCACCGCAGGCTTCGGTGCTGCGCAAGGGAAGGAGTCGCCGCGGGCGGTGACCATATGCGAAGGGAGTGGGGGCTCGGTAAATGGCGAGAGCTTCGCCGCGGCCCGCACTTGGGTTATACCGTCCGTTATGCTGCGCGGTCCCCAGTACTGACGATATCTTTGTTCCGTAGAAGCCGTACTCACGGAGGCCGATGCTCAAAAAAAATTTTATTAATTACTTATAAAATTGTGGGAGGCCTTTTCTACCCATCGCTTGTTCTAAATGAAAATGCTAAGATTGTTTGCCATCCGATGGATCCTTAATGGAGTTTGGGCTTGTAAGATTATAGGTGTGGATTTAAAGGCATGTTTGGTTGAAGGAAAATTGGCACTAGAATAAAAATAAGAATGAGTAACTATAATTTTATGTTTGGAGGAACTTCTATCCTCATCTGATTCCATAGAAGAATGGAGCTACTCTTGGTTCTCACAATCCAACTCTACTTTTTTTCTAACATACAAAGTCTACTCTGATCATAAACCAATTATATTAAAGATATGATCAATTTGAACTTTTATTTCTATCCATTTTAAGTTTTATTACGAAGTAAACATGCCCATTTCTCTACATGGAGTGCCCCAAAAGGAAGAAAGATTTCATATCTTACATGTAACTATCATTTCTTGACATATATTGTGATTTGTAAATATGATAAATTAATGCTAATTTTATGAGTACTTATGAATTTATTCAGATCTGCATATATAAATATACTAATAATCCAAATATCTAGATTGCTCCATTTTTTAACCCCTTTTCCTTCCTGAAAGCTCGACTTAGGACTCGTTTGGTTCATGAGAAATGAAGGGAAGAAAAGATAGTTCTTAAAAAGTAGAGAGAAAGCCTCTTATTTGATTGAAGTTTTAAGAAGAAAGAATATAAAAAGCTCTTTCCATGAAAAGTAAAACTCAGGAGGTGAGTTTTGGTACTTTCCATGAGATGAAAAATGATGGTATTTTTTTTATTTCAAAATATCCTTTTAAGATTTATGATTAAGATTTTATAAAATATCATGAATCATTAGGATGAAATACTGAATAGTGATAATATAATATTATATTAATATTATTATATTATTTTATATAAATATAATATTAATATTATAATATTTATTATATTTTAATATTTATACTAACATAATATTTTTATTAATATTAATATACTATTTATATTAATATATCAATATCTATATTAATCTAATATTATATTTGTTGGGGATAAATCCCGCTCCTGCCGAAGCCCGGCCCGACGCTCAGTCCAATGTAACCAGTAGCCGCTGAAGAGCTTTAGCGCCAGGCGCCAGGCCGAGCCCCTACCACGGCCGAACTGCCTAGAGGCCGAACTCCCCTGCGCCAAGGTCCGGGCCGAACCGCCTAGAGGCCGAACTCCCCTGCGCCAAGGACCGGGCCGAACTGCCTAGAGGACGAACTCCCACCGCCAGCCGAACTTCCTGACGGCCGAGCTCCTTGGACTCCAAGCGGCTGGACTTCTTCGGGAGACGGACTCCTCCCAGACGCCCGTTCGGCCATCCGAGCTCCTCCCGGGTTTTTCCTTCAGCCGAACTCTCCTACGAGCCCGAACTCCTTCGGGCCCCACGGCCGAACTCCTTCGGACCGACCCCAGGCGAGCCCATGCAGCCGAACTCCTTCGGACTTCCCACGGCCGAACTCCTTCGGACCGACTTCAGGCGAGCCCAAGTGGCCGAACCCCTTCGAACCGACCCCAGGCGAGCCCATGCAGCCGAACTCCTTCGGACTTCCCACGGTCGAACTCCTCGGCAACCGTCCCGCGGCCGAACTCTACAGATGGCCGACCCTTCAGCCAGACGAACTCCCCCAGCTTCCCCTTCTGCCGAACTCTGTTACAAGTCCAAACTCCATCGGACGAACTGTCGCCTGCAGCAAGACCGGACGGCGCCTTCCTCTCCGTACCGGACTCCATGCGGCCGACGACTCGCCAGTATGGCTCCCACGACCTACCGGACGACGCCTTCCTCTCCGTACCGGACTCCATGCGGCCCACGACTCGTCGGTATGGCTCCCACGACCTACCGGACGACGCCTTCCTCTCCGTACCGGACTCCATGCGGCCCACGACTCGCCGGTATGGCTCCCACGATCTACCGGACGACGCCTTCCTCTCCGTACCAAACTCCATGCTGTCCGACGACTCTCTGCCAGACGGCACAGCCATCACCATCAACTAAGCTCCGCTATAAAAGGACCCCTCCCGACATACTAAGGCGAAGCTCTCTGAACTCTCGACTCTCTAAGCTCTCCTCCACATCTCTAAGCTCCGGAACTCATTCCGAGCACTCCATTACTGTTGGCCGAAAGCTAACTTGACCGTCGGAAGGTCCTGCCGGAGCCACCACCCCACCGGTTCCGGACGGGACTTCATTTTGCAGGTCCCCGGCGGCACCCAGCGGCCTCGATTGCGGCGACCTCCGGCGGCGACGGATTTCTGCACCAACAGATTGGCGCTAGAGGAAGGGCCTGAACCTTCGAGGTTCCCTTGTTCTTAAAGGAGTGCTCGGCGACGATTTCCTTCCCCTGCCCCGGATCTTTCTTCTCCCTCTTCAGTATCCCTTTTCTGGAAAGAAAAATGCCCCCCAGGAGAGCCTCGACCCGGAGGTCGGCAGCCTCCGCGGCCCGATCCCGTTTGGGTCCGTCCGCTCCCACTCCGGCCCCGGCGACACGGGCCCGCTCCATACCTGCGGTAGATGCGGAGCGGTTCGACCTGCTTGCCCAGCAGGTCCGCGATCTTACGGAGGCGGTGCGGGCAGTGCAGGCCGCGCATTCGCGAGGTCCGGCGCCCACTCGACCGGCGCGGGGTTCCCCGGAGCCCGGGAACCCAGTCCAGGAGCGACCGATGTGGGCTACCCGACCTCCGGCCCTCGGGAGAGAAGGGCAGCCGGCAAGGAGCCCCTGCTCGGACCGCGGCTCGACCCAGGGAGAAGCTTCACACCTATTCCGCGAGAAGACCTTGGGGATTAAGGATCGCGAAGACTTCCTGGATCAAAGGCTCTTGGAGATGGGACGACGCATAGAAGAACTTCGTCATACTCCTTCCTCCCGCGGTAACGATATTTGCACTGATCCTCCCTTCTCATAGAAAATTATGCAGGAACAGGTACCGCCGAACTTCAAGCTCCCGTATTTTGAAAGCTACGATGGGACCACCGACCCGGTCGACCATTTGGAGGCTTTCAGGACTACGATGTTGCTCCATGGCGCGTCTGATGCCATCCTGTGTCGGGCTTTCCCTTCTACCCTCAAAGGAGCGGCCAGGAATTGGTACTCGGCGCTTAAGCCGGGCACCATCCTGTCATTCGACCAAATGAGTCAACAATTCGCGGCCCACTTTGTCAGCAGCAAACGGCCGCGCAGAGGCTCGGATTCCTTGTTGGCCATCAGGCAAAAAGAGGGGGAGCCCATCCGGGCTTACGTCACCCGGTTCAACGCTGCCGCGCTGGAAGTTCGGAACCTGGACCAATCAGTTGCTATGGCCGCGCTCAAGGGCGGCCTTCAGAAGAACGACCTGTTGTTCTCCCTGGAAAAGAAATATCCCAGGGATTTCGCTGACATGCTAGCCCAGGCGGAAAGCTATGCCCGGGCAGGGGAGGCTTTTGAGGCCAAGGATAATGAAGCTTGCGACAAGCGACGAGTAGGCAGAGCGGGAAGGCCCGCCGAAGAAAGAAAGCGCACCGAAGCTTGGCCGCGCTCCCGAACTCCCCCTGGTCGCGGGCGAGCCTGGACTCCACCTCAGGCTCGGGGGCGGGAAGCCACCGACGGAAGGGCACACCGAAGTCCCCCCCCGACGCCGAAGTCCCCTCCGGCGCCGAAGTTCCCCCCGGCGCCGAGGTTCTCCCCCGCGATGAGGTTCATCTCCGCGCCGAGGTTCTCCCCTCCGGCGGCGTTTTCACAGCTACCCCCCTCAACACCCCGAAGGCTCAAGTGCTGCTGGAGATCAAGAGACGACTTCCGGAGTCGGAGAGAATGCGTTCCCATCCCAGAAAACGCAACCCCAACAGTAGCACGAGCAAAGTCAAAGGCCCCGTCCACCAAGGACGGGATGGGGGGAGAAGCGAGGACGACGGTCCTCATGTGCCCCCACAGCCGGCTAGGAACAAGAGGAGAACCTCGTCCTAGCGTGAGCAAAGTCGAAGGCCCCGTCCACAAAGGATGGGATGGGGGGAGAAGCGAGGACGACGGTCCTCATGTGCCCCCACAGCCGGCTAGGAACAGGAGGAGAACCTCGTCCTAGCACGAGCAAAGTCAAAGGCCCCGTCCACAAAGGACGGGATGGGGGGAGAAGCGAGGACGACGGTCCTCATGTGCCCCCACAGCCGGCTAGAAACAGGAGGAGAACCTCGTCCTAGCACGAGCAAAGTCAAAGGCCCCGTCCACAAAGGACGGGATGGGGGGAGAAGCGAGGACGACGGTCCTCATTTGCCCCCACAGCCGGCTAGGAACAGGAGGAGAACCTCGTCCTAGCACGAGCAAAGTCGAAGGCCCCGTCCACCAAGGACGGGATGGGGGGGGGAGAAGCGAGGACGACGGTCCTCATGTGCCCCCACAGCTGGCTAGGAACAGGAGGAGAACCTCGTCCTAGCGTGAGCAAAGTCGAAGGCCCCGTCCACCAAGGACGGGATGGGGGGAGAGGCGAGGACGACGGTCCCCATGTGCCCCCACAGCCCGTTGGGAATAAGAGGAGAACCTCGTCTTGACGCAAGCGAGGTCCAAGGCCGAGCCCCAGAGTCTACGGCAAGCTTCACTGCAGAAGACGAGGTCTCCTTCAGACCTCAGCTTCAACTTCGGTGTCAGCATCAGCGGGAGACGGGATCTCCCCCAAGCGATCATAACCTTGACTGCAAAAGAGGAGGTCTCCCCCGAATCGACTTCGGTTGATGAAGGCAATGTCAACTCCGACCCTGACCACGGGGGGCGACATTGACTCCGGCCTCAACATCGGCTTCACCAAACATCGACTGGGGATGAGGTCTCCCCCAAGCCTCAGCTTCAACTTCAGCGTCAATATTGGCTGGAGATGAGACCTCCCCCGAGCTTCAGCTGCAACAAATGCGGAGCCTGGAAGAAGACTTCGGCAGTCGTCTGTTTTGGTACTCCCTTCCTTCAATTTTTGAACTCGGAGAGTGGGGGGGCTACTGTTGGGGATAAATCCCGCTCCTGCCGAAGCCCGGCCCGACGCTCAGCCCAATGTAACCAGTAGCCGCTGAAGAGCTTTAGCGCCAGGCGCCAGGCCGAGCCCCTACCACGGCCGAACTGCCTAGAGGCCGAACTCCCCTGCGCCAAGGTCCGGGCCGAACCGCCTAGAGGCCGAACTCCCCCTGCGCGCCAAGGACCGGGCCGAACTGCCTAGTGTCCAGGCTTCGGGACGAACTCCCACCGCCAGCCGAACTTCCTGACGGCCGAGCTCCTTAGATTCCAAGCGGCTGGACTTCTTCGGGAGACGGACTCCTCCCAGACGCCCGTTTCGGCCATCCGAGCTCCTCCCGGGTTTTCCCTTCAGCCGAACTCTCCTACGAGCCCGAACCTCCTTCGGGCCCCACGGTCGAACTCCTTCGGACCGACCCCAGGCGAGCCCATGCAGCCGAACTCCTTCGGACCGACTCCAAGCGAGCCCAAGCGGCCGAACTCCTTCGGACCGACTTCAGGCGACCCAAGTGGCCGAACCCCTTCGGACCGACCCAACAGGCGAGCCCATGCAGCCGAACTCCTTCGGACTTCCCACAGTCGAACTCCTCGGCAACCGTCCCGCGGCCGAACTCTACAGATGGCCGACCCTTCAGCCAGACGAACTCCCCCAGCTTCCCCTTCTGCCGAACTCTGTTACAAGTCCGAACTCCATCGGACGAACTGTCGCCTGCAGCAAGACCGGACGGCACCTTCCTCTCCGTACCGGACTCCATGCGGCCGACGACTCGCCAGTATGGCTCCCACGACCTACCGGACGACGCCTTCCTCTCCGTACCGGACTCCATGCGGCCCACGACTCGCCGGTATGGCTCCCACGATCTACCGGACGACGCCTTCCTCTCCGTACCAAACTCCATGCTGCCCGACGACTCTCTGCCAGACGGCACAGCCATCACCATCAACTAAGCTCCGCTATAAAAGGACCCCTCCCGACATACTAAGGCGAAGCTCTCTGAACTCTCGACTCTCTAAGCTCTCCTCCACATCTCTAAGCTCCGAAACTCATTCCGAGCACTCCATTACTGTTGGCCGGAAGCTAACTTGACCGTCGGAGGGTCCTGCCGGAGCCACCACCCCACCGGTTCCGGACGGAACTTCATTTTGCAGGTCCCCGGCGGCACCCAGCGGCCTCGATTGCGGCGACCTCCGGCGGCGACGGATTTCTGCACCAACAATATTTATTAAGATATTAATAAATATATTATATTAAAATATTAATATTATATTAGTATAATATAATATATATTAATATAATATTAAAATATAGTATAATATTATCTAATATTATACTATATTTTAATATTTATACTAATATAATATTTTTATTAATATTAATATACTATTTATATTAGTATATCAATATTTATATTATTATAATATTATATTAATTTTAAATATTATAATACTATTTAAAATAAATTTTATATGTCCATATATAATATTATAATATATATTTAAAATAATATTATAAATATAATACTATTCATATCCATATATAAATTCTTGAAATACTATTTAAATATTATGCTTATAAGTATTAATATAATTTTATATAAATATTATCCTAATATTTACATTAATATAAATATATAATATTTTTAATATATTAATATTATTTTAATATTTATACTAATTTAATATTACATTATATCTATTTTAATAATATAAAAGATATTAGTATTATATAAATATAATATTAATACATATATTAATATTATATTAATATAATAAATTATTATTATCTAAATATTATAATATATTAATATCATATTTATATAAATATAAATATAATATTATTATTTATGTATAGTTTAGGAGCAAAAATATATGATATCTATTAAGGATATAATAGATATTTTATACAGTTTTTCTAAAATGATGGATGTTCAATCAAGTATAAGTTACTATGGAATAACTTATTTTTCATGGTCAACCAAACATGCCAAAATTAACTTATGAAAAATAATTTTCTGATCATGAAATAAGTATTGAGAAGAAAACTTCTTTTTATGAATCAAACAAGTCCTTAAAAAATCTGACCTATAAGTCTATATTCCATAGTAGTATATAACGTAGTTATTCTTGTATCAATTTATGTGGTTATTATTTGTTATAAATTTCTAATAAATGATGGTGTTTGTATGGTAACAAGATTTTCTAACCATCTTATTGTTTCCGACAAATTAAAAAAATCATCATATCATCATCATTATCGTGAGTTGCTATTTTTGCTACTGCATTAGCCAGATAGTATTTGAGAAATATTTTTTGTTAGATCTTTGTGGATTCTAGGGGCGCAGTTTGAATGATTAACGGTTACGTTCATATCAAATTATGACAAATTGCCAAAAAGTTTTGTGGAAGTCGGTTAGGCAAGGACAAGCAAAGTTTGCTATTCCTCGGCATGGATGATTACTAACTTGGAAAGTTTACATGTGCTGATTTATAGGCAAACCAACCATTTCGATTGGAGCTAACCAGATGTAACATTCTTGAATCATTTGTTGTCCGTTGGAACGGCTACTCTTGCGACCGCCCATCGGGTAAACCATAAATGAGGCCCGCATATTTAAGCAGTATCTCATTAAACTAAAGAAAAGGCACATAACTAGCTGACTACGGATCAAGACACGTACCACCCAACATATGATGGATAACCATACATAAATGCGCATCATACAGTGCACGCTGCTCATGACTTCATACAGCCATCGATCGTAGGATGGACGATGCATACAATGCACCATCCCCATCACGTACACAACAAAGAATCCCCATGCCAGCTACAACCAACATCGCTTGAATACCATTATCGTCCACAATCAAAGGCCATAAACATTAGCAAACAAGTCGTTGATATGCTTGTCCTGCAATGCGCAAGCTCTCTTAATTTAGGTGGTACAGCTTTTGAAATAGCTTTAATTTATTTAAATTACTTAATATTTAATAAAAATAATTTATAATTCATAAACTAATTTTTATTAATAGCTCCCTCACTCAAGAATTTAAAATCAAAAGCTAATTATATATTTTTTTTATTTTTAAATTTATCTTTTATTTTTTTATAAAATTATTTACTTACTTAATATTTAAGCTTCCTTCTCTTTTTTTATTCTTTCCATATCCACCTCTCACCTTTATCTCATAATAATAGAAAATATTTATTTTTATTATGAATTAAAATTTTTAAAATATATCTACAAAAATTATGCTACGAATAACTATACATTCCATTAATTTTTAATTCAAACTTAAAAAATATCACATGATATTTATTTTTATTATCTTATAATTTAGTAAAGTTAATTTTTATTATATTTATTATATTTAATTAAATTAAATATTTAAAATAATATTAAAAATAAATAAAATAAGATTATATTTTTTTATGTTATTTTATGCATGACAGCTTACTAATTTCTAGTAAATACTTAAGGCTAATACTACTATAACCACAACCACAACCACAACCACAGCTCACAACTCAAGTCATAGCTACATGCTCAATACAGTCTTAGGCATATAATTATGATAGATTATTCCATCAGCTCGCTTCCCTACATCCAGTCTCAACCAAGCTGGAAGGTTCTACGCTTTATATTAGTATATATACATCACATTTAAAAGTTTGATGCGATAGGCTAATCCAAGATCAGGTCCCTCGTACAGGCACCGTGTTCTCTCTTGCATGCTTTGGAAAGTCTGATGTTTTAGTTGGAAATGGTTGTGGATGAAGTTATCTTGCAAGTTGTTTCTGGTTCTTAGGTCTATAATGCATATGAATCATATTGCTTGTGATTTGTGTCCTGCCCAACAGGAAGATTTGGAACATGTTTTTATGCTTTGTGGGTTTCCTAGAGCCTGCTGGGACCTAAGTCACTCCTAATTACCACAAGTTCCTGTGCCGAGTACTTATTATTGTTAATTTGAACGGTACCAAGGCCTCAACACTTCAGTTTCTGTGGTCGTTGTGGAAATCTAGAAACTAAAGATTGTTTGCTCATGAAACTCTCAGCCAGATTGACATACTCGGGTCTATGTTATGTTTTGTTGCTGATCTTTATTTCTTTGATATTAATTTATCCACTTTAGTAACACGGTTAGGGAACTAGGGTATGCATTCTCACTCTTAATTTCTTTGATTCTTTTTCTACTATTGTTAGTTGGATACCCCCTCCTCTATGTGTTATAAAGTTGGAACTTTGATGGTTCCGTCAACGGTAATCACGCAGCAGCCGGTTCTATAATAAAGAATACGTAGTCTTAAAAGCCATAGGCTTGCGAGTAAATCTATGCATCATTCCAATGGCAAAAGTTGTGAGAGGCAATCTTAGACTTCCAAGCGATACGGATGTGGCTTGAGGGTCATTCAATATTGTTCTAAGATGGATTTATATCCCTTCTTCTTATAAATGTAAGAGTCAATCGTTACTTAAAGATATTTGGCAATGGAAGCAATGCTGCCCGGTTTTTATGACCACTCATGTCCATCGTGAAGCCAACCAGATGGCATGGCAGCTTGGATTGCTAAGCATGCTTAGGATGTTCGCCTCCTCGAGGGATCGAATTCCCTGCTCGTTACAATATATGTTAGTGCCCAAAGTGCCTGCCTTGTAAGACGGTGACCATTCCAAACTTCGCCTCGTTTTGTACTTAAAAAAAAGTTTGCTGCTACATGCAGACCAGTGGTGCATACAACCAATCACTGAAATGCATTAGCATGGATTCCAAATGATTGACCCACGGCAATACATCTTATACTTGATGATGTGCACCAGCATAGCCATTCATGTAGTGCATGCAATAATTTTGCAAGACTGGATAGCCTTTCGGGCTGCTCTAACCCCTAAATCTAGCCTTCCAGGAAGCCACCCCGAACGTTAGCCGATTGTCAATTTTCGCATGCATCGGTACCTTACCAATATGAAACATCCCGGATGGTAACAAACTTTGCCAATTTAACATGCAAACATGTTACGACACTGTAGCCAGCCAACTTCCACGGCATTGAACGTAACCGACTCCAATTGAACCGCGAACTCTGTACCTGCGAAACGAGAATTACAGCCGCTGCAGTGCAAGGCGACTGCGAAATGGCATTTGACAAGAGATTCGCTTATAGACAAACAGCAAAGGTGTCGTGCAGGATGATCACAACCGTCCAAAGATCACCAGCTGCGGTACGAAATAATTATCACCGCGTCTGCATACTTGCGTCCAGGTCCCCAACGCTTAACTTATTGGGAGGAGAGAGGGATGCCCGTAACGTTGTTACGACCGCAATAGTATTCTCTAGGACGTGCGATGGTTTTCTCCGGATCGAACTAGCCTCGTGTCGCAAATTCCACACCTCTCGGTATGAGGTCGGTAACGCTACTGGACTGAGCTATCGACGGATGAGGGCTTGAGATCCCTTCGCGCGAATCCACCGTTGGATCACCTGTTGTCGCTTTGAGATATGTGCAGGCGAATGGATCATGGAGTTGGGGCGCGTCGATGTTGGCGCGGTGGGTGATCCAAGGAAGGTGAATCCTTCCCACGGGCGGGAGAAGCTGGACACGACACAACTTCCAGGAAAAACGGTTACTTTTCTTATTCTTTTTCTTTTTCTTTTCTTTTCTTTTTTATGTGGATAAACAGGATTTCTGAGCCCCTTGGTATTTGCTTGCATACCGTAGATTCCTACTCATCGTATGATAAGTCCTGCGTTAATCCTAATTCCTAAACAATTGGAACTCTCGAAGCTGTGTATACTTGTAAATAAAGGGGTAATAAAGCATGAATCCGTGTCGCCCTGGTACAATCTCCATTGCTAGGGTTTAACGTCAGGGCTTCCAAGAGACCCTTTTCTTGGGGTAGTGTGATTAAACTTTTCAACCACAGTGCAACGACAGAGATGTCCAAGGCCAACGAATCAACCGTACTTCACATCCCCAAAGAACGGTATCGATACCTCGTGAATGCATGGCCCCTCTTGCAAAGCGAGGTTACAGGAGGAAGGTTGATCAACATGGCCGTGGAACTCCACCAGGTGATCACCTCAAAACAATTATTATCAGTATATTTCATTGTTCCACAGTTCTTGTTCTTTCTTGTCGACTAGAATTTATTCTCTCGAACCTAACCAAAACTGAATGCTTCTTAGCTTGCTTGCTTTTGTTGATGAGCTATAAACCGTCTGGTACGTAATGTTCCAGGATGGGACAGGAGAGGTTTTACTAAGCACACAAAAAGAGACGCCAGATGTCACCGACCTGTCCGGATGTTCACGATTCATGGAAGCTATAACGCTAGGATTTCGGTTTGTGGATGCCAGAAAGCTACTGCACAGAGAAAACGTGGACTTGGTTTCTATCAATGTTGGACGTACCTCCTCTCAAGCCATAAGCCTCAAGGCCGAGCAGAGTACGAGCACGAGCATAGCCGCAGACGGTCCGATGGTCCACATGATTGGGTCCTCATAAGCCAGTATTCATGCACTGAACCTTCTACCCCAACTTATGGTTCCACGTTAAAATTCGCAAAGGATGGGAACATTGCCATCCCTACCCGTATTCATTGGTTCATATGAGAACTGAGTTTTTCTGCAGCTATGTATTTTTGCTAGTATAATGTTTGTAACGATCTAGCTTCAATGTTCTTTTCTTCTTTATTCAAAAAGTTAATAAATTAACGAGATTGTCTGGAAACTTGCGTGGTCAGGCAACTTCGGGAATTTGCCTGGAAACTTGCGTGGTCAGGCAACTTCGGGAATTTGCATCGACTAGCTTTCATCTGCCATCATGCATGCAGGACAGACTTGTAAGCGCTAGATACCAATGAATTCTGGGTGAAACCGGCTCAGATTGGCATTGTATGATTTGAGCAAATCCATACATCAACACAAAGATCATATTCCAAATCAGTTTATTCAAGATCTTTCTAAGATACTGATATCAAAGTGGAGAATTATCAAAGTGGAGAATGATGAAGAGTTTGCAAAAAAAATCAGGTAAAATGGATATATCAAATGAAATACAGATACCAAAAGTTAACGAGCAACTGAATGAAGTTTTTCCAAGTGAACTGGGCTCAAAAGTACTTAGACAAGCAGTTCTGATCGCTGATGGGTGAGCCATCACTTATAATCCAAACAAATGTACTTTGCAGCATTACCAAATTAAACCAGTTGATCAAGCAATAACCTGGCCAAAAAGACACCTCCGGATCTGCAATGAGAGACGCAAAAAGTTGTTGCAAGTTTAGAAGGCAAATGTATGATTAAAAAAACATTTTTGAAGACAAATTATGTATCTGACGAAATTAGATCTAAAATAGACTAAAACAAAATTTAATGGAAAGCATAACGTGATCTGATAAAATTCTGGGCATTAACATTCCACATAGGTAGGAGTCGTACTTATGTCACCATGTCAAATTTTCACAATGCATGTCCGACCATCAGTTACTGAGGAAGTGCTTAGACTCCCACAAGTTAAAAACTAAAATAATATACGAACTAATAAAGAACCAGGAGGTGTTTAAAAATTTTATCACAGGATAATGCTAACTCCACAATCGGACAAAGGTCTTCAAAGATTGTCAATATCACACTTAAATGTATCTTGGTTATTAAAGCATGTCAGAGTGTCCATTATAAAATTTAAATTATTCCGCAAAGAAGCAAGTTGAGTCAATATTTAGGCAGTTTTTGGGCATTAGAGGGAGGACTGCAAATTAGCAAGTAATACCATCATTACTGAACCCAAGTATCAGAAAATTTAATTTTTTTATTGAACAAATTAGATTACAAGGCTAAAAATGTGTATGAAATAAATATCTACCTTCAAGGTCCATTCAAACAAGGAAAACAGAGAAAAAAGAATCAGGAATAATAAATAGAGAGAGCACAACACCATATTGCATAGCAACTTAAATTGAATTTAGATGCTGAAACAAATTTCCATAGATGTCCAGATCTGCTGTCCACTTTTTTCAAAAACATTATCACTGCCCAGTATCTAATAGCGAGACTGATGATTATACATTGTGTAACAGTGATTGACCTGAAGTGGACAGCAGATCAGGGTGTCCATGCAGAAATTTTCCATGTATGCACTAGGATAAGATAGAACATCGTTCAATATTCAGAGCACATTATTTTCTTAACAAATTGCCAAATTGTTGATGAAGCTCAAAGAAGCCAAATTATCAAGCGAAGAAAAAGTGAGCACCTCTGGAAGTTTCTTCCGGAAGACAACATCCAGCCTTGCATCAAGTGTGTTCTCAATGACAATCTTCCCATCGATAGAAGCCAAGACAACACCTCCAGAGCTGAATCATTAAAACCCATCATCGGTCATCATTGATGATCTTTTTTAACTAGAATCACCATACAGAAAATAAAACCGACGCAAAATTCCCACAGGATTAATGAGTCAACACCTAAAGCCACTAATGCAACCAGAACAAGAACTATAAGAACAATACAACATTATCAAACACCATTCTATTCTCAACATATGAAAGAGTTTCATGGACGAAAATAAGTGGAAGACAAGGGCCCACAGAGATGGAATACTATTTTGATTGATAAATATGGATCTTGATTTCAGAGATGATGCTGTATTTGGCATGAGATATCAGAAACTTTTGGCCTTGTTACCTGTATGCATCGCTCGAACGAAAAGATTAAACAAGAGGACTTACAGTTGGAGCTAATGACTATCTAAAAACACTAGATTACGAATGGGGGTTTCCTTTTAGATTCCAATGATTTTTTCAAAATTTCTATTCCCATTTTTGACAGTTCTTTGGAGAAGAGATGGTTGTGATGGATGATGGCTAACTTGATATCCATTGGTGTATGAAACAAATACCATGCCATCAAGAGCATCTTATGGATTTCTTGAAGATACCTTTCTCCCTTCTCTGATCTTGATGATGAACTTCACAAATTTGCCTGTTCTTTAAGAACATGTTGCTGAGTCGTAACGAAGCTTGCTAAGAGCATGCATGCAGTGGAGTAATTCATTGTAGAATTCAACCACCTTCTATTGGTTGTTTTATCTAAACACAGGTGTTCAATTATTTGCAAGGTTTGGAATGGAAGCATCCTTGCCATCCTGTCCCATTCTTGTGAGAAAAGGGGACTAAGGTGGTGGGAGAAGAAGAAAGAGGAAATAAAGAAAGGAAGGAAAGATGAAGGAAAAAGTAAAAAGAAGGAAGAAAAAAAAGAAAAATGAAAGAAAGAAAGAAAGCAAAAAGAAAACAAAGGAATGAAGGAAAGAAGAAACAAAGAAAAGAGAAAAAAGCAGAAAAATGCAAAAAAAAATAAAAGGATAAAAAAAAATTAAAAAAAAAAAAAGGAAAGGAAAGAAAGCTAGAAAAAAGAAAGAAAAGAAGGAAAGAATAAAAAGAAGAAAGAAAGAAAAAAGATGGGGAGAGATGGAGGATATCTATGGGGATGCATAATCGAGACCACTAGCAGGACAAGACAAGATAGCAGGGCATTCCGTTCCATGGAGTAACCAAGACACCTATGTCTCATGGAATTTAAAACCTTGATTATTCGATCATTGATATTTTGATGTTGACCTTTGCATATCATTTTAACAGCCTACTGATTCACCATCAACTTCCCTCTGATCAGTGCATAAGGAAAATAACATCCTTAGATAGTATAAAGTTGTCATGATGATCATGATACATTTAGTCAACAGGTTCCCTTGGCTGGATATTAAAATGGGTTGCATCTTATAGTTGTGATAATATTAGAGGCAACTGCAATACAGATATAAATACATGTGCCTAGTTGGACACAAACATGTAGAGAGTTCCGTAACTGATAATTTGATATTTGCTTTTATCCCAACAATATACGAAGCCATGATTTTGCATGTTATACAGCATTTGCTGCATTTTATAACCAATTATAAGCTATTAATATATATATATTCCTTTTGAAGCTTCTAAGTGTATCCGGTTGTCATTTATGAAGAAAACAAACTAAAGCATGAAGTGTACAAGCATCTAATTAAATCAATTAGAATTGGCCTCTCAGTTATGACTAGACAACTACCGATATTCAGCTCAGGTATTTAATCACTAAACATTTATGAACTTAGATGGAAGGTGCACTACCAAAAGAGGCCATGAGCATGATGATGAGTAGGAGCCGGAGGCAGATAGACATTGTGGTCTACTACAATTTCAGGAGGATAAACATTTGCTTTCTCTGCATATTCATTCTTTGCTGAATCCAAAACTGACTCCACAAGATAAAGGTCAGCTTCACGACAGCGCAGCAATACAGCTGGCTCCTTCAATCTAAGCAAACTCTGAAATGATTGAAAGAGGAGTATTAGCTTAGTCTCTAATAATAATAATAATAATAACAACAACAACAACAACAACAACAATAATAATAAAGATGACAAGGTGAACCAAGTAATGGAAAGCAAAGATAGTTGAGTAATAATGAATTAGCTTGGAATGATAGAAAGCACTGATATTGCAACTAAAGTGGTTAACAATTTACAAGAAATTTGAGTTATCCTACCAACATTTAGTGATTATTATCACTGCATCATATGCAGCATCTAAAAAACATTATCTAAGCCATATGCTTTTTCCTACTTCTGAAATCACGTTAATACAAGATCATTGTCTGGTTATTACCTTTTCATTGCATAGCATTGTAACTCATCAAATTTGTGTTGTCATGGAAAATGGCCATAGTATTGTAAGAATCCAATGCTAGTAACTATAAGAAAATATGCTCAAACTTTCAGACCTGAACAATCAGTTCTTTCAGAAGTTTTTTGTATGCATATTGATCATGGCTGACATGCAGGAGTTCCTTCCCAGCAGCCTCCTTCATGGAGTTGACTAAATCATCCTGTGCCTGAAGAACTTTGATACGAGAAGCATTCAGCTGCATAGAATACTCACTGCAGAAAGAGAAGGTAAACTTTGTCAAACCATGAAATCATGCTGATAGATATTCACAAGCAATAGCAATTGACAACGAAAAACTTTACGGTATACATGCATATATGCAAGTGCCTACATGCTTATAATTCATAAGTTACAACAATAACATATCACTTTACTCTCTTTATATGCCTGTATGTGATTGCTATCTTACAATGTACGTGCATGAGTTCCCTCCATGTGGCATCTTAAATATGCCTTAGTGGTAATTGTTCAGAACTCCAGTATCATCTTCTACAATTTTCATCCATAGGGGTAAACTGGTTTTGCACTTTCCTCTATACTACTCACCTAGAAGAGCCTCCTTCCCTTCTAGTTACTTGCTCAAGCAATGAATACATTAAACCTATGGGGGCTAATCAAACATCTATGGTATCCCATAACATGTGCTATATTGTTGGTCAGTAAATAGATTTTATTAGAAAATTTAGTTGAACGTATGAGGTAAATAAAAGAAATTGAACATTGCTGCAAAACGCATTAGACAAAGTGATGCAATATTCAAGCAGTGGTTAAGACTTGCTATAACTTTGAAACAAATAAGAAGGTAGTGTGAACATAAACTATGGAAGTAGTGGTGCATTTTAGAATTTATTGATATGAATTTTTGTCAGCTATATGGTACACAATTAGATTCTTGTCATTTCTTTGGTGGGACTGGGCTTCAACCACAAAATGTTCACTTTAACCTAGTGTTTTTCCTTCTTTTAGTTTCACTTTCATCTCTTGAATTTAAGAGACACATTGCTCCTTGCACCAGTTCTCTTGAGTTAACTGTGTTTTTAATGTTTTAAAAAATGGATCATTGGCTTAGTGCTGGAGATGAACCTGAAAAATTGGAGAAATGATAATACAAAATTATTAAAGCGATAGACAAAGAACCAGACATAAACAGCAAAAATGATATCACGTATCAGGTGTTGGCACATAGAACAAATAACAGAAGAAAATGAATGTCAAAGGACAAAAAGAGGTGTCAAGAGGATTACATTTTTCTCCGAATTTCGACCTGCTTCTCCTTTCGTTCATATTCTTGTCTGATCTTCTTCTTTTCAGCTTCAAAAAGTTGTAATTTCTCTATGTTAAATTCCTACAAGGCCATCAAAGCATAGAACCAGTACTTTAGGAAGGAAAAGATAAAAGAAAGAATCCAAATTGGTAAAGCAGCATTCATATAAACAAAACTATCTGTAAAACAGCACTTACAACAAATGATAGAATCACAAAACATAAAGAGTCTATTTTGCATTGCAGCAGAATCCTTCATCATTACCAAAAACAAAAACTGTAATCTGATTTCGGTTTCCAATTATCTAGATATTCCTTTGTTGTTTATAGCCCTTGCAGTAAGCCTTTTTTTTTTTAACTAAGAAAGCTTATCCCGCTCTGTATCAGAGTTTTTATGATTGTAAATTTTTAGTTTCACCATTTAATACTTAGTCCTTAATAAGTGAAGATAAATCCATTCATTAGCCCGTTGAAGCTTATGATGAATGATCTGTTTGACTAGTTGCCTGCCACTAAGCAGCAATAAACAGTGCTAATCGGCAAATTAAACTGCAATCTTCTTTCTATGATTATAAGTTAACTTTTCTTTTCTACCACCTAACCCAGCCAATCAACCAATTCTGCATCTAGACCTTGTCAAATAAATGGGCTTCCAACAAGCAACTAAATCATTTAGAAAAAGAAGAAAAGAAAAATCAGCACTATTAACAAAAATTCCAGAAAATTGGATGTACATATCCAGCAACCGGTAGACAGATAGGCTCATTTGTTACTTCCGCAACGTAGCGTAACTCCATAATCAGAACGCAAACAGCAAAACAACCACCAAAAGGCCAATTGATTCGACAAAATATTAGCGATCTAGAGAAACACAACGATAACGAAACTCAAAGAGATCAATTTTCTCCATGGTATCCTCGCGTAATCTATAGTAGATCGCATCAGCGTCCAAAATGTCCATACAAATTATCATCACAACAAGGCTAAAAATTACTCTTCTAAGCTTCTTCCATGCCAAATCATAGATTATCACAGAACTCATCTATCAAAATTTCTATAAATTATCAATAAACGATGACAGATCGGTCAAATAGGCATCACCAAGAGAACAGGGGGGGGAAAAAAGAACGGAAATCTAACAGCAGAATTTAGCAAAGATGTGGGAAAATGGGATCAAGAAAGGGGAGAGAGATCAGAACCTCTTCGGCGGAGACGGAGATCTCGTTGGCCTTCTCCTCCGCCTCCTGGCGGATGAACCGCACCATCTGCTGGATCTGCTTGGACACATCAGCGTCGTTCATCTTCGGATCGCGGCGGGGATCCGACGGCTATCGATGGATCGATCTCCCGACCTTCGAACGTTCCCCCAAAGGAGCAGGAAGAAAGAAAGCCGCGGCTAGACGGAGAAGAAGACACGGTGATAACGGCCGTATCCCCTATTTATAGGTGCGTCCAGTGAGTGCCGGGCGAATTATTCCCTCGAGGGCGCAAGGGCAAGGAGCCATGTGGATCCCATCCACGGTAAAAACAATTCCATATGGCATGATAGAATTGGTTCATTTTACGTAATAGTCCATTCTATCGGAGACGCGTGGCAGTCGTTGCTTTGCGAACAGGGTTGTGCCTAGAGGCTGGAGGACTGATTTCTGACTTTCCCTAACCTTTTCAGCCTTTTTTGGCTCGTGACAACACGCGCACGAGAATTATTATGCGAACGATATTAGACGCTTTGACCACACCAAGTTATCTCGTCCGCTCGTTTACGGCGTCGCCATAAAATTTGTGACGGGTAAATGTGACATGGTTGCATAGACAAGCAAATTTTGCACCTCGAAATGAAATTGGCCACTAGCTTTAAAAAAAAAAAATGATACTGTCCAAACTCCATGGTAAGAAAAAACAAATAAAGTAGCTACCAAAATTTAGATAATTGTTTCATACACCCACGTTTTTCGTGTTTCTGGTGGGTGCATTTGCTGGTTGCCCTTTTTATTTTATTAATCTACCAAAAATTGGCCCATAGAGATGGGTTTAACCATTTTTATTTTTTTTTTGTTGGACAAAAGATGGGTTTAACCGTTTAAGGGTGTAAGGCGGTTCTAAAGGTCCGGGATTTCTACAAATCTCTATGTTAACATAGATGGAGGGCCGATTGCCTTGTAAGAAACTTTTGGTGGATTTCTATAAATCTCTACGTTAATAACCTTACCTTCAATGCAAATTTCTTCCTAGTTTGGAAGATTCCAACAACTCAAGAGAGTTAGGCTCTTTTGGTGGAGGGCTGATTGGCTTGTAAAGAAGCTACTGGCTGAACGAGGGCTCCTCAATAACCAGGCTACTGAATGTGATATCCCAAGCGTCCTATGGAGTCTGCTACATGGTCTGTTATTTTTGTCCCCTCATATTTCCTATTCTTTGCAAATTTTGTAACTCCACATCTCTATTCAAGGTATGTCTTCTTATAGTCCTCTTTTTGTTTTTTAGCACCCCCTCCCCGAAGCATTGTGAAGATTAACCAAAGCATTGTGAAAGTTAATTTGATGTCCCCATAAAAGAAGGCTTAGCCGATACTGGTTTCATTGCAAGAGATCATTTTGAGCAGGTATCATATACGGGCTCCCAGTTTTTGCATACGACCGGGCTTGATGGTAGCTTTTTATACTTTACAGCTCCACGAGAGACATGGCTGGACTACAATAGATTAATCACCCCAACTCTAGATCTTAAATCTTTTATACATGTCTTTATGGCCACTCATGATTACGGGGAAGCTAACTCCAGTGCAGACCGGTTAGCAGGAAATTAGAGGACTACCCAACCGGGTCTACTCGACATCCCGATCCTTCCCTTTTGGTGCTTGCTGATTCAAGGTTTGTTTGAATGTTTGGATCCAAAATTCTATAAAATTTATAGGTTAAATCAGTATAATCATTAAAAATATTAAATTAGAGACCCGGTTGAGCCTATGCCTACAACCATCCAAGACTATCTTTTATATGAACTCATCCGAATCCCATAAGAAGAATAAAACAACCTTTCTCTATGAGATTTGGGATCCCTAGATATTGAAAATATAAGTCTAGTCCAGACTTTCCTTTTCTAGTTGCAATGGTTTTAATGCACGAACCTCATAAGATTTTGGGCGTGGGCATCCAAACGGGCACTTAAGGAATACATCTTATATTATAGTGCATCTTTCTTTCTTGGGCTTGGCCCCACTAATGGATGTAAAAATTTTAAAAAAAAAAAAAGTTGACATCCCAAGTAAAATAAAGAATCAGTTTAGATCCCACTCCGGTGATCTCATTCCCCTTCTGGATGTGGAATCGATGGACGTAAGAAAGTCTAACATCCCAAAATTTTAAAATTTATTATATCCATGGTTTGTTGTACTATCACATATCATCCAGTACATTATACCATATCATACCAATACCACATACTTGATGATATTGGCAGGGGATCTAATAAGAAAATGATGAATATTTACTCTGTCTAATTTTTTAAAAAAATATTGGTGCTAAGCACGAAGTGGTTATGGTTGATCCAATCTCGAGAATCTGATCCTATTTTTGTCTCAACGTATGTCATAGGGGAACACGAGATTTTGTTCATCTTAATTAATTATATCATGTTATGGCTGCATGCATGCAGGTATTGCTTCATGATTTTAGATTTCCTTAAGAAGCGGTCCCTTAGTTTTTGCTAATTTTTTTATATATAATAAAATAATTTTTTAAATTTTATTCATTTTTAATTCATAATCAAAATTAAAATCAAAATAAATTAGAATGAGAATCGGAATAATTATATCTCCTGGCGTGTTTGTTTCGTAACTAAATCAAAGTTGGAATGTAATTTGAATGCTAGGAGAGAGTAGGGACCGACGTACTAAAATTAGAATGAGAGTATGGCTTCCCTCGGCCAAATGACTGGAGTGCAAATAATTCTAATTTTTATTATCATTCAAGATTCCAACCCTCCCAACCAAACTTGCTTTATGTTTTACGAGTCATCTAATTGAAAGCGGCACGATTGAATATTTTCATTTCGTGGGCGATGGCATCTGCCTTAAAACTTTGAGAAGCCGATCTTGTTTATCCCTTTCTAATACATATTATATTTGTCGTAGATTGCCTTCAGAATTCAAATCAGCTAATGCAGTGCATGAAATGATGTGTTGCTTATTCCGGGTTTGGGAGCTCCGGGAAGGAAGAACTGCAATATGAGTTGAAAGGGCGTTTGATGATTGGATTTGTGAAACTAGCATAAAAGACAACAGTTACATCAGGCCATGCAAAAAGGGAATTTGCACGGGTGATCGTGAAATTACGTTCGAAAAAAGAGAAGGGATGAGATATAAAAATGGCGTTCCAAAGAGGATGGAGATTCCTCTTTTTTTTTTTTTTTTTTTTTTTTGATAGATAATGAAAACTTATATTATACTAAGAAATATAGACAGAGTATACGTATGATAAAATAAAGTAGACAACTTCCCATCTTAGCAAGAAATCAGACCATAGCAGAACATAGCCCATACAATATGAAGCTGGGGATTCAGCTCTGAGTAAATATTGAAGCATGGATCCTGATCATGGAATAAAGTCTCCACATATACTCTGTGGAATTCAAGATAAGCATACGAAGGTTACGAACCAGCGCCATGTATCTATGATGCTGCGGTGAAGATGAAGAATTTAACGGTATCCGTGCATTGTAAATTCTTTCGGGAAATCCAAATGCTACATGCACTCTCACAATCTGGGTAAGAACCTGCATCCAATGTACATGGCTGATGGTTATAAACAACGAGGCATTTGGAGATATATGAAGTAGACAACTAGCGAAGAAAAAATGGCAATGAAATCATGGTGAGTATATGTAGTCCTCTGAATATTGTATCTTCCTATCAACATGATGTGCCGTAAAAACTGAGTAATACCAAGATGATCGAGCAGCCATAGTAACCCGAAGAAAGATGTAACTGTTGGATATTTTCCGATGCACACCTTTCGGAGCCTCCAACTAGGGTTTATTTGTCTAGTGATATAGCAACAATCCTTGGACGGTTGGGCGGGTCGGCTCGTCCTTCGGTTGGAGATCGATCGCTCAGCCTACAATTGAGACTTGATCTTGCTTGAAGCAAGTCAGGCTCGGTACGAAGCTCTTTAGGCCCATCCACAGTTATGGATAAAGGATAATAAATTTCTTCTCCTATCAGATAATTATCTTTTAGAAAAATGGTTAGGGGCTATGGTCTTATCAGTAACAGTAAAAATTACGAAAAGAAGATATTGAAGACATTTATAGAAACACTGCGGGTCGACCTTCTTAACACATGGGATAAGATCAAATCTTAATACTTTACCATTGGATGTAACAGCAGCAGCGAGATAAAGTGAGAATTTTTTCCAATAATAGTTGTTGCATGCCTTGGAGAACGAACATATTAAGTATAATTTATTCTACCGACCGTTTTTCTTTGAAATAACTCCCGCAACAATTCAGCCAACCCACTTCGTTGAAATTAAGATACATGGAATCCTTCATCAAGCAAAGCATAATGAGGTTAAAGTGACCATGTGTAGCAGAAAGGAAGAGCTATGGTAATATTAAAAAAATACTGCAATTTAATATTTAAGCAACCCAAATCAGAACAATATTTGAATTCTGCTGGCCTTATTATAGGAATAACATGTTGTAATAGACATTGCATTTGAAGAATCAAACCCACGGGCATAAAATCGGAGAAGCAGGCAGCGGTGCATCAGGTCAGAGTAGAATAGCCCATGGCATAATTACCAGTGGGAGTGACGAGCAAAAGCCACTCCCCAACGATCAATCTGTAGAACGTCATTGAGCTGTGGAGGTAAAGGCTCGTGTCAGGATAAGTTATAGTCCACAGCCATGGCCATCTTAGCCACGCAGTCAGTTGCTCTGTTCCCTTCCCAATAAATATGATGCACTTTACAATATGGAGAATCGCTTAGCCACTATTTTATTTCCAATAAGATAGGATGTTGCGAACCATGACGCTTACCACTAGAATTGAGCAAAACCCATTCATGCTCCGGTTAATTCAGCATATGGCACGGAGCGTGGAAGAAGTGATTTGCTCCCACTCCAAGTAACTTATCAGAACAATCTCGGACGACAAATCCAACAACTGCGTTTGTTTGGACAACTGATGCATCAAATTCACCTTGCTTGCTCCAATGAGAGGGGGTTGCCATGAAACCATATATGAATTCCGTGGTGAAAGAACAGGAGAGGAACAACTCCAGTGCCATAATGGAGAAATGGATGGTGTGTGTCAACCAACCCAAAAGGTTAATGTCGGTTATAACTTTTCTTAGCAGTTATGGAGGAGACATTTGCACTTGTTGGAAAATATGCTCGTTGCAGGCCAACCATTGGCTGGCTGCAACATAGGCATACAAGGCTCGTGTTAGAGACTCAACCTTGCTTGTTGATATAAATTGTACCATGAAGGAAAGAAGCTCCATCCACCTATATTTGCTAGGTCCCCCAACATCTTTTAGAATATGATCACATACTAGGCATCTTCCTGCACAGTATCACATGGATCCCAAAAACTATGAGTCGGATCCAGTATGCCACCGTTACATCGTATTTATTTGCAAGGTAGATGACACCATATCAATCGCACCAAAAGATCTTGACTCTATTGGGAATGTTAACTTTCTAAATCCAGTCCCAGCTAGTGAGATGAGGCATAATGTCAACTGGTTTTATAAGAGAGTACATGTCTGTAAGGGATACTTTATGATATCCATAATAACCCCAACATGGCTGATCTGCCCACTTCCCTATTGTCAATGGTATACAACTAATTTGAGTTATCATTTCAGTAGTTGGCTTGAGAAGCTTGTGACCTTGCATCAAGTAACTACAATTAGGTATTAAGCTAGTGGAGAGACAAAAGTTTTGGATACGTTCACTTTGACATTCTTCGAGGAAGAAAATAGATAAAAGTATTTTAGATATGCAGGACCGCCAATTGATGATTTGAACAAGAGACCTATAATTTATTTGAGCTAATTGAGAAAGAACTATAAATAAGGGGTTGTTTGGCTTTCAATATAAAATATATTAATTAAATTATAGCGTTGTTCTTAAAGCTTTTGTTACTACTGACCTGGCCGGTGAACATTCGTAATGGATTAAGTACTCATAATGTGAAATTTCTAATATGCATGCAGGAAGCGCTTTAAGTTGCCTCGGTGCCATTAACTTTCGGTGTCCTCCATTGCCTCTAATACCATCGGGCCCTTTTGCCATTGGTTTTGGAGTACCTCCATTCTCAATCAATTAAGAGACATTGCTAAATGCACCAAATATGCCATCAAACCCAAACTGACGTTATAGTGCATTGGACCGGATTGGCTCAGCTAGCTAACAGCAAGAGAGAGTTTCTAACGGCTAATAAATGCATCTGTCTAGCCTTATGTCCCATGTTTCACGGTTAGCTATTCAATTCACAAGATGTCCCATAATTCAAAACCAAACGGCTAACATCTGGAGAGTGCAAAATTACATTCTTGCTGACAACTGGAATCAATATGTTTCCCAACACCCTTCTACCTTAGCTATGGTAGCCACAAATTATTGCTACAGAATGCGACAAAGTAAAAGAACCAATTTATATTCTTCTCTTCCTATCTTCACGAGAGATAAGAAGTGAAGCCCTTCTATACCAAGCTGAACTTGGCTCGTAATCTCTCATTTTATGAAAATATATAAATTTCCTCTAAACATATTTTTTCATGGGGCATCATTCCTAAATATGAAACTGAGACTCGTCCCATGGCAATGGTCCGGTGTTTAGCAGCCATCGATTCAAATTCCTGGGCACTCTCCGCCATTGGGATATCGACGAGAATATATATATATATATATATATATATATATATATATATATATATATATATATATATATATATATATATATATATATATATATATATATATATATATATATATATATATATATATATATATATATATATAATTAAATTTTAAAAAAAATTTCTAAAATTAGAAATAAATTATATTTTAATAATTTGAAAAATCTATACTCATCTCTAAATTTTTAGCTAATATTTTAATCCATAACTTAATAAAATATTAATCAAATTATTAATCTTAAATAGGATACAAATTTCATATAAAAAATTTAAAAATGATAAAAATGATCTTAATTGGCATGATAGCTGCCCAATGTCATTAAATTAAAAAAAAAAAAAAAAAAAAATCCTCCTCCCACTTAAGAATAATTTTAATTTTTCATATGGGATAAATGGTTTTGCTTCACTAATGATGTTAATTTAACTGTGATTAGTGCATGTTTTACGAACTGTTGTTGGATGTAAATATAATGAATATAAATGTTAAGGTGGTTGTTGTAATTTGCTACGTATATTAAAAATGGGAGTTTCATTTTTCTTACCTTTCAAATACACGGTGACGGGACAGAGACGGGCCTCGCTAGCCAATCACCGTCAAACGCTCATTTTTATTGTTCATCTTCAAATAAATCCATCTTTCTTCTCCTAATAAAAAATAAACCTTCTTCCTCTGTCCGATCGCTGCTGAGATCGGTGGAGGCGTCGTTCTTCTCCGTCGACTAACCTCCTCTCTCCTCCTCCTCCGTCTCTCTCCCTAAGCCGCTACCCCTCCCAATAGATCTAATCACAAAATTGGGGAGAATGGTGTAAGGATTATTGGGTCATCGAGGGAGGGAGGGAGGGAGATAAGAAGAAAATATGCAGAGCCGAGGATCGGGCCACCGCCAGCCGGGGCTGATGCTCCGCTTTCGGATCTCCTCGGTGATGCTCGCAATGTTCGCCACCATGGCCTCCTTCTACGTCGCCGGCCGGTGAGACGCCTCTCTCCCTCCGTCGATCGCTTTTTCGTCTTCTTTTTCGGTTCTTGAAGGAATTTTGGGGTTCTTGATCGCTAGAATTAGAGTTGCGTGCCTGCGTTTAAAGAATTACTGGCAATTATTCGAATTTAAGTGGAATCTTTTTCTTTTTTTGCTATTAGTCTGTGGCAGGACGCAGAAAATAGGGTTTATCTCATTAAAGAACTCGATCAGAGAACCGGCCAGGTATTCCTTTTCGTTTTTCTTGAGACGTGTGTTCTCATCTCTTTTTGTTTTCGATGCGGTGAGGGTTTTGTGGAGTATATTCAATTCTTGATGCTTTTCTTGGCAAAAACTTGTAGTAAATTTGAATTTTACATGGATTCTTGTACAAAGACACGATCTCCTTGTGCGATGGTAGTAAATTTTTTAAGCTTAGATATAACATCAAGTTCTTATGCTTTTCTTTCACGTAAGTCGTTTAAATTTTTTGCATGGTCTCCTAGAGAAGGCATGATCTCGGTGCATGATTGGAGTCAACTTCTGAGCTTAAGCAGTTGTCGTTATCGTGTGGTGGGTAATAGCATTGAAGAGATCTGAGCTTCTTGTCTCTGTTTCAGGCGCAGTCAGCGATTTCAGTTGATGATACACTGAAGGCAGTAGCTTGCAGGTAATTCACCTTCATATACCAAATTTTCTGGGTAGAATGAGAGAAGGTCTGAGTGATTTGAAATTTTTTAATAGGGCTTGAATGCAGATATTTTAATTGTCAGGCACCAACATAAGAGACTAGCAGCACTTGAGATAGAGCTGGCTGCAGCAAGGCATGAAGGCTTCGTGGGAAGTTACTCTTCTGAGACTAATGGGGCTAATAATAGGAGAAGGTTGATGGCTGTTATAGGAGTCATCACGGAATTTGGGCGGAAGAACAATAGAGATGCAATTCGGAGGTCGTGGCTTCCAACTGGTATAGTGCTTGCCCTCTCTTCTTTTGGGATTCTCCATGAAAGAAATGGACTGCTTTCTGCTTCCTGTATTTTAGTAGCAGTAGCAGTGCTACTCCTACTGGTGGTAATAAAATAATATTAAGAGGTTGTCTAGGATCTTGTCAATGGATCTCCACTCAAATCTGGTGAGGTCATGATTGGATGGTTAGGGTTCAGCATCAGTGATCCGAGAAATTGGTGTAATCTATTGCCTCTAAACTGCTTAAGCACTCAAAATCATGTAATTTGGAGACCTCTAGACCATGCATCAAGTTATCAAAAAAGGGACAATTTAAAGTATGAAATAATAAATGCTTTTTGACTGCTTGATGCATAAACTGAGGGGTCTCAAATCACATGATTTTTGATGTAGAAGTAGTTTAGAAATAGTAAATCATATCTAATAGCTTGCATAATCGATGTTGGATGCCCGTCCTTTAAGTATAACCTGATCAAAATTTGAGTGGAGATCCACTCGACCAGACCTAGTCAACCTAACTTGGACAAGTTGGAAAATTTGGAAAAGCAATTGATTGCTTTTTTATTAAATTTAATTGAGTTATGCTTCTATATGTTTGTATGAAAATATGTTATTTTTTCACTGCGAATACATTTGTACCAGTTATGGTGGACAAACCTTTGTGCAATGTGGTACTGTTTTGTAATTGTTTTTATGAGTTAAATTATGAGAATGTGGGAGGTCTGTGTTAGACCAAACTGTCTATTGGATCACATACCATCCCTTCTGTAAGGGACAATTTATGTTTGTATCTCCTTTAATTCAAATTTTTCTCTCACATATTCATTTCTAGTTGTTGCTGCATTTATATTGTTGTATTCTGTTGTCAATATAATCACTTCCATGTTACAACTAACCACCACCTACAAACCTCATCCTGTCAAGAGAAAGTTTTATAAGCAGCTCGATTTGCTTTCTGCCAATTTGATGACGGCTTCCGAAGAATCTTGATTAATCCAGTTAACAGCTATGGGAAAGCACATAATCACTTTCATGCTTACGATATTATTATTGAATAATTATATGCTGTTTGGTTTGTAAAATATATTTTAATTTAAGAAGTATATATTGAAATATATGAATTGATACAAGCCACATGTTTCAAGAAACATTAAGCGCTTTATGAATGCTGAAATGATATGTGATTCTTAGAAGTTATTTATTTTGCCCAATCAAATGCTTTGTCTAATCTTTGACTTTGTACAGGTCCTGCATTGAAAAAGTTGGAAGAAGAGAAAGGCATCCTAGTACAATTTGTGATCGGGAGAAGGTCTAATTTTGTGTTAAAATAACATACCAAAAAAATACCAGGGAGGACTTTATCTGATTTTTTTTATTTTTTTATTTTTTATTTTTTTTTGGCTTGGGTGTTGCTGACTTGCAGTGCACATAGAGGAGACAGTTTTGACAGGGAAATTGATGATGAAAATATGCATACTAAGGATTTCATCATTCTTGTATGTCTGTTTGCTCTCTTGACACTTGCTTCACATTTTCCATGATTGTTATTCATTTCCCTCACATTCTTGTTTGTGTTGTTACTCCTTCAAGCTGCTTGCAATTTACCTGTCTAACTCATATATGTGCTGATAGTCTTATAAATGAATTAGAACAGTTTGTTCTGTGGAGAGATACACCTTATGTTGTATTTTTAAATTGAGGAACCAAATAGGAAATGGCTATTTAAACTATGATATTATCTAACTTGCAGAATTCATCGATGGATATGTTCTCGTTTGTGGTTTTGTTCTCCCATAAAAAGCAACAATTGCAAAAATTTACACACTTAAAAATTAATAGTAGTATCCAGCAGACAAGTCTACCCTCTTTTCAAAATGGAAGAAGTGATCCCTACATGAGTGGAATGATTTAAAGTAGCTCCAAGCCAACCTTGAAATTAATTGTGTGAAACAGACTGTTCACCAACAACTTACTTGTGGAACTTCAAGGAGGTCAGGATTATAATATATGTATTGTTTAATAAGGTTGAAATTACAACATGCAACCATCAAATATGCTAATTAACCAGCCAGTGTAGCGTGTGCTTGTGTCAAAGAACTCAGTGATTGTTGAGTGGTTGGGCTATCTGCTCTGAGACACGTGAAGAGATGGAAAATACTATTAATTGATTGTGGAGAAGAATCTGGTAGCTTCAATAAATGGATGATGAGGCATGTTTTTATTGTAACCTTGCTGATTTTATATAATAGTTTTTAGCACCAACACTAAAGAAAAACATTATTATCGCAGCAGAGGACAACCCAATTTGTTTAGCAGGAATTCTTTACTCTTCTATTTTCTTGTAGTAGGAATTTTTTTGCAAGGTTTTGCTTGCTGGATCTCCTTATTGTTAACTATTTTTTCTTTCTTTTTTTCTCGTTTCTTATTCTGTACATCATAACTTTGTGATGATCTTTTTAGTCTCTTGAACTTGTTAAGAAATCAAAACATCTGTCACATTTTGTGTTTATCCATTTTTATTAGACACACCTTGAATCTATGACTTGAACACATATTTAATATAACTATAGCTGTGCTTCAGTTAGTGTTGTGATTATTTGTTTGACAAGTTAGAGAAGCCTGTGGGCTAGAAAGCTGTTCGTTTTAAGTAGAGAAATTTTCCACAATTTGACTTTGATATAACTTATGTCTGTTTCTTTGGACGGCTCAGACTGGCTTATATTATTTAATCTCCAATAGGATAATCATATTGAAGCATCAGAAGAACGTCCAAAAAAGACAAAGCTGTTTTTCGCTCATGCTGCAGACACCTGGGATGCTGAATTCTATGCTAAGGTCAATGATGATGTTTATGTCAACATTGGTAAGAACTGTCCTTATGATGTTCTGGATGACTTGCGCTGGCATTTTTTTTTTTTTTGGCCAATACACTGTAAGAACAGTTCAGTTCATCTAACTAATGCCAACATACATCATGCCTATAATTACTAAAATTTAGATTGAACCTTAAATTGATTTGCTGCACAGCTAGTTTTTTGATATTTTGGAAATCTGATATCCAATGCATAAAATTTGTGGGCCAACATCAAAATCAAAATTTGCCCTGTAGTGTAATAAAATCATGAAAAATCAACAATTTATGTGGATATGACTAAAGTAGTTACCTTGGTTGAGTTTCAAGGTAATATAGAAGCTTTTGTGTAAGTGCTATGAATTATCTACCAAGTGTTTCCTGATGATAATATAGAGAGATGGGGCTGATAAATGACAGTCTGACATGCTTAAAGTAGCTTTTTGCAATATTAGTATTATATACTGCCTTCATCAATTTATGGTACATTATAGAACAAGGTTTTCAGTCACCTAAAAAAAAAAAGAAATCGGCAATTGTTGCTACCTTAAAAAATTTCATATATATAAAGGGGCTAAAGCCCTGTTTCAGCACTGCAGAGGAGAGAAGGCTTCAAAAGCTCTCTCCGGCCCTCCCTCCACCTCTCTCACTCTCCGCCACGATCTTCCTCTCTCTCCCTCACCCTCGCTCCCTCTGTCTCTCTTTTCCTCTCTTTCCTTCTCCCTCTCCCCCTTGCTGGTTTCTCGATGTGAAAGCCGGAACCATCCTGGTCTGCCTCTATTACAGTTTAGTACGGTGCCACCGACCTTATAGAACAAATAAATGAATTGCAAGTGTAGGCATATGTGCATCCTGAAATATTTTTGAAGGTATTTAATATTAGAATAAATCTTTTTCATTCTAACTCTTTTTTCTTTCTAGATGCTTTGGGAGCAATGCTTGCAACTAATTGGAACAAACCTCGTGTTTATATGGGATGCATGAAATCTGGCGAAGTTTTCTCCCAGTCGTGAGTAGTTAGGCTTTTTTGAGACATTGGTACTTTTTTTTAGAGATGAGTATTAAGGAAGTTCGTTTCTTTTTCTATGTTTATCAAATATTGATCTCTATATTGATCCAGGAGCCACAAATGGTACGAACCAGACTGGTGGAAATTTGGCGATGGAAAATCGTGAGTGATGTTTTACTGCCTTTTCATTTATGGTTAATTTAAAGATCATGAACATCTTGCAACAACTTACAAGTGTTGAGCATCTTTTTAAAGATCTTTTTTTTTTTTTGGGTGTAATTATCTAGGTAAATTTGGTAATTGCTCCTAGCTTGGTTTAATACTCTGAAACATAGAAACTTTAAGAAGTGGATTTCTATCATGTACCCTCCACAACCTTATAGCAATATGTGGTTTTCCTGGTCTTTAAATTTCTGGGCTGCTGTGACTCGTTTAATATCTGGTTTGGTCACATGCAAATTACAGAAAATTCAGCCTGAACTGTAACACCAAAAATGATTAGAATGAAACTGCTGAAAGCATTAGCTTATTGACAGAAATGAATACATTACATCATTTGTAACGCTTACCACTAATAACTCTTAAAAGTTTTATCATATTTTTATCATCATGTTGCTTGTCCTGTGTTTGTTTTTGTAATTTTTTTTTTCATTCTACAATATATGACTATAAATGATGACTATGTTGTAATATCTTTGATCTATGCCAAGGTTTTAAATTATGGCATTATAACCATTATAATAGCCCTTAGAATGGTTTTGATGCCCTCCCATTACCTTATATGTAATAATGGGAGAAAAAGATAATGGCCATTGTTTTTGCTTATACTTTATTTCTAAATAAAGTAGGCTTTATATATATATATATATATATATACATATATATGTATGTATGTATGTATATATGTATGTATATGTATGTATGTATGTATGTATGTATGGATGCATGTATGTATGGATGCATGCATGCATGTATGTATGTATGATAACAATTTTAGTGGTCGTGATAATTCTAAGAATTATCACGACCACTAAAATTGTTATCATACATACATACATACATACATACGGTCATGATAATTCTTATAGATAACAAAACAATTTTAGTGGTCGTGATAATTCTTATAGATAACAATTTTAGTGGTCGTGATAATTCTTATAGATAACAATTTTAGTTGGGGTTGGTTATAAAGGTGCACATTATGAACCTTGATCCAAGCTATCTCATGGGCAGGGGTGCATGGTTACAACAACCAGGCTGGAAACCGACCCGGCCAAGGGTCTCAGTCACTGATCCAATCATGGGGTCAATTGGTTGGACTGGGCTAATATTAAAACATATTAAAATATTTTAAAAATATAAAATATTAGATATAATGTAAGAAAATATGCATAACTGTTGATAAGTTTTATACTTTAAATATGACTTGTTTACATATGTCTACAGTCTACACTTGAAGCATAAATATACAAAAGTTATAAATTATATAATTTTAAAATATAGAAACAGATGATGTAGAAAATGTACATTGATATCTAAAGTGTTAAAAGAAAAAAAAATATTTCTTATTTCTTATCAAAAAAATGATTATCGAAAAGAGTTAGTGCTGCACACTATCAAAAGCGTTAAATTGCAACTTTTTTCTAATGATACATAGTAAATGCAATAAATAATTATTGTACAGAACTGTATGGGTTGCTTGATGCAAAGGGGGTATGTTGGTACGTAGGAGAACAGCATTTTGAATCAGGTCAGCATGTAATTTTAAATTTTTCTTGAAGCTGGTTGACCCTGTTTAACCACAGGTCATGGGTTTCCATGAAAACCACTGGTTCTACTCGATTCTTACAAGGTCAATTGCATTTTTGGTCCTTTTCCAAAACCAGACCAGACACGTGATCAGTTCACCGGTTTTCCTATTGGACCAGGTGATCTGGTCCAGGTTTTTATAACTATGTATGGGGAAATTCTACACAATAACTCTTATTAAAGCATTTGAATGACAGCATGTCAAGTAATCAAAGAACGGTAAGACCTGTTTTGACCATTCAGGTCACAGCTTTGCATGAAACCTGCTGGTCCAACCTGATTCTTATCGGGTCAACCACATTCCTGGTCCTTTTTGCAAAACCGGAGCAGACAGGTGACTGGCTGGTCTGATCTGGTTTTTATAACTTTGCATGAGGAAGTCCTATGAACTAACTTTTACCTAGGCATTTGAATGACAGCATGTCACGTAATCAAAGAACAGTAATTATTTGTGGTTTGCTTAGTGTTTATCTTGTGAGAGGTGACAAAATGATTAAACAATAAAGAAGAATGGAAGCAATGATCAGATTTATTCTGGTGAAGCTTGGACCATGAAAATAATAATAGGCAAAGTTCACTCAAGAGTTACTTGAACTTTGGTACTATTTGATTTTTGATTGAATACTATGAAGAAAAGAGATCAAATGACTTGATTTTTGGACAGTTTTAAGGGTGTCAGTATATCAGGCTACCTTGTTGCACCTACTAGTCCCAACCTTGATTGGCAGGAATTTTCTGCTTTTGCTGATCAGTCTCAAGCTTTGTGTGAACATCTGGCCATTAAGGGCCTGGAGCGTGCTTGATATGCATAAGTTTAAGTTTGGCCATCTTTAGTCTTCTTTTATGGTGTTGTTTTTTTATCTTCTTTTTTTTAAAAAAAACTTTTGCTCTCTAAAATTTTGCTCTGGAAACCACTACTGGCCTGTTGTCTGCAGCCATATATGCTATAAGGTGTCAGATATGTATAGTTGGTTCACCTGAGTCTTACTCATTGGATCCACCAGCAAACTGCATCTTATCAATTGATAGGACTTGAAGCAAACCCTAAGGAACTGTATATCATATTACTTAGCAAACTAAAGAAATCAGCTATTCATGCTTTTAAGATGCAAACTAGATGGTGAAAACCCTTAACACGGTTTGGTGATTGAGATGAGTTAATTCTAAAGATATCCTGGAGTTTTAGGGTTGCAGCTCATTTTTGAAGGTACAAATTAATTGGGACACCATTTTAGTTGATTTGCCAACACGACTTTTTCAAATCAATTAGGTTCTAATCCTGGTAATAGCATCCCTACTCTATTTTCCTCAAGGGGGAAAAGGAAATCATTTTAGTTGACTTCTAATAGTATCACAAGTAAAATCTTAGATGCTTGATGTGGGTTTGAGATTCAAGGAAGTTTCCAAGCAGATGTATTACTTTAAGTAGAAGATTCCTACTACGAGGATAAAATTGAAAAGAAGCATATTGCAACTACTTATTTGGGGAATGATTCTTATTAGAGATATTTGAACAAAACCAGGGAGTTAATTTTACTATAACCATCAAACATCGTCCTAACTTTTTGGTGTCAGCATCAGGAGAGCTCCCTTCTAACAATAGGTCCATCCAAGGATTGCTGAATTGTGCCAAACCAGCCGATTTAGGCATACCGAAATGAACCGGTCAATTACTAGCACAGTTCACCCTTTTGAAATGACCATAAAAGGCTCACTCGCTCACTTCTTTCGATGCCTTGGAGGCCCTAATCCTATTGGAAGCCATCCGCCACTGACGATGATGGCAGGTGAGTCCCCCCTCCTCTCTCTCTCTCTCTCTCTCTCTCTCTCTCTCTCTCTCTCTCAATTGATCAATCAATGTTTGTCTCTCTCCCTCTTTCTTCCTTTCTCTCCCACTCCGATTTCATAGGGTTAGGGTTCTCTTCCCCTTCCTCTCTCTTCTCCTCACCCTCCCTCCTTGTTTTGGTATGCTCAAGAATGGCACGATACAGATCTGTACCATACTAAACTAGTCACCAGTCGGCATGCCTGCCGGTACCAGTTCGCCAAACCTTGGTCCAACACCTAGCAAGACATAAAATCCTGTTTTTTGAGCAACACTCATAATGGCTATTCTCTTTGGGGTGAACCTTGCCACTAAGGGTATTAGTAATATTTTTTGTTTTTTAATTTTGATTGAAAGGGAGGTAAGAACCACCCGAAAGGATATAAGCAACATATCAAAAAAAATGCACTTTTTTGCATTGTAGAGGATTAGATAGAACAAAATTTTCTATATTACAAAGTGGCCAAGTCTATTAATCAGAAAGATATTAAACAAAAAAATGCTCCTGTTGCTTTTTTAGAGGATTAGATAAAAGATAGTCGTAAGTGCAATAATATGGGTTTGAGTCTTGGGCAGTCACTTTGCCACAAGTGCAATGGTATGGCTTCGAGTCCCGGGGCAGTCACTTTGTACAAAAAATGCCAAAAGTTAGGTCTATCTCCAGTTTGCACCGACCAGGTTCCCAGATTTTCAGGACCACAACTGCAGTAATGTGCTTTTCTATATAAATAATAATTTGCCATACTATAAAGTGGGCTTCATTTGGTAACATTTACTGTACCTACTTGTTTGGCAATGCTCCCAACTCTGTGACCTGTACAGTGGCCTTCTAGCTCGGAGACTGTTAATAAATAAGATTGAGAAGAAGTGGATTTAGTACCAAGTTTTATCTGCTAGTAAAGTTGGTGCATTATAACCCAAGAATGGATGGTGAATGCACATTTGAGGATGTTGAAGCCAATTATCACTGCTTCACTGGTATATGGCTTTTTTTTTTTTTGGTGGTGAAACAAAAAGAGAATAGTTGTTTAGGGATTTTGTTATTGATCACAGATCTTTGTTTGTCTCTTAACTTTTTCTGTTTATTACATTGTTTAGGGATTTGGATATCACTATTTTTTCTGTTTTCTTAGTGATCTAAATTAAGACTAGTGGCTTACTTTCTTGGATCATTTTTTTTTCTCTTTTTTAGGTAAATATGAAGATATTTATGCATTTATTATTTCTCTCACTTGATATCATATCTTCTCTTTTTCTTTGTTGTCTTTCTTTTTTCATAATAATATCTTTTGACGTTTCTCCATGATTTTTTTTGGGAACCTTATTTTCATATGACATTCCACCTTGTTAATAAATGTTTCCTGCCTATTGAAAGAAATTTTGGTCCTGAAAGTCCACCAAATCTCATTTGTGCTAAGCTTACGTATTCTAGTGTAGATTTGCAGAAATGAGCCATGAAGTTGTACTCAATAACATAGTTTTGTGCATGTAATTTATGGATTATGGATTCTAATAGTGCCTTAGATCATGCCCTGTTGTTTTCCCCCTTCATTTAACAGATATTTTCGTCATGCTTCTGGTGAGATTTTTGTCATATCCAGAGCTCTAGCACAGTTTATTTCCATAAATAGGTGAGTAGACTGTCAATTTCTAAATTCTGGTTCATTTACATGAATAATAATGAGTTCCTGTTCTCTATATGAATCATTAATATACCACCATATGACCATTTGTTGTGTTTTGAACCAATAGATCTATGCTTCGTACATATGCCCATGATGATGTTAGTGTTGGATCATGGATGATTGGGCTCGATGTCAAACATATTAATGAAGGGAAATTTTGCTGCTCGTCATCATGGTCCACAGGTTTTCTCTTGCTCTACGATCACTTTAATGATTTCACCATGTGATTCCCCTGCACTAAATTTACTTATAAATTATATGTGCTAGTATTGGACTTGGTGATATTTACCGTGCCTTGACTGTGAAAAGATCCGATGTTCATACCATGTCCGCATGCATGTTTCATGACTTTCCATATTCCACCATGCTCTAGCTTTCACAGTCTGCTCGGTGGCTAAGCACTTTCCCCCGTTGATGGAGTTGGTGATCCTGTACCTTGCAGGAGCCATATGTACAGCTGTGTGATGATGTGTTTTGGGAGAAAGGTTTACAATTCATTTGGAGTGTCCCTCGCACTGCAGCGGCCAATCTGCATCAATGGTTGGAAGCAACGGGCAATAAGTCTGACAGGAATCCTTGTCATCTAAATTGGGTCTAGTAGAAAGATGGCGTGACAACCCGTGTTAGCTTGGTTGCTCAAATCTCAAGAGGAGCTGGTTCCTTCAATGGAACCAGGAATTGAGAGAACTAACGGGTTCCTCGCTGTGTGTATCATGGTTTTGCCTTTCATTGTTGGCACATTCTTTTGTCACGCGATTGACAGGACTGCAAGAAATCAATTTTGACACGAGTTCAGTTTCGAGTTTTAAAAATATTTGTGCATATGGTTGTAAGCACTGCTTGAATTCACCATTCTTTCCCCATTTTTGGCTACCGGGAGACATCAAAATATAAATGCTTAAAATGGTGACTTTGGCAACTGAAGCTAGGGGTGACATCAAGTTGGATAAGTATCTTGTTATATGCAGACAGAATCGGATCATCCTGTTAGCTAGGTTAAATATGTTATCTGTGGATGCTGCATGTTGGGCACTGCTGGAAATTCCTAAGCCTGCTTTCCCAAGTTTAAGATCAATGTTGTGCCTGCAAAATACAATATAAACTTAAATATCATCTGCCACCGCTTGGTGCAACAATGCAGCGGACTGCCGTTTTGATTACTTGCGCTTATTGGATCCATGATGTAGATGCGCGCCCATTTATTCACAGAAATGCCCGCGGTCGTCCTCAATGGTGTTTGCACCATTCCCTTCCAACTACTTTAGATGGGTGGGGGAGGTGGGGGCGGGCGCGAGCTTAAGATGCTAAATCCCATGAATATATATTGTTAATGAACATTCTCAGATGAGATTAAATAGAACCCAACAATAGCTATTGCAATACTCACTATTATCTCAGTTATGAGCACATTGGGATTTGTACCATTTGCAGATTTATGCATGACACACTTGAGTGCCTCACAGGTGTCACGACGGTAGGAACTACAGCAAGAACTAAAGCAGTTACAAATGATAACCGAGGAGACATGGCTAAAGTGCCTCCTTACACACTGAAATTGCATGAAGCTGCAATCAACCTCACATATTGCTGGATATTGGAAAAATGATCCAATCAATAGGAACTCGTACGGTATAATAGCTTTGATATCTCGAGTTCAACTCTTAAATCCCAAATGTAGAAGAATGAGAAACTTGTATATTTCAAGTACACACCTTGCCCATAAAGACTCTCCTATAACAGAAAGTGAACCCTGACATGTAATATGAAACAGTACAACACTTCCAAACACAAATTATCTATGTACAAAGTCATGACGAACTGTTAAGGAAATAAGCCAAAGCCTTGTCAGTGTCATTATCATACATCGCCAGTGCTTCAGCCACATTCTTCGAAGAGAAACCCATTTCTCGGAGAAGATTATAGCCTTTCACAAACTCCCTAACCTGGAAGGATCAAAAAATCCCAAGTTGGTGAAAGTTCATACCTCCAAATCATAAATTTAACAGCAAACTTAATTACACATTTTCATTAGCTTATCACCTTAATTCATCCAATCAGTAGATAATTCCACAGTAATATAGTCTACCAGCCTAAATTCAGATTGTTACCAGACTAAGCTTGTAAAATGAATAGAAATCTACTAAACTGGCTAGTCACACGATTAACTGATGATAAAACAACTTGGGCTGCTGGCCTTAAGACTTGACCAAAGTGCTACGTTCCATCCATACAGGTTGGTTTCCCTGATCAAAGAACAATCAGAAGAAGTTTGCATATTCCTTGTGAGCCCTGCCAATCTAATCCTTGATCCAGAATCAGGATTAGATGCCGGAGCAGGTCTAGATGCAGTTGCATGGAAGCCAATATTCTAGAAACATTTGAAGGAGGTGCTAATTAAGCAGATTCTGGTTTGAGTTTCTTTCAGAGCAGATTCTAGAAACATTACAAGTTTCCTGCTACCAAAATTCCAATCCGATGTGCCTCTGGTTCCATATTCCTGCTAAGGCAATTCCAGGCAAAACAGCTACACCAAGAGGATTGGCTGGTATGAGGGAAAACCTACCTTAACAAGCAGCATAACAAATTGGAAAAATAGTTACGAAAATTCAATCACTTCAAATAGTTATAATTGCTTGGGCAGATGATCTAGCAGGAATTAAGACTTGACAGGAAAAAAATAAAAAATAAAAATCATACTTATGGTTCCAAATCTGCTTGGTGACAAGTGGGGCTGGGCTGACTGGACCAAATTGACAATTGATTATAATTGCTAAATAGTTCTTTAAATATAATCTCTTTTCTGACAAGGGAATTTGGAGACTGTTTGGTACCTTTGTTGGATTATCTCCATAATTTAGAACTGCAAGTGATACAGCTTCACGTCCCAGCCCTGAGGCAACATATTTGTCCACTACTGGATCCCCTGTTGAACCCTTCAAGGAAAAGCAAATGTCAAGTTCATAACATCTTGCAACACGTACATATCATGCTATTGCATGCAGTTGAACATAGGTCGACAGGTGTCCAAGTCATATACATATCATGTAGTCATGCTAATCTGACTTTGACTTGAACGGGCATCCAAGTCACAACAGATTATCTGGTATTCTCATAACGTTCAGATGATGCATATTGTAAAGAGATTACAGCATATTAAAAAAAAAATGTACATATAACGGTGGACACAACATATAATATGCAGTGCGATTGAACAGCTAGGGAATTGGAGCTTCATGATTCTTAATAAACTAATTACTCAATTTATGCTACAGCTTTTGCACAATGCCTTAGTTATCTATCATCATCCATTAAGATTATTACAAAGATTTAAGCATACATCATGCACCACTGATCTAATCCCCGAGTGAAGACCATGTCATGGCACTGTTGAGGATGCTGATGCGGGTGGTCAGGCTCTTTAAGATAATCTCAGAAATCAAGCAGTGGTTGCTAGGAATGGGACCAACCGACAAGGCAAACGATGATGATCATCAGGGTTAGGGTTGGAGGTAGTCAATATGCGGGTGTTTCGACGTATTGTAAGGTTACCAGTTTGGGCAACCACCATTAGAATAGGATGATCAAACATGCCCCTAGAACAGCGACCATATATCAGATCATGGACTTGCTATATCACTTTTCACATAACCACATTGGACAAATAAGTACACCAAATATCATTAGCCAGCTCATCAATTTTGTGATGTTGACTAGATTGTAGTAAAAGGTATTTTTAAATTGTTGTTTTCGTTCACATACATGTAATCTGTACCATAACCAAATTCTGATATTGCTGTGCTGATTCACATACGTTACACTCTACACTGAGGACCAATTTGGATATCCCAATCCAGTAGAAATCAAACCTGTTGCCCATCATTCTTTCATTTTCTAAGAATCTATCCAAACTCAGCCCAGATCCTAGCCTTTAGGCTGCAAGAAGGAAAAAATAGACCTATGGAGGATTTGGGCTGGGTGGAGTTTGATTGATACAGAACCATGCTTAAATGAACGGCCTAATCCACCAATCCTCCAGGATTTTCAACCCAATCCTATAGAAATAGCCAAACAGACCCAACGGCATAAGTAAATTCTAACCCTGCCCACAATCTACTTTTTCAGCATAAAAAACATATCAGACGATAATCCTCAAATTATTTATATTTTTTCAATGATGCAATTTCATGACCACAAAAGGTCATAACATCTTGTTGCCCCTTTTTTAAAAATTTATAGAGCAAATGGATTGCGTCTGCTTGCTGCATTGCACTTTGTGCAATAAAACATAAAAATATTAACATGGTACTCCTATCTATTACAATTATTTTTTTGATTATACTATGGCATTTAGAACCTTTTGAATTTTCCAACACATTGCGACAACTGTTTCAGTCTGAAATTTTTTTGCCCTTTTATCATCTTGAGATGTCAGCCAGAGATTTTTTTTTTTTTTTTTTTTTTTTTTTTGCAGAGGATGAAATTGTAAAACCATGCCCAATACAATAACTTAAGAAAGGTATGTTGCTTAAAATTACAAATTTAATTATTCTAAGAAAAGCAAACTTCCAAAAAACACATCTAGAACAATGTGACTTGTGAAAATGACGAGCAGGATATGGAGACAATTTTTGATGCATAGGCACCTTGTTATTCAGAATTTCACAAAAAGCATTTAGAAAATGTCTGAAAATGCTTAAACCAACTACCGTTGTGTGATTGTAAATAACCATAGGCCACAATCCTTTAATGGGATTGGTGTACTTCTTTTTAAAAAAAAAAAAAATTAAGGATCACTCGAATTCCAGAAGTTATTGTTCTGTTTAATTTGTCCTATCCAAAAGTTAGAATGCCAAAGAAAAAGGCATAAATTACCTTTATGCCTATTAAAACATTGCCTATGTGCATTAATATATGAAATTAACAATAGTGAGAAAAATAATATACCACAGAAGAAGTTGAAGGTGCAGTTTTTGATGACTGGCTTTCCACTGCAAATTTGCTCCAGTTCTGGCTATCTCTATCTGCCTCAGCAAGTATTTTCTTTTCAAACTCAAAGTCAAACTGAAATGTGCTCCTAGGAACCTCTGCCACTTGAGGTGCTAGCTGAGGCTGAAAATACAAAATACAAACAAGAAAAAACACTATACAGTAACAGCATTCTCATATTAATTAGTGCAGGGGTTTTCTATTACAGGATTTAGACATGAAACTGGTCGGTATCATAATTAGAGATGTTGCCAGATGCCAACTTGAAAACAATCAAGAAAAACAACATATAATTATTCCCTCGGATAAACAAATACAATCTAGGCAGCTTAGTCCATTTATGATCAATTGAAGCCCCATAAGAAGAACAAATACATTAATATACACAGCAAATAATAGAGAAGCATCTCAAACAGTTCCATTATCAGAAACTTACAGCATAAATAAGGAATAAATGCAATGTACCAGCATCTAACTCTGGAATCAAGAACAATAAATATAGATACCAACATGAAACTCACAAGGTTACACAGACGTAGGCAGAAAAGTTAAACAATAAGCATATGAATTAACACAATCTTAAGATCAAAATGCCATTGTCATTCCCTGAAGTAGCAAAATCCATTATCATATGCAATGTTATTAAAGGCGTGCCTCAGGGCACAAAAGGCACTAAGTGCAAGGGCCATCGCCTCTGTACCCCCTAGGCGAGGCGACAGCCCTCAAGCATAGCCTAAGCGCCTCAGGTGCACGCCTCTGCATTATTTAGAAGCGCAATGAGGTCAGTTATAGTATTAATTTTTAGTTTCTAAGAAATAGGAAAGGTTAATTATAGTATATAAGAAAGATCAATTATAGTACATTGAAAAGGTCAATTATAATATATAGAAAAGATCAAGTATAGTACATAGAAAATGTTAGTTATAGTACATAGGAATTAGGAATGATCTAGTATTTGTTAAGTATAATCGAACATCAATGCATCAATATAGTAGACGAAATCACATTAACCCTATATCATTAAAAGATATTAATGATTGCAATGAATGGTTGACTAGAAGAATGAAGCAAGTTCTTACAGATGGGAATGATGAACAAAAACAAGTATTTAATGATAGTGATGATGGTTTGACATGAAATCTTATTGTCAAAGCTTCTGGAACTTATGAGTCTGCTCATCGCACTAGAGTTAGTGCAAAAATTTCTAAAGGGGCAGCTTCAGCGTCATCATCAAAATTAAAATCTAGTAGACCATCTCAAGTACAGCTTGTAGATGAATGAGAGGAGGCAGATGATGAGTATAAGAAAGATATTGAAAAGGAACAAGAAGAAAATGATGAAGCTAATTTGCTTGATGAGGAGGAGGATTAGCCAATTAGGAATTTAGAAAGTACTTATTTAATTATTTTTAAGTCAGAACTAGTTTTTAAATGCTGGACTTCTTGTCTATAGCTAAATCTTTTTCTATTTTTAGTTTCTACCTTTTAATAATAGGATGCTGGTTTTTACTTGCTAGAATTCTTGCCTATAGTTAGTTCTCTGTTTTTTCGATTTCTAACGTCTAACTTCTCTCAAGTGCGTGCCTGCACCTTGCGCCTTGTGCCTAGGCTCCAGAGACACACCTAAAGCCTTTAACAACATTGATCAGATGAACCAAGATCTTTCTCAAAAGTGCACCATCAACCTTGTGGTAGGCAAGTCTTTCATTGGACAGTAGCAATGACATAACCACAAGAAAGTGAACTTCAACATGTTCTGTGACCTAGTCAAAGCACTGATTGTTTGTCCTGAGAATATGTATTGAGCAGAACCAAAGAATCAATGAACCTCGGTCTTAAAAATGACAAGATGATGAATCACCTTACCACATTGTCAGCATAAGCACTGCCATCCAAGACTGTAGCCATCAAAAAAGGGTCAGTCATTGCTCACAACTAAAAGTTCATAACACTCCATGGAAGAGTAGACCAAATTTTATCTGACTGTCAACTTAATGCCAAGCCTCTAAAAAACGGGCACCATGTTTATAACCAAGGCAACTTTAGGCTAGACAGCAACCTGCCATGAAACCAAAAAGGCATATTTATGGATAGGGAGGCCAACCTACCATTTTCTAAGGTAAGGTGGAAAAGAGGACAGAGGCACTTCAGCCTTAAAGGGCCCGTTCTTTTGCAGGTAAATATCATGAAAAAGTTGGTCTACTTTTCCATTGACCAACTAACTCATGTTCTCACATTTTTCAAGATGGAAAAGTTACTTTCTCTTGGGTAACATTTATCCATGAAATGGAGGAAAATCTTACCCACCTAGGAGGTTGCTAAATCATTTTCCCATCAACCAGGAAAGTAACTCTTTTAATTCATTCTTACTATACCCTTAACCTTATGATATGATATGATATGATAAAGTGTAATGTAATATAATATATCATGATAATAATATGATATAATATATCATAATAATAATATAACATAATATAATATATAATAATATTTATATTAGATATTATAATATTTTATTATAATATAATATAGAATATTATATTAGAATATTAGAATAAATAATTATAATATAATATATTATATTATTACAATATATTATGATAATATAATTCTATAATAATAATATAATAATATGTTATTATATATAACAATATATATTATATTATATTATATAAGATATTAACATAATATAATATAATATAATATCATAATATTATATTATATTATTATAATAAATTACTATAATATACTATATTATAATAATATAATAATATATTATTATATATAATAATATTTATATAATACTATAGTAATATAATATATTAATAATAAGATATCAGCATAATATTATATACAATAATATAATATAATTATTAGATATTATAATATAATATATTATAACATTATATAGAATATTATATTATAATATTATAATAAATTATTATAATATAATATAATAATTATATAATAACATATTATTATATATAACAATATATATTATATTAAGATATTAACATAACATAACATAATATAATATAATATTTATATAGTAAAGGATATTATAGGAAATATGGGTAGATCTTAGTAACTTACCCAAAAAACTAATAACGTAAAAGAACATGGGTAACAAATTTCCGAGTCATTTTTCTATGCATAAAAGAACATGGATAAATTATTTTTCTATCTAAATGTTACCTAGAAAATACTTACTCAGGAAAATACAGATTCCTGGGTAAATCTTTTACCCTCAAAAGAACAGGCCCAAAAGGTGACTTGTAAGAAGACAAGGTGTAGCATAGCATCAATGTTGAACAAAGTGATAGCGATTTTCAGAATAAATATTCATGCTTAATAAAGACAAATGGATCCTCTGTCAGCAAAAAAGCACATACTTGTGTTGATGGCTCCAGCAAGAGATGAAATACAACGAAAATTGGAGAGGTTGCGGAGAAGGGATAGAACAAGTTCTCAAGGCTGAAGCTCATACGATGGTGAAGATGGATTTTTAAGATGATATCAAAAATATGATCATTTTACTCTGTCTTTACTTGCAAGTCAAGCAAGGTGTATATTTTTTCATGGACAGCTCAAAAAAATGCAGATTGAATTATCATAAGAAATTAGACCAATTTTTATAGATGAACCGAAGAAGCTTTTATTGGCTTTGTTCCTCATGATCCTTTGATCCATTTCTTTACCACAAGGCTTCAAGTGGCTATTGATTAATTCAATTATTATGGCATGCCAAGCAAATTTTCATTATAAGTATACCTGTAATCAATAATCTTACCTCATTGATATGGTACAACATTTTGCATTAAACTATAGTCCACCAAAGTATGTCAGCTCTCAACATGATGCCAACCTTATACAAATCAGTTTCTATCAAAGATAACTTTTGGAAAGTAGCTAATTTTGATTACATAAATTTACCTTGTCTTAACTTGAGCTCATGCAAGTTGGAGAAACCCTTACGCCCTGTTTGGATTGGGGGTACACAAGGGTTCATAAAGGGAGGGGAGGGAAGGGTAATTAAATTAATAAACCCTTGTTTGGAAAGGGAGAGAAAGGATAAAGAAGGGTACTGTCACAGTCCCATTAGCCGGATTTTGGGTTGGCACGAGCTCATGCCTTTGTCGGCCCTATGACAAGTACATACCTTACCCTTGTTTGGATAGAAGGGTTAAGGAAGGGATAGAAGAACTTTTATGTATATTTTGACAAATATATTCTTTCTCATTAATACATATACTATTTAAGGGAGGGGTAGAAAAACTTTATTTTTTTCTATTTTACTTGTTCATATAAAGTCAGCATGTCTTCTTATAAGATTAATGTTGTTATGTAGTTTTGGAATCTCAAGGAGACATACCGGATTTACTCTGGTTATGAGAGATTACCTCTATCACCAGAATCTACCTTCCAAAGATCGTGATACTCGGATTTACATGCGAAGGGGCGGTCAGTGGATGAAGAAGCGGCTAGGGTTTCTAACTTGCGTGATGAGTAACGAGTTAGTTTCTACGATTAAGAAGATAGAATGCATAATAGTCTAGTTGTAATTTTAAAGTTTTATTAGTTGTAATTTTAAAGTTTTAAGGATAAATTAGAAAAGTAAAACTTAAGTATGAACCTTCCCCTCCATTACACCCCAAATCAGAGGGTACATAAAATTGAGTGATGGATACGGAGGGGTTGAGAGAACCCTTCTCTACCCTTCTTTACCTCTCAAAAAATTTTACCAAACAGAGGTTCATTCTTTACCCTTCTCTTCCCTCCCCTTACGAACCCCCGTATACCCCTAATCCAAACAGTATGTTAAAGTTCTCATAGTCACAGAACAAGCCAAAGAGGGAAGAGTAAAACTTTTGACATAGGAATTAAACAAGTACTACAAGCAGAATTCAATATCAAGATGAATCTGTATCAAAATAATTAACTGCAAACTGAATCTTACAGGAGGTGTTATCTGATATTCTGGTTTTATTGTAACTCGAATGCCTAATCCTGCTGCAAAACAAGATAGCATACTTAAGCTATAAAAAATGTACCATTCATGAGGATCCAAAGACTAAAAGTAAAATAAAGAACAGCATTTTCCTATTGAGTTATAGGTGAATTGATAACTATAACATATAAGAATAAGTCTCAAAAACAAGCTTAGTTTGTAAATGTTGCATCTAACCATGAGAACATAATAACCTTCCCTGATCAGATATAGCATTATGAAGAAACTAAAATTAGCATCAAATGATTTCTAGTCCGTGCATCTTCAACTTCACAATGTGCTTTTCAGATAGATAAAAAGGAAGCCTTGGTAAAATTGGGATGGTAGTAAGAAAGGGATCTGAAAATGTTGTCCACAATGAACAAAAGTTTTATTGTCCATGATTTTTATACTCCAGATCTACAAAGCTTTATCTTTTAGAAAGTATGCTATATTTTAACCATAACAATTCCCTTGCTATGGTCCATTGTAATGAAAATCAGTGAAACATAATTTGCTCATGACATGAAAAAATTATAATAACAACTGATGAAGTATATAGGTGGGTCATATTTAATGATGCACAATATCGGCATACTATAAAAAAATTGGATTGGCATCCATTGACAAACATGTATAGCTGTATGGTATTTGAACATGCCTATCAAAATATAGTTCACAAGAATGAAGCCAGGGAAGGAGGAGGGGGGGGGGGCAGAGAGAGAGAGAGAGAGAGGGACTTAGTATGCAAAGATGAAAAGAGAGACCTGATTGAAGCTTATCCGAATTTAAGTAAATAAGCTCAAACATCATAAGCAAGAAATATTTGTCTGAAAATGTCCAATGTTGTCATGCAGTCACAGTATCATATCCTTGGAATAACGCAAAATTTGATAAGGCTTGTAAATTGCATAATAATAGTAAAGAAAGTAGGAATGCTTGGTCATTCAATCCAACCAACATATTCTCAGGTCATTCAAGTGAAGAAAAAGTTGTCAACACTCACCTTAATGTACTTAGAAGATTAGAAATCACATTTTGCTTTACTTAATAAAAGTAGTCTTCAACATTATATGCAAGCAAAATGATGCAAAGGACAAGGCTGAGGATAAGCTGGAACCAGGCATAGAATGTGCAAATTCTTTTGATTCCATGCCCAATTAATCAGCATCGCTTTGTATTTCAGCTATCAAGTAACACAAATAGAACTATATTTATCGAATTCTGTCCCCAGTGGATTATAAAATGATAAAATAAGATGGAAATTGTTTGAGAATGGCATGATATACTGACATAAAGAAAGCTTAGAGTCATGCAGAAATTTTCTTTCAAGAAAATATGCATAAGTCATAAATTTATATGAACTGCTTATATAACATTCACATTGACTTGTTCTAATACTAAAATTCAGCTAAAAATCATGCCAAAAATAAAAGACTGAAGGAGCGAAGCCCAAAATTCTATCAATCCCATAAAAGATCCTTTTGGCTTGACATGTGAAAACAAAGCTCATTGGTAAGTTTAAGACTTAGAAAAAATTGCCTCCCCAAACTATCCCAGAACAAGTCTAGAAACGATAATTTTAATCTTCATTGTCTGGGATCTTAGTTGTACTGTAAAATGTCAGCTAATTCTGGGAAATAAACTTAGGAGGGTGGGAATACAGAGCCATTAAGAATCCTAATTCAAATGGGAATTCTTTCCAAAACCAACTTCATTTTGTATAAATATTGAGAAAGAGAATACTTACAAAAGGAGATCACGTCAGAAAGATTTAATCTAATTCAATTAGGGTTCAAGAAATAAACTTTGATGTCGTGTTCGAATGAGGGTTCAAGAAAAAGAAAAAAAATAATAAAGTCCTCGTCATAACCACCACGAAAACATCACCAACAAAGCCCTAGCAATTTGGAGATATGATCATCGCTCATCAAGATTAATGAAAGTGGGTTTTTCGAGGATTCATTGAAGATTTTTACTGATTAACCCTATATTAATTCCGAGAAAAAGACGAGAGGTGAAAAGCTTACAGGAGGGAGGAGCAGAGGAGGATGGATGAAGATAAGGGGCTCGGGCGACTGGCGGATGGCCCGGCTGACCGACTCTCGGGTACAAGGAGGCGGCGCCACCGCCGACGCCGGGACGGTACGCGGGGCTCGTTCGGTTCCGATAATCGTAATCCATGGGAGATGGGATGAAAAGGGGCGGAGGAGGAGGAGGAGGAAGAGGGGTGGTTTCGGAGAGGTTTGGAGACGGTCGGAGTTTGGCGATACTTCTTCCCGACGATAGGGGAGACCTCTCTTTCGCAGACTAGAGAACCTGTGAATTTTAACCCAGATTGGTTTGACGTGAATTCGGCAATGTACATGCCGACTTTGGTTTGCTGAAACGCTTGGTCCTTGGCTATTAACAAGAGCGGTGCATGAGCGAGTCAAAAGGAGGGCATTGCTGGACCCCATGATTTGGATTTGATATTTAGATAAATTAGTTGGAACAGTACATTGTACAGAATAAATAATTATAATCTATAGTTATTAATTTTTTTAATAATAAATATAAATATTTATAATAAATATTTTTTTAAAATTTTTAATATTTTTATTTTATTTATTTATTATATATATTATATATTTTTATTATTTTATAAAATAATATTTTTTTCTTTTTATTTTTATACGTTCTATAAATCCATCAATGCGGTCGCATCTCTATCATCCCATCATGGCTCATCTTCTTTCTTGACAAACGTCAATCCCGATCGCATTCTGCCTCCTCTCTTCTTCTCATACCTTCTCATCTCAGTACCATCCCACCCCCTGCTGCCCCACTACTATCATTCTTTTCTCTCAATAAATGCTAATTTCGATCACACCCCTTGGTACCATTGTCGAAGAAAGAGAGAAACTTCCTATTCTTTTCTTTTTTTTTTTCTTTTTTTATAAAATAATATTTTATTTTTTCTTTCTTTCTATTTTTGTACCTTTTTCGTACCCATAGATACTGCCTCACCTCCTGCTGCCCAACCACGACTTCCCTTCTCTCTCAGTAAATGCTAATTTCGATCACACCCTTGCCCCCTCACTTTTTTTAATACCTTCTCCAAACTTTCGAAGTCTATTAAATACAAAAATTTAGTTTTTAAATCGATAAAGTACTATGCTCTATTTATGAATAATTTATTAAATTTAGTCTAATCTGATATAATAGATCGATTCAGATCTCGAAATATATTATTTTTAAAATAAATAATAAAAATATTATTTTTAAAAAAATAAATTATGTTGCTATTATTTTTAAAATTAAAAAATAATATGTTACCTTTTTAAAATAATAATATATTAATATTTTTAAAATATTATTATTATTTTTATAATATTTTTAAAAATATTTTTTAACTTTTATTCTTTTTTATTTTATTTTTAAAATATTTTTTTTATTTTTTAAAAATACTACTTTATTATTACTTAAAAATAATATTTTGGATCCATATGTCACAACTAAAGTCATATGGGATGCTAAGGTGGCAACACCATAATACTCCTCCATAGAATATTATTTTTTATATATATAATATATATCTTCTTCATGCCCATCGGTGCCATCTCACCTCCTGCTGTCCAACCACGACTCTTCTTCTCTCTCGATAAACGTCGATCTCGATCATACTCCTGCCTTCTTATTTTTTCTCATATTTTCTTCAAACTTTCGAAGGCTATTAAATGCAGAGATTTGATTTTCAAATCAATGGAGTACTGTACTTTATTTATGGATAATTTATTAGATTTAGTCTAATCTGATCTAATGGATCGATTCAGATCTCAAAATATATTAGACTCTCCTTCTCTCTCGATAAACGTCGATCTCGATCATACCCCTGCCTTCTTATTTTTTCTCATATTTTCTTCAAACTTTCGAAGACTATTAAATGCAGAGATTTGGTTTTCAAATCAATGGAGTACTATACTTTATTTATGGATAATTTATTAGATTTAGTCTAATCTGATCTAATGGATCGATTCAGATCTCAAAATATATTATTTTAAAAAAATAATAAAAATATTATTTTTAAAAAATAAATTAGATTATTATTATTTTTAAAATTAAAAAATGATATTTTATCTTTTTAAAATAATAATAAATTAATATTTTTTAAAATATTATTATTATTTTTATAATATTTTTTAAAATAATATTTTTCATCTCTTATCCCTCTCCTATTTTTATTTTTAAAATATTATTTTTTTATTTTTAAAAATACTATTTTATTATTACTTAAAAATAATATTTTAGATCCATATGTTATAACTAAAATCATCTAGGATGCTGAGATGGCAACACTATAATACTTTTCCATATAATATTATTTTATATATATATAATAGATAATAGATGTCATAAAAATTCTATAATTACAAAAATCTTTTTATCCTATTTTATAAGGATGGCAACCTATCAGATTGGATTAGATAAAATAGATAGTATAGATTAAATTAGATGAATAAGATAAAATAATTTAGATTTGATAAATTCATCATACAAATATTATAAATTAATTTTAGGGGTATTTGATTAGGAGAAGTTGAGGTGATTCCTATTCTAATCATTTAATTGATAGAAATCCTACTTCGATTCAGGAATACAACAAGAGATATCATTAAATCTAATCTCGACTTTTTCTAAGAATTCAAATCTCTATTCTAATTTTGATTTCCATTATAAACTAAATATTATAGAAATATGGTCATCTCAATTAACATTCCAATCCATTTTGATTTCAACTCCAATCATAAATTAAATATCCCCTTAGCTTTGGAAGTTAAGGGATTTAGATTGAGCTTGTATTGGATCGAATTCGGAATGGAATAACCATTATTTGTATCTATTCTAATTGATTTAAATATTTTATCTATAACATGTACCTATTTTAGGATTTGAATGGTTTGGATAAAATCCATCCCATTCAAATCAAGGCGGGTCAAATATTTGGTCAATCAATTATAATTGCCATCTCTATTGTTTTATAAACTAAATAAGCAATATCATATGAGCTGACCTAAGAGAGAAAATATAAAGTCAGCATGAACTAGATGAACTTAAATAATGCTAGTCCGTTGGATCATATTTTATTCCATGCTTTTCTCCTCCATTTGGTGATATTTTTTAAAAATTCTCTTCTTTCAATAACCACCGTTCCCTTGTGCATGTCTTTTTTGAATGATCAAGTATTCACATATTATAAATATATTTATCCTATATTTAGTTGAGATCATGAGAAAGAGGCTGAATGAGATTAAAAGGATTGATGGCCTACACTTGTCATTTAGTTTAAAAGTTTTAGATAATGAATAAGAAGAAGAGATTGTTCATCCACTCTAGTACCACAATTCACATCTTACCAAATTGGAAAGATCCAATGAAAGATGGATAGAGTATATGAGGAATAGATTATGCATTGACGACACTACCTCTCATTAATTTTTTAACAAAATTATAATATAGCTTCACTTTTTTATTCATTTTATTTATATATATTTTACTCTATCTATAATATTAATAATATTATATTATGTTAAAATGTATTACATTGCTTCACTTTCTCGTTCATTTTATTTATATGTATTTTACTTTATCTATAATATTAATCATATATTATTAAAATATATTACCAATTATTTTAAATTTAATACATAATTTTTATAATTATAACTAAATAAATAATTAGAATTATTTTTTTATTTTTTATTTATATTTACTATTTATATAAAATTAATTATTTATTTAAAATAAATTATAAAATAATTGGCTATTTATATAATTAATATGTAAAAATAAATTTATTTATCTATAACTAAGAATTTATATTTTATATAATTATAAATTATAAATTATAAAGATTATAAGTTTATATATTGCTATACTTCTTTGGTATAAATAATATTATAATTTGATAATAATAATTTTTTATCAAATGATAGTTTAGTAAAAATATTGTACAAATATCATCCATCATTTTTTTTATTCATTCTATACTAAACAAATGAGAGAATCATTTCATTTTATCCTTTCATATTTCACCAAATATAAAAAAATCGATAAAAGATTCATCCATTCTCTTTCTTATCTATCTTTTCTATTTTATAATCTTTCATTCAATTCATTCTTCAAGATTAGCGACAGTGATACATTCTAGAATATGCATGAGGTATTCCATCTTGAAAGGTATTTCCTAACTCTTAGGACCAATTTGCATTAAATCCAGCAAATATGAGAACTCTTGACATACAAGCATGAATTTTTTTTTTACTTAATAAAAATATCCTTCGACGTGTATCTGAATTATGAAGATCATTTTAATTTTTTATCGATCATTTGTATTGCTCTTCATAGAACTCGACCTAGCAATATGTTTTTATTCAGAGTCATATGTATAGATTTGGAGACATCTTGCCCTTTTGAAATAAGATTTATACTAGCAAAATAGTGTTCAATTATTAATAAAATATTTAATTTAAAATTTTAGAATTTCAAAAATATAAATCTATTTATGTATACAATCTTATCTTAGACTCCTAGATAACTATTTTCTAAATAGATAAGTTAATATTTTATCTTTACTTCTCCCATTTTTAAAATTTTATGGAATTCTACGGACATATTTGTTGTTGTTTTTTATGTGATATCTTAGAAAAGTCATTTTCTCTTCTCACAAGACATTTCGAATGCATGCATCGCAAATTGACATTTTGGAAAACTTCAAGATGCATTCTTATGAAAAAACAATCTTTGATGAATGGATAGATTATGTGAATAGATGTATTCAATAAAATGATGAGAATTGTACTTCTTATCAAAATAACATCTTCTTCCATTTGAATAACACAATATAGAGAAAAAATTTAAGTCACTAATTGAATAAGCTCAAATGCATCCATTAAGTACTTGATAAGAAGATTGTATCCATATAAAAGAGGTTTAAGAGATTGTTTCAACCAACCTTACTAATTTTTAATGCATTTGGATTTAGTTAACTCAAATTCGACACCAATTCTCCCTTCATTATAGTGAACTTCAAGAAAAACATGAAACACTTCATTATATCTTGGGAGTGGACTACCATTGACTATTTATACCTAGGTAGGATGAATTTTACTATATTGCTCCTAAACCTCCTCATTTGAGGTTGGCCATCGAGAAACTTATGGCTAAAAAAAGGCTATTGCTGAAGCTTTGCCCAAACTTCTACAAAAAAGTTCTTATCGGAGTGTTCTCTAGTGAAGACTCTCCAACGCTCAAGTTGGAAAAACTAAAAAATAAAGAGAGAAGAAAACGTCAAATTGAGTGCGTACCTGGAGGATTTCAGAGCTCTTTTATTTATAGAAGAAAGATTGGAGTTATATCCATCTTGGACTCTAACTACCTTCTGAATTTATCATACTAAATTGATTCGGAAGATATTTTTTCTTTTTTATAAGATGGGATCGTGGAGGACTCCTTCTCTATCTGAAGTTTTCCAATTTGGAGAGAAGAGAAAATGGTGTAGGTCAGAAAAAGATGATCTATAATAGGTCGGCCAAGGATGACCTATAGCAAGTTGTATAAGATCGTCGTTCGAGGCACGTAAGACTCCAACATTGGTCGTTCAGTAATAATCGGTAAAGTACGATCTATATTGAATAGGCCAATCATATGTAGCTTCTCACCTGTAAATTCGAGAAGATCGTCCTGTGAAATAGCTCGTTCATGGATGATCTATAATAGATTAACAATAGCCAATTTATAACAAATCATTCTTAAAAAATTGATCGGCCGCATATGATCTATGATGAATTATTGATAAACAAGTAATATGTCGTAGTGACTAGTCATATAAGGATGGTCTATTAAATTGATTGACGAGGATCGACGAATTATAAGCTGAGGATAAGGTATAGCTGACCCACAACATAAATGAAGCACCTTCCAAAGCATGCTTTGAATTTCTTTACAAAAATATATATATAAAAAAAACATGTCTTAAACTAAATAACATTAAACTTTAATTTATTTATTTATTATGTATAGAAAGCTATTAATTAAATATTAAAAAATAAAATTATAATATTAAATAAGAAAGATTTCCAACAAATAGGATGGCACGGGAGATCATTAAGATATGCTCAAATCTTCAAGACAAAGTATTACACGAAAGAGCCAATATGTCATACAGTCATACTACTCAGCAATTTACAGATTTATTTTCTCATGAATACAAGCAAAAGGTTTCTAAACAAATACAATGATTTGTTGAGGGCGTAGAAGCCATATCGCACCGAGCACCGTGCGCAGGGGCACTCCCGTAGTTACAGTCCAAAACCCTGGGCGATCACATGCCCTCAAAGACCCGGCCAACAGACTTTGACCACCAAGTTAATTCCGGTTTTCTCGATGGCCACGACACCCCGCCGAAACCGGATCCTAATTGACAAAGCCATTTGCCTTCCCTTCTCGTCCACGTCTACTGGGCCCCACCTCACTCACTATAGCCACGTCATCCTGTCTCAGTGAGGGACATCAAGATCTATCCTCCAACACAGCAGACAGCCATACACAGGCCTCTGACTGGAGACAAGTACACAACCGACCATAAAGTTTTTACCTAGACTGCCACGTCAGTCAAAAAGGGCCCGAGGCTGTGAGGACCCAAGCAGCTTCAGGAGCGACGAGGGCTGGTACAAGGGCGATCGAGGGGAAGAGCAAATTGGTCACCACGTCACATCGTCCCATCGTCCGTATCTTTCCTCTCATCCAACGGCTGTGGTCTCGCGGTGATGTGGACCTGGCGTGGATGACGTCACCGCGCACTAGGGCTCTGTCGCGTCTCGCTTTTAATATTGGCCGCTAGGGCGTAACCTCACCTTGATGAGGACGGAACGATCCAATGAAAATCCGACACGTAAAGATCACCACGTGAAACAACGCAGCGCCACGTCGGCCATCGGGAAAAGTCCGTGAGACGTGAGGCGTGAGCTGGCGGCAAATCCCCGAGGATCATCGTGGCGGGGCCCACAATTTTTTTTTTTTTTTTGGGGGGTACAGGGGCCCACGGGTTCTCGAGGCCACGGTGGTGCTCCTCCCGGCGGGCCCGCCGGGCACCGACAGGAGGCCGGGTGGGGACCAGCTACCGGCTACGTGTGGATGACGCTAGATCGCCGTACCTATATGGCACCCCTTTAGGCTATGGAATGATATGGACCGTTGATGCGTAGCGTGATGATGGCCGTTGGATTTCGGTGCCGGTGTCGGGTGAGGAGCCCACGATTGGAAAATTTTCTTTATTCATTTGCTCGACACGTGGACGGACGACGGTCCAGGAGGAACCGTATTGTGAGTGGACGGTCGAGATTGGAGTCCGCAGGGGTGGGTGGCGTGGGAAACGGGCGTCAGACATGGGTGCGGTCAGACGTCGGAGTCCAACCAGATACCGGGGTATCAAATTACATAAAACTAGTTTTAAATCCGTACATTACGCACTCACATATATATATATATATATATATATAATATTTATTTTATTTTATATTTTTAATTATCTATATAAATATATTTTAATTATAAAAATATAATGATATAATTTAATTTATATAAATAAAATTTAATATAATTTTTTAATTAATTTAAGTTTTTAATTTAATGCTTGAAGGATTGTTAGATAAGAGAATAAATGGTATAAAAAAAATTACTAACATAAATAATTTCAAATGTCAAGAATTTTTTTTTTTTTAGTTTTTGCTTCATAATATATATATTAGACGTCAGGATGGCTAAATTTTTTTTGGGTATAACGTTTAAAATGGATTCTATTATGATCCAAAAATAAAAGAAATTCTTGATCAATTTTAGGGATGACAAGTTTATTCAATCTATTGAATATTCGATTTGATTCTAATGGAATAGATTTTATCCGATCTAATTAAAATCCAAAACTAACATAGGTTCTAAAAAAAATATTTGAAATAGATTTGGATCGGATATGAATAATGATATATTCTGATTCAAATCTAATCCAAAATAACTTTAATACATATCTCCTATATAAAATTATGATAATTTTATATTATTTATATAGATTTGATTCAATCTAATCCAATCAATCCCTCTTATATATTCGATTCAATCTAATCCACATCTCTACTTAATCTGATCCGATCCGAGGCAAATATAGAGTGGATATGGATGTATAATTTTTACTTATAGAACAGATATGGATATGAGTTGATCCGATCCATATCTGATTTGTTACCATCCTAGGATATTTATAAGGTTTAGAAGTTATCTTGCACTTGAGGTGTAGCGTAGCTTGAAAATTTTTTATTTTAAAAATTTAACCGGCATAATCTTGAATTTGAAAGGTGTATAAGTGTATTTGTTTACCAAAAAAAAAAAAAAAAAAAAAGGGTGTATAAGTGTATTTGACTTGTTTCTCAGGATCGGATTTATTTAGTTAAGATAAGATTAATGGTGACGAACCATTGATATCAAATAATATGACATTTTTTTTTGATATATATTAAAAATCACCATGGTCTGTAAAGAATAAGCATGATAGGTCTCCTAAACTTGCTAGCTTGGATGGAACTTGCAGGCATTGCTCCCTAACCACAAATTGGATCGTATGCTAGGAGAGCAATCAGAGTTTCTACATTGGCAGCATATTATGTATAGCAAATTTTTATATGCCTTTGTGCTAAAATATATTTGTTGTATCAAATATTGTTTACCACTATATCGTTTTCAAAGGTTCAACAATAAATTTCAACAATTGTACAAGAAATATCAATAGCCATTTAAGTAGTCAAGACTACGATAATTCTACCACGATTTCTCAAATATTAGCATCATGGGTTATTTAATATATATTTTTTTGCCTTTTCTACTTGCTATGATTTCAAACTTTAGTATACAAGATCCAAAAATTCAAGACCATGGCTATTAGCCATGCAAGATCATCCTGAATTTCACGACATGGTATAACCTCTAGAACTATATATGTCATGATCAAAGGCTCGGATGACTTGGACAGGTTGGTTTATGCTCGTGCTTGTGAGGTATTTTCTGTTTTAGCCTCTAGCATGTTAAGATGTCTTCTTAGACCGCATAATTATATCCTATGTAAAAAGCATCTCATTGGAAGAGAGAATGTCCCATCCAATATAAACCAAAGTCTCTCTTAACTTACAATCGGTGTGGGACTAAAGATGTTGTTATCCCATAATAGTAGCCCCGAGGGACTCTATATGTATGGACAGCCTTTAGCATGTTAAAATGTGGTCTTAAGCTGCATGGTTTTATCTTATATAAAAAATGCCTATGTGGATGGAGAGAAGGCTCTATCTCATATAAGCATATAAGCTAGTCTTTTCTAACTCATAATTAATATAAGATTAAAGATGCCGTCCTCCTATAATAGTATGCAATGAGTGATGAGTTTAAGATGCAATGGTATTTGAAAGAATCTATATAGTACACTAAATCTTAACTTCAAAAAAAAAAGAAAAAAAAGGACGTTGCAATGTAGAGGATATATGGAACATAGGATAGAGAAAATCTAATTAGAATAAAATCAGTACTACATCTCACTAACTAAATTGAGCATGATAACATCTTGTTGCAAGGCTCCGAAGGTAAGATGGTGAGATTGATGTAGAATCGAACTGGATAGCTGCCAAAGATCAAGTTGATATAGACCACAAATAGACTTGCAAAAAAGTTTCAAAACTGGTGAGGTGCTCTTTAATTTAGGATCCTTCGATGCTTAAGTCAATTGATGTCTTAAGAACATATAGTGAAAAATGAAGAATTAGAAGACAAGAAGAGTGATTGTGAGTAGAGTGGATGAAGGCTCAACTTTCTATAGTGAAAAAAATCTAGAAGAGAGTTTGGTAAGGTTTGAGTTCTATGAGTCTTTTCTTCCTCAGGAGGGTATTTTGTTATTCTATTTATAGAAAGGATTTGCTCGGGCTGTTAGGATTTCGTTAGGCATCTGTTAGGTTGTTAATTTGTTATTATAGAATGGCCAGCTGTATGATGAACATAGATTATTTATCCATGTGGAGATAAGCTGTAGCATAGCTAGATGACAACTATAATATAGCTAGACAGTAACTAACATCCTTTTAATGGGGATCAAGTATTATATTAGCAGATCGACATTAAACCGATCTGGCTTAAAGCAGCACCAATGGGCATGTCAGCAGAAACCTGATGTTGGCTTGGTGAGTCTTCAGATCAATTGATGTGATATGGTGATGTTTCATTCATATGTCGGTAATTTGTCAATCTAAACTGTTATGGTTGAGGATGAAGCCTGCTTAAACTGACGTCCTTTCAATATAAAATGGGCATGTCAGTTGTCACAGCATCAAATTGATAGTTATTCTAGATCGACAGTCAATCAATTTAACCCCATAGTTTATTGTGATATATTTCATTAGAATACCATCGAAGCGGTAATTTTTTTGATGTTGCCATCTGGCCAAAGATCCTTAGCTGTACCAACATAACTAAATAGAAATTCGGTAGGAACAATCGAGGAAGCAAGATTATTTATCCATGAATGCAGCTTATCATCCATGGAGAGCAGGTACAAGGCCCATGCATTCCATGTTACCAGTTTTTATTTATGATCGAGATAACAGCAAGCCATCCAGATGTCGCAAAAGCAAGGGCATAGGAGAGCATGAGTTCACGATGACTTCAGCAAGTTGGCAAGCTGCCCTTGATAATGATCATGCGGCAAGACAAAGTGAATTTATAAGGAAAGGAGACGATAAGAGAGAAGAAAATGATATCCTTTCAGCGGAAAATAACAAGCAAGAAAGTCCGCTGTGGCAATACATAAATAGGTTATATTGGCATGATCAGATGTATGATTCAGATGCACTCAGAAATTCTTAAAAGCATCTCAATCCAAGCTTTCGGATTGATTAATTTGTAAGCTAAGATAAGCATATCAAAAGATGCCGATCTCCAAAGTTAAAGCTTCTCAGCTTATCTTGGTGAGCTTGGCAATCAATTTGGATCGAGCAAAACCTCATCATGGCAGAGGCAATTTAGTCTCCTGCCACATACGCACAAGACTTCAATAATCCCATCATATGCCAAGCGACTCCAATATGTTTCTAAATTGTTATATCACGTCAATGGATTGTTGCATGATGGTTTTGAGTTATTTCTATAAATGGATCCAGAGTCCTCCCGTGAAATATGAAAAAAAGGGAAAGAAAAGAATGCCCCATCGCCTAAGCTCCCACTCATGTTATTGTTTCTTATTTCTTTTCACTTTTCACAAAATAATCCTCTCATCTCGGCATTGGAGGGTCCAACTGGAGCTAGTTCAATGAGCTTTATATTCCTTGTCTATTACCTCCTAGATCCATGGAGGCAATCCGCATCCACGTCCCAAATTAGCAATAACAAAGTCCAATGCATGTATCCAATTGTTTCCTGAAAAGCAGGAAAAATCTTGATCATGGGACATCAAACACAATGCCATGTCAAAGGTGTATGGAAATACAACAAAATCATCATCGGCAAGTTGTTGATACGAAGGAATTTTTTAATTTTGTTCCTTGACCTTGCTTTCGCAAGTATAATTGCACGGGAAACTCTATTAGCAACAACCATGTCAGCCGGCATAAACTAAATAACAATCAAACAAGGTTCATATTTCAATCACTTTGATACGATCCGGTCTGAATCATGTACTTGAATGTAAGGAATCGGTTATCTCTGGTACATGGGCTGCCTAGCTTCAGTCCCCACTCGAAAACTCACCGTCAAAATTTTTGCCAGATAGCACGACCAGCATGGATTTCCATTTATTCTTTAATTCAAGCTTGCAGCCAATAGTCCACAAATCTGACACCCAAAACCGGTCAACCCATCAGCACTTCTAGCCCAACGCGAACTTGGTTCGCTTGACTGTGACGGGCCGCGCATGGCCACCGATTAACTGGTAGTAACTAGTAACTTGGTGTGGAACATCCGAGAATGCAGCCGAGGACTTTTTCGTCCTTTGACAAATGCCCCAAGATTCCCGTAATTTCTTCAATTTTTAAGGTCATTTCAAGGTCATGGAAGAAAAGTCATAATCTTTAAAACGTCTACTTTTTTATTCTGAAGGCACGCGGTGGATCCTGGGATCGGGTGGTCCGTCCTTCGTCGGGCGTGAGGCGCAACTCCAATCGAATTTAATCTAAATAATAAGGGTCAACAACAAACGAAAAAACAAATCATCTCACCTATCCAACCCAGTCAACATGCATCACGTGCCTTCTTGGTGGTCCAGGCGCCAGGTCACGACAAGTGTCCAATGGAAATAAACGGAGGACATGCGTAAGGACACGTTGTAATCGTGGTGCCGGTCGTTTAGATTTCGGGGACTCCAGGCCGGGCCACGTCAGCCACATGACGGGGATATTAGCTGGACCTCGAGAGCCGCGACCCTCGACGCGTAGATCGCTCCCGACCCCGACACGTGTAAGACTGCGGTGACGAGGAATAAACTATTCCCTTCACCCAAACCGACGGCCAACTCAACAGCCACCATCTTGTCTGGCCACAGCTCATGACCCCCCGTCCAAACCAATGCCCAAAATCATCCCCCGAAAAAGAACCCATCCCCAGTTCTCGTAAGGCTTCCCGTGGGACACTGGGACGCATCACGCATGGAATAAGGCCGGTTTGGTCTCTGACTGGTTTCCATTTTCCGGTCCTTGTATTATATGAGCTATAGGACATATACAGGTTCCGAGGGCTTGACACGTGTGTCGTGACGTGGCAATCGGCTTGGCGCCCGCTTCATCCCCCTGGCTTCCTGGCTTTCTTCTTCCCCGCCTCTTACCCCCTCTCTCGCGGCGTCTCTTTTCTTGCCTTTTCCGCTCTGGTTCGAATTAATGGCGGAAGACTAGAAGCTAGGGTTTTTCGGTAAAGATTTGGTTTTTGTTATCTTCGTCCAGTTTTATGGGGATTGTTCGAGATCGCGAGTTCCGTGGATAGTGCTACTTTTGTCCACCGGAGGAAATCCGATAGCGATTTGGTGTATTTGGTGGGTGTGGTGAAGGATTTCTTGGCGGAAAGCTTCTGGTAGGTGGATTTTTTTTTTGTTTAATTCGTCGAGTTACTTTTTTGAATGGTGGTTTTTGGTTTTTTTTGGACAAAACTGGTTCGAGATCGTTGATATGTTGATGTTTGGTGGTTCTTGGACTGGATTTTGAATTTCTCGTTCTTTTGGTTTAGATGATTGCATTTGCATGGGATTGATTTCAATATTATGAACTTTTTTCCTCCGAGGATCACATTAGTATGGGAATTTAATTTGTTTGCTGGTATAATAATCCAAAAATTTGAATCCTTTCTGCTAAAATTTCATTTTCTTGTGACGTAAATAATTTTTGTCCGAAGAGGAGGGGGGGTGTTAGATATGGAAGAAGAAGCTGGATTCCCGGAAAGAAAAAGAAAGAAAGAAAGAAAAAGATCAGTAAAGAAAACCTGGAAGATTAGAAAAAGAATGAGCGGATACCGTGGAAATTACAAAGTTATTCTTCGTTCAAGCCGAGAGAAGCTCGCTTCGAGTTGGGAGCTTTGGTTTTCCAAATCGTTGCTTGTCTTTCCCTTTTTGGTCTGGGGTATTCTTGTCGTTTCGCCTACTAAATTACCGTCATTAGGCGATTAGTGACCTTCCAAGGATCATATCCATCGAGTTCTGCAGCCCGATCTGTAGTTTTCCTTGATGAAATGGCACTTCTGCCCCTCTTATTAATCTAAAATCAGGTTCCAGGACCCATTACTTTCAGAAAAAAAGGAAAATTTCTATGTGGATCAGAAATTCTGTTCACGTCTCCTCAAATTAAGTTTAGAAAAGAACAATATTAGCAAATTTATATATTTCATTTAGCCACACATTCCCCACTCTGTCCTTTTCCTTTCCTTTTTTTCCCACCTTTTCGTTTATGTGGCAGGATTTGGTTGTGTTTGAAATTGCTGGTTATCGAATCAATATGAAAGTCAGAAGCATGTATGGTTCCCTACTACTGCATGAAAATCCTGTGTTCTTTTTTGGTCAGAAAACGTTTTATTCTTTGCTCGATTAAGGGAATGACTGTAGCAGAAGAAAACGTTTTGGCTTCTACCAGTTGTGGTGGTTATTACTTGTCAGTCATGCAGCTGCTTGAATGGTGTTCAGGATAATTTCCATGAATTACAATTGACATGGGGATTTGATAACTCATGAAATAATTAAGAATTAATTATTTTGGTTTATCTTTTCGAATCTCACTTGTAACCATGGCTTGCTATCTGAACAATTATGATAAATTGGCCATGTCAGCTATTAGCATATAGAAATGGACTTTAGAATATCGTTTTTTTCCAAAATCACATTGATCAAAGAAAAGGATGCAGAAACAGATGCATTCATCAGGCTTAGTTTAACTCACTTTCACCATAGAAAAGATGGGTCTTTTCGACCAAATATTTAACTTAGAATTGAACAAATTGCATATGATAGGGAACTAGGTATCCAGTACTTTCCCATGCCCATTTTTTTTTTGATATGATACTGAATCATCTTCGCTTATGGAAGGAAAAGTGTTAGAATCAGCAAACTTGGAGCTGGATCTGTGTCAATGCTTGAGCAGTTTTGTCTAATTCTTTCCGCGATGCATTTTGGCACACTTTCATCAATTTGGTCACCAAAGCTTTGAGACATTATTAACCTGCGACCGCCAAAACAGATGTATCTGCAGTTGCTTCTGGTTGTTTCCCTAAACCAATCTCCTTTCTATTAGCCCATTAAAAAATCAATGTTTATGGGATAAATTAATACTAAGCCATGTGATTATCATTTTGCTAAGGAATATTTACATCTTTTTTGTGATCTTTTGGCAAAAGGTGCTAACACAATGAAAGCAGGGGGCATATATGAATATAACAAGCTTTAATATTTTGGAAGTTTCTAATAATCTGTCAAACATTTAAAGTGGTTTTGCACTTGTCAGAGTCTTGTATTATACAGACTGAATTAACGATAGTTAGTAGTGTAAAATGTCTTAGTTATTTGATGGCATATGTTAGTTATATACTGCAATTTTTTTCGCACTTTATTGTCTCACTACAGATGCTGCTATATTAAAAATTACTCCATTTCATGATGTTGGTGCTTAATGCATGATGTCAGGAACATATGACCTTTACACTTGGCACAATATTGTGCTGCTTAATGACATTTTTTTATTTGATAAAGAAAATTAAGCCTACTATATTGCAAAAATTGGAATAGGATATTGTATTTCTTGGGTGCATCATGTATTCTTCAATATCTTTTCGAATGGAATTTCCTTGCTATATGTTCTGTTTGAGTGGTAATGCCCTGGTTGCAGCATTATGTATACCCTCTGTACCTATGAAACTTTATGTTTTATTTGTATCTCTATCGTATATGATAATAGATGCATCTTTCCGAAGTTTAAATGTCATCTGGATAGCTGAGCATGTTAAGACCATATGCAGAAACTGGCATATGATTTAGGCAGTCTGTTGGTTCATAATCTGCTGGTTAGCATGTTCGAATTTGGGATTGCCTCAGTCCCTTTTGCTGTCAAAAGATTCACATATCTGTAGAGATAACATTCTTCCATTTGTCCTCTTCTAGAACTTTCTTTTATTATTTAAATATTTTACCTTTTCATCCCTCTGAAAGTTGACTAAACTTTGAAAAGTTCAAACAAAATTATTCTTTAATACTTATATGCCATGTTCAGGCGACCTACAATTCGACTTTCATGGGGAATAATGAAGCTGGGACTCCTCCAAAGTCTGACAAAGCATCTTCATCGGTGCAGGTTAGCAGAAATTGCTTTAGGGCATGGATAGACTGAGGATAAGTTATGCCAATATCTTAGAAGGCTGTATATCCTAACCTGACTGAAAAATCAAGGACTTTATTCTGAGTTTAAAGCATATCTTACACATATTCTTCTGTATATGCGGTAGTCTGTTTGTTATTAAATAAGCAATCTGCACAATGTTGGCAGTTTGTAACAGTAACTGTCTGCAAGTTAATACAGGAAGAAAATGAGAGTGAATCATCATCAAAATGGTTGGTCTAACAAGTATCAATTATCTTGCCATATTCCCTTTGTACCACTATGTATTTTAGCACAAGCCGGGTGCTGTGGTATAGATAGATTGTGACCAATGTTAGATTGACCTAATATGCACTTAGATAGCATTAAATGTATAATAAACCAATAAACAAGTATATATAGTCTAGAGAAACGTGGACAGCCCTATTTATGCCATTCTATTCCTTTTGTGATACGAGGCAGCGCTTACTATGTTTTCCTTTGCAGGAGAAACTGGCCATTCATCCGTATCCGGACTGGGCAGCTATGCAGGTTGATTACTACCTAGGATTTCACCCTTTGCTCCTGAATGCTAAATTATTAAAAGAATTCATTTTAGTGAATTGTAAGCAAAAAGGCCTTTTCTTCTCTTTCCAGGCATATTATGGCCCTGGAGTGATTCCACCTCCATTTTTCAGCACTTCAGTAGCACCTGGTCATCCACCTCATTCATATATGTGGGGGCCACAGGTACTTGATTTTTTTTTTTTTTATACCTTTTTATGCTGTTACCTCATTTTCAATTCATAGGTGCTGCAAGAAATCCTTGTAAAACCAACTTTAATTGTCATATATAAACCATATGAAGGAAAAAAAAATCTTAACGCCATGTTCTGGTGTTTTATATAGACATATGGCATTGCATTCTTTGGTTTCAGGATATAAGTGATGTATCTTACACTGAAGCCTTTCATGTACTGGGAGAAGGAATAGTTGTATTGTCTGTTGTCTTCCAGCAATGCATATTAATGTACCCGACCTTTTTTTTGGGGGGCTTACAGTTTGATTTGGCACCAACTGATGCTAGTCATTGTGAAAGATTTATGTGAATAAACATAATAAAATATTTCAAATCACTTCTTTGACTTAAGAAACAAAACTAAAAGAGCCTTTTGGCTTCAATTTTGATTATCACCCAATGGTGTAAATAAGCATGAGACTATGTGAGCAAACATAATAAAACATTTCAACTGGCTTCCTGGCACGAGACAATGTTGCAAAGTTGCCTTTTGAGGCAAACGAGACTATAAGAACAACAAATTGGATTATTTACAGCATGAATTTGTGCCCTTCCTGATATAGATAGGCATGACATCACTGTACTGCTTCATGCCAATTATTTTTAGCCTTCATCGACAAAGTGATAGGCTTCTTAGCTGGAAGTGGTGACACTTCTAAGATGTTTCATCTCAGATAACATCCAGGACCATAATACTTGTACGAAGCCCTAGTCAGGAGGCCAGATGGTTCGTTACCCCATGGCATTGAGGCCTTTCGAGCCACTTTATGTGGGGGTCTATCTTAACACTCTTTTGTTGTCCACCTAAATTGCTCTGTATAAGCTTTTTTTTTTAATTTTTTTTAAATGCTTATGTTTGTTCAAGGTTATTGGCACTGGGAAAAGACATTGGTTGTAAGGAAATGGAGATGCTATAGGGGGCCAAACTAAATCAGACATTGGTTGTAAGGAAATGGAGGTGCAATAGGAGGCTGAATTAAATCAGGTTATGTATATTCTGTTCGATATGGTGGTCAGCTGGCATGGACCTTTCCAATGGTTTAGCACCTATTATGGTCTGGTGAGCCAGCATAGCCAAAAAGGATGATTTCAATATTACTCATTATAACTACAATGATCTAACAAAGCACCATGTACTAATATCTTTTAGCTGATCCAAGTTTCTGACGACATTTCTGAAATTATGGGTTAAACCCAAAATGGACCCCTATTATTTATTGGATTTTGTTCTTCCTTTTGTTGGGTTATGGAGAATAAATTGTTTGATTTTAGTAGGAATCCTGCAAAAAATTATTTTTAATGGCGATCATGGATAGTCAATGACTTGATCTTCTAATCTTATAAAGATTACCCCGGCCCCGTAAAAAGTAAAAAGAAAAGAGAAAAATAGAGTCAGTATCATGTGTTTGGTGCTTAGAGCTATTATGAATAGCTTAATATTGCTTTGGCACATGCAAATAAATAGAAAGTATTGGCAACTTTTTGTTAATGCAATTTGTAACCTTGGATGCACTAAAAGATCGAGTTTTTTTTTTCCTTTTTTTTTTTTTTGCTTTTTTAGCAAACAAACTCATCACACACACACATATATTGAAATTAAATGTTATGTTATGATAACCACCGAGTACTTTCTTGTATGATATCACTTCTTGCCACTTGGGTCAGGGGGCCTTAATTTTGGTTGGAGTTGGCCCCCTGAAGGTGGGGTGGGTATAGGGTAGAAGAAAAGTTGGGATTAACCCCTCCTAATCTGAAAATATAGATGTTACTACAGAAAAGGACTAGTAAACCTAGATTTTTACATGGGAAAGGCTATTTACAATTATTGTGAACCACAAACCACCTCTTGATGCAAGCTTTGCATCTCTTTTCCAACTTTTTTGAGGGTTATCAGCCTTGCATCTCATACATGTGGGTCCATGATTTATGAGGGGCCTAAATATAGGACATGCAACGTGGAAGTGTTCTTCACCATTGTTTTGGTTGCTGACCTATGCTAGTCCATGCCAACTAACAAGTACCATGCTCACTGAATATTGACACCTTGGCCTTTGGTCAGTGTTGGGAAACAAGGCATGCTTGCTGAGTTGGCATCATTCCTATGCTTGGTATTGCTCAGCACCAAGTTAGATGTTTCCTTTTCAACATAGCAATGCATGGGATGTGTTATACACTAGCTCTCATGCCGCATGCCTTAGAGTGCAATGAAGCTAAGTCGAGGCAAGTAGCTAGAGGTTTGAGCTGGACTCGATTCAAAATATTCAAGCTTGGAACTTGACTCGAGATTGATCAAGCCTTAATATCCAAGCTCAAGCTTGACCCGATCAAAAAAAAAAAAGAAGAAAGAATACTTGAGATCAACTCGGCTTGACTCGAATATCAACCAAGTCATCGAGCCTTGATTATAATTAAAAAATATGGTTAAAACAAAATATAAAATAATATTATATTTTTAAAATATTAAATCAATAATATATATTATAATTAAAATATAATATTATTAAATATATACTCGACTAGGCTGCCTTTGAGCCAAGTTTTTTGCTACTTGAGCTTGAAAAATTGTTCGAACTACTCGAGCTCGATAATAGTTGAGTCGAGCCGAGCTTGGGCCCAAGTTGAGCTTGAGAAGCTCATGAGCTGCTCAGCTCATTTGCACTCCTATGCGTGCCATGGCATTTAAATCCCTGGTCTTTGCCTATAAGCTCATTTATGTTAAGAAGTTTCCTATCATATACTAGCTATTGGTTTGTGTAATAAAAAGGTCATATAATGCTTGAAATCTTGAAATTGGCTATCATTTGGCCAATCCAAGTACCCAATAAAATTATGAGTTGAAACCAAAACAAACACCCGACATTTTGCTGGGTACTCATAAGTTCTTTGATGGTAATTGGGAAATAGATCAACCTCAGTGGCAATCATACCACACAATCAAAACAAAAAAAAAAAACATTGGCTTTGGTGATGTTGGGTAGAGATCACTTGAATTTTCATTCTTAATGGGAAAGCGTTGATATCACATATGAGGTGTCTGAAAGCTATTATTAATAGCATAATATGTGAATAATTTTGCTTCAGCACATGCAAAAATAAATATCGGCAACTTCCGGAATAGGCAAAGCATACCGTGATGCATTTGGATGCACCACTTGATCATAACAGTTTTTCTTGTGCAAACAAGATCATAGTATATTTTGGTTTTTTTCGAAAATATTGCAAGCTATGATGCCATAAAGGAGAGCTTCTAGACCTACGTGTATATATAGACAAAGGCCATGTAGACCCAGTCTAAACTACATACAACCCTCTGATGTGGGTCTTGCATCCTATACATGCGAGCCAATGATTTATAGGTGGAAGGTGCAAGTTGTAGGACATTTAAGGTGGTCTTCATGATGGATTTGACTTAACCAGTGTTGGTTCGTGTTGTTTGATGCATACTGCATCAGATTAATGTTAGCAGGCATTGGGTTGATATTGAGTAATATGCATCTTGGGTGTTGTCAAAATCATCCCAATTTGGCATCGGTTGATACACATTTCATTGCTTTTTATCGGGCCAAAAAGTCTTTTTTCTATGTTTTTGGGATGTGGCATGATACAACATGTGCATGCTGGCCACTACCGACTTGTCCCGTGCTGACAATACTTTAATTCTTGGTCTTTGCCTACATGCCCATGTAGGTTTAGAAATTTCATATTATAAATTAGATATTTGTTTGTGTACTACTAATAATAATCCATATATTCATGGAATTGGAAACTTTTGCTCAAAATCAAATATTTGAGGTGTACAATCTATTTCCTGTTTCTATCATTTTATAGTTCCATGTTTGGATTTGCTCCTTTTAACAACTAAACACATCCTAAGATAAACTCTCAACTCCTAACATGGAAAGTTGGAATCAATGAAAAGGATCAAATTATGATTTTTAAATTGGGATCCTTTAAATGTTGAACCTCTAAAAGAAGCCTGTGGTTTGCAATAATTTGATACATTGTTGCATACAATTAAAATGTGTCATGCACATCAGATACAACACCAAAATAATACACAAATACATGGTGCATGGACATATAGAACTGCAGATGGACCACATGATACAGCTACATGCAACTCCTATTTCTATATAGACATAGGATTAAATTTAGGCTCCACCATGTAGAGTAGTGGTGTAGACAACTTTACCAAAATTGTCATTTTTTCATTACTATATTTGTATGTTGATTATTGGAATCTTTTTGAACACATATCAAGGACACTGTCAATTGTCAAAATAAAAGTGGCACCAATGATTGAACACCCTTGATGTTGGTTAGCGCAGTCTAACACCTGCCATGCAGTGCTTGATTGGCATGTTGCATGGCTTCATGTTTATATGTGTCAAGTATTGGCATGGCATGGCATTTGTGCTAGTGCTAGGATGGAGGGGCAGCAGCATATAGCACATAAAGCCTTGGGTGATGCTTTATATTAGCTGCATCTACTAGCTTACGTATGATGACAGTTTGACATCGCTTCTAAGTCACTGATTTTACTGTCAGTGAAACTCATTATTCTAATGACAAAAATTTCTGTCTCAGCCTTTGTTACCACCGCCTTTTGGGACGCCATATACTGCAATCTATCCAGCTGGAGGAGTTTACTCTCATCCCCCGATGCCCTTTGTGAGTAGAGATAACTTTTCTGGGGTGTTATTCCCTTTTCTTGGCAACTGATGTCCACAGAGATGGTTCTAATTTTAAGTGGTTCTTTTCATGGCTGCTTAAGATAGCAATAATTTTAGTAGATAAATATAGAAAAAACTGTACAAACTGAAATACTGTAGGTTTGGTGTGAAGTGCTCTAATTCATGGTGATTTATTGTGCTTCCAGGGATCCCACATGCAATGTCAAGGAATTGCACCATCTCCCACTATTAGTGAGGCGGTAGTGGTAGGTGCTGTTTGCCTAGGAAGTCTGACATTACATTTATTGTTTCTAGTGCTCTAGCAACTCAAATACTGATGGACACTGCATATTCTATCATATTTTACTTTTTCTGCGGATCATTCTCTTGGTTTAGCTTTTATTGTTACTGCTGTTGCAGATGGCAACTCCTTTAAGCATGGAGATGCCTGCAAAGTCACCAAGCAATAAGGATAAAGGCCCATTGAAAAAGGTTAAAGGTTTTGATGGGCATGCTGTGGCAATGGGCAATGGCACTGCTGAAAATAGAGGTGATGATGTGAATGGGTCATCAAAAAGGTTTGATCACATTCAAAATTGCTTGATACTGCCTTATTTTTCTTCTAGCTCCTTGATGAAGCTAGTTTTAATTCAATCTGAAATAGAGTGTTTTGGTGGCTGTTCTTTATTAAAAAATTATGGTGCAGTGGGGGTGATAGTGTGGAAGGCTCAAGTGATGGCAGTGATGGAAATAATGCAGGGGTAATTCTTTTTGATCCTTTAATTTTTGGGTTACCCAATTTACTTTTTAAAAATTGCATCTGGAGCTACACTACAGAAAGTCTAATCAGCAGTTCTATTCCGTTTTTAGGGGAACAAAACTCAAAGGAAGCGAAGCTCTGAAGATATGGGAGCTCCAGGTATTGCCTTGCTTGCCTGCCATGGATATGCTATCTTAATCAAATCAATAAGGTTCTGTATTTCTGACATTGCCACCCTTCATCATGCATCTCACAGAACTTAAAGCATAAGCTTTTATTTTGCAGAGATTTTGGTTTATTTAGTTAACATATTTGGCTGCAATGGTATATGTGTTCTGCTGGTGGATTTATTCTCATTATAGCGGGAAAACAGTGATGTTTATTAACAAGAATATCCTGTCAACTTTCAATTTATAGCATTTCCTTCTATCACTTGTCTTTTCTTCTTCGTCATGCATCTCAGAGAACCTAAAGTATAAACTCTTGTCTGCAGAGATTTTAGTTTATTAACATATTTTTGGCTGCAATGGTATATGTGTTCTGCTGGTGGATTAATTGTCATAGTGGCTGGAAAATAGTGGTTATGTTTATCAACAAGAATGGCCTGTCAACTTTCAAATTACAGCATTTGCTCATGTCTCTCATATTTTCTTTACAACATGGATCGTGAATCTTTTGGGGTTCCATAGCAGTTGTGGCTAAGGTACCTTTGTTTAACCTTTGTAGGTGACATTAAAGTTGACACACAGGCCAATGTTGCTCATGGTGGGGAAACAAGTGCATCCCCAAAAATGTCTCTAGGCATTACTGTTGCACCTGCAAATATCTCAGGAAAACCAATAGGCACTGGACCTTCATCTAATCCAACTCCAGGAATGGAATTCAGGGTTGCTACTACCGGAAAAGTGCAGGCTAGTGGGACACCTATTTCACCAGCAACCAGTGCTATGATGCCGGGTCGTAACAGAGGTTCTTCTGAACTCTGGATACAGGCATGTGCACTCTGCAAATGTTTGTTCCCCTGCCATTTGGTTCTTGTTTCTGCAATAGTTCCCATATTATTACTTTCTACCTGTTTGCAGAAATTACACTGGCATGCTTGTTGCCATTTTTATGTATTCTTCACCTTGCTCCTAGACCTTCATGTTTAATTGTTGCTTTCATCCTTTTTGAAAGACTGAAAACGCTTACAACTGGTTTTGTGCTTCTTAATTGACTGATATTCCAGGTTTCCTCCCTCCCACTTTTCATCCTGAATTAAAGCTTATCAATGCTTGATAGTCTTTCTATTCCTTCATTGAATCCTAAATTCAATAAACATGTTGTCAGAACATCTTCCTGTTGACGGTTTTGCAACAGAAGTGCGTTTCAGTATTTCTGAAGTTATGAGGCTTTAGCAAATTCTTGGTGAATCTTATGCTGTTTATATCTTCATCATGTTCCGTTCACATGAATCTATTTTCCCAACAATGTTTTTATGTTGTTCTGAATTGAGATTTTGGGCCAACCTTTTTTTATGGTATACTTTCCCCAGGACGAGAGGGAACTCAAACGTGAAAGGAGGAAGCAATCCAACAGGGAATCTGCTAGAAGGTCAAGGCTGAGGAAGCAGGTACGCTAGAGCAGAATTTTGACCGTAGACCAGCTTGCTTCTATGGGTTTTCTCCGTGATATCTTTGTTCTTCATCTTCTTCCTTCTATTCATGTCTGAATTCCTCATATTCTGCTTCAGGCTGAAACTGAACAACTCGCTGTGAAAGTTGAGACCCTGGGTGCTGAGAACGTGGCTTTGAGATCTGAAATCAGTCAGCTATCAGAGAACTCAAATAAACTCAGATTAGAAAATTCAACCCTAATGGTACCTTCAGATATTCCCATCCATAGGTTTTATTGAACTGCAATTCTCTATAGGACAATTCTGGAGTAGAGCCTCCCATTATTCTTGATGACTAACATGAGAAACGTGCGCAAACTTGAAAATTGAAACATCATATGCGAGAATTAGAAATTGCTCTTGTTGAATTTGAGGACAAATTGAGAGTGACAATTTGGATGGTTTGGACACGAACAATGTTGATCAAGAGATGCAGAGTGATTTGATATATTTAATAGGAAAGTGGGGCAGATATATCCAAAATCACATGGGATGAAGTAGTAAGAAAGGGTTTAACAGGGTTTAATGTCTCAAGTAGAATAGAGGAAAAGGATTCATGCAGCTGGACCTCACGCATTTGGGATTAAACTTGAGTTAATGTAGATCCGTGATAATCATACAGTAAAAATGATTGACATGGAAAATATATTATGAGCAGATGTATTACATTTTATACTTGTGTGATATGTCTATTTAGTCCAATGTCCACTTGTTTTTACGTGGTGAGGTTCAACTAGTTTGTTTTGTTTTATATTTTGGTTTACAGGAGAAACTGAAGACTGCACAATTAAGCCAAGCAGAAGAGATTTCTACTGCTAACATGGAGACTGAGGGAGCCCCATCTGTTGTTGCAGAGAATTTCTTGTCAATGATAGAGAACTCAAGCTCAGTTAGTAGAAATGTGCAGGAGGAGGATGAGGCTCATGAGAACTCCAGTGGCAAGCTCCACCAGCTTCTCGACTCCAATCCTAGGACAGATGCTGTGGCTGCAAGCTGATCTGCAGCCGATCTCACTAATCCATAGTTTGGGTCCAATTATAAGCCCAAAGATATTGCTGACATTAACATAAGGTAGGTATTGAGTAAATTAGGCAGTGATAAGAGACTGATCAACTTGAGAAAATGACCTTAAGACTCGGGAAGTTTGCAGGCCTAAGGGCTTCTGGCTAGGGGGGGTTTACTTTCATATGACAAAAATTGTGCTAAATGTGTGATCCATGCAACTTGTATTATCCAATCATGGTGTTGGAAAGCTTTATGACCGGATGTTGCTAAGGATCATGATTAGAGAAACATATCTGTATATTTTAGGATATCTAAAGGAAAATGTTCTCTTCCTGTCATTGTGGTTAAGCGTGGGATGCCTACCGGCCTTTGATATTTTACTTGGCAGGCTGTCATATTAAGTGCCGGTTTTTCCTGAGAAATTCGATTACGTGTTAGTATATTATTTTTAAGTTTTGGTGCTGTCTGAAAGTTTTGCTTGCACTTATCACATCGAGACTTGTCTAGCAAAGACAGCACGTTCTGATCATGTGATTTAAATGTTGATGAGGTCACTGCAGTTGGGCCTCATCATGTCCCCATTCTTGGTTGGATTTTTCTGCGTTCTGGTTCTTAAAAAATAATAAAGAGCTTTTATTTATTGGAGAGGGCTTTTGTTGTCGCATTGAAAGGCTGGTGGGAATGTCTGGCAGGTTTGTTTATTTGTTTTTTCCCTTCTTTTCTTTTCTTTTTATAGATAAAAAGTAGGATTGTGGAGCATTATTGTTTTTTTTTTTTTTAATAGAGAGGGCTTTTATATTAGGCCCCCATCCGACGCAACTCTTTTACATTTCGCATACCAGACATTCTTGTTTTGTGGGTACATTGAACTTAAATTGATATTCATCTCCTACCTTCTTTCCAGTCACCCAAAAATATGTGCCCGGGAAAGGTGTTGGCTCTCATTCGGATAGACGTGCGGCTAATCTTGTACGATTCAAAGAGGTCATCATTTTTTTTCCAGTTCTTGGAGAGACCGATGAGCCTTGAAGCCAGCATGAGGAGACTGCTTGAATTTGACATAGAAGTAAAGCCAAACGGCCATCAACAGCATTCATGTACTAGTTCAATTATATGTATGATAATTATTTATCTTTAATACGAAAATGCTTTTGTGTGGAACCATCGTACAAAAAAAGAAAAAAGAAAGAAAGAAAGAAAAAAAGGTGATGCTTTAAACCATCAACTTTTCTAAGGCTGTGAAAGACAAGTTTGCAAGCCAACTTGATTTTAGCTCGCTTAGGATGTGTTAGGTTACATTTTTTTTTAATTTTTAATTTTTTTAAAATATTTTTATTTTTTTAATTTTTATTATTAAGTAAATATAAAATATAAAAAATATATTTGGCAACTATGTTATTATAAAGTAAAAAATTAAAAAAATATAAAATATATTTTAGAAAGTAAAAAATTTTTGCTTTATGTATAAAATAATTATTTTAATTATGTTGATTTTTTACTTTTTGCTTTTCATAGTGCTATCAAATATTATTTTTAAAATTTTTAAAATTTAAAAATTTTAAAAAAAATAATGGCTAACCAAACATATCCTTAGTAAATGAATCAAGCTAGAGTTTAGTCTTAGCTCCCTCAAGATTGGGTTGAGTTAGATAGAAGTATGAACATATAAATATATACTATCTTATTTATGTATAATTTTTTATATTTTAATTAATATTAATTATGTAGAATAAATATATTTTATTATAAAAAATAAATATAATCAAAATTATTAATTTAATTTATATAAATAAAATATTTAAATTTTTTTAACAACTTATTGATGAATAAATTGAGATTTGAAATTAAATAAGTTTACTTGTGCTCAACCTGATTATAAAACGAACAACAGTTGAGCTGTCCGGCGTGCATGTGTTCTACTCATTTATGCCCCTAATCTCTCCCTCTGCCCTACCCTAGTGTATTAGGTTGACCGGTAGTGAAGGGCATATTTTGTCAAATATATTTGTTAAAAAGCTTGATATAAATTGTAATGGATAAAAAAAAGGGAGGGCTTGAGTGCTCTTGCTAGTGCCAATAACTTATATGCCACCGCTACTTTTAGAAGATGATATATTTATACTATATGTAATATTGTATTATTGAATTGTTTTCCCTTTTAATTAAAACATTTGTATGCTCATATGAGTTCGTCCGATGCAAGGTTTAAAATAATAGCGATATATTTTTTATAGTAGTGAATGATGATGATTTTAGTACCCTTGGTTATCTTGCCTATATGACTGTGAATGACATATTGGCTGTGTTTAGCATATAATTTTTGGATAGCTTTTAGAATAATTTTAGCTTATTTAAGCTACTTTAGTATTTGGTGAAGATAGCTTATGGTACATAAGCTAGCTTTTATTGAAAGCTTCCTCATCCAAGGATTCAAAATCAAAAGCTAGCTATGTATTTTTTATTTTTAAATTTATTTTTTATTTTTTTTAAAATTACTCACTTACTTAATATTTAAGCTTCCTCCTCTCTCTTCTATTCTTTAAAATCTATCTACAAAAATATAATATATTATAATATATTATTATAATAATATAATAATATAATATAATATAATATAATAATATTATAGTAATATAATATTATATAACATTATATTACATCATATTATCATAATATATTATTAATAATATATATTATAATATATAATATATAATTTTTATATTTATATTAAAAATATAATATATATAATATAATAAAATTATTATATTAATAATGTAATAATATTATATAATACATAATATATAATATTTATATTTATATTATAAATATAATATATTATAATATTATAACATAATATTATATTAGATAATAATATTATTATATTTTTATGATAATAATAATGCAATATAATAATTATGATGATAATATAATTAGAATATATTATATTAATATTATAATAATATCATATAATATTATATTTTATTATATTATAAAAATATATTATAATATATATTATATATAATATATATTATATATATAATATATAATATATAATATATATTTATAATGTAAATAAATATTATATAATATAATATTATGTTATATCATAATAATATTATAAGATAATATTATATTATATAATAATAATAATATAATATAATATAATAATATATGATACTATAATAATATATTATAATAATATAATTTTATATAATATAATATAATATTATTATAATATATATTATAAATATAAATATATATTATAATATATATTTATTATATCTATTATATTTAATTAAACTGAATATTTAAAATGATGTTAAAAATAAATAAAATATAATTATATCCATTTATGTCATTTTGTACATTACAGCTTACTGACATAGCTAATTTTTATCAAATACTTATGATACGGCTATAGCTAAATGTTTAGTAAAGCTACAGCTCAACATAGTTACGACTATAGTTGCATGCCAAATACAGCCATTATGATAGTCCATTGATATGGCTATACAATTTTTTAAAATAAAATATTATTTTTTAAAAATTAGTTTTTTAATCAAATTGCTTTTTGAATATAATTTTAAAGAAACTTGGGACATGTTTGGAGACTAGCAGCTTGATCTGCACTATATGTCTAGTTACCAAGTGCATAGGCCCACTGGTTTGGAGTCCACCTCTAGATCGTGGCTTGTAGGTCAGGTTGCAGAATCCTTGTAGTTTAGGCCATTCTTGCTACAGTTCGAATTAATCGTTGGACGAGCCATAGACTTGAGCAGTCGAGAATAATCTCGATGCACCCTGCATCCCCTCACTCCCCATCGAACTCCTCTGCGCCCCAACCACCCCCTCCCCTCAATGTAGTCTCACCATCAACACCCCCTTCTTCCTACCATGCCCCATGTTAGCCTTATCGTTCTGGGCCAGGCTCGTAACATCAACAATAATATCATCGATAGTGAAGGAGATGAAGATAGAGTGAGAGGTGAGAATCATATGACTCTTCGCTACTACCATGGCAATATGTGGTGATGCCCTAAGGAAGAAAGCCCTGAAGGTTAATGGCAACAACTTGAAGGCCTCGTTATCGATCCTGAGGGGTGGGCAATGCCCGAGCTCTGCCATATCAATAGGATCCAATCAGTCTCTAGGATCCATTTTATTGGAGGTACATCAAACTATGAAATAATATAATAATTTATGAAAATTATTTATCTAAAATGATGATTGTAAAGAAAATTAATTTTTATAAAAAAATTATTTTTAAAAATAATACTAAAAAAAAATTATATTTGACTGGAGGTAATTCTATATAGAAATATGATGAAAAATATAAATATATCTTTCAACATAAAATAATTTTAGATACTATGATAGTATTATCATCTTCAATTAGTTTTTATATAATGACTACATCACATAGCTCTTTGCATAATGCTATCTTTATCTTAATTTTTTTATAATTTTTTTTTATTGAATGAATTTAGAAAGACATAAATATAAATTCAATGATTACATATATAGCTTCATTGGAGATATTTTTGTCAAGTATGAATTATCATCACTCGAAAATTTACCAAATACCGATCTGCATGGTATTTATTTTACCTTATATTTTTAAAAAATAAGTATGGAGTCCATCAATTTTTTTTATCAACTTTTTCTTATATTTTTTATACCAAATATAGTAATCTGATATGGGATTCATTTTTTCATATGAATACCCTCAACTAAATGGACCCTAGGAGTTCTAGAAGTAGAAGAGTTCTCCCATTCCGTTGCATCTCTCTCTTCCCACTCCGAGACCTTGGTGCTTTTTAGTTTGCATAAACTCGACCCACACCGTAGGTTGAGTTCTAGGGCTCCAAAGCTATTACAACAACCATAATTAAAAAATGAAAAATTTTTTTTCAACATATCGACCTGGCTCATGCTTCCCTTGTACCCTTTTCATTTAAAAAAATTACAAATAAATTATTGATATTATATTCCATTACAATGTAACAACTTGAGTTACGGGTCGAGTTATAGGACTGCAAAGCTATTACAACAGCAATTATTTAAGAAAATGAGAAAAATACCTTTTGACATGTCAATTTGGGTCATGTTTCACTTATACCACTTTCATGTTGAAAAAAATTTAGGGTGAAAGAGGCGGGAGAAGGCATGGAACATGGTGGAGAGAGCGCGGGAGAGTGGAAGGGGATGCATTGGAAGGAGGAGAGGGTGGCGGAAAAGTAGTCACACTCGGTCGAGAAAGACTTATAGGAGAGGAGGAAGGAGAAGATGGAGGGATGGAGTCATGAAGGACGTTGGGCCTCGAGATACTTCAAAAAAAAGACCTTATATGGCCACCCTCGGCCGCATGGCTGCACCAAGACATCCAAATTGGATCCAATCTACTGACCACAAATTGGTTTAGCCGGATCAATTGAAGGCCGACCTTGGGCTATATATTTTTCGGCCTAGTCCAGGCTGAAGTTCGAACCAAAGCTATGCTTGGGTCGAGCTATACATCCATCTGGCTTGAAATATATATTCACACTAGTTTTAAGCTCAAATCCAGCCCTGCTTGTCTCAAGCCAAACTTGTAGCCCGATATTATTGTATAGGAACGGGATGAGATGATGGGTTTATTATCTTACAAGTCTTAACTTTTAACCTACAAGCTCTCGTTTTTAGTTGGGATCTTGCCGAATGAAATTGGTACGTCTCGGATTTTAAGAGTGGTGGATCTCTTTTCATCTTCCTTGGGTCCACCAGACTGACGAAGCATCGCTGGACACGGCATTTATTGTTTCCCATTGCATCCCAGGTAGCTCTTCATCGGCGCTTTTGTTTTACCATATCTGTTAGATGCCATTATGATAGCTATTTTTTTATAAAAAAATATTAAATAATGATGGGCAACAATGAACTAATGACTCGTTAAATGTACAGAGGAAATATGCAATTTAAGTGAATTGCTCGGTCCCATTTAAAGTTCCGTCGGCATCAAAAAAAATTTTATTTTTATTTTATTTTTTAAAAATAAAATAGATATATAAGCAATGGAGGTTAACTCTCATCCAATTGCAATTAATGCCTATTTTTTTTTGTTAAAAGACAATCACCAAGAGATTTTATGGATTTGGAAAGTTGGCACCACCTCTTAAGCTAGAACTTTCTTTGGTGCTATGGATACCAAGTTATAATCATGAGGATGATAATGCTGACCAATGTAATTTGTACAATTATTGGATTATGATACCCAACGATATTGATTAGAATTCTATATTAACCTGTGTGGCCACCCAGGTGGGCGGTAAAGCCAATAACCCCTCTCATTTATCAAATAAAGGAACCTCAACATTGACATTGTTGGTGAGCTGTTGCAATGGTGTAATAGCATCATTGGGAAGAGGTATTTCCTTAAAATCATCCAAGTCTTATGCAATGTATTTGTTGTATCTATTTGTATGAGAGTTGAGCTGTTGCAGCGGCATAATTTACATCATTACTGGAAAGATTTAATTCATAAAAAAAAATCATCTAAGTCTCATGTAATGCACCTGTTAGTCTTGTTCAATGCATTTGTTATACCTATTTATATATAAGGAGGTACTATATTATAGGCTAACTATTTTTTTTATTTAAAAAAAGATTGATGCATCAAAGATCACTATTTCACCGTAACATTTAACGGTTATTGTAACAGGATAATATCGTTATCATGAAAGAGAGCCCCACCTTTTGAAATTTGACCGTCGGTTCCGGAGATTCCCCGTGTCACGTATCTCCAAAAAGAGAGCGGGGAGAACGCTTTTAGAAACAAAGCCCGCTTTTCCTCTTTCCACCCTCTCCGCCCAAAATTTTTCCCCCAACTCGCTGTCTCTGTCTCCAGTCTCCTCTCCGCTTTAACTCCCCTTTCCTCTCTTGGAACTTTGGACAAATCCTTTGATTGAATACATCCTCTTTCTGCTCGTCATGCACGTGTCCTCGTTCTCGGATTTCCTTCGTCCTCTCTGGATTCTGGCCTCGTTCCATGAGTGGGCGAGTGGGCTTGTAGTAGAGTTTGGGAGGCATTAGAGCGGTTGGTTTTGGTTCTATTCGTGGGTCTTTTTTGAGGTAGGGTTCAGGGGATCTCGGGCGGGGACGGCGGCTGCGATTCCAGGCGCCGGGGTATCGCGTTTTGATGGTAATGCGCGAGAGATGGGGACAATTTTCGTGGTAGCATGGCCTGCTTCGAGTTTTTAATGCTCTCGAGCGTTGAGATCGGGTTCCCGGTGAGATTGGGTTGGGTGGCCTAGGTGAAGGTATGGCGTTTTCTGGGGTAATGTTATTGCTCCCGACTTTTTAAAGTTTCAATTTTTAGCATTTCTTCTCGATTTTTTCTGACAGACTGTTCTGGTGTTAGATTCATTGTTTTGACAGGAAAAAAATAATTTTGACAGCCTGAAAAAGATCTTTTCGAGGTTCACTGTCCTTGGTGTAAGATTATGATTCCTTTTTGGTTCTCTCTGAAATTTACCAATTGGAGTCTCCTGTTTTAAATCCAAACGTCAGGGCTTTGGTGAAATCTGCCGACTTTTGATACGCCAATATTTACGGATTGCTAATTTTTTGCTGGAATATTTTTAAAAATTAAAGATACCAGTAATAATTTTCTCTTGTTTCTTACTTGTATTCGGGTTGGGTCCGCTTTATGCAAATTTGTAGTGCTCTTGGGAGGAAAAATTGTTCTTGTTTCCTCTCCATTTTATGAGAGGCTTTGAGCATAGAAATTCTATTTTGACTGATCTATTATCGATTTGGTCTATTTAAATTTTTGAGCGTATATATTCAGTTAGACTTAGATCTTCTTTGATTTTGAGGAATCACCCACTGATTTGGGCTTATCTATTTTAGTTATATATCAAGGTTGTTGGTCGGTGGTGCTCTTTTAATGCTTGCTTGAAAGGTAGTGCTTTTGGTTCTGCAATGGGATCCAGCGCTTCTTTCTAGTTCTCTGATTGATGGCAGGTTTTCTTGGACCATTTTTTCATACAAAAACTTGACTGAGTGGGTGTTGAGAGGACTTGGTGGAGTTTGAAAGGTTGAGAAGTTGGATTGGTAGATGGGGCTCTGGGTCCTTGCTCACGAGATATAGGCTCCTACCCACGGGAGAAGTGTTGGGTACTGTTCACATCATCAACTGTTTGACAATGACTGTTGTGTGAGCAGTAAAGCCTTCTTCTTTTGTGTGTTTCTGGGGAGTAGTTTTGTGAAGTTTGGGGATTCTGTTGAAGAGAGGAAGCAGAAGATCAGTGTTACTCCACATTATATTTCCGAAATGGGTCATTCAGCAACTGTTTGGGATCAGAGATCAGAGCTTGTATGTACAAAGGACTCGAATGGAATCGATCATATTACACTTAAAGCACCACGAGGAGCTTCTGCTCGAGTGAGACTCTCCCCTTCTAGCTTTTTCTTCTTTTCTTCTTTTTCTTTTTTGTCATCCGTGCAATTAAACTGAGATATGTACATAATTTTTTCTTTATTTGGTTTCTATTCCCATTGGCTACTTCGGATATTTTAGCTCCGAGCTTTGACTTTTAGACATTTGCATCTCTCTTTAATCTGTTAAAGTTCTTTTCTTGTAAAAATATATTTCTGGTTTATTCTGATAATTTTTCTGTCAGCAATCCAGGTAAGTTTGCATGGGGGGCAGGTTGTTTCATGGAAGAATGAGAGGGGTGAAGAACTTTTGTTCACTAGCAGTAAGGTGCAGTGATGAGAATCTTGCTGAATCTTTTTCTTTCCATCAATATTTGAAGGGCTGTGACGTGTTAAGTCAGCTTGTATGCTTATTTATTTCTTTATGACACTTCCAATTTTATATGTTTCCATTCTGGAATCCAATCTATAATGGGAAGAATCAATCTAATAATGGATGTGAACTCAAATAAAACTTCAGGCTTCATAGAGAATCCTAAGATTTGATTAACTTCAGGCTTTGTAGAGAATCCTAGATTTTATTTTGCAAAATGCTTATATAAATAAGTGGTGCTGATTCTAATCAAGGCCATTAACTATGCCGGAGCAATAAGGCTATTTGTTTTTATGGTATTATTTGGGGCACGGGATGGATTGACTTGATACCATGTATGCCAGATTATGTAAACCTATAACCAATGTACACGTTAGCTGAGAACAACAAGATCTTCATGGCACTGCCGCCGCCACTGCCACCACATCATGCAATTATGCAGTTATTTTAGTGGGCAAATTATAGACTATAAATGTTTTATGTCCTCATGCAAGAGAATTTAAACAAGCAAGAGTAGGATCTAGCATAATGCTAACTTAAGGGAATTGATATGATCATGGAGTTCATCAGTTATTGGAGATCTTGATGACTGTCATATGATATCAAGCATTCGCGCTTTGGTATCACTTGATATAATGGTATAGGCAATATTTTGTAACTTAGACATCCATCAAGCCAATAATGAGAGAAATTGCTATAGATCTTTTAGAGCTGAACATAATTGATACACCTATTTAAGATGATTTTATATAACCTCTGAGCATGCTTCTTTATGAAATGACGAGAGCCAGCATTCTGAATCTAAACATGTGATATTTTCTGCACCACAAGTACCATGGTAAATTCTTTTTCTGAAAGATGGGTCAGCTATGCAGATAAGTTATACACTTAGCTGTGCATTATTTTGAAAACTGCTGCATCTCATGGAGGTTGCTGTTTGAAATTCAACCCCATTAGGATATTCCAGGTATGTGTTATATCATATATACTCCCAACCATTCTTTTGTCTTTTTACTTGAATTTTAAGAACAAAATATGCATCTCTAGAAAACTTTTGTCTAAAATTCTTGTGTTCCCTGGTATCTTCTGTCAGTGCCTATATTATAAATTGTACTGGAGACTTCTGCTTGAGATATTGCATCAACACACTCTAACATTCTTCTGATTTCTGAACTCAGGCAATCTTTAAGCCACCAAAAGCAATGCGGGGAGGAATTCCAATATGCTTCCCACAGGTGATCTTTGTCATTCTGATGGTTTTCTATGTCAGTTCAGCCAATCATCTCATATTGCTTTTGATATTTGTTTTTTACTTTGTAGTTTGGTAACCGTGGTTCGCTAGAACAACATGGATTTGCAAGGAACAAGACATGGAGCATTGATGATGATCCTCCACCTTTGCACCCCAATGATAGCCAAGGCAAAATTTCTGTTGACCTGCTGCTTAAATCATCAGAAGATGATCTGAAATGCTGGCCACACTGGTATGGGATTTTTACTTGTAGGCAATTTTCACAGTATTTTGTATAGCGAGGACAATAATAGTGACATCTGGAACTTGCAGTGTCAAGCAGTTTAAATGAGAACATAATAGTTGCATGGGAGCCCTTCTTAACCTTCTTATCCTATGCACTGTTTCATGTATCTTTTCTCCGTGACTTCTAAAATTGTTTCTATTAAAATTTGCAAAATTCTCTTGTTCTCATTTGAGTTAGTATTGTCCCTCTGCAGAAGCCATCTGTCTGTTAAACATCAAAAGTAGTAAACTGTGAAATATCAAAACCAGCACCGATACTTTTAAATCAATTTATGGAACTTCTGCATCAATATTGTTTCTGGATATAAGGTTTCTAGATATTTTGTTTACATGAGAACAATTTAAGAGATGACTCTATTGTATCACCATTTGAGAAAAATTATATATTTGATTTGAATAGGTTGATTTGGCATTTTTCTTGGAAATGATGAGCTAGCCGATATATAACATATAAACACCCAAGAAGTTTGTGATTATCTTTAGGTTTGAACTTTGAAGCATATTTATCAGCACTACTAAACTATTTTGCCTTTTACAGCTTTAGACTCATGAGGGAGAGAATCATTCATTACCTCAACAGGAGTAGATGGCATCAAGAACAAGATTTTAATTCTCATCTGGCAAAATAAAGTGCATCCTGCCTAATTGTAGTTTTTCATTTTGAGACTTTTTTACAGAACTTGATGAATGTTGGATGTATTCCATTAAATTCTAGAAAATATTGATAAATTAATAACTACTTATTAATGGCTAATGTTCCATTTGGAATTGTCTTGTTACTATTACGGTAATAATGCATGCTTTAAATGGATATCTCCTTTTGCCAGTAGTCATGCTAAGTTGGTATTTCTATGACAAACAATTTGCAGCATTACATCAAACAATTTTATCATTATAATACGTTGTTTTATCAGATAGATGTTTCTTTCCCAGGGATACATTTATCGATGAGAATTTGAAGTGCAAATAAAATTCCAAACATTATTTTGTAGGATATTAAGGCGAGTCATAGCGGACATGAAGGTGATTAGTCTCTAATGCTTACGTCACTTGTTGAGCGTATATCATTACTGGCAATCTGAATAGCACTTTCATTGTGTTATTGGTTCACAAACATAAAAACTCAGCCTACTGATTACTGCCATTTTGCTGAAAGCCACTGGCAAGATGCAATTTAATCATATGAAAATGTGAAACATACCAGTTATGTAGTTCTGTTGGGAGAATTTCTCCACAAAGTTCTCTAAGGCCTATGAAGGCCCTCTTCCAATTTATTTTGGTATTGAGGACTTGAGGCTGCCTCCTGTCAGACTGAAAAGGAAGCAGATAGTTATTAATATGTAATCATCAGACAAGGGGAACAAGGATTCTGACAAGCGCTGAATGTGATTACAAATAAAATGATTAAAGGTCGTAGTTGCTTGACTGAACTTTGTAAACCATGTAGCAGGTTCCTAGCGAGACAATTAATTACATGATTTGATTGACAAACATGTGGGAGATGTTGCACAAGATGGATTGGAGTGTTTATACAAGATAAAGCTCTTTATGAAGGTTATTTTGAAGGATTTCTTCATGTCAAGCTGATATACGAAACCAAAGATGGGCATGACTGCAAATAGATCATAACTTACATGGTCATGTTGAAAGCCAGGGCAAATGCGTACTTTATGTGCAACTAGCCAATCACTCATAATTTTCTGCCATACATATACATGGATGACATAAATACTGGACTACAGATAATGACTATTTATACTGCAATTTTCTGTGCATTGATTTTATTTTTTTTCCCATTTCTTTATTATTTTTTTCTTACATTCTTTAATGTTTCTTTATTTTATTCCATCATTTTGCATATCTATGAATAATATAAACATTATTGGGTTTTCAGTTTCGAGCTTCGCCTTAGAGTATCTCTTGCAATTGATGGAGATCTCACAATAATAACACGTATCAGAAATGTTGATGCGAAGCCATTTAGCTTCTCATTTGCTTATCATACATATTTATCTGTTTCTGACATCAGGTATATTTTCTCATCATTATAGCATCATTAATTTGTTTAGTTATTATAGGGACTGCATGATCTTATTGAAAATTGATGATGAATTGATGATCATGCTTTCCAATTACAGCATAATTGTACTCTTCTTTTATGTAAAAATGACATCATATGTTCTTTTGCTATAAACTCTAGTGCATTTTAATTATTGCATGGTACTTGGCAGAATGGGGCGCATAGCACCTATTTGGTAGGGTACTGGGGCTCTGTATGCCCCCTTTACTAACACCCGTTACCAATTGCTATGTCACTCCAACGAGGTACCATGAGTTGGCATGGGAGCATGCTGTAGCATATATGCGAGGCATTGTTGCTGGGCCAAGTACAGAAACTTAAAATATTGCTCTATTTTTTTTTTAATAGTTTGTGATGGTAATTATTTTCTTTTCCTCGAGGATGTGATTGTTCAGGATGAATATACAGTTAGTCATATTTCCCTAGCCAAGCTTTATATATAACTGGAACAAGCACGCTTAAAAGAAAGCTGATATATGGTATCTTAGAAAAAGTGCAAAAATTCATAGCTTTTGAGTTCTGTTCTGTTGGTCCTTTAATCTGTTTGTTAGCACAAAAGATTTCCTGGAGGTCCATGACATGGGCCTGTTGGATCCTTTTTTGAATTTTTTTTTTCTTTTGTGATTTTAGTCCAGTTATATCAAATCTTGAACTTCAGAAAACAGGTTCTTTTTTTTTTTTTTTTTTTGGAAATTAGCACAGGATATTGTAATATAGATTTGAAATTATTGTAGAGACTAGGAAGAACTAGGCATTAGGTACTCAAATTGTTCATGCTATTTGGAGGACTAGAAATTTTGATTATATATAAAGTATGAATTCAAGTATGTACTGTCAATTCCCTGAACATGTAATAATATTCATGGATTATTTAGTCTTATCAAATACTGTCAAAAATGTTTTGTTTTTCAGAGTTGAAAAACATTATTCAACTCGAGTGATCATTCATTTTTTTTCCCAAAATTGCTCCAAGTGGTGTATTTTATAGACTTGCAAGGCGAAGATATTCTCACTTTGTTGTGTACATGAACCTTGTATCCACAGTGAGGTGAGGATAGAAGGTTTGGAGACACTTGATTATCTGGACAATCTTTGCCAACGACAGCGCTTTACAGAACAAGGAGATGCCATAACATTTGAGTCTGAGGTAAACACTTTTAGGGTATCGGTGTTGCTGAGAATACTTTTTTCCAGAACAAAACTTACATCAAGTGTTTGTACCTCCTACCATACATCCACCTTATTCTATTCTGGAAGTTAGAAAACATGATGCATGTCCATGTACTTGTTGTAAAATAATATGAACAGAAAATTTAGATGTGGTAAAGTTACATATAAAGCATCTAGTTTGTGTTTGTTATTGCATTTTTTCTGCTGATAATCTATCCTTCTCCCCCCCATTTCCGTCGTTATGGTTTTTGACTGAATGGTTGTTTCTGCATTACTGTTTCATCTTCATTCTGATAATTATCGATACATGATTTTATCAAATTGTATTGCCCTAAGGATAATGAGAACACTGCCAATCTGCCAGTAAAATGTAACATCTTGAAGTTATATGGATGACAAATGTGAGATGAGAATTTCGGTGCTTATTGTTTGAAATAACTAGGATCTTCCAGATTGTGACTAATGCAAGAAAGTAGTATGCTAAAGTAGGATTAAGTTTGAAAGAATAAATTATATTAATTTTAGGAACAAAACTGTTGGGGATAAACCTCGCTCCCGTCGAAGTCAAGTTCGGTGCCCAGCCTGATGTGGCCAGTAGCCATGGAAGAGTTTCAGCAGACGGGCTTTAGCTGAAACCCCAACGGCCGAGCTTCTACAGAAGCCGGACTCCCTGTGGACTTCTCCAGCGGCCGGGCTTCTACGGAAGCCGGACTCCCTGCGGACTTCTTCAGCGGACGGCCTTCTCAATGGCCGAACTTCCATGAAAGCCGAACTTCTTATGATAGATTCCTGCAGGCGATCCCGCTACGGTTACACGATAATAACGATCGGCATTTATCGAGTTAATAACGATCGACATTTATCAAGTCAATAACGATTGGCATTGATTAGGACAGTTACGACAATCATTAATCAAGGCGATTACAACAAGCTCCCTCTATAAAAAGGACCCTCCGGATACACTTACGCCAAATTCTGAAAATCCTTTTCTCTTCCTCAAAACTCTACCGAGCACTCCATTTCTGTTGATTGGAGTTGACTTGATCGTCAGAGGGTCCTAACGGAGCCACCCCCCACCGGCTCCGGACGGGACTTTGTTTTACAGGTCCCCGACGGCGACCTCATCGGCCTCCACTCCAGCGGATTCCGACGACGACTAGATTCTGCGTCAATAGATTGGCGTTAGAGGAAGGGCCCCGACAATGATTTCTCTCTTAAAGGAAGCCGGGGTTTCCTTGTTCTTAAAGGAGTGCTCGGAAAATCTCTCTTCCTCCTCTTTCGAATTCGCTTCCAAAAAAGAAAAGATGCCCCCCAGGAGAGCCTCCATCCGGCGATCGGCGGCCTCCGCGGCCCAATCCCGTTCCGGTCCGTCCGCTCCCGCTCCAGCCCCGGCGACCCAGGCTCACTCTGTAGCCGCGGTAGACGCTGAGCAGTTCAACCTGCTCGTCCAGCAGGTTCGTGGCCTCACTGAGGCAGTTCAGGCGGTGCAGGTCATGCACCAGCAGGCCCTCGTACCAGTTCAACCGGCGCAGGATTCTCCAGAGCCGTGTGGTCCAGTCCAGGGGCAATCGACATGGGCTACCTGACCTCCAATCCCCGGAAGAGGAAGGCAACGGAAGGAGAGCCCTTGTTCGGACCGCGGCTCGTCCCAGGGTGAAGCTTTGCACCCATTCAACAGGAAGACCTTGGAGATCAGAGACCGCGAGGATCTCCTAGATCAAAGGCTCTTAGAAATGAGCTGACGAATCGAAGAACTCCGTCACACTTCCTCCTCGCGCGGTAATGACATCTGCACTGATCCTCCTTTTTCACAGAAAATCATGCAAGAATCGGTTCTGCCGAACTTCAAGCTCCCACAGTTCGAGAGCTACGATGGGACCACCGATCCGGTCGACCACCTGGAAGCCTTCCGGACAACGATGTTGCTCCATGGCGCGCCAGACGCTATCTTGTGCTGGGCTTTTTCCTCTACCCTCAAAGGGGTCGCTAGGAACTGGTACTCGGTGCTCAAGCCAAATACCATCTTATCGTTTGATCAGATGAGTCAATAGTTCGTGGCCCACTTTGTCAGTAGTCGACGTTCGCGTCGAGGTTCGAAATCCTTAATGGCCATCAGGCAGGAGGGAAAATCCATCCGGGCTTATATTACCCGGTTTAATACTGCTGCACTACAGGTCCGAGATCTGGACCAGTCAGTCGCCATGGCCGCTCTCAAAGACGGCCTTCAGAAGAATGACCTACTGTTCTCCCTGGAAAAGAAGTATTCCAGGGACTTTGCCGACATGCTGGCTCGGGCCGAAAGTTATGCCTGGGCAGAGGAGGCCTTCGAGGCTAAGGACGACGAAGTCGGCGGCAAGCGGCGAATCAGCAGGCCAGGCAGACCCGCCGAAGAAAGGAAGCGGACTGAAGCTCGGCCGTGTTTCCGGACTTCTCCTGGTTGCGGGCGAGTCTGGACTCCCCCTCAAGCTCGGAAGCGAGGAAGCCTTGACGGAAGGACACACCGAGGTTCCCCTCAGCGTCGAAGTTCTTCCCGACGACGACGATTTCACAACTACAACCCCCTTAACACCCCGAAGACTCAAATATTGATGGAGATCCGGGAGCGACTTCCAAGATCGGAGAGAATGCGTTCCCATCCTAGCAAGCGCAATCCCAACAAGTTCTGCCTTTACCATCGCGACCACGGTCATGACATTGAGGAGTGCATCCAACTCCAGGACGAGATCGAAGAGCTCGTCAGGCGAGGCAGACTAAGCCGATTTCTTCGAAGACGGCATGAGGAGAAGGAAGATCGACCAAGAGCGTTACCGCCAAGTGGAGAAAACTTGCAACAGGTTGTAATTTCCTTGAATATTGCTGGCTACGATGTACGCCGCGTTCTGGTAGATAATGGAAGCTCAGTCGATGTGTTGTTTTACGATGCCTTTTTAAAAATGTCCCTGCCCGACGATCGATTGGGGTCGATGAATTCCCCGCTGGTAGGATTTGCTGGCAACGCTGTACCAGTCGAAGGCATAATAACATTGACCATAACAGCAGGGCAGCGCCCGAAGCTGGCCAAAGCTCGGGTCGACTTCCTAGTCGTAAGGACCCTGTCCGCCTATAACGCGATCCTTGGCCGACCTGGTCTAAATGCACTCCGGGCGATAGTGTCAACCTATTATTTGAAGATGAAGTTTCCGACGAGTCACGAGGTCGGAGAAGTCAGAGGAGACCAGGCTCTGGTGAGGTATTGCTACTCGATCGCCCTACATAAGCGAGATCAGTCCGATCCTTTTCTTGTTGACGGACTGGACGTCCGCGATGACCTCACTGAGGAGCGGGGCGAGCCTGTGGAAGACCTCGTTTTTATGCCCTTGAATGACGAAAACTTGGAGCATGTGGTGCAGATCGGCTCCAACTTGGCGGTTGAGGTTCGGGAGCAGCTCATCGCTTTCCTCAGAAGAAATGCGGACGTCTTCGCCTGGACCCCAGCGGATATGCCGGGGATCGACACCGAGGTCATGGAACATCGGCTGGCCGTCGATCCGAAGCATCGGCCGATAAGAGAAAAGCTACGCCATCACGCCCCGGAGAGGCAAAAAGTGATCGTCGAAGAAGTAGACAAGCTCCTCAAAGCCGGACTCATCCGGAAGGTTAACTATCCGACCTGGATCTCGAACGTGGTTCTTGTCAAGAAAGCAAATAACAAGTGGAGGATGTGCATCGACTTCGAAAAGCTGAACAAGGCTTGCCCGAAGGACAGCTACCCCCTACCCAGGATCGACCAGCTGGTGGATGCAACCTCGGGCCATGAGCTCCTCACCTTTATGGACGCCTTTTCTGGTTACAACCAGATACGCATGGCGCCTGGAGACGAAGAAAAGACCGCCTTCATTACTAACCGAGGTCTTTATTGCTACAAGGTCATGCCTTTTGGACTCAAGAACGCAGGGGCAACATATCAGCGTTTGGTTAATAAAATCTTCAAGGAACAGATCGGTCGCAATATGGAGGTGTACGTAGATGGCATGCTCGTCAAAAGCCGAGCTTCAGCAGACCATCTGGCCGATCTTGAAGAGACCTTCAGTGCACTCAGGAAGCACAAGATGAAGCTGAACCCAACCAAATGCGCCTTTGGCGTAACCTCCGAAAAATTTCTCGAGTTCATGGTGTCGAGACGCGGAATCGAGGCAAACCCCCAAAAAATCCGAGCCATTCGGGAAATGACCACTCCAAAGACGATCAAGGAAGTTCAGCGCCTGGCCGGGAAGGTGGCGTCCCTAAATCGCTTCGTCTCAAGGTCGGTCGAACGATGCATGCCCTTATTCGAGGTTCTCAAGCGACCGAAGGACTTCTGCTAGATGGCGGAGTGCTAACAGGCATTCGAGGAGCTCAAAAACTACCTCGGTACGCCCCCGCTGCTGGCAAAACCCGAACCTGGGGAAGAATTGTTTTTGTATCTAGCTGTCTCTCCGGTGGCCCTGGCGGCAGTCCTCGTCAGGGAAGAAGCAAAGACGCAGCGATCGGTCTACTACGTGAGCCGAGTCCTGGGGGATGCGGAGACCAGGTACTCTATGTTAGAAAAATTGACTTACTGTCTCATAATTGCTGCTAGGAGGCTCCGATCTTACTTTCAGAAGCACACCATAACGGTCCTCACGGACCAACCAATAAAAGCAGTCCTCCACCGAGCAAACGCTTCCGGAAGAATCGCAAAATGGGCAATCGAGCTCACAGAGTTTGACATCAACTACCGGCCCAGGCCGTCGATTAAAGCCTAGATACTGACGGATTTTGTGCTAGAATGCACCATTCCGGTTGAAGCCGAGCTTGAATCGAGCGGAACCAGCACCAGAGCGAGGCCGAACTTCGACGAAGTCGAGCTGTCGCGGCCGATCCTCTCCGAAGAGAGCGTCGACCTTCCTGAAGATTCCTGGGCTCTGCACGTGGATGGTTCGTCCAACTTTGCTGGAGCTGGGGCGGGGCTGGTCTTGGTTAGCCCCGAAGGAGTTGTCGTCGAGTACGCGCTGCATCTCGAGTTCTCCGCGATCAACAATAGGGCCGAGTATGAAGCGCTGATCGCCGGATTAAGATAGCAAGGGAATTAAAAATAGATCGGCTTCAAGTCTACAGCGATTTTCAGCTGGTGGTTGGTCAAGTCGGCGGCGGTTACGAGGCACGGGAGGAAAGCATGGTGAGGTACCTCGGGAAAGTGAAGAATTTGATCCCGGCCTTCGACAGTTTCGGCATTCAGTACATCCCGAGGGCGGAAAATGCAAGAGCCGATCTTCTTTCTAAGTTGGCCGCTTCAACGCCGGCTGAACTGCCCAAAGGAGTGTTTTTGGAAAGTTTGAAGTGCCCGACCATAGAGGAATCTCAGGCCATCCTGCAGACGGAATTTGAGATCAACTGGATCGACCCGTTGATCGCCTACCTTCAAGAGGGGGTCCTTCCCCGCGATCGAAAAGAAGCTCGGAAGCTCAGGAATCAGGCCTCCCGCTACGTCTTATACGAAGACAGATTGTATAAGAGATCGTACTCCCTCCCGTTGTTGAGATATCTCTGACCTTCAGAGGCCGACCTCGCGCTATGGGATGTGCACGAAGGACTCTGCGGAAGTCACGTAGGAGCCAGGTCCCTATCGCAAAAACTACTCCGGCAGGGGTACTACTGGCCGACTTTATTTCGCGATTCCATGGAATATGTAAAGAGGTGTGACTGCTGTCAGAAGAACGCCAACGTGCAGAGGCAGCCGGCATCCAAACTCACTCCGCTCAGTTCACCTTGACCGTTTGCGCAGTGGGGAATGGATATACTTGGCCCCTTCCCAACGGCGTTTGGGCAGCGGAAGTTCCTTCTGGTCGCGATCGACTACTTCACCAAGTGGGTCGAAGCCGAACCACTCGCGAAGATTTTCGAAGCCAAGGTGCAGGACTTCGTCTGGAAGTCACTAGTTTGCCGATTTGGTCTGCCCCGATCCCTCATAACCGACAATGGGCGACAATTCGCCGGAGCGAGGTTTGCCGAGTTCTGCGAAGGACTAAACATCTCCCATCGCTTCACATCGGTGGCTCACCCGCAGGCCAATAGGGAAGCTGAGATAACCAACCGGACCTTGCTGCAAGAAATCAAAGCGAGACTCGATAGGGCAAAAGGGGCCTGGGTGGACGGACTCTACCATGTCCATTGGACATATCGAACTACTCAGAGGATGCCAATCGGAGAAACACTCTTCGCCTTGGCCTTCGGTACTGAGGCAGTTATCCCGGTCGAGCTTAAGTTTCCTTCTGCACGAGTCATGGGCTTCAATGAGCGGCACAACCCTCAGGACCTTAGAGTCAACCTCGATCTTCTGGAAGAAAAAAGGAAATCCGCGTCCGGATGGTAGCCTACAAACAGAAGGTGGCTCGGTACTACAACTCCAGGGTTAAAAGCAAGACATTCAGAGCAGGGGACTTAGTGCTCTGGTGAGCCGCCGTTGCTCAGCCTCAGAGTTAAGGGAAGCTCGCCCCAACTGGGAAGGTCCGTATGAGGTAACGGAAGTCATCCGACTCGGAACTTATTGCCTGAAGGAACTCGGAGGGATAGTGCTTCCCCGGCCATGGAACTCAGAAAATCTGAGGATGTATTATCAGTAAACTTTCTTTAAAAACTCCTTTGCTCTGCATTATTGATTTCTAGCACAAAGATTACGGGATGACAGGAAAGAAATGAGTAAAAGTAGCCCGTTAGGAACAGGAGGAGAACCTCGTCCTAACGCGAGCAGGTCAAAGACCTCTAAACCTCGGCTGCAGGAGATAGGGTCTCCCCCAGGTCAACATTGGCCACGGGAAATAAGACGCTACCAAAGTCGAAGGCCTCGTTCACAAAGGACGAGATGGGGGGAGAGACGCAGACGACGGTTCGTATGTGCCCCCACAGTCCGTTAGGAACAGGAGGAGGACCTCGTCCTAACGCGAGCAAAGTCGAAGGCCTCGTTCACAAAGGACGAGATGGGGGGAGAGGCGCGGACGACGGTCCGTATGTGCCCCCACAGCTCGTTAGGAACAGGAGGACCTCGTCCTAACACGAGCAAAGTCGAAGGCCTCGTTCACAAAGGACGAGATGGGGGGAGAGGCGCGGACGATGGTCCGCATGTGCCCCCACAGTCCGTTAGGAACAGGAGGAGGATCTCGTCCTAACGCGAGCAAAGTCTAAGGCCTCATTCACAAAGGATGAGATGGGGGGAGAGGCGCGGACGACGGTCCGCATGTGCCCCCACAGCCCGATAGGAACAGGAGGAGGATCTCGTCCTAACGTGAGCAAAGTTGAAGGCCTCGTTCACTTTAGACGAGACGGGGGGAGACGGACGATGGTCCGAATGTGCCCCCATAGTTCGTAAGGAATAGGAGGAGGACCTCGTCCTAATGCGAGCAAAATCGAAGGCCTCGTTCACTTTAGACGAGACGAGGGTAGACGGACGACGGTCCGAATGTGCCCCCATAGCTCGTTAGGAACAGGAGGAGAACCTCGTCCTAACGCGAGCAAAGTCGAAGTTAGGAACAGGAGGAGAACCTCATCCTAACCCGAGCGACCAGGCCAACCTCGGCCGGAGGGCTTCAACTTCCACTTCGAACAGAGATAAGATCGGAGATAACCTTGCCCTAACGCGAGTGCCCGCATCAACCTCGGCCAAAGGAGATAAGATCTTCCTCGAGCGACCCTGTCAACCTTGGTCAAATAAGGTCTCCCCCGAGCGACCGGGCCAACATCGGTTGGAGAGCATCGACTTCGATCTCGGAGAGAGATAGGATCTCTCCCGAGCGACCGTATCAACCTCGGCGGGAGAGCTTTAATTTCAACATCAACTTTAGCCGGAGATGAGATCTCCCCCGAGCTTCGACCTAAATCAGTACGGAGCCCGGAAGAAGACTTCGGCAGTTGCCTTTTCTGCACTCCCTTCGAGTTTCGAACTCGGGAGTGGGGGGCTAGTGTTGGGGATAAACCCCGCTCCTGCTGAAGTCAAGTTCGGTGCCCAGCCTGATGCGGCCAGTAGCCATGGAAGAGCTTCAGCAGACGGACTTTAGCCGAAACCCCAGCGGCCGAGCTTCTATGGAAGTCGGACTCCTTGTGGACTTCTCCAGCGGCCGAGCTTCTACGGAAGCCGGACTCCTTGTGGACTTCTCTAGCGGCCGGGCTTCTACGGAAGCCGGACTCCCTGCGGACTTCTTCAGCGGATGGGCTTCTCAATGGCCGAACTTCTATGAAAGCCAAACTTCTTATGATGGATTCCTGTAGGCGATCCCGCTACGGTTACACGATAATAACGATTGGCATTTATCGAGTCAATAACGATCGGCATTTATCAAGTCAATAACGATTGGCATTGATCAGGACAGTTACGACAATCATTAATCAAGGCGGTTACAACAAGCTCCCTCTATAAAAAGGACCCTCCGGATACACTTACGCTAGGTTCTGAAAATCCTTTTCTCTTCCTCAAAACTCTACCGAGCACTTCATTCCCGTTGACTGGAGTTGACTTGATCGTCGGAGGGTCCTAACGGAGCCACCCCCCACCGGCTTCGGACGGAACTTTGTTTTGCAGGTCCTCGGCGGCGACCTCATCGGCCTCCACTCCAGCGGATTCCGGCGACGACCAGATTCTGCGTCAACAAAAACCAATGAAGAATGCAATAGACAATGTACTTATATCTTGTCTTTATTTAAATCTTAGTGGTCTCTAGAAATTTTCATCTATAAATCTTTCAATAATAAGGATGTTAGCTGTCTCAGACTAGTTTTCCATCTTTGGATTATCATGGTTCTTATGAAATTTCTAAATTAATCACAAAAAACAACAAGGATGTTGAATCATCATGCGGTGGCTATGTTTCATACATCAGTTCAGCATGCTTATAATGCTAAAATACACTTTAATATAACTTTTTTAGTCTTGGGCATGAAAGATTACAAATTATTGTTAATTTGTAGGTTGATCGAGTTTATCTTGGCTCTCCAAATGTAATTGCAATACTGGACCATGAAAAGAAACAGACTTTTGTTATAAGAAAGGAAGGGTTGCCTGATGTCGGTAAGATACACTTTCTTGGTTAATTGTCCAGATCTGCACATTGGTCTCTGTTGTTGACTTCAATGTGGTTGCTATTTGTATGGTACATCTTTTAAAATCTTTTCTATTTAAAACTATGAACATTGATTCTATTACTTTGGGCTAGGGAATTTCTTACGGAACAATTTACTAAGGTGGTAACTAAGAAATGCAAGATATACGGTACTAGCATGAGAAATCAATTCAGATTATGCATCTGATTTTCTTTATGCCTTAAATGCAATTATCTTGCCTGATATTAGGATTGTCAGTAATACTTTTCTCCTGCACATATAAAAAAAATGTCAGATTGATAGATGAACAATAGGACAAGAACTTAATATTGCACAACATTTCGGAGTAAGAGTTTCTGCAAATGTACATTCATGAGAGAGGCACTTCAGAAAACATGCTCATGCTCTTGCAATCCCTTGATATAAAGAGCTCTTGGGAATGTAGAAGTTGTACTTATATTCAAGTTTCTATATTGCTTTCATTCTTGCACGGTTAAATATATAAAATGCATTCTTTAGAAGTATTAGTCCGTCCACAAAATGTAACGAATACAAAGAAGAATCCAAGGTTCGTTCCCATTGTAGCTTTCTCATAATCCAATCCAGGAATTCCCTTGCATTATACAGAATGTCATAGCTTTTTTTTGTAAGGAGATCCCTGCTAACACATTTCGTAATGCCATTTATCAGGGTTGAGATTAAATTTTGTCACCCAACATCTAGAGTCTAAGGTTCTGATTCCATAACCTTCGTGAAGGTTCATTTAAATTATTTTCTGAATGTTAAACCAGTACCCCTTATGGTGAAGAACTGAAGATACCAGCAAGTTCCAAAATGCAAGCATGGGATCTTTCTCCATGAGATCTTTTCTCAGTGATCCATCCATCTTTATTTCGGAAAAGAAATGACGTATAACTGATGTAAGGGACTAAATGCATGCAACTCCATTCCTAGCTGTCTGTGTCCGTGCAACTTTATACTCTGGGGGCTGGACATCCGTACACCTCATGATCTTTAAATAAAAATAAATTAAGAGGGCCTGGGTCATAATTTAGCTTCATCTACATATATGAAAACTATGTGGAGGGAATCAATGTGAGAATGTAAAGAAAAACATCTTACGGTAGTTTTGGTTTATAAATGTTTTCAGTTCATGGGCTAATTAAAGTTCTTTATCCCCTTTTCTTTTAAGTTGTCTGGAATCCATGGGAGAAGAAATCCAAAACCATGGTTGATTTTGGAGACGAGGAGTACAAACAGATGCTGTGTGTAGATGGTGCCGCGATCGAGAAACCAATTACGTTAAAACCAGGTGAGGAATGGACGGGGCGGCTGGAGCTCTCTTCTGTGCCTTCCACCTACTGCAGTGAAGACAGAGACTAGCACCGATTTGCACGTTACTTTTTACCATGTTTAGCAGACACATCAAGATATTTAACATGCAGGAAATTTCATGCATGACAATAAATGGAAAATAACATCTCATGTTGGAACGAAGTCATCAATCTTTTGTTTATGATCGATATAATTACTCGAGCCTCGTTACGGGGTTCTAAGTTATCGCTGAGGACAGCTAAACTGTGTGGTAGAAATTTTGAGAGTAGGAGCCCGGTGCATATATTGCCGTGAAACTTGATTACATGTTGCTCGTTCTGAACCCGGGATTCTTCGATGTGCTAACTCTCAGTCAGCCGTCTCAGCCATAGTTTAAAGGAAAGGCAATTAAAATATTATGACAGTTATCATTATCACAAACCTGGTTCTGAATAAACATATCTATCATCAGATTTTCACCGGCTTCAGGGCGGCTCTTTCAGCCAATCTTTCTGCCCGTCTTTCTTAAGATTCCTCAGCGGATGAAAAAAGCATTGAAAAAAGGGTGAAAAATTCAATGGAATTCCTGATCCAATAAATAATCCCTTTTCGGATTTAGTGTGGATAAAATAAAAGATTTTCTTATGCTATCACAAACCTGGTTCCGAATAAACGTGTATTATATATCATCAAAATGCTGTTCTTATGGTTTTGATTGCTCCGCTTTGTTAGGAATGTAAGTAATATTGTATAAATTTACTGCAGGGGCTGCTTTGTGGTAACATCATTTGTGATGGCTGCTGGCTGTGGACATTAATTTAATAATTTGGCATGATGAAGTAATATAATCAGATTATGGGTATCAAAATCCTATAGCTATGTTGCGTAAAGTATATGAACTGAATTCTTCCTTATCCTCTGGAAAGCAAATCCATACAACTCCAAACGGAGCGGCCTTGTAGTTATAAAAATAGGACCGGTGGCTAATCAGGGCCCGGTCCAGCTGCCTAGTCAATCAGTCGGACCGAGTTATAATTAAAAATATAGAAAAAAATAACTGTATAAAAATATGTATGACTATCTATACTTTTTTATTAATTGATGATAATAATTTATTATTTTTTATTAAATATTATTTTTTAAAATAAATTTATCTACATGCTATATTATTTAATTGTACTATAAATAGAAACCATGATTCATTTAGTTATAAAAATATACTAGTGTTTTATATAGTATCGAAAATATATAAAATTAATTGACATTTTTATTATTTTTTTTTTCAAATAGTAAAATTTTATAGTATCCAAATGCGTTAAATGAAACATATTTTTTTTCTTTAATTTTTCCATCAAAGAATTGTTTACTTTTTATTGGAAGGAATTGATTATTAAAATAATCAGTAAATGACATCTTTTGAATGCATAGATATAATTTGTGGCCCTGGTGGTCAAGGGTTTCTAGATGATCACGTGGTGACTGGTTTGTTTCTAATTCACGTGTATCTTCTTGGTTCAGCGGTTTAGGGTTTTGTTCGCCGGTTTTCCGGTCAGACCAGCCGTTCCAGTCCAATTTGTAGTCATGGCCTTCCTTAAGGTTATATAATCGATATTACTTTCCGGAAAATAAAATAAGTATATATGGCAATAGAAAGCTAGCATCAGCAACAACACCAAATATTAGTTTCCAAATGTTGGTATTATTGGAGGCAACTTGCCGGTTGGAACAGCATCATCCGTTGGACGGCATAAAGCATGCAGGCTCAACCTGACACTAATAAGAAATTAAACAAGTTTGGACCATTTGCAATCTCTTGGATACTTTTAAGGAACTTTAGATTTCGTACCTATTTTCCAAGGTAACCGTTCTCAGAAAACAATTGCGAGCCAACCAAAAGAAGGTCCTGTCCATCGAGCAGGGTGTCAATTGGATGATCTGAAAATTTTCCTACTTGTTTAGGGAGAAATACCAGTCCCAATGGTAAAGCAATCAAACTGTTGTTAGATCTGTAAGTGGAATTTATTCCGTTCTGCAGACACAGCACTATTAAATCCTTAAAATAAGCACAGAAGAGAGCATATCTGATCATACTCATGAATGTTGCTGAAATCAATTGTTTATAGTTTGCCACCCATCAGATGCACAAGCATAACAGGCGGAAAAAAAGAGAGGATCAAATATGCTGATAAGTACGAACTGAATCAACTCCAGCTCAGGCTGTGATCAATCGAAATTAGACCACATTACGTCTTAGGTTTGGAACAATGACCAGCCTGACCTATGGCCATTCTCCCTGATCCAAGACAATGGATCTACCAGGTCTATCTCCGCAACTCAATGGGCTGAACCAGCTGTTGGAATCCCTGGATACCAGGCATCCACCACTCCATGACTGCATCTACTTCTATATGTCGTGCAGCCATCCTGGAGCACTTAGAAAATCACCAAGCATGAAGAAAAGCAGAAATTACAGGTGATTCAAACATCAGTATTGCGCTTGCCTACTGCAAAATTCTGAACCAGTGAATGTGTGCAAACCCATGTATAGCAGTGTCTTTCATTAGCAGACTTGTCAGAACGCCTAGCAAGAAAACTTTTAAGCAAAAGATAACTTGGAGAACTCTAAATATTGCACTTTCCTTCAAGCATTTGTAGACATTAAGTATGACCAGAATTAATAAAGCGCTAATTGATCAAAATGTCATTAACATGGAATCCAACCAACTAAAATTCCATGTGGAAGAAACAAAGGGCCTACAGTCTGACCACATGATGAGTGAATATCACATGAAAACCCATTCTTGCACCAGCGGAAAGAACATGATGCAAGCATTTGACTGCCACAATCTGTGAAACATCATCTTCCCTGAAAGTGCAATTCGATTTTTACTTCAGTGGAGCACTAAGCGGCACACAAAGCCCATTAGGCTCAGATGATATGCTTGATATACTACCGCTCTTCCCAAAGCCAGTTCACCTGGAACAGAAGCAACATGGTAATCACACAACCCATAACCAAAACAAGTTTACTTCACACATTTGGATCTAACTTAAAAAATAATCCACAAAATGGAGTATTTTAGAGGTTTGCAGAACAACACAAAAATGAAGTTTAATCAAGTGCAACTAAATTGCCTGATGTAGGAAATTACTTCAATAAACACATACTCCCAAATCCCCAATGACCGGGGATCCTGTGGTGGTTACATAAAACCATGCAATCTTCAAACGGTAAATAGAAGGTAGAAAATGAAACAATTATCTTTGTTATCTATATAGACTATGGATAAGCAATTCAGTTATTGTATGTGATAAATGTTGATGACATAAAGAAAGGAAAATTGGGAATCAGGATTTGTTTGGTCAGGTCTTGTTGTTTCTGATTATTCATTATCGAGTTTGATCCAGGTCTATAACTTTCCATTTGACAACAGAACCAAAAATTTTCAAATAGGTATAATATCTGGGCCCACTCCCAACCTCAAGTCTCAGTTTCCAACAGTGAGTTTCACAACTGAAATGATAAGAGGAAGCTGCAGATTAGAAGCTAAACAAAAAAGGACCAGAAAAAGCACTAGCAAGTCCAGGCTTTAGCCCTAAGAAATAGAGGGAATACCATAACCTGATCTGCTATGCACCACGATGACACTCCAGCTGCTTTGTGTGCTCCAGTAGAACCTGTATCAGATCAGCCATCAGGAAACATACACAAATTAGTGGCAACCAGGTAATGGGGACATCCATCCTTTAGCTTGTGCATTCATGGTATCTGATTTAATCATTTTAGAAGTATGCAGAGCATAGCATAAGAATAAAAAAGGATAAGAATAAAGTAAAAACTACTAGATAAAAAGCAAAACAAATTTTTAGAATGTGAAAAAATGTAAGTGAAATAAAACATCTCTTACTTCTCGTATGTAATGAGCGACTGCTTTGCATCCTTCTATTGCAAGTTGCATTACATTTTCAAAAATATCCATTGGTAGTTTTGCATCCATCTGAGATTTAAGCAACAAAACGATCAATGACATAAAAATGAACTGAATAGAAACTGTGCATGAGACAGGAAAACAGTAAAGCCACACATCAAAGTCAAACATATTTATGCTCCTATACTCTAGAAATTCTAGATTCAAATCCAAAAGAAAGAATTTGCACTCATCACGATATTTCAAGAATCAAAACACATTAACAGATATGTAAGAATCAAAAGAACTGAACAAGCAAATTCTCAGTATTACTGGTTACTTTGCAGTTAGATTATGTTATGAATTAAATGAAAAAAGTTAAAAATTGTTTTGCAGTTTTTCTATGAAAACTGTCCCTCCTTTCCAAAGCCTAGATAATTCAGATATCAAATAGACATGATAATATTAAGACCTATATTCTATTGATTTGATGAAACCAACATTTTAAATCAAATAAGAACCAATTTTACAGAAACAATAAATTTCAACCAATTCAAGGTAAGCCAGAACAAAGATTTGTTTGCTCAAATGACCAAATTTATTTGAGCACCTTGTAATATATATATAAATAATTAACCACAAAGCTATAAACATATATATTAACTCAGACTATCAAATTGTTACCAATAATCTAAACTAAATAAATAAACAAAATAAAACAACTGCCATACTACCTGCTACATATTGATACACTGCAAATAAAAATTATTTATGATTGCTTGAGCAAAGATGAGGCCATAGTACTAGATAGGCAGCAATTCAGGATAGAAACATGCTAGCTGGAATTTGTACTAACAATGAAATTTGAAGATCAATCTATAATTGTCTTTTAGTTATAAACCTGAAGAAGAGTGACTTTATCCATCTTTGCAAGTATGCCCACTGCGACATCTGGACCTCCAGCACTATCCTCTACATAGTTTAGATCTGTCCATAAGGCAATCAATAAATTTTAATTTCCTATCAATGCTGCTAAGATTGTGATATGGATAATTATGAAAATACACAAAAAGGCAAACAGTTGCACCAAGCAAAGGAGTGGAGCAAAGATATCCAGCACTACAGGAGGTAACTATATCACGCATTGGAATCCCAGCATCTGCAAGTGCTAATGTCGCAGCATTGATGCATGCTGATCTTGTTCCTATAATGAAGAAGATTGAATTCAGATAACTGGGACATAGAGATGGCAGTAATCTTTCAGTTCATTACACTAAAATGATGTGTATGACGATTGGGGGGTCAGGGGAGTGGAGATAGCATCAAGACCACAATAGTTTATGAGCCCCAGAGATGACACATACCACCATCAGCTTGAAGAACTTGGACAAATATATCAATCTAGAAAACATATGACAAAAGAACCATTAGGAAAGAAACAAAAGAGAAACTGATTCATTAAGTTCTAACAAACAATGTCAAAGGACAAGAAGACCGACCTGGGAATGTGGCATTAAATGTGTCAAGATAGATGCCTCCATGGTTTGGCGAATTACTAAAGATATTTCAGTAGATCGTCTGCCATAAGGACAGGATCAAATATGTTTACCCATAAATCAGTGTATTTACCCATAAATCAATGTAATAACACATGTAGCACATAATCATGTTCATATAAATTCATATGTACCAACAAATTATATCTTGTTAATGTTTCCATCTATCATAACAAAAGAAAGGATGGAAGCACCATTAAGCAACTCCTTTTTAACCCCATCTGGTAAGTTCCAGCAGACTATACTTATGCGCATATCATGCCGGCATCAAATATTCTGAAAATTCTTATCTGTAGCTCTAGATAAAATAACTACATCTTTATAATGCCAAGACAGCATCAAAACCCTTCATGAAGAGCAACATAAACCACCATCCAGAAATTGGCAAACAGAGAAATTTCCAGTGTTTTGAAGGGGATTCACCTGTCACCCTTTGGTTTTCTTCTCCTATCTCCAGTGCTAAAATTAGCCATACTATACTCACAGCGTACCTGGAGATGCAATTACAATATACAAGGAGATGTACATGCATCTCAAAAAGAAACTTTTGGTGCTTAAGAATGGAATTTGCACGGGGTAAGAGTTACCAGTGCTTGATTGTTAATCTGTTGGCCCTTGTTCCGGACCTGAAATGTTCAAAAATGAAAGCTAACTTGTTCAGAAATTCAATACCATGAAACACAAATTTTAGGGCAAAATTCAAATTTTGGTCGTTAATCATCTCTTCTAATAATTCTTTTCCATTTTACGACTCTTTCATATACTTTCGTTCTCTTTTAAGCCTCTGTCATTTCATCGAACAGATTTGATGCCATTAGAGTGGACAGGTAAACAAATTAAGAAGATCAAATAAATAAGAATAAGTGGGTACAAGCATGACTGGAATAAACTTTTAGGTCCATGAAAACAAACAATAAAGGGTTTTAGAAAAGAAATGTTAGGATTTGAGAGTTCAAACCTCTCTGGGTCCATACACAGCAGCGATAACCTTGGTGTTTCCCATCTCGAACAGGGCAGAGCTGCATCCAACCAAACCCAAACAGAAACCAAAACTCACTCATTTTTCGCTCGTTGCCTCCTGATACAGTTTCTTGACAGGTAAACAGGGAAAGAAACCAAAAAAGAGGGCAAGGAAACCATACCCATCGGCCTTGGCAACAACGCCAATCTCTCCACGAATCTGCCTCATCTGCAATCGAACGAAAGAGAGGTGGTGAACAAAATGAAATCAAATATAAGTATTACAGAGAGAGAGAGAGAGAGAGAGAGAGAGAGGGAGGGAGGGAGGGAGACTGGTACTTCGTTGGGACGGCGACCATCTAACCGAAAGCCAGTGAGGGGATTCACGTACTCCATGGCCGGAATCACGGGGAGTAGCCAGGTGACACGAAGAGGGTTTTAGCTCCAGGTTCCTCTTAGAGGGGACGAAAAGCAACCAGAGGGTGCTAATTATGCGAGGATAATCCTAATTAATTATTTTATAATAATTGAGTGTGGATTTAAATTAAGTTTTAATAATTATATTGGATAAAGTTTGAATTCGGTTCTCTATTTCTTATCCAATTGTACTCGGTTTTAGCTATATTCGGCTTTGAGAATCCAATCATCCAAGTATTAAAAAAATTATATATATATATATAATAAATATAAAAAAAATTGATCAAATTTAAGATTAAATTTGATTAAATTAAAATTAGATAATATGAATCTCATATTGATGGTTTAAATTATTGGATATTATCCACTATCTTAAAATTACTTGCATAATAAAAATTATATAATTTAAAAATTTTTAATTTATATATTAAATAATAAAAAATATTTAATTTAATTTAATTTAAGTTATCTAATTTTTAATTATTTAATGTATAAATTAGAAATCTTTAAATTATATAATTTTTTTATATATGAATAATTTTAAAATAATAAATTATATTTAATAATTTAAATTATTAATGTAGCATTTTTATTATAAAATTTTGATCAACTAAATTTAAATTTAAATTTAAATTTAATTAATCCTATTATAATTTATATATATTTTTTTAATTATTTTTTTTATATTTATATATATATATATATATATATATATTTCAATAGATGCTCTCTTTTGCTTCCTCTTCGTTACTATTTTAGTCCCAATTTCTCAGATGATATCTAGATTTTGATTATATTTTAATTAAATTAAATATAAATAGAAAACTTAAACTCTATGTCATAAGATTGAAATTTTTTCATAATCAATTATTATCGTACCTTTTTTATATTATAATATACCAAAAGCAGTTATGGCTAAAGTCCTTTTAGTTTTGATAATTGCCGGCCCTTATTTAATAGGTCTACACTGAAAAACGCTTTTTAGATTTGGCTTCTAACCAGAAAGACACAGGACCATGCGGAAATTCTTGTGACGTTCTATGGTGAAAAATTTGCTTCACATATTTAACTCAAAACTCTCAAAAAAAAAAAAAAAAAAAAAATGAAAATAAAATTTATGTCAAATAGAATTAGATTCCTTTATTAGTTCTAATAAGTTTAGTGTTTCAAAATAAATAAATAAAAATAATTATGAAAAAAATAAAATTTATAAAGAATATATTTTGATTTTCACGTCAACTTCTTCTGCCAATTCATCTATTTTTTTATGGATTAAGAGGTATACTTGATTAAATTTTTTTTAAAAAAAAAATTGATTCAAATGATGAGATCCAAATAGTGAAATTTTAGTCCATTTTAATCATTTAGAGGTTTGTTCTAAATTATAGATCTCAAAAAATTATTTGATTTTCAAAATTATAAATTTTAAAAGTTTAACTTATGATTGGACTTCCTAAAGTAGTGAATCTTATTCTTGCATCATGTTTGGCCTTATTTGTAGTAGTTAAAGTAGTCCATATCAAATTATATCTATATTGAATAAAATGGTCCGTATCAAATCAAGTGATTCTCTTGAATCATTCAATCAAAGATTTAGAAACGAATTAAACCTAGATAACCTTGTAATGTTTGATGAGTCTCATAGTGGAATCTTAGACCCTTTTATATTTTTTTTTTTTGGTAAAGGACGAAACTTTGTTTATACTAAGATGAAACAAACAGCAAGAGCTCAAGAAGAGAGCTTGATACAAGCAGTAAGGCAATTCAATACAGGTTTGAAGGCTGGACATTTATATAATAACATGTTAAAACCAGTAGCCAAAAAGGATGGAAACTTAGGATAAAGGAACTATATAAAGAAGTAGTAACCCAAAAGCACCGGATTCCCTGAAATTTATGCATCAGCAGTGTCAAGCTGAGACCATCAGAGCATGAGTCAATATATATCATAATCTTGTAGCAATAACTTAAAAGTCAAACAGCAAATATTGAAGAATTGTACTAAAGAATGCCTGGCAAAGATTGAAGGTTGAAAGAGAATCACCTTAGCTTGGATTAGATAATGATGATCATCACAATATAACTGAATGATAAGTTGGAAATGACAACAATAACCATCGGGCACATAATGAGGCAGCAAGGAGGTAGAACCAAAAGGAGCAATAAGGCAACCAAAGCTTTGTAATAACATCAATATAACTTATCCCCAGCACGCTGTAATGAGAATAGGTCTCTTTGATTGTTGATTTAGAAATAGAACAACTTGAAGCAAGTGTTAGGGATCCAAACAAAGATAACATAAACATTTCAGCTCCATGTAGAAATAATGTGAACCACAGCATCAACACTACAACATAATAAAATGTATGAAATAAGCAATCCATAGAACAAGATCAACAAGCAAATCAGTGGAGTCTAACAGTAGAACCTGCAAGTAAACAAACAACAAAATGGTTAGAAATTTCCTCTCTACATTCCCCTCTATTCTTTTAATGATTTCACTCAATTTTTCCCTCCTCACTATTCCCCCCCCCCACCTCAATTCTTGCCTGTCTCACTAGTTTTTTTTGTCTCTCCAATTTTTTTAACATTTTGTTTTCACTTTTAACCATAGAAAATTCCATCTGCACCATTTGCTCTGGTAAAATTTTTTTCACTACTAACTTTTTCATTCTATATAGAACCCCCATAAAGGATATCACCCTTTCCAAATGGATAACATAAGCCTTGTAATCATAAATGTGAAAGCAATGAGTGACAATCCTGTTGCCATTTAACAACTTGAAACAATAGATCATCGAAATAGGTGATAGATTGTCAACAAATGTCCCTTCATTTCTTAAAATATGAAATTGAATGATAAGAGGATCTGTCGAAGAGTTATTATTTCTCCTCCTCTTTACTAGTATTCCATGGTTAACTATGATGAAGATAAAGCAGAGATTTAAATGCCCAAGGATTGGAAAAGTTGTAGATATCGGGTCCAAGCAGTAAGAATGGGTCATTGAAGAGTAATTTTGAGCCATGATATGTAGCAAGTGTACGTAATTGGAGAGCCGACGGTAGTTAATCACACGAAACATAATAACATTGCAGCAAACCTCTATGAGGAGAAAACCTGTAGTTATCTGAATTTGAGCTTCCCAGAGGGACTTAGTGTAGAACTGCACTCCCAAATTGCTGTGAAATCTGTGAAGTGAAGCCAACAATAATGATGAAGAAAACTTTGAAGAGGCATGCTCTGAAGCCTGAGAATCCTGTGAACAGACATGGAACCTTAGACTTGGAGTGTATTAACTATACTCTTCTTCCAACAAGGAAAATCTACTCGAGCAAAGCACCTATTCGATCACAAATCCCAGCCTACAGCTTTCTTCCTTAGATAGGCTACTCCACAAGCATCAGCGTCAAGCAGGATCTTCAAATCAAGTGGGAGTGAGGTAGTTGCATGATTCAAAAGCTGCTCCGGATCGCACAAGCAGCTAACCAATTAGCCGGCTGGTTCCCGTCTCATGGAACATGGGTTGCAACGGAAGTCTGAAACATGGTCTTCCATTTCAGTAGATCCTTCAACAAAGGATGAAGCATTGCAGTTTGGGTTGGGGGTGAAGTAATCCATCGGATCACGGTAGCAGCATCGCCTTCAAGCCATAGTTCGTTCACCTGCAAGAAAACTGTACAAGATATTCCCAGACCAAAGGCAGCCTTTTTTATTTGGTAACTTGAAATTTTATCCTTTTGCAAAACAACTGGCTATGAGGCTATCCTACCGACGCTGTATTTGCCAAAAGCCTCTGATGGGCAAGGCTGGAAATCTCTTTTTCAAATTAGAGGCCAGGGGGTCACCCAGAAGTGGATTGGTTGGATACTTGGATTAGAATGCTGCAAAGTTCTTCTATTGCTTTCTTGCTTCATGGTCCATTAGCGAAGTGGACAAGGTGCCATGGAGGATTAACCTAGGAGGCCCTCTATCACCAGGTTTATTTATTCTAGCAATAGAGGGAATCAGGAGTGTTCACTTTGCTGACAATACGTTACTCGAGACAGTTAAAAGAAAAAGGTCAAAACTTCTGGTGATTAAGGTCATCTTAATTGGTTTTTGATGTGCAATAGGGCCGAACAATAAACATTCATAAGAATTTTCTTGTTGGTTCGAACTTAAACGAGGATGACAGAGAGGTGTTTGAATTGTCAGGTTGCTTCATTTATATTTATTTACCTTGGTTTGCCAATGAGCATTGAAAAATAAAGAAAATATTTTCTACTTGGAACGGAAGGTTCTTATCATTTGACGGGAGACCGACTCTCCTTAAGGTTGTTTAAGTAATTTGCAAGCGCTACCGAGCTACTATATGTCAATTTTTCAGATTGCCAAAATGGGTTATTGCTAAGATGGATAGCTGGAGATTGGCATGTCTTCTGCAAGGCAAGGATAAAGTTTTAGGGTGCAATTGTTTGATAAATTGTGAAGTCGTTTATAACTCAAAGAGTCGGAGGGGGGATTAGAGGTGAAAAGCATGCAAGATATGAATGCATGCATCTTTGCTGGGCTTAGGTGTTTAACAAACTGAAATAGCCTATGCAACAAAAAGACTCAAGCTTCTTCCTACTCTAGAGGAAGGATGGGCAGTCTTTAGCTGGGTACTCACCCTAATGTAGAGATATTAACAAGAGCCTATTACCTCTTGGGAACTATTTTCTTTCAAACTGGGCAATGGCAAAATCCAGTATTGGGATGGGAAAATAATATCTTAAGAGGAAACTAAGAAGCCTAGCAGCAAATTGGACATCTTCAGTGTGACCTGTGAATTTGATTTAGCTGCAAGCCACATTAAGATTTTAATTTTCGCTGGCACCGAAGTCTTCCACAAGTCTCCATAGTATGGACACAACACGACTTCATATGTAAATTGATATAGAGAATTTAATGGAGAAGCTCTGATCTACAGTTAACTTCCAGAATGGTCAGCCTTCGCATCGTTTTGGCCTAATATTATCCAGTAATATTCTGAGATTGCCGAAATCCTCATGTTCAGATCAAGGAAGAGGGAACTGGAGGGGAGATGGCCCAACATATCTTCCTCTACTTCCATTGAGAGGCCACCAGTACAATTTTCTTCAACTTTTGCATGATGTGATAAAAAGTCATCCTCAATGGAAGAAAAAAATATCTCTAGCATCTTATAAAAAATTATTGGTCGATCCAAGTTACATCTCATAATCAAGCCTTCAGGAGTATACAACTAAATTAATTGTCCTTAAAGAAACTAGGGGAAAAAAAAGATTTATAATTTAAAAGCGGATGTATGTATCATTCTCCTACCACTTGTACACGCCTTGCTCACCATCCTAGGTTACAATAAACGTTTATGGCTACATGCGGCTCCGCAGAAATTAAGTTGTTCAAGCCAAAGGCTTTGCAATTCGGGCTTCGAAGCCACCACCAACCCTCCTCTCAATGGTGTAAGGCACGTAAGTTCCAAGTATCTTATCCCACATAACAAAGAAGGGCTGTGCAAAGTTGCACTTGCTGCCCGCAAGTTGGTGGTGGATATCATGGTACGCCGTGTTGTTGCGAAACAGCATGTGGAAAGGGTTCCAAGGAAGCATCAGCCCGCAGTGGTCATCGATTCCTTTGATGGTGGCAAAGGAGAAGAAGAGAATGGATGTCCTGGTCGACATTCCAGAGATGAAGAATGCCATGGCGCCCGCGAGGGTCTCCGTCACGATCCCATCGATCGGATGATTGTATTGTGCTGCGAACGCGTATGGTGCGACGATGCGGTGGTGCCATGAATGGATGTTGCGGTAGAGAAACCTGTTGAGGTGCATGTATCTGTGCACGAAGTATTGCCATGTATCGAAGACAACCATCGCAACGAAGAATTGTCTTGCCACCGTAAGAAGGGACGTGTCTGAGCTTGCGGCGGCTTCTGCATCTTGACCACTCATCTACAGGCATAAACAAGGAGGGTTAGTAATCTGATGGTTTGTTTTGAGCTTGCTAGCTATAGTGGACAATTCATGCAGGACAGCTAAGGATTGATGTATTTTCTTGTTCTAATTCCCCCCCCCCCCCCCCCCCCCCCCCCCCCCCACCACCACCAACAACAAACAACGAGAACGAAGAAGGAGAAATTAACAAGCGACACACCTTGCATGCAACGAGTGAGATGGTTGCCTGAATTGCTTGTTGGAAGAGGACCCCTTTAAGTACATCCCGCTTTGAAACCAGATTCTTGATATCCTCATCCCTTCTTGAGTGCAACCTATATTTCTCCGAAGGACTCAACACCTCATAGATCCCTGAGTAGATCCAATAAACTAAGATGGGAACGAACATCACCAAAATCTCATCAGATCCGAAGAAGTCCATTGTGCGACGAAGAGGGGATGGCTGGAATGGGGTGGTGGATGCTTAAAAATATAATTAACACCAAAGATGAGGAAGAATATTTCTGGAGAGAGAAACAACGAACTATGGGCAATGGGGAGGGTCACGGTGCTTAAATACTAAATGGAGGCGGAGCTGGCAGAAGAAAAGGCCATAACCGGGCAATGATTTTCGAGCTCCGGTTGCACATGTTGTTTTTTCTTTTTTCAATGGATGAAGTCCATCTCCCGTTTTACGTACCATTTTAAAAAAAAATTGAAACAACCGCGCGTTGGCTGATACATAAATGATTCATTTATGGCTCGTTTGGTCAGCGAAATTTTTTTTTTTTTTTAAATTAAATTATTTTTTAGAATTTTTTTTTGATATATTTAATAGATTAAGAAAAAATAATTTATTATAGAATAGTTTATATTTAATTAAACATCTATTTTTTAAATAAAATTATAAAAAATATTTATTATATTCTTAATAGATATAAGACTATTTTTTTCATTCATAAATTTTATATAAATAATAATATTATATTTATATTTATATAAATATAATATTAATATATTATAATATAATATTAAATTATAATAATTTATTATATTAATATAATATTAATATTTTAATATAATAAATTTATTAATATAGATATAAAAATAATATTAAATAAAGCAGTTATTAATATAAATATTATATTAGTATAAATATTAAAATATAATAAATATTATAATATTAATATAAATATTATTATTTAATATTTTATTCTAATTGATATTTTATAAAATTTTAGTTGTGAAATTTAGAAGTATACTTTTAGAAAAAAAAAAAAAAGTATTGTCAGCTCCCATCTAAAACTATCATTTCTATAAATTTCTATTTTTTATAAAATATAAAAAATATCAAAGAATTTTATTTAGTTTCCCTCTTTCTAAATTTTAATTAAATAAGAAATCCATCCTTCTCCACTTTCCAGAGGGCCACGCGGTTCCTCGATCGCTCAGGCCATGGTCGTGGATGATACCGACATTTGAAAGAATCCCAACGCCAGTTTCCACCTACCCGAGATAATTACGACAGGGTTGGTCGCTAATGGCAGCTGCCGTCCGGAGCCACCCAAAGTGCAAACAAGAAAATTCCAATCGGATGAATGGAATTGGTGTTAAGCTATGAGATTGAAAATTTTTATTATTCTCTAACAGATTGATCGACCAGTATTTCCTACTGCGTCATCCCACTTGCATGTTTCTTGTCTTATTTTGATGCAGTTTTTTCTAAAATATAATAAAAACAGGATGGCTGCGCGTCTCCTTTTTCTTCATAAAATTTTTTTAAGAAAAATAGAACAAGTTATCGAATTGACCATCCACTGGTGACATTAAGAATAAGGAGCGGGTTTTTTTCTACAGTGCCCCCATTTGACCTCCCGATTTGGATGAGAAATAATGGGTGGATAAATGGGAATTATAAGAGAAGCAGTGCCGCGCAGCAAGGTTAAGTTGACCGGACGGTTACTTTTTTTGTTTTTCGATAAGTGACGGTTACTTTTTAACGGATGTGGTTTGGCAACAGGGTGGGTGCGGCAAATTGGTGGGCCAGTTAATCGACTCTTTGCTATGGACAACCATGGATAGCAATCAGAATTTCCACAACTTATATTTCCAAGTTATATTATATATACATTTTTTGTGCAACAATACATCTAAAATTTTCCGATTATTTATTTATTTATGCTGCGAGTTTTTAGTTATTCATCAGCCAGTCAATATTTTAGAGAAGCCACTAAATATTTTATAGTTGCATGTAATATTTACTGTTAATAAAACTCATCCACTATTTTGGTGGGAGAGAATTGTAACACAGAACAGGCCTTACCTTGCCGGTTTCATCACCTTTCTCTTATTCTTTACCAAAAAAATATATATATTAAAAAGTGGACGTAAAACTTTCTTGTAATGATGAAACTCACAAATCTTACAATTTAATGCACATTAAACGTGCATTTATCATTCCAACTGATACCAAACACCGATGTACTCCCAAAATCTATCCCTCCAACAGGATAAGTCCTACTTTTTCAAAAAATAAAATAAATAAATAAATAAATAAAAAAAACCCGACCGGGATGACGCCCACCCTCGTTTTTTTTTTTTTTTTTTGCTTTTATTAGCCACTTGCTCCCACGGTCAGCTCCATTGACGACCCAACTCCCATCTAAAAAACTTTAAATGGGCGGATGTTTAATGGAGACCAGGTCGCGAAATCCCCGCGCATTGCACACATGGTGCGAGATCTTGAATCATTCCCTTCGTCATACGCAACCCCTCATGCACGAGAAATTATACCCCACAAACTATTTGCATCATAAGGCTATCAATTACACTTGGTTGTTTTTATGGCGGTATACACCGTTACAGAGATAAAAATTATGGTTGACGGCATGCACGGCTACATGATGCGGGGCATAATTTCTCCTCATGCATCCGAACTAATTAATGAGGATGACTCGTGATCCATCTTGACCATTTTCAGCGCCGACATGATATAATGACGGATGATGAGGAAATATTCAATCAAAAGAGTCTCATAGCACGTAGAATTTGAGCAAGTATTGCAATGTCCGTGCTGATGCAGAATCTGATCGATATCGGATTGAGCTAGAGTTGAGAAAAAAAAATTACCGCCGATGATCTGTAAAATAAAGTTTTATTCGAAGTCGGTAGTGGTGGCTCCGGTAGGATCCTCCAACGATCAAGTCAGCTCTTCTGACCAACAGAAATGAAGTGCTGAGGGAAGAGTTTCGCAGAGTTTTGAGAAGGAAAAGAGAGCTTCGGAAAAACGTATCTGAAAAAAAAATTTTATAGATGGAGTCCGGAGTAGACTGATAGTGACAGTCATAGTCGTTCGGTAGATGGCCGCTCAGAGCTGCATGAGAAGGACGTCACCTGCAGCAAATTGATAGTGATAGTCATAGCCATCCGGTAGCTGGCCATTCAAGGCCGCGTGAGAGAGGCGCCGCCTATAGCAGACTGATAGTGACAGCCGTAGCCATTCGATAGTTGACCGCTCAGAGCTGCATGAGTGGGACACCACCTGCAGCAGACTGATAGTAACAACCATAGTCGTCTGGTACTGAACCGCTCGAGACCACGTGGAGGATGAAGAGCTTTGACGTATGTCAATTCCAGAGAAGTTTGGACTCCTAAAAAGAATACGGCTAGAGGGGATCATTCGGAAGGAATGCTACTTAAAATCTGAAAGTAATCCGCTGGAGGTATCCGGATGAAGTTCGACTGAAGAAGAAGTTCGAAAAGAATTCAGCTCCTAAAGAAATTTGACTGAAGAAGAAGTTCGGAAAAAATTCGACGGATGGAGAAATCTGATTGAAGGAGAAATCTAAAAGGAATTCGGCTCCTTGATAAATCCGATTGAATGAGAAGTCCGGAAGAAGTTGGGCTCCTAGAGAAATCCGATTGAAGTAGAAGCCCAGAGAAAGTTTGGCTCCTGAAAGAATCCGACTGAGGGAGAAGTTCGGAGGAAGTTTGACATCTGGAGAAATTCGATTGAAGTAGAAGTTTGAAGGAAGTTCGACTTCGGAGGGGTTCGGCTAGGGCTCGACCGCTGAAGAAGTTCGGCTGGGGTTCGACCGTTGGAGGAGTTCGACTGGGGTTTGACCACTGGAGGAGTTCGGTTGGGATTCGATCGCTGAGGAGTTCGATCGGCTGAAGAAGTTCGACTAAGGCTTGGCCGCTGGAGGAGTTCGACCGTTGGAGAAGTTCGACTGGGGTTTGATCGTTGAAGAGTTTGGCCGGCTGAAGGAGTTCGACTAAGGCTTGGCCGCTGGAGGAGTTTGGCTGGGGTCCGACCGCTGGAGGAGAATTTTCGATCGAAGCTCTTTCATGATTACCAGTTGCATTAGGCTAAGCATCAGGCTGGACTTCGACGGGAGCGGGATTTATCCCCAACAGAAAGTAATCTGCTGGAGAAATCCGGATGGAGTTCGACTGATGGAGAAGTTCAAAAAAAGTCTGACTGGTGGAGAAGTTCGGCTGAAGGAAAAGTTTGAAAGAAGTTTAGTTTCTGGAGGAATTTGACTGATGGAGAAGTTCAAAAGAAGTTCGACTGATGGAGAAATCTGAATAAAGAAAAAATTTGGAAGGAGTTTGGCTTCTTGAGGAATCCGACTGAAGGAGAAGTTTGGAAGGAGTTGGGCTCCTGGAGGAATCCGATTGAAGTAGAAGTTCGGAGGGAGTTCGGCTCCTAGAGGAATCCGACTGAGAGAGAAGTTTGGCTCATGGAGAAATCTGATTGAAGTAGAAGTTCGGAAGAAGTTCGACTCCTAGAGGGGTCGGCTAGGGCTCGACCACTGAAGAATTTCGGTTGGGGTTTGACTACTGAAGGAGTTTGACTGGGGTTTGATCGTTGAGGAGTTTGACCGGCTGAAGAAGTTCGGCTAAGACTTGACCGTTGGAGAAGTTTGATCGTTGGAGGAGTTTGGTTGGGGTTCGATCGCTGAAGAGTTCGGCCTGCCGAAGGAGTTCGACTAAGGCTTGACCACTGGAGAAGTTCGGTTGGGATCTAACTGCTGGATAAATTCTATCTTTTTAAAAAATAAAATAAATAAATAAATAAATAAAACTCGATCGGGATGACGCCCACCATCGTTTTCTTTTTTTTTGCTTTTATTAGCTACTTGCTCCCATGCGGTCAGCTCCATTGACAACCCAACTCCCATCTAAAAAACTTTAAATGGCCAGATTTTTAATGGAGACCAGGTCGCGAAATCCTCGAGCATTGCACACATGGTGCGAGATCTTGAATCATTCCCTTCATCATATCAACCCCTCATGCACCGAAAATTATACCCCACAAACTATTTGCACCATAAGGCTATCAATTACAGTTGGTTGTTTTTATGGCGGTATACACCGTTACAGAGATAAAAATTATGGTTGACGGCATGCACGGCTACATGATGCGGGGTATAATTTCTCCTCATGCATCCGAACTCATTAATGAGGATGACTCATGATCCATCTTGACCATTTTCAGCACCAACATGATATAATGATGGATGATGAGGAAATGTTCAACCAAAAGAGCTTCGTAGCATGTAGAATTTGAGCAAGCATTGCAATGTCCATGTTGGTGCAGAATCTGATTGATGTCGGATCGAACTAAAGTTGAGGAAGAAGAGATCGTCGTTGGTGACCTGCAAAATAAAGTTCCATTCGAAATTGATGGTGGTGGTTCCGGTAGAATCCTCCGACAATCAAGTCAATTCTTTTGACCAATAGAAATGGAGTGCTCAGAGAAGAATTTCGCAGAATTTTGGAAAGAAGAAGAGAGTTTCGAGAAAATGTATCTGAAGGATTTCTTTTATAGATGGAGCCCGAAGTAGACTAATAGTGACAGCCATAGTCGTTTGATAGCTGACCGCTCAGAGCTACATGAGAGGGACGTCACCTACAGCAGACTGATAGTGACAGCCATAGCCGTCCGATAGCTAGCCGCTCAAGGCCGCGTGAGAGGGGTGCCGCCTGCAGCAGACTAATAGTGACAGCCATAGCCATTCGATAGCTGATCGCTCAGGACCGCATGAGAGGGGGTGCCGCCTGCAGCAGACTGATAGTGACAGCCGTAGCCATCCGATAGCTGATCACTTAGGATCACATAAGTGGGGCGCCGCCTGCAGCAGATTGATAGTGACAATTATAGCCATCCGGTACTAAGCCGCTCAAGGCCACATGGAGGGGTGAAGAGCTCTGATGTATGTTAATTTCAGAGAAGTTCGGACTCTTAAAGGAAATACGTCTAGAGAGGATCATCCGGAAGGAATGCTACTTGAAATCTAAAAGTAATCCACTGAAGAAATTCGGATGAAGTTCGATTGATGAAGAAGTCCAGAAGAAGTCTGACTGGTGGAGAAGTTCGACTGAAGGAGAAGTCCGAAAGAGATTTGGCTCATGATGGAATTCGATTGAAGGAGAAGTCTGAAAGAAGTTCGGTTGATGGAGAAATCTGATTGAAGGAAAAATCTGAAAGGAGTTCGGCTCCTTGAGGAATCCGATTGAAGGAAAAGTCTAGAAGGAGTTGGGCTCCTGAAGGAATCCAATTGAAGCAGAAGTCTGAGGGTAGTTTGGCTCCTGGAGGAATCTGACTGAGGGAGAAGTTCGGCTCCTGGAGGAATCCGATTGAAGTAGAAGTTCGGAAGGAGTTCGACTCCTGGAGGGGTCCGACTAGGACTCGACCGCTGAAGGAGTTCGGCCGCTGGACGAGTTTGGCTAGGGTTCGATCGCTGAGGAGTTCGACCGGCTGAAGAAGTTTGGCTAAGGCTTGGCCGCTGGAGGAGTTCGGCTGGGGTCTGGCCACTGGAGAAGAATTTTCGATCGAAGCTCTTTCATGATTACCAGTTGTATTAGGCTAAGCATCAGGCTGGACTTCGATGGGAGTAGAATTTATCCCCAACAAAAAGTAATCTGCTGGAGGAATCCGGATGGAGTTCGATTGATGGAGAAGTCTAGGAGTCTAATTGGTGGAGAAGTTCGACTGAAGAAAAAGTTCAAAAGGGGTTCGGCTCTTGGAGGAATTTGACTGAAGGAGAAGTTCGAAAGAAGTTCGACTGATGAAGCAATCTGACTGAAGGAGAAATTCGGAAGAAGTTTGGCTTCTTGAGAAATCTGACTGAAGGAGAAGTCCGGAAGGAGTTGGGCTCTTGAAAGAATCCGATTGAAGTAGAAGTATGGGGGGAGTTCGACTCCTGGAGGAATCCGATTGAGGAAGAAGTCCAGAGAAAGTTTGGCTCCTGAAGAAATCCGATTGAAGTAGAAGTTCGGAGGGAGTTCGGCTCTTGGAGGGGTCGGCTAGGGCTCGACCATTGAAGGAGTTCGGCTGGGGTTTGACCACTGGATGAGTTTGACTGAGGTTTGATCGTTGAGGAGTTCGGCCGGCTAAAGAAGTTCGGCTAAGGCTTGGCTGTTGGAGGAGTTCGACCACTGGAGGAGTTCGATTGGGGTTCGATCGCTGAAGAGTTCAGCCTATCGAAGGAGTTCAGCTAAGGCTTGACTGCTGGAGGAGTTCAACTGGGGTCCGACCGCTGGAGAAGAATTCTTGATCGCATCTCTTCCATGATTATCGATTGCATTAGGCTAAATATTAGGCTGGACTTTGGTGGGAGCAGAGTTTATCTTCAATAATAGTCCCCCCACTTCCGAGTTTGAAATTCGAAGGAAGGGAGTACAAAAAAGGTGATTGTCAAAGTCCTCTTTCGGGCTCTGCATCTGTTTAGGTTGAAGCTTGGAGGAGATCTTATCTTCAATCGAGGTTGAAAGAGATCTTATCTCCAGCCAAGATTGAAGGAGATCTTATCTCCTATTGAAGGGTTAGAGCTCGGAGGAGATCTCATCTCCAACCGAGGTTGAAGTTGAAGCTTGGGAAAGATTTTATTTTCAGTCGAGATTAAAGGAGATCTTATCTCCTATTGAAGGATTGAAGTTTGGAGGAGATCTTATCTCCAACCGAGGTTGAAGGAGATCTTATCTTCTGTTGACGTTGGTGTTGAAGCTCGGAAGAGATCTCATCTCCAGACGAGATTGAAGTTGAAGCTCGGAAAAGATCTTATCTCCAGTCTGAGGTTGAAGGAGTTCTATTGAGATTGGTGTTGAAGCTCGAAAGAAATCTTATCTTCAGTCGAGATTGAAGTTGAAGTTCGGAGGAGATCTTCAGTCTGAGGTTGAAGGAGATCTTATCTCTTGTTGAGGTTAGCGTTGAAGTTCGGAGGAGATCTCATCTTCAGTTGAGGTTAAAGTTGAAGCTCGGAAGAAATCTTATCTCCAGTCTGAGGTTGAGGGAGATCTTATCTTCTGTTGAGATTGGCATTAAAGCTTAAGGAAGATCTTATCTCCAACCGAGGTTGAATTTGAAGCTCGGAGGAGATCTTATCTCCAGTTTGAGAGGTTGAAGGAGATCTTATCTCCTGTTGAGATTGGCATTGAAGTTCAGGGGAGACCTTATCTCCAATTGAGGTTAAAGTTGAAGCTCGGGAGAGATCTTATCTTCAGCCGAGATTGAAGAAGATCTTATCTCCTATTGAAGAATTGGAGCTCGGAGGAGATCTTATCTCTAGCCGAGGTTGAAGAGATCTTATCTTCTATTGACGTTAGCGTTGAAGCTCGAGGAAGATCTTATCTTCAATCGAGATTGAAGTTAAAGCTCGGGGGAGACCTTATCTTCAGTCAAGGTTGAAGAAGATCTTATCTCCAATCGAGGTTGAAGTTGAAGCTCGAAGGAGATCTCATCTCCAACCAAGGTTGAAGGAGATCTCATCTTCTGTTGAAGAATTGAAGCTCGGGAGAAATCTTATCTCCAACCGAGGTTGAAGGAGATCTTATCTCCTGTTGAAGTTTACATTGAAGCTCGAGAAAGATCTTATCTCTAACCGAGGTTGAAGAAGATCTTATCTCTTATTAAAGGATTGGAGCTCGGGGAAGATCTTATCTTCAATCGAGATTGAAGAAGATCCTATCTCTTGTTGAGGTTGGCGTTGAAGTTCGGAGGAGATCTTATCTCCAGTCGAGATTGAAGGAGATCTTATCTCTTATTGAAGGAAGGATTGGAGATTGAAGGATTGGAGCTCGAAGGAGATCTTATCTCTAGTTGAGGTTAAAGTTGAAGCTTGGAGGATATCTTATCTCCAACCGAGATTGAAGGAGATCTTATCTCCTGTTGAGGTTGATGTTGAAGCTCGGAAGAGATCTTATTTCTAGTCGAGGTTGAAGGAGATCTTATCTTCAATCGAGATTGAAGGAGATCTTATCTCTTATTGAAGGATTGGAGTTTGGAGGAGATCTTATCTTCGACCGAGGTTGAAGGAGATCTTATCTTCTGTTGATGTTGAAGTTAAAACTCGGGGAAGATCTTATCTCCAGTCGAGGTTGAAGAAAATCTTATCTCCTTTTGAGGTTGATGTTGAAGCTCGGTGGAGATCTTATCTCCAGTCGAGATTGAAGATCTTATCTTTTGTTGAAGTATTAGAGCTCGAAAAAGATCTTATCTTCAGCCAAGGTTGAAGAAGATCTTATTCCTATTGAAGGGTTGGAGCTCGGGGAAGATCTCATTTCCAGTCGAGGTTGAAGGAGATCTTATCTCCTATCGAAGGGTTGGAGCTCGAAGGAGATCTCATCTACAGTCGAGGTTGAAGTTGAAGCTCGGAGGAGATCTTATCTCCAGTCGAGGTTGAAGGAGATCTTATCTCTTGTTGAAGGATTGGAGCTCAGAGGAGATCTTATCTCCAATCGAGGTTGAAGAAGATCTTATCTCCTATTGATGTTGGCATTGAAGCTCAGAGGAGATCTCATTTTCAGTCGAGATTGAATTTGAAGCTTGATGAAGATCTTATCTCTAGTCTGAGGTTGAAAGAGATCTTATCTCCTGTTGAGGTTGGCGTTGAAGCTCGAGGAAGATTTTATCTCCAATCGAGGTTAAAGAAAATCTTATCTTCTTTTGAAGAGTTGGAGCTCGGGGGAGATCTTATCTCCAACCGAGGTTGAAGGAGATCTTATTTTCTATTGAGGTTGATGTTGAAGCTCGGAGGAGATCTTATCTCCAGCCGAGGTTAAAGAAGATCTTATCTCCTATTGAGATTGATGTTGGAGCTCAGGAGAGATCTTATCTCCAACCGAGGTTGGATGAGATTTTATCTCCTGTTGAAGGATTAGAGCTTGAGAAAGATTTTTTCTCCAATCAAGGTTGAAGGAGATCTTTTCTCACCTTGTCTAAAATGAACAAGGCCTTCGATTTTGCTCACGTTAGGATGAGATTCTCCTCCTATTCCTAACGGACTGTAGGGACACATAAGGGCTATTGTCAGGGCCTCTTCTCTCATCTCGTCTAAAATGAATGAGACCTTTAACTTTGCTCATGTTAGGACGAGGTTCTTTTCCTGTTTCTAATGAACTGTAGGGGCACATTAAGACCGTTGTTGGGGCCTTTTTCTTCATCTCGTCTAAAATGAACGAGGCTTTCGACTTTGCTCACGTTAGGATGAGGTTCTCCTCTATTCTTAACGGACTGTAGGGGTACATTAGGACTATTGTCGGAACCTCTTCTCTCATCTCATCTAAAATGAACGAGGCCTTCGACTTTGCTCACGTTAGGATGAGGTTCTCCTTCTATTTCTAATAGACTGTAGGAGCACATTAGGGCCGTTGTCGGGGTCTCTTCTCTCATCTCATCTAAAATGAATGAGGCCTTCAACTTTGCTCATGTTAGGATGAGGTTCTCCTTCTATTCCTAATATGGCCACTATTGATTGTTTCTTTCCTATCATCACATAGTTTTTGCACCAAGAAATAATAATATTGAAATGAAGGAGTTTTATTGAAGAAAAATTACTGATAGTATATCCTCAAATTTTTTGAGTTTCAAGATCGTAGGAGTGTTGTTCCTCCGAGCTCATTCAGACGATAAACTCTGGGCCGAATGACCTCCACCACTTCATACGGGCTTTCCCAATTTGGGGCAAGATTTTCTTGGCTCTGAGGTTGAGAGATGACGGCTCGTCGAAGCACTAAGTTCTTCACTCTGAATATTTTACTTTTGACTCTGGTGTTATAGTATCGGATCATTCTTTGTCTGTAGGCCATCATCCAAACCTGGGCTTCCTCTCTTTTTTCTTCTAGCAGATCGAGGTTGACTCTGAGATCCTGTGGGTTATGCTGCTCATTGAAGGCCATGATCCATGCTAATGGAAGTTTAAGCTCGATTGATATGACTGCCTCCATTCCAAAGGCCAAGTCTAATGATGTTTCTTCAATCGGTAGCCTTTGAGTAGTTCAGTACGCTCAGAGGATGTGGTAGAATTTATCCACTCAGACCCTCTTTGCTCTATCGAGCCTTATCTTGATGCCTTGCAGCAGGGTCTAATTGGTCACTTCAACTTTTTTATTTGCCTGTGGATGAGCTATTGATATGAAGTGATGGAAGATATTTAAATCTTTGCAGAATTCGATGAACCTCGTCCTAGCGAACTATCATCCATTATCTGTTATGAAAGTTTAGGACAGACCGAACCGACAGACGATTGATTTTCAGATGAAGTCCTATATCTTGATCTCGATAATTTTTGCTAGTGGTTCAGCTTCGATCCATTTGGTGAAGTAGTCGATCGCGATCAGGAGAAACTTTCGTTGTCTGGATGCTATCAAAAAAGGGTCAAGTATATCCATTACCCATAGCGCAAATGATCAAGATGCACTTAGTAGAGTAAGCTCGAAGGTCGGTTGTCTTTATATGTTTGCATTCTTCTAACAGCGGTCATATTTTTGACATACTTCATAGAGTCGTGGTACAAGGTCGGTCAATAGTATCCTTACTGAAGTAGTTTTTATGATAGGAACCTGGCTCCTGCATGACTTTTATAAATTTTTTTATGCACTTTTCATAATGCAGAGTCGGCCTCTGAAGGTCGGAGATATCTCAGCAGTGGTAGCGAATATGATCTCTTATACAACTTGCCTTCATATAAAACGTATCGAAAGACTTGATTCCTCAATTTTTGAGTTTCTTTCGGATCATGAGGAAGAACTCCCTCTTTGAGATAGGCAGCTAATGGGTCAATCTAGCTCAGCTCGAGCTTCGTCTGCATAACGAACTGTGATTTCTCTAAGTTTAGGCATTTTAGAGTCTAAAAAAATACTTCTTTGGACAGTTCGACTGGAGTTAAAATGGCTAATTTAGAGAGAAGATCGGCTCTTGTATTTTCTACTTTTGGAATCTATCGAATGCCAAAACTGCTAAAGGTTGGAGTCAAATCCTTTACTTTCTCAAGGTATTTTATCATACTTTTCTTCCGTACTTCATAGTTGCCACTAACTTGGCCGACCACTAATTAAAAATCATTGTAGACTTGAAGTTGATCTACTTTTAACTCTCTTGCTATTTTTAATCCGACGATTAATGCTTCATATTCGGTCCCATTATTAGTTGTAGAAAATTTGAAGCATGGCGCGTACTCGACGACGACTCTCTCGGGGCTAACTAAGACTAACCCCGCACCTGCTCCAATGGAGTTGGACGAACCATCCACGTATAGAGCCCAAAAATCTTTGAAAAGGTTGGCACTCTCTTCGGAGAGATTCGGTTGCGACAGTAGAGCACCGATCTCATTTTGTTCAAGCTCAACATCATCTAGAATGGTACATTCTACTATAAAATCTATCGATATCTAGATTTTGATCGATGGCCGGGATCGATAGTTATTGTCAAATTTCATGAGCTTGATTGTCCATTTTACGATTCTTCCAGAAGTGTCCGTTCGATGAAGAACTATTTTTATTGATTGATCCGTGAGGACTGTTATGGTATGCCTTTGAAAGTAAGGTCGGAGTCTCCTGACAGCAATTAGAAGAGAATAAATCAATTTTTCTAGCTTAGAGTACCTGATCTCTGCATCCCGCAGGATCCGACTTACGTAGTAGATCGATCGCTACATCTTCGCTACCTCCTTGATCAGGACTGCTGCTAAGGCCGCCGAAAAGACTTCTAGATATCGAAATAATTCTTCTCCCAGTTCGGACTTTATCAATAGTGGGGATGAGCCGAGATAGTTTTTAAGCTTCTCAAACATCCATTGACATTCCATCGTTCAACGGAAGTTCTTTAGTTGCCTGAGAATTTGGAAGAAGGGCATGCATCGTTCGACCGATCTTGAGATGAAGCAATTCAGGAATGCCACTTTTTTGGTTAGATGCTGAACTTTTTTGATTATTTTTAGAGCGGTCATCTCCTGAATAGCTCAAATTTTTTCTAAATTTATTTCAATCCCACGCCTTGACACCATAAATCTTAGAAACTTTTTTGAGGTCATACCAAAGACGCACTTAGTTGGATTTAGCTTCATCTTGTGCTTTCTAAGTATACTGAAAGTCTCTTCGAGATCGGCGAGATGGTTTATAGAAGCTCAACTTTTGACGAGCATGTCATCCACATACACCTCCATATTGCAGTCGATCTGTTCATTGAAGATCTTGTTGATCAGGCGCTGTTATGTTGCCTCTACATTCTTGAGCTCAAAAGGCATAACCCTGTAACAGTAAAGACCATGGTTAGTAATAAAAGTAATTTTTTTTTCGTCCTCCGACGCCATCCATATCTGATTATAGTCAAAGAAGGCATCCATGAAGGTGAGGAGCTCGTGACTCGAGGTTGCATCTATCAGTTGATCAATCATGGAAAGAGGGTAGCAGTTCTTTGGTGCAGAATCTGATCGATGCCGGATCGAGCTAGAGTTGAGAAAAAAGAGATCACCGTCGGTGATCTATAAAATAAAGTTCCACTTAAAATCGATGGTGGTGGCTCTGACAGGATCCTCTGACGATCAAGTCAGCTCTTCTGGCCAATAGAAATGAAGTGCTCAGAAAAGAGTTTCACAGAGTTTTAGAAAGGAGAAGAGAGCTTTGAGAAAACATATCTGGAGGATTCCTTTTATAGATGGAGCCTAGAGTAGACTGATAGTGACAGCCATAGCCGTTCGGTAGCTGGCTGCTCGGGATCGTGTGAGAGCGGCATCACTTGCAGCAGACTGATAGTGACAGTCGTAGTCGTCTGATAGCTGACCGCTCAGGACCGCGTGAGTGGAGTGCCATCTACAGTAGATTGATAGTGACAGCTATAGTCGTCCGATACTGAACTGCTCGGAGCCACGTAGAGAGATGAAGAGCTTTGACGTATGTCAATTTCAGAGAAGTTCGAACTTCTAAAGGAAATACGACTAGAGGGGATCATCCGGAAGGAATGCTACTTAAAATTTGAAAGTAATCTACTGAAGAAATTCGGATGGAGTTTGACTGATGAAAAAGTCCAAAAGGAGTCTAACTGGTGGAGAAGTTCGGCTGAAGAGAAGTCCGAAAGGAGTTTGGCTCTTGAAAAAATTCTACTGAAGGAGAAGTCCGGAAGGAGTTCAGCTAATGAAAAAATCTAACTGAAGGAGAAATTCGTAAGGAGTTCGACTCCTTGAGGAATCTGACCGAAGAAGAAGTCCGGAAGGAGTTGGGCTCCTGGAGAAATCCGATTGAAGTAGAAGTTTGGGGGAGTTTGGCTCCTGGAAGAATCCGATTGAGGGAGAAGTTTGGCTCTTAGAGGAATTCGATTGAAGTAGAAGTCCGGAGAAAGTTCAGCTCCTAGAGGGGTCTGGCTAGGGCTCGGTCACTGAAAGAGTTCGACTGAGGTTCAGCCGCTGGAGGAGTTCGGCTGGGATTCGGTCGTTGAGGAGTTCGGTCGGCTGAAGAAGTTTGGCTAAGGCTTAGCTGCTGAAGGAGTTCGGTTGGAATTCGGTCGCTGAAGAGTTTGGCTAAGACTTGGCTACTGGAGGAGTTCGGCTGGGGTCTGACCGCTGGAGGAGAATTTTCAATCGAAATTCTTCCGTGATTATCAGTTGCATTAGACTAAGCATCGGGCTGAACTTCAGCGGGAGCGAAATTTATCCTCAACAGTCCGATTAGTATTAAAGACTTAAATCATGAAAGTGATGCACATTTAATGGATTGCAAGGTGTTGAATGGATCAACAATTCATCATACTATTCTCCTTCATACATCTAAATCATCTATAGTTTTTGTACTTATTACTTCCATTGTGATCACTTTCATCTACTTGCATATGTGCTCGTTAATAATTGGTGACAAATTGAGCAACGGAGAGCGATCTGTCAGAATAACTTTGTAGCACTTGAATTGATCAAATAAACAATTAGAATACCAGGTCAATAGAATTTATTGAGAAAACATGATAAGTGCTTAAGAGAAGATCAAATTTTGTCTTTGGCCTAGCCTCCCCTTTGTCAAAGTTGAAATTTGAGCAAAGGAAAGCTACTGAAGGATTCCAAATTGTTGGATGACAATTGCTAGGACATTAGGTGTAGCACTTGAATTCAAACAAATAATTAGAATATCAGATCAATAGAATTTATGGAAAAAATATGGTAAACGCTTGAAAAGAAGATCAAATTTTGCTTTTTCAACCGGACCTCCGCTGCCGTCAAAGTTCAAATTTGAGCAAAGAAAAGCTGCTAAAGGATTCCACATTGTTGGATGTCCATTGCTAAGATGTTAAGTGCAGCACCAAGTACTTCAAGCGGCAATTTTGACAAGCATAAGGCAAAGAATCAGAAAGGTAGCATTCTCCTCTTAGACCAAGCGTCAAAACTACATAAATATTGTAAATGTTAAAATGAGGAACATAGTTTTAGAAAAGTAACCAATTGTTGTTGGAATAAGTTGCTTATATATAAACAAGGAAATCTTTTGAAGAATTTCAAACTTTTGGAGGATAATTATGGAAAAATATAAGTGCGGCACCGGAAACTCCACATTTCTATGCTGAAAAGTTTAGGACAAGGATGAATAAATTGCATGCTTCTCTTGCATGAGCAAGATAATGCCATTACCAAAGCTAAAATAAAGTATTATAAATGATAAAATTAGATGCAACTGCATGCATCATACGATTTTTAAGAAGCATCTAGCCTTTGTTAGATAGGATTTTTAGATTTAAACAGAAGAAAACCACCAAAGGAATCCAAAATTTTGTTGCAAATTATAAGCACATGCAAGCACAATGCGGAATATTTTAGAACAAGGATGAGAGAAGAGGTGAACGCGGATATGAGTTTTAGAATGCTGATCTGAAGACTAAATAAATATTAATAAAAGCTACAGCAAGGTGAATAACATGATCAACTTTGTTAGAGAAGCAACTAATCTTTCTTGGAATGTGAATTTCACTTTAGCAAAGGAAAATTTCTGAAAAATTTTAAAGTTTTGATGTGAAAGCAGAAAATTTCAGAAAGAAGGATGAACAAAAGGTGAACTTATAACTGTGAAATAACATAGCATGCTCCTTTCTCCTGAATGAGACGATGCTGATCTCAGAACTATGGAAGTAGTAAACATGATACAACTAGGTGGGTCACCTGATAAACTTTCTAGAAGCACCTACCTTTTGTCAAAAGTGCAATACGGAATACTTTGAACAGATGCATGGAAAAATTCTACAAGAAGAGGTGCACGTATGCCTGAAATACGGGAAATACGACATGCTTCTCTCTCATTCAGTCATTTGTGAGAAAATGCTGATCTCAAAAATAAACTAAAATATTAGAAATGTTACAATTTGTCCACTACCCCATATGTCCGTGCATCAGGTGCATTCTAGAGCCTTGATGCTGCACCACGTATTAACTGGTAATTTACAGGCTATACCACGTATGGTAGGGACTAGGGGGTTCAAATGAATTTAGCAACTTGAGCTCGGGTTAGAAGAAAGTCAAATGAAACTTGACTCGAAATAAATAAAACATTAAAAATTAATTTCATGTTGAGTCAAAAACTAATCCAGCTCGATCAAGCTTAAGGCTCAAATATAATGAAATTATGTATATAAAATTTATTTTATTTATAATAGTCATTGAATTAAAGTTTTAATTGCCTTTCTGTTTTTGGATCACTTAAATATTAATTTAGACTTGAAAGAAACGTTGTAGAGCAATATGGGTCAACCACCATTGATTGGTGGGAACACGGGCCCGTGAATTAATTGCCTCTCCGTCCTTCCGCGTGTCCTCTCCATTTCTTGAACGTGCAGAGAAGCCTATTCAATGTCAATAAATACGTGGCACGACCTAAAACCAGCAGGAATGCAGGATTATGCGAAGAAAAGGTGACCATATATCTTGAAGGGAAATCGGGTTGCTGATCACCCTTGCTAAATCTAAATTGTCCCGTTGCCAAGGACCGCAATCAATGTGCACCAGCAGCAGATGGGCGTCGCTTTTGAGAGGCTGTAATGAGCTCGACCCCAATCCTACGCAAGACACGAGACACACAAATCCAATCTCAGTTCACTTGAACGAAGCAAAACGAATCCGGTGGGGTGGGGTGGCCTCTCGTATTTATGATATTCAGCGTGTCTACCCTCAAATATATTAATAGCTACTGCCTTCATTTTGCGTCTTTACTTGTCCTGTATAGTCTACATGATCCTTCAGCACTTCACGCCAAGGTCTGGAATCTCGCTCCCTGAGTACCGGATGCTCTCACTTCTATCATTCCCTCACTGCTCTGTCTATATGAGGATTGCAACGCGAGTCTATCTGCATTGCGTTGCTATAGTAGCGTTCCGCCATAGAAAGTAGTCTCATCATAGTCACTATTTGTACTGCGATCGCGAATGACTCTCGGTCTTGGTAAAATTCATGATAACACATCAACACATGAGCGTGGAAGATTGCTCCCAACTTGCATGCCATGAAATCGTACAAGAACCGAGTCTTTCACTAGTTCCATTCTTTACCTGGTCCGATATCACAAATGATAATCACCAGTATCAGACCGAATTAATAATTCAAGTAAGTAGACGCATTTACATGACAATTTAGGGTATCCATAAAATGTATAACATCCAGAGCACGCGGAAGTTCTCCTTCAGTAGATCCCTTCAGTTCCTTTGAGAAGGATAATCTCACCGGAGACAAGGCGTCTAACGGCTATGTGCGCACAACCAATTGCAGATTGTTGTATTACTAGTTACGACAAAAAAGGATTTTTAATGCCGCGGCGGATTTAAAGATAATCTCTTCAAATCTCTGCAACACTCAATCGTACATTGTCTCTTTAGAAGACCTCAATGCCACAATATTATGCACTACTCCCTTTTTCAGTGAGACCTTGCTTTCTGCAGTACATCCCCTGAGCAATAGGACATAGAACTAACAGTTTTAATTGCTCTTCAATCTTGCGTGATCCAGCTCCGTTACTTTGCATTGCGAATGGGCCAGGTGCGCCAATTAAAGATGAACACACAATCGCAGCTGTATTCTAGAACTTATGTAGATCAAAGCCCAGTTTCACGGTACCCTGACAGGGACTCCGCAATCATAAGTCAACCCACAAAGTGTTCATTACAGCATGACGATTTTGTCATTGATGTAGGAGGAAACCTTGATACGGCAATTTGGACGCCTCTTGCCTATAAATTAAACAATAGTACGATCTTGTCTCTTGAGAAGCATAGTACGCATCTCATGATGGAGATCGAGGATCATTCACACCCAAAGCTTGATTTTAAATCAACATATCTTCGTATCCCTAGGGTCCATGCTGAGTTCCCTCACCCCCAGCGAATAATTCGTCGCTTATCTGTGTGATGTCTTTCTGGATAAGACGCCCAGGTTACGCTGCAGTGCTGGCAGAGGAAACCCTGAGCTAGTGGCCGTGGGGCACTTTCAGGGCTATTCAGGGCAACCAGCTGGGAGTCAACCGCATCTGCTTGGCTTTTTAGGGATAGACTGTGACTGGATGATGGTGTGCCAAGATGGAAATGCATTCATGTGGAGAATGAGCTCTCACTACCAGCTCGAAATCCATTCCAGTGTTTTGGTCGTTTCGCCTTAGTTGTTTTGTATTAGAATTCTATCTCCAAGCATAAACTTACTAGACGATCACCTGATCTCCATTTTAAACCTGTTACCTCTCTGCTTTTTGAAGGATCGGATAGTGAACCAGTGCTATTAATATGAGAGTAACATGGTGTCGCTCTGGCTTTGCTTCTTTTTCTTTTTTCTCCTCGCTCCGATCGAATACAAGCGAACAAGGACTCGTGATGCTTCAGACAGCAAAGGGCCAGATTGCTTTGGCTCTTTCTCTCTTCAGCAACAAATATATAGCACAACTAACTGCAGAATGCATCTTTAGAATAAAAAAAAATCACGTACCTGTTGGGCTAATATGCTCATATGTGGGGCAAATTTCTGTAGATATCCGGCGAACGGGTGCCTATTGTCCTAAGGTTTCTCCCTCACGGGGCCTTTTTTTTACAATCTTTGTTTGTCTAGTGGAGCAGTTAGAGTCAAACGTATGGGTGGCCATCGCATCCCATCCATTTCCGCGCTCCCTGGAGAATCGTGCACGTTCGATATATGAAGATAAATAGCCGTTGACGCTGAATAAAACAGCAAACCCTAGCATATGAAAATAATAAGTTTGTCACATGAGTGTACAGGTTCTTCCGTTCTTAAATGATAACCGCGAGATCGCCTCTAGTTTAATCTAAGGTAAACCAGGTAAATGTCCATGAGCTGCACAGATTAAATTGACTGTCAATCATTTCCATGTGATCCCCCTGAAAAGCTAAGAACGCGCTAAGATGCCTATTTAACGACCACATTTTACCTGGTTGGAGAAAACCACCTCAAGTTCCTAATCGGAGCTACTACTTTTGCTAGTCTTCACAACTAGCCGCATCAACAACTCTTCTCTGTTTTCAAGTGCTGGTGGCATTCCCGCTGACAGTCATGCCTCTGTCTCGATATGATGATTGCCAAAAAAAAAAAATGATGTTAGATCCACTCACCTTTTGGCTCGAGCAAGATCTTATTCAACAGCTGCAAGGGTAGATGCAGACCGATTCTAACACATCACCATCATAGGATCAACGATCAGACAATAAATCCGTACTAGTTACCAATATATGTCGTTCATCTTTCCTGAGTCCTGATAGTGAACTTCAAAAACTGGAGTCCGCATTAAACCAATACCATGTTGTCACCCAGCTAGTGATGTCAGAGCAATCTCGCATCGATGAATAGATATTTGTATGCTCCTGCATGGGTAGTATTGCCTCAACCATGAGGGATTATAACGCTCTGTACTTATCTCCCTGGATAATGAAAGCTTCACTGCCTGCGTATCTACTAGGCAATAGTTAAACTTGCATGCTAGGGTGATCAGTCTACGTCTCTCTATAAGTTTAAATATATTATTTTGGTCAATGGACACAGATAAGTCCACCTGGATGTTGGGATAAATTCCCGGCTCCCGCGAAGTCTAGCTCGCACGCTCGGGTCGGCTTTACATACCATTCCACATCTCTCGCCATCGTGCCACTAATGCAACTTATAGCCAACGGAAGAGCTTCGACGGACGCGGGTCTTAGCGAACTTCTTACAGTCGGCCGAACTACTTAGCGCGCCCGAGCTCCTTGAACTCCAAGCGGCCAGGACTTTAACGGAATTACCTAGCGGTCCGAACCCTCAGCGGTCGTCTACTCCGACCGATACTCCCAAGCGGCCGTCTTCTTCAGCCCGGCCAAGCTGCTCCAAACTTCTCTACAGCCAAACTCTCCCCGACCGTCCTTTCAGCGGTCGAGCTCCTCCGAACTCGCTTACGACGAGCTGCTCCCAAGCTTTTTCTTCGGGCCGAACTCTCCTATACAAGGTCCGCCTTCCTCTGGATGAACAACGAGACTGGACGGTAGGGCCGCCCACTACTGACGACGCCCACTCTCTTCCGTAACCAGGCCCATGCGCCCAGACTTCCCAGTATAGCTGTCACCACCAATCCCATCGATACAGGCACTACCGAGAACTGACTCCGCCGAACCTCGACGCGATCAGCCAGCTATGCGGCTGCTGCGTCCCACCAACCTTGAAACCGGCGTACCGGCAACCCTCCCCGACTGTAGGAGCACTGACTTCCGTTCGAACCTCGAGCGGCCCGACGGGCGCCCAAAAAAGGCCAAAACGGATCCCGGCTTTCTGCTAGCCTCCTATCTACCAATCAAGAGCTGCCGCTATAAAAGGCCCTCCCTCCAGATATCCGCTAACTCCTAATTCTCGATCGTCTCTAAGCCTCTATCTGCTTCTTTTCTACCTAAGCTGTCCGAACTCATTTATTCGGAAGCCACTCCTCATTCCTCGCTATGGTGCCAGAGCTGACCTTCAGAAGACAAATCCTGGAAATTATGGTGCCTATCGAGAAGCCACCCCTCATCAGCTTGCCGAGAGATGCTGGACTCTATTTTAGGCTAGGTCTCCCCCCGCCCGCGACGCTCACCCGTCCCGCCCCTCCGACCCTCCACGCGACCTCCAATGCACATCAGTCTTCTGCAACCAACAACTCAATGTGACGCTAGAGGCAAAGGACATGAAGCCTCCGAGGTTTCTCTTATTTTTAAAGGAATGGACCCTCGAACGATGATTTTTTCTTATCCCCCTTCGAAGATCTCCTTTGCCTCTTCCGTAAGAGAAAATGCCTCCAGGAGAGCTTCGGCATCTCGCGCGACCAGCTCCGTTCAAGCCCAGGTCAGACCCAGTTTTCACATTGAAGCCTCGCGTAGACGTTGGAGCAGTATCAACCGCTTGGTCCTGGGATCCGTGGCCCCGTCAGAGATGATGCTGGGCCGGAGATGCGACATACTCCAATGGGACTTTGCCACAAACCTGCCACTGATGACGCGGGGGAAACCGACCTTAGGAAGAGCCATCTGGGCATACCAATTCGCCCTTAAGGAATGGAGATCGGAGAGCAGAAGTTCTCCTCGGATTGCACGGTGGTCTCACGGAAAAAACATGGACGAGTAAGTTCCGCGCTCGAAGTTCCCGACGACCGCCCCAGCGCTGCCCAAGCGTAGGGATCTCTGCTTCCTATCTGAGTATTACTCCTAGGGAAGCTCCGGACAAGAGGGGCAGTGATATCTCCTCGCAGAAGAGTTTTCATGGAGCCGGAATGAAGTTCGGACGCACTTCCACAAAAACCCTCCCCAGCGGAAGCCAAGGCCGTTCCCGAAACTTCCCTTGGAGCTAATCATCAAGGAAGCACCCGCCATGAGCGGGACATAAAAGTTCTCCTGCAGTCTTTTAACCAATCCCGAAACTCCCGACCGCCTCGCCACCAAGGGATGCTGGCCTTCGACAAAAAGGGCCAAAAGAAATAGATAGCGTCTCCCGAAGGTTTCCGCGACATCGCCCTCCTTCCTCTTAACTCTCGAATTCCTCAGTGAAGTTAAGAGCCAGCCGCTCACAAGATTGGAACAGGACTTTGACGTCGTCTCCTCACACTCAGTACGAGCGATTGATATGCACAATAATGCCCCTACCATTGCGACCCCGGCATGACTATTAGGAATACCACCTTTGCCTCCAAGCCTAAATTGAAAGCTCGTTCAAAAGGAGCGGCTGGTGTGAAATTTCTCCGGGCAACCAGCCTTCGAACGACGACAAAAGATCGGCCTCCGTCTGAACGGGTCGCTGCCATAGTCATGAGACCGGTCAAGGTACGGCTATCGGCATTTGCCGCCTAATAAGCCAAGATGACCCGCAAGGTAAGAATCGGCCACCACTACGACGTCATGCATGCCCCTGATGAGGTATTCCATACTCTAGTGTCGTATCAACGTATTCATCGGTTCTCTCAGCCGACAAGAGCTGTTGCATATCAACATTGGGCTCGCAGGCCCCAGCCAGTATATAAGGAGCGGTCGATCCACCCCAAAACATTTATCGTCGTAAGAAGAAACGCGAGCACGGGAACCCCAACAATGCCCCCACACCTTGCTTGAATACGGAGATATGACCTGCTGCCCGTTAACTTTCCTCCGATAATAATTCTTTCACCCGTTTGCCAAATACAATTATAGTTTTTGCATGCAAAACTCATGCCGAATGACAGGACAAAACACAAGCAGTTCAATTATACTTGCGGTTAGCCATCGTATTAGGAAACAGGAAGAGAGAACCTCATTCCGGTAATGCTGGAGCATACAACCTCCGCACCGTAGGAGAGTAATGATTCCTCCCCCCGAGATTCGAAAGCTCGGACCGCAAGGAGATAGATCTCCTCGTTGAGCGCGCACTTCGACCCTCGACTGTTGCAGAGAGACTCCACCAGATCTCCTTCCGAGGAAAAGGGGCTCTTACAGGCCCCGCGAGGAGATAAAGATCTCCCCTGCCAACAACCTTGGCCGCAGGAGATAAAAGATCTCCTTCGAGCGCGCACCTTTCGTCTCGACTGTAGGGAGAATAAGATCTCTCCCGGAGGAATGCTCGACCGTAGGAGGATAAGATCTCCTCCGAGCAACGCTGATCTGGACGTCGTCCGGCTGTTCTATGCAGTGAATCAGATCTCTCTCCGAGTAAAGCTCGGACCTCGCCAGCGAGATAAGATCCCCCGACGCGCGCACTTCCGACCTCAGGTTGCAGTGAGGATAAGATCTTCCCGAGGAATGCTCGATCGCAGGAGATAAGATCTCCTCGATCGCAGCTGCACTTCGACCCTCGACTTCTTGCAGGAGATAAGACTCTTTCCCCACGCAGCTGAATGCACTCGGACCCCGCAGTCGAGATAAAGATCTCCCCCGAGGAAAGCTCGACCGTAGGAGATAAACTTTCCCGAGCCGCGCACTTTGACCTCGGCCCCCTTCTGCTAGGCGAGATATAAATCTCTCAAGCATAAGCTCCCGGCCGTCAGGAGATTAAGCATCTCCCCCCGAGCAACAATCTTCCGACCGCAGCAGATAAACTCTCTTATTCGAATCGCGCGCACTGTCGGACCTCGACTGTAGAGATAAGATCTCCCCCCGAGGACCATGCTCGACCGTAGGAGATAAGATCTCCCCGAGGAAAGGCTCGACCGCAGGAGATAAGATCTCCCCCGAGCGTGCACTGAAAAGACAATCCGGCTGACAGGGAGATCAGATCTCCCCCGAAGGAAAAGCTCGACCGTAGGAGATAGATCTCCCCACGAGCATTGCACTTCGACCTCGACTCGGAGCGAGATAAGTTCTCCCCGAGGGACCATGCTCGACCGTAGGAGATAAGATCTCCCCGAGCGCGCACTTCGAACCTCGCTGCAGAGATAAGATCTCCCTCGGGATTAAACTCGACGTAGGAGATAAATTTTCCCCCGAGCCCAACCAACCTTCGATCGTAGGAGATAAGGATCTACCCCTGATGAAATGCTCGACCGTAGGAGATTAATCTTCCCCCATGAGCGCCGCATCAACCTCGGCGTTTGCAGGAGAATTTAAGATCTCCCCGAGGAAAGCTGCGCCGCACGGAGATAAATCTCCCTCCGAGCGCGCACCTGTGAAACCTCGATTGCAGAGACTCAGGATCTCCCCGAGGAAAGCCTCGGACACGCTACGGAGATATTGAATCTCCCCGAGCACGCACTGCCGGATCGTCGGCTGCAGAGTATAATATTTCTTCCTCCGAGGGGAAGCTCGCCGTGAGAGATAAGATTTCCTCCGACGCTCGCGCACTTCGACCTCGGCTGTAGGATGATAAGACTCCTCCGAGGAAGCTCGATCGCAGGAGATAAGGATCGTCTCCGAGTATGCGACTTCGACCCTCGAGCGCAGGAGATAAGATCTCCTGCCGAGGGAAAGGCTCGGCCCATTGGAGATAAGATCTCCTTCCGACAACACATCGGCCGCAGGAGATAAGGATCTCCTCGAGTCGCCGCACTTGGACCTCGATGCAGGAGATCAGATCTCCCCCCGAGGAAAGCTCGGACACGGTAGTAAGATAAGATCTCCCCCGAGCACGCACTTCGACCTCGGCTGTAGGAGATAAGATCTCCCCGAGGAATGCTCGACCGCAGGAGATAAGATCTTCCCCGAGGAAAGCTCGACCATAGGAGATAAGATCTCCTCCGAGCGTGCACTTCAATCTCGAGGCAACCTCGGCTAGAGATAAGATCTCTCCCGGACGATCGTTGACAACCTCGGACTAGAGATAAGATCTCTCCCGAGCGACCGTGGAACAACCTCGGTTAGGAACAGGAGGAGAACCTCGTCCTAACGCGAGCGACAACCTCGGCTAGAGATAAGATCTCTCTTGAGCGATCGTTGACAACCTCGGTTAGGAACAGAAGGAGAATCTCGTCCTAACGCGAGCAAAGTCGAAGTTAGGAACAGGAGGAGAACCTCATCCTAACGGGAGCACTCGCACCAATCTCGGCTACAGGAGATAAGAACTCCCCCGAGCGACCGGACTGACCACGACTGCAGAGCTTCAACTTTAACCTCGGTCAGATAAGACCTCCCCTGAGTGCCCGGTACAACCTCGGCTAGAAAAAGCAACCGTGTCAACCTCGGTTGGAGAGCTTCAACCACAACCTCGGTCAGAGATAAGATCGGAGATAGCCTCATCCTGAGATCAGATCTCCCCCAAGCATCCGCATCGATCTCAGCTATAGGAGACAATATCGCCCCCGAGGAGTGCAACCTCCGACTTCGATCGTAGCGGACGAAGCCCCCTCAACCTCGATTGGAGATGGGATCTTCTCCAGGCTTCAACTTCGATATTAACTCCAGCTGGAGGCGAGATCCCCCCGAGCTTCGACCTAGACCAGCATAGAGCTCAGAGGAAGACTTCGGCAGTCACCTTTTCTGCACTCCTTTCCTTCGATTTTCGAACTCGGAAGTGGGGGGGCTAGTATTGGGGATAAATCCCGCTCCCGCCGAAGTCTAGCTCGACGCTCGGCCTAATGCAACTTGTAGCCGTGGAAGAGCTTCGACAAACGGATCTTAGCCGAACTCTTACAGTCGGCCGAACTACTTAGTGGTCGAGCTCTTTGGACTCCAAGCGGCCGGGCTTTAACGGAATTACCTAGCGCCCGAACTCCTCAGCGGTCGTCTCTCGGCCGAACTCCCCAAGCGGCCTTCTCTTTAGCCGGCCGAGCTCCTCCAAACTTCTCTACAGCCGAACTCCCCCGAGCCATCCCTTCAGCCGACCGAGCTCCTCCGAACTCCGCTACGGCCAAGCTGCTCCCAAGCTTTCCCTTCGGTCGAACTCTCCTACAAGTCCGAACTTCTTTGGATGAACAATGAGACTGGACGGTATAGCCGCCACTACTGACGATGCCACTCTCTTCGTAACCAGCCCCATGCAGTCCACGACTTGCCAGTATAGCTGTCACCACCAACCCCGCCGCATACGGTACCTACCTGAGAGACTGACTCCGCCGAACCTCGAGCGATCCGTCAGCATGCGGCTGCTGCTGTCATCACCAACCTTGCCGCGTACGGCACCTCCTCGAGAGACTAACTCCGTCGAACCTCGAGCGGCCCGCCAGCATGCGGCTGCAGCCATCACCATCAAGCTCCGCTATAAAAGGGGCCCTCCTCCAGATACGCTAACTCTAATCTCTCTGATCTCTAAGCTCTCCTCTTCTTCTCTAAGCTCCGAAACTCTTTTTCGAGCACTCCATTCCTATTGGCCAGAGCTGACTTGAGCATCGGAGGATCCTGCCGGAGCCACCCCCATCGGCTCCGGACGGGACTCTATTTTGCAGGTCCCCGGCGGTGACCTCAGCGGTCTCGACTCCAGCGACCTCCGGCGACGATCAATTTCTGCACCAACACCTTAGAAAATCTTGCTCCTGGTCATCAGTCAACTTCAGAAGATAATCAAGTCATTTTTTCTCCACCAGTTTTGAACCCCTTTTGCTCACGGTAATAAGTGGAAACATTGGAATGAGATGATCGTAACAATTGTTGTTTTAGGTAAACATATATTGACATCTTCATTTACGATGCAAACCTTTTCCCGTCAAATATAAGCTATAACTTATTTGATATTCTTCAGATACTGAAATAATCCTAACCATCAACCCTTGTCCTAGCTATAGGGTCTTACGATGCTAATGTGCATGAACTTTAAAAACTGGCTTAACTGGATCACATCACTTCCATAAAAACAATTGCTTCTTCTAATACTCTAAAAACATATATAATAATCTTCTAGAACTCATTTCCAGAAAGGCAACAATGGAACCAACATCATTACCAACTTAAAGAAGAGAGATATAAAACTCATAATAGCTGCCCCATTACTCGCTTTTCCAGAATATCCACCAGCAGATTCACAAGCAAGATAAAATATGAAAAAATAAACAAATACATTTGTCAAGGCAACTTTGTGCAAAGTCTAAGACAACATATTTGTAAAATGTCACAGCAGCGATTGGAATAACGAGTTAGAATTTCTCAACCATGGATGATAAAGAAGTTCACTAACAGAAGAAAATGAAACATAATAATCAAAGTCGATTGCATGTATGAGAATTGTTATGAGCATAAGTTGTCTGAGTCACTAGATCCCCGAGCTTGAAAGTAACTTGAGAGATTCTAACTAATCAACATAGGTCAATTAATTTTACCAAAAAAATACAGGTCAGCTAATTTATCTTAATAGAAGCATAATGGTACCATAAGTGGGCTCAAGTATGCGGATTTCACAAGAAGTAACTCATATATGTTAAGACAGTTTGCTCACAAGGGAACATATTTCAGCTCATATTACAAAGTATTCATCCATTGATCAACCCAACAACTTTTATTTTAAGTTTTCATGCTCGATATACTACCAAACTCACATTGACTATTCCTAGCTTCCACACCCAGTTAAAGACGTTTATTTCTTGGAGCAAGAAAATACAAAAGCTGTGCTTGTGAAATCTTTGCTTCTCTGAGCAACACCGAAGTCATCGTGAACCACATTATATTAAGAGTTGCAAATCAACACAAAACATTCAGCCTGTTCTGTTGGTCGTCAGAATTTAATGATGCATGCCTTCCTAGCAGAAGTTTAACCAATCTACCTTTAAAATCTGATTGCTGAAAATTCTGTCTCTACTAGGAGTATCTGTGAGTAATAAAATTAATGCTTTCTCCAGGTAAAGGCAGAGAACCGTAAGTGCTAGAATTAAAAAAGAAAGAAAGAAAGAAAGAAAAATAAATAAAAGCACCCAAATGAGGCTGTTGCATCTAAGGTGCCATGACTGACAGGCATATTACAGGAAAGGAGAATAATTATAATGAAGATAGAAAAATAATGCAGAAACATAAAAATGGATGGGTCTAAATCTATATCGCAAACATATCAAACACTCCTAATCCCAACAAACAAGAGATAAACTGGAGTAAATACGCAATATAAAAATCACTTAAACATCAACCTGATAGATTTTTGTTAGAGAGGTTATGTAAATGGCCAAACAGTTAATAACCAATAAGACTGATGTTTTAGATACTGCCCTGAACAGGACCGTACAAAGCGTACCGTAGTGACTTGGTGGAGAATCAGTATGAAAACCGGGTCTGGTAGCTGGCTCTTGGCTGGACCAGGCGGAAGTGTCTGAATCACTCTCAGTATCGACCAGTATTGAGTGGTACAAGACAGCACGTGCCGGTCCGACACCACTACTGGTCAATACTGATCGCCTGTTTTTTTCTTCATCCAAAATACGGAGAGAGGAAGAGTGAAGGGGAATTGAGCGGAGGAGCTCCATTCCCTCCGGATCTAGCTGTGAAGCGGTGCATTCTAAGACCTAAATCACTTCTGCTAAGGTATTCTACCTTCCCTTCCCCAACTTTTTTGCAAAAAAAAAAATGAAAAAAAGAAAAAAAAGAAAAAAAAAATCATTCTTTTTCTTTTTTTTTACTTATCAGGGAAGGCTTGATAATCGAGAGCAACGCCTTGTTAGCTAAGGGAGGCTTATTCATGCATTAAGAAGGAGGCCACGTTAAAACTTTCCAAAAAAATGATTTATAGACTACAGAACATGCAAACTATGACACGTGGTAATGCATGCAGAATAGAATACATTGTGACATGATATGGATATGCCAAAAATGAGAGAGGATATACTCCAGCTACTGTATGCCAATAAATAAACATACTATTTTATGCATATTCTTTTTTGAAAATAACAAAAAGGCTGATATAATTCCTGCTTGATATAACAACATTCAATATCATAAATTCCAAGATTAATCATCCAATGAAATCTATCATGTGCATCATCAAAATATTAACAAACATCAAAAAAGAAAGAAACTCATCTCCTATCCTCAGGAAACATCCATTTTTTTTTATTGTCAACCGAATATACCAAAATTATACTCCTAAAAAATTACTTCCTAGGAAGAAATTTTTTTTTCACGAACCAAATGAGTCTTTAATAAATGAGATACTTATTAGAAATATTGGACATGTATCTAGATCATTACCAATGCATATCGATATCTTATATGTATTAGACATGGCCATAACACGGAAAATGGAGTATCTGTGCTCCCTAGGGAGCCAAAAAATTGGACTCAACTTGTGGGCGAGTTGACTTCCACGGATCCAAATAGCCCTATGTCCAACGATACGCATCATGAATAAAGTCCACCTAGTGATTGTATATATTTTATGCAGTTGTTTCATGAACTTGTTGGTCTAGGCTTTTAGGCTGAAGTATCTTACTCTCTCTTTTGATGCTTATTGATAAAGGTCTCGGCAGGTTTCGACCTGCAAGAAAAATTGTCATGAGCTTAGGTAATTCTTATGGATTTAACTTTCATTTCCCCAATTTTCTTCAATTTCTTATGCTTTAATTGCTTTATTCTACTTGTTGCATATTAATTGCATGAGATATTTCCCTCTTTTTATTCTTAAGAGATCGATGAATCCCTCCTGATTTGTCTCAAGCTATAATTATTGAGATTTTTCCTTGGGGATTGTGGTTACCCTCCACTTGAAAAAACTAATGTTGGATGCTAACGAGCCTGGCCTATTTTTAAGTATTATAGATCCAAATGGAATTTGTCAAGAAAAAATGTAGTATATAGTAAAAGAATGAAAGAGTATGTAGTATCTCTTTTTATGTAATAGGGACTATACTTTTAGTATTTTTTTTAAAAAAAAAAAAATCTCAAAGAGTAGCAAATTTGGTTGTTATAATTTCGTGACTCTTTTTTAGTATTATCTCAAAAGGTACGAGATCCTTGAATTTAGTAATTTGGATTTACTTTATAACATTTATTCTGGTATATATTATCAGGTATTCTCTACAATCTTTTTGATGTATTCTTATGCCCTTTTTTCTCCTTTTTCCCGTTAAGTAACCAAATTTGCTTGGAAGTTACATTTGTAGATGTTTTGAGAAGTGCGGTAGAAAGTTTTGAGCTTGAAAGTGAAAGAGAAAAAGATGCAGAAATTAGGGGACTTTAAGCTGCCTCACTTCTTCAATTATCCACCCTATTTCATGTAATCTACTAAACCTCTTCATTTTAAATGTGATTCTTTCTAAAGTTCCCGCTATAATTTTTTTAAAATATATTTTTATTGTGTTTAAAATTTAAATTGTGTTAGAAGAATGAAATATCTTTCTTACGATTTGATCTAGCCCACTGATATATTTTTCTCCATTTATGAGGAATGGGGAGGGGGGAGTGTCGACTGCATCTAATCAACAGATGAACAACTTTTTAATTGAAGCTGTTTCCAAAAGTTGAACTCTATTTATCTTGTTGCAAAGTTACTACTGAATGATTTATAATTGGACACTGCCACAAGTTGTACTAAACCTGTATCAGTAAGTAATGCCTTTGACATCAGTGGGATGATTTGTCAATATAAAACCTGGAGTCCTGTTACCATGCATAAGAATCAAAGGTCTGAACCTTAGGCGTTGGACACTGCCACAAGTTATAGTAAATTTGTTTCCTTTATTGGTAAATCTAGTTGACACTTGGCATATAACCGGCCTTCTGCTGAAAATGTCTATCCTCAACCTTTTTCTATGACATTTACTTCCTATGCTTCCAGAGCTTGTGGGGATCGATCGTGGTGTGCTGATGCGTGCCCTGAGATTTACTTGAACAGGAGGGTAAAGCAGCAATTTTCAAGGGAACTTCAACAGACGACGACGGAGTGAACTTCCCTGCTTAAATTATACATATCCTGCGTCCCGACAGCTGGCTAATCATTCCCATTTTCCAACCAAATTCCTGATCCTTAAAAATCTTCGCATTTTATATGTTGCATATCAGACTGACTGATGAATAAAGTGTGTATGAGTAAACATTCACAAAGTATAATTTGTTGATGCTTTAAATCCAAGGAACACGCATACAATTCCAAATCTCATTCCGAAGAATATCAAAGAAGAAGAAGAAGAAAGGCCAGACTGTAGTCTGAGTCAATTCGATGCTTGCGAGTTGTTGGGGACCAGGTTCGTTTCAATTTTAGGCTTCATTATGGTTGCCATTTGTTGCTGTGTGTGGTAGCTGTTCAAATGTGCAAATGAACACCAGACTGGTTTGATTTTTGAACACCTGATCGTTGATTCATCATGTTAGCCGGATTTGAGGTCTGCCCACTAATTATAAACAAGGCATCGGGGCGCCGGCCACGGTTGTATGAGTCATTACTTGTATTCCTTTTCTAGCGTACATTGTGGTTCCATTGGGGAGACAACATTATCTATATGCTCAACTTTAATGGAACTCTTTTGATTGAATTAGATACTACGAGGGATTGACCTGCTCAAAATGCAGCTGTTTGGCACAAATACGTGAATGCTGGCCTTTAACAATTTATTTAGATAATTTTCTCCTTATATTCATTTTCTTGCAGCTGAAATACTTCTTTTTCTATTTAATATTGCAGTAGTCCAAATTAAGGACGGTTACTACCTATATAGTTGCTTGGATCAATTTTAAGCACGAGAACTGCTTTGAAAATTTGTTTCCTTTATTTTGGTGAATTGAGAATTTGTTTGTTGAAACTCTTTTTTTTTCTTTATTAACATACCAATCTACTGTGTTGTTGGGGGTTGTTAATTTGCCGCTCGACTCACCAGCTCGCAACCAGCTGACTGTCGGCCATCGATGATCGTTCGTCGACTGACGATCGATGATAGAAGGACTCGTCGAAGAATCAGCAGCTTGCCGACTTGCCGTTGGTCTGATCGATACATTGACAAGAGTGCCAATACAACAATGGGAGCACCGATATACTGTCATCCGACGGATGTTTGGTTTGACGGACAATGGTCCAAAAGTCTTCCAACCGATCCATCTAAAGCCTCTTGATCGACCATCGATCAGTCTCAAGTTTTTCAACTGATTAGTCGGTATCGAGCCAATTAGTTGACCTAATGGAAGCTCTCTAAATAGCTCATCCAGGCTACGATTGGATTTACAAAATCATACCTAAAAAGGATGGGCAATGACGATTAGTGGATAATTTTAACTATCTACCCACGATCACACTATACCGAAAAAAGAGAGATTCACGTGTCAAGTGGTTATCATCCCGACATCTATAAAAGGAAAATAAACTAACCAGTTTGGGGGGATATTGGAGAATATTAAAAAAGAAAACTCGATCATCCTGTTCTTCATTTTTTCTGTTCGACCAATCCATCCTACTAACTTAAGCATCGGAGGGTCCCCGCCTGAACCAACTTCAGTCAATACGGATTTTTTTTTTAGTAGGTTTTCGACGTTCATTCACAGGCGCAGGTGGATTGACCGTAACAGATTAGCACGTCAGGTAGGGAGAAAAATGATCAGTGAAGTCTGTCATTCATTGCAATGGCGAAAATGCGCACTCACAGCTTACTCAGCTCCGCCAGCCAGTTGTCCCGGTGAGAAGCATTTCTCCCTCCACCATCGATAGTGATGGAACTGAGCTCTTCGTGTACGATAGTCATGACGGATGCACAAGCCCAGCAACTAGCTGCATTGACGCAGTAGGTCTGGATGCTGATGGAGGCTGTTCACAGTCTTCAATAGTAGCTGCATACAGTGATGGAAGGTCTAGCGATGCAGATGGTATCGTCTAGGTATAGTTGTTGCATCTCGAGGCAATCCACCACTTCCTTACTAGAGCGAACATCTCGACATTTCTGCCAGATAAAAACTTCATCTCCTTGCTGGTCGCAAGGAACCATCCGTCCATCGCGATGCTCCATTTTTTCATCTTCCCACTAGAGTCAGCACAAGAAAAAATGGCCATGGGATTCAACCACCTCCTCCTCCACCAGTTTCTTGGGAGGATCAACCTCAGGGACGTCTCATCAGCAACGGTTCGATAACTACGAGCGAAAGCTCAAAAAAATCGATTATCGACTGGCCTGGATCCAGGAGGATGTGACAGAAGGATCCTCCGATGGCCTTCATGTCCAAGCAGCTCCTCCTTTTTTCTCTCATATCTTGAACCACTCGATCCTATCATGGTTGAAGATGCCGGAGGTGGAATCATATGATGGCTCCACCAATCTAGTTGATCATTTTCAGAGCTATAAAGCTCTCATAATGATTCAGGAGGCGAACGACGTCCTTATGTGCATCGGCTTTTTGGTCATCCTATGAAAAGCTGCTCGGGCCTGATATTCCGGACTTCAACCTAAAAGTATCAATTCTTTTCGGTAGATTGATGACTCCTTCATGGCTCACTTTAGCAGTAGTAGAAGGATGCCATGAACTTCTAACACTCTCTTCTCGATCAAGAAAGGAGAGGGAGAAACTCTTCGGGCCTTCGTGATGCATTTTAATGCTACCACGCTTGAGGTTCGAAATCTCAATGAGGATATGGCCATCTCAGTCATAAAGTAGGATTTATGGGATTTATGGTTCACCTACTCGTTGGACAAGAGCCTCCCTTAGACTTATGCTAAACTCCTGGAGCATGCGGATAAATACATCCGTACAGAAAAAGGCATTTCTGGCCGGCACTAATTAAATGAAAGAGGTAAGAAGAAAAAGAAGCAGCGGAAGAATGATGCTTCGGCTGAACCAAACTAGCCCATTTCGAATAGAAAAATGATCTTCTCCTGACTGAACCCAACACCGACCAATATGAAGAGTCAGTATGATACCTACACTCCCCTTTCTGCTCTGTGTGCCTAAATTATGATGGAGATTGAAGGAAAGAATTATCTTTGCCGAACCCCACCAATGAAAAATCGAAGCAAGGATAAAAAAAAGTACTATCGATTTCATCGTGACTACGGCTAGACATCGAACAATGCTTCCAGTTGAAGGATGAGATCGAAGCTCTCATTCGATGAAAATTTTTTGGCAAGTTTTGGCTCGATCATCCAACTTAGCCACCTGTCGATCAATCACCACCGACCTTGGAGGAAATTCATCAAAATCGATCTATAGCCGAGGTGATCAACATGATCTCTGGGCGACCAATAGCCGGAAGGGCAACATTCGAAGAAGAATTGGTCAAGAAATGATGATCCAATGAACCATCTTTTTTTTGGATAATGTTATAAGGAAAATTCAAACTCTCCATGATGATCCTATCATCATCTTGGTGATGATAGCAAATTATGATGTAAAAAAAAAATTTATCGATAATGAAAATTTGACTAATATTTTATTTTACTTTGCTTTTTTTTGAATGAAATTATCGACAGAACGCCTCCGAAGAGTTTCCATCCCTTTGGTTGGATTCAAAGGAGATGTCATTGATGTTGAGGAAGAGATAGATCTTTCATTGACTGTGGGGATAGAACCTCAATAAAGTATTATTGTCTTGACTTTTATGATCGTTAAGATCCCATCGACATACAATGCCATACTTGGAAGATCGAAACTCAACGCCCTTAAGATGATAGTGTCGACATATCATTTACTAGTCTGATTTTTGATCAAGATCAGAGTCGAAGAGATGTGAGGCGACCAACAGATTGCCTGATGTTACCTTGCAATCACTACAAAAAAGAATAAGTCGGAAGATTCTTCACCGCTAGAAGGACTTGATCAGCGGAAAGATGGAAAGCGAGGTGAGTCGGCTGAACAGTTGGTCTTCATCCCATTGCAAGAAAATGACCCAACTAAGATTATTCAAATTGGGTCGCACCTTTAGATGATGGAGCGTGAACAACTGGTTCACCTAGTAAGAGCCAATGCTGATGTATTTGCTTGGTCGACAACCGATATGCCAGGCATACCTCCAAAAATAATCACTTATCGACTAAACGTTAATTCAAATGTCAAGTTGGTGAGATAGAAAAAGCAACCATTCACCTCCGAATGACAGAAGATCATCGATGAAGAGATGGATAAACTCCTCATAGCAGACTTCATCAGAGAGATCCATTACCTCGATTGGCTTGCGAATGTCGTAATGTAAGAAAAGTCAACAGAAAATGATGTATTTGCATTGATTATACTAACTTAAATGAAGCATGTCCAAAGGATAGTTTTTCTCTCCCAAAGATCGATCAGCTGATCGATGCAACATCGAAGCATCGACTCCTAAGTTTCATGGATGCTTTCGCAAGCTACAACCAGATCCGAATGGCATTAGAAGATGAAGAACATACTGCCTTCATCACTGACAAAAAAATTTATTGCCATAAAGTCATGCCGTTCGGACTCAAAAATGCGGGAGCGATTTACCAATGGTTGGTGAACAAAATCTTCAAGCCATAAATTAGGCAGAATATGAAAGTGTATGTCGACGATATGCTAGTAAAAAGTACTTAAAGTCAGGACCATGTTCGAGATTTAGAAGAGGCTTTTGGCACACTCCGACGACATTGGATGAAGCTAAATTCGACGAAATATGCCTTCGGAGTAATGGCCAGAAAGTTTCTTGGTTTCCTCATTTTGCATCAAAGAATCGAGATAAATCTTGAAAAGATAAAAGCGATCGTTGATATAAAACATCCAACTTCAAAGAAAGAGGTGCAATAACTCAACGGAAGAGTCCCCGTGCTTAGCCAATTTATTTTCAAGTTTGCCGAAAGATGTCTTCCATTCTTCAAAGCTCTACAATAGACTAAAGACTTTTCATGGATCGACAAATGCCGATGATCCTTCAAAGAGCTGAAAATGTACTTGATGACTCCATTGCTCGTAAAGCCCATGGAAGGAGAGCTTGTATATTTATATCTGACCATATTCGACAAAGCCATAAGTTTGGTTTTGGTCAGAGAAGATGAAAGTCGGATATAGCACCCTATTTACTATGCAAGTAAAGTGCTTCATAATGCCGAAACTCGATACTCAAGGATGGAGAAGATGATCTATGCCTTGATTATTTCGACGCAATGGCTTCGATCCTACTTTTAAGTCCACACAGTGCATGTTTTAACCAACCAACCTCTGAAGTCGATTCTGCATTGACTAGATACCTCAGGAAGAATGGTGAAATGGATGATAAAGCTTAGCGAATTCAACATCCAATATCATCCTCATCCGTCGATGAAGGCATAGGTTCTAGCTGATTTCATTATTGAATGTACCATCTCGGATGACAAGTCTGATTAAGAAGCAACTCGCGAATCAATGGAAAATACCCCTGAAATCAATCATGAGTTGGTCTGGGTGTTACATGTCGATGGAGCATCAAATGCCCTCGAAAGCGATGCTGGACTTATTTTGGCAAATGCCGATGGAGTAGTCACCGAGTACACTCTTCGATTTAACTTCAAAGCTTCGAACAATCAAGCTGAATATGAAGCTCTCCTTGTCGGCTTGAAAATTGCTAAGGAGCTCGAAGTCGAAGAGCTAAAGATGTTCACCGGCTCCCAACTTATCACGGGACAAATTAAAGATGACTATGAAGCTCGCGATCCAACGATGCAGAGATATTTGGAGAGAGTAAAAGATCAAACTTCTGTCTTCAAATACTTCAACATTTAACACATCCCTAGAGCAGAGAATGCTTGGGTCGATGCATTCTCCGGACTCGTCGTCACCACCCCTAACGAACTTGGTCGAACCTACATCGAGTACCTCGATACACCAAGTATCGAAAAGACGGAAGAGGTATTGCAGATCAATGATGAGTCGAGTTGGATGGATCCAATTATTAGGTATCTGATTGAAGGAATCCATCGAAAGCAAAATGCTTAAGATGGATGGCCTCACAATATGTGATGATGGACGGACGACTCTACAAACGATCCTTCTCCCTCCCACTATTGAAGTGCCTAGGATCTATCGATGCCGACTACGCGCTTTGGGAGGTCCACGAGAAAATCTATGAGAATCATTTGAGGGGCAATTTTCTCGCCTATAAGATCCTTCAGCAAGGATACTACTGGCCAATAATGCAAAAGGATGCAACCAAGTTAGTCCGAAGATGTGAACTATGCCAAAAATATGCCAACATCCAACGTCAACCGACGACACAACTGACGACAATCACAGCTCCATGGCCATTTGCATTGTGGAAGATTGATATACTTAGTTCTTTTCTCTCGACATCCGGATAAAGAAAATTTTTGGTCATCGCAATCGACTATTTTATAAAATGGATGGAGATCGAATCTTTAGCAGAGATTATGGAAAGTAAGATGGAGAACTTCGTTTGAAAATTCATCATTTATAGATTTCGACTTTCATATACTATTATAACCAATAATGATTGACAGTTTGACAATCAAAACTTTAAAGACTTCTGCACGACGTACCATATCGCGTACAAGCTGATATCTATCGGCCATCTACAGTCGAATGGAGAAGTGGAGGTCATGAATCGAACGATCCTCCATGGCTTGAAAATTCGGCTCAATGAGGCCAAAGGTCTTTGGGTGGAAGAATTATTTTCAGTATTATGGGTCTACCGAACAACCTCTCAAGTTCTGACGGTCGAATCTTCCTTTAACCTTGCTTATGGAACAGAGATGGTAATACCTGTCGAGGTCGGATTACCATTAATGATAGTTGAAAAATATGATGAATCAATTAATTTGGATCGTCGAAGGACGAACTTGAATCTGCTTACCAAAGTTCGGCAACAAGCTCAACTTAGAATGGCCGCTTATCAACAACGAGTTGTAAGGTACTACAATCGAAGGGTCAAGCCGAAAAAAATCCATCTAGAAGATTTAGTCCTGCGGAGAGCCGAAGTATTCAAATTGCTGGATCAAGAAAACTCTCTCCTAATTAGAAAGGATCCTATCGAGTGACAGAGATCCTTTGACCTGGAGCATATCGACTCAAAACACTCAACGGAGTCAAAGTTTTCCGAACATGGAATGCTGACAGTCTCAAAGTGTATATTATTAATAAAATTAGCTCTATGTACTTTTGGCAAACATAAAGAATAAAACTATTGCAAAGTTTTCTTCAAAGATATCTCCCCCATAAACAACGATCGATTAATTGACATTTCAGTCGATTGAAAATCGGATGAACTGACCAGATGAGAGTCAGTACAAATTCTAAAATAATGGAGAAAAAATCGACTGACCAACTGTCTGTTAAAATTTATAACCGATCAATTATCGACACATTATGGTCGGTAGGACTCAACAATCGATTGTTAAATGGCAATCATCAATCGAAGTATCATTCGGTGCAGATCTTCGATCGGCGCATCTTGAATGCTTGCCATGGTTAATCAGAAATAAGCCGGCCTCCCACAGTAGAATGATCGACCGACTGGCTTATAAATGGCATTGATGCATAACTTCCTTACGAAATGACAAGGAAAGAAAAGTTTTAAGCTATTGATTGTGAACTAGTTGGCTTATCCCGACTAATAAAGAACATGACCCTTGCCGATTTAGCTATGGCCGGATTGAAGGACGTTTGGCTTGCACACGATCATCATGCACTTTTGTAAATCGATCAAGTGTCGAACGATAAAAGATCTACTGAAGGTCGGTAGGAAATCAATCCATGGTCGATTTATACCCGATCATCAGGCACTTTGATTCAGTTGATAAAAAATCGACTAAAAGTCGATTAGAAATTGACTCAGGATTAGCTTATCCCCGACCTATGAGTATTTTAATAAATGAATAAGTATTGATTAGTTAAAAATTTTTGACTTTAAGTTGGTTAAAAAATTAGCTGATAGTTAGTTATAGAAAATTGATAAAAGATCGGTTAACAATCGATCAATAAAATTTCTATAGATAAACAAATGCAAGTAGAATGCAAACGAAGTTTTCTTTCATTACTGTAAAAAGAAAAGTTACAAAAGTGCACTTTAGTCCTCACAAAAGTTAAGTTTGGACTTCAATCCCAAAAAGAAATAAAAATACAAGTTTATCTATCGATTGGCTGCTCCAGAGCTAGATCGGGAGCAACTTCAATTTTGATAGTCGGTGCAATGTCGATCGATGAAACAGCTTCGATTGGGGTAACCCCTTGGCTCTCTAATAGGACTTTAGCAGCCAATTGAGAGGTTGCATCTATCGGTGCAGAAGAGATCGAAACATTCTCGATCGGAGCGAAAACAACGACGGGAGCGCCGTCTTTTATTAGATCACCAGATGCTTCATCCTCGCCTCTCTCTTTCTCTTCTTCAGCATCGGAGATGCCTCCCTCTTCCTCTTCTTCAGCATCAGGGGTGACAATGCTACTGAGATCAAGGTTACGAAAGAGCTATTGGACAATGTCCCGATCGTCACCAAATCTGATCCAATAGGAAGCTTCACTTCCTTAAAGGATCAAAGTCTTTAGGTTAGTCAAGGCCTTGAATTTTTTGATGCTTAGCTCTTTTGTCCGATCGAGATCCTGCCGTAGAACTTGGATCTCCACCTTGGCCGAAGATGCCCCCTCGTCGGTAGGTTGCCACTTCCGACACCAATCCTCCATCTCTTTGGACCAGTTATCGTGGTCCTTCTTCAGCTTATTTATCTCATGCTTCTTCTTTTTAACACGATTCTCCTGCGCCTTTACTTCCTTCTGAGCCGACTTAAGGTTGGACTAAACTGACTCAAGTTCGGATCTTATTGACCCAAGCTCGACTTTGAGGTGGGAGACTTCATCGAACAAGTTTCTCTTCCGACCAGTCACAACCCTCTCCAATTGCTCCAACCAACGGACTATCAAATCACGTTCGGCATTTACGGCCGACATTGAGTCGGAACATGCATGCCGAAGATTGACCATTCTATGACAGGCCGACTCAAGCTCAATCGTGTTGTGAGCCCACTATTCAAGGAAAGCAAACCAAGTTAGTAAAAAAAAAGAGAACAAAGAGAGGATAGAAGAAGCAGAGAGGCAAATTGCAAATTACCGACTCACTCCGATAAAGGTCGGGTAGAATGATTCGAACAAGTTGGCTAGGGTCCGACTCTTCCTTGACTCCCGATCATTCAGGAGGAGAATGGTGTGAACCAAACTCCTCACCAACTAGAAGTTAGAAAGAGCCGACCCACCTTCAGAAACCCAAACGTCGACTCGTTCAGAGTCCATATAACCATGGCTAGAAGCATCACTCCCAGCCAGTGCAGGAAGAATTGGTGCCTTTCCTTTTCTCTTAGTAGACGATTGCTTGGGAGGCATCGACATCCACTCAGACATGGATGGAGATGATGGATGCCCTCGATAGACTGAAGTCGATCATGGAGTAGGTGTGGAAATAGACGGTTGAGCTTCCAACATAGGAGCAACAGCTGGGGCGTCGATGATGACGATGTCTTCCTTCGACCGCATGATGGCTGGAGGGGATTCGACATAAGTGGTCATCATCGAGGTGCGTAAGGCGATGATGGGAGCGTCGATAGGTCTGAAAGGTGCCACTGAAGGAATGTCGGCAATTGAGGGACCAGCTACCCAACTCTTCTTTGACACACATGATGGACCGATGCTGGATGCCACCCTCTTTCGAGTGGCGAGCTAGCGGACTTCGTTCATAGAGATTCCAAGAGGAAGATGCATCTCTATGAAACTGAACAAGAAATTCGGGTTAATATCAAAAACCTATTGAAGGAAAGAAAATGCAGAACTACGGACACTATATATACCTACGGACGGCGTCAGACTAAGTTTGGCATCATTCAAAGCCTGCTCAGTGATCAAATTTTTCTATGGGTGAACTTTTATATTTTTCAATTGAAGAAAGTCCTTCCGATCGATCAGATCTATCCGACTATTCTCGTTTGGAAGGACATTTGGCTCTCCCCACATCGATGGAAAGTCCTAGAAAGCAGGGGCGAAATAAAGAAGAATTGAGTCTTCCAATGGTGGATGAATGATGAAAGACCAGTAATGAAAGAAAGCCCCCTCTTTGGGATAAAGTATCACCATCTGTCAGCTTTCAGATGGAATCGAAGAGCAAAGAAAGGTTTGAACAAAAAAAGAAGAGGGTTCGTTGGAATTAACTGACACAATAAGGCGAAGGTAATCAAAAGTCGAATAGAATTCGACGCTGGCTGGATCGGACGCACCTGATAGTAATCAAAGATGTTCTGGAGGAACTTAGAAATAGAAAACCTAAGGCCCGACCTAAGGTTCTCTAGATAAAAAGCTATATAACCTGATGGAGGAAAAATCATCCGACTGTCAGGACTAGGAGCCAATAGCTGAAACTCTTTCGGGATCCAATATTGATTCCGAAGTCACTCCACAATTGATGCTGTCAGCACAGATGCTTCAGCTGTCGAACCCCACGATGAACTACTATGGGTATTAGCCATGTATACAACTCGATAAAATAAAATAAAATAAAAAGATGAAAAGGGTATTAAAAAGAAGGTTCGAATCTCGAACCTGAAAGCTAAAAAACAAGGAAATGAACAGATTCTCCAAAAGCTCCTTTTGCTAAAAGCGATAGAAGAAAAATCTACAGGATGGGTCTAGTATTTATAGAACCCATCGATGGTTGTGATGCACAGAAAATTATACCAGATGTTGACACGTGTTGACCGAAGACTGACCGAACGTTAGATCCCTTGAGCCTTGTGATCATGCAACTCCTAATGGCGACTATTCGAATTCCCGAAGTGTTGGCTGCAACCTTCTCAAATATTGCGAAAATCATTAATGGTAGGCGGCAAAATGAAATTCAAGGCGATGCCACGTGTCAACCTCCTGCGTTCGGTGCATCAAGACGAAACATAAAATCACTGCACTGAACTTGAGAGTAGGGGGCAACTATTGAGGATTGTTAATTTGCCGCCCGACTCACCAGCCCATAACCGACTGACCGTCGACCATTGATGGGGTTGATGGTCGTTCGCCAACTGACGATCTACGATAGAAGGACTTGCTGAAGGATCAGCGGCTCACCAACCTACCATTGGTCTGACCGACATATTGACGGGAGCGTCGATACAATAATAGGAGCATCGACATACTTCCATCTGACAGACGTTCAATCTGATAGACGATGGCCCAAAAATCTTTCGACCGATCGGTCTAAAGCCTCATGACCGACCATCGATCAATCTTAAGTCTTCCAACAAACCAATGATCGATCGGTATTGAGCCAGTCGGTTGATCGATGGAAGCTCTCTAAACAACTTATCCATACCATAATTAGCTTTACAAAATCACCTTTGAAAAAAAGGGCAATGATGATTAGTGGATAATTTTAACTATCCGTCCACGATCATACTATATCGAAAAAAGAGGGATCTATGTGCCAAGTGGTTATCATCCCGATATCTATAAAAGAAAAGTAAACTGACCAGTTTGGGAGGGACATTGGAGTGTATTAAAAGAAAAAATTCGATCATCATGCTCTTCATTTTTTCTGTTCGATCAGTTCATTCTACTAATTTAAGCATCGAAGGATCTCCGTCGGAGCCAACTCCGATCAGTATGGACTTCTTTTATACATTCTCAGTATTCATTTATAAATGCAAATGAATTAGCCGTAACATGTGCCATTTCATGATAGACCTATCAGTTAATGAACTGATCTAGCCAATTCCAACAGCCTCAGTGTGCCGGATTAGCTGCCTAACTCTTTATCAAAATTGATGAAATTTGCTCTTGAAAGATCTATATGCGATGAAAGTCGTGACTCACAAGTGAAAGCAACCGAAACATAGATAACTTGATTGTTTTGCTTATTTGATTTTTTTTTTGTTTAGTATTAATCTCTATCTTATTCATGTAAGTTTGGAATTGATATAGTTGTTGTTGAAAGCAACTAACACTTTTGGCTACCAAAGGAATTTCTCATTGATTAAATTTAAAAACAAAAGCCAGTATAATTTGGTGTTGTAATTGATTAAATCGTAGCCTCAAACACAATTAATTTATATTTCGATCACGTGCTCATCACGTGCTAGACAATGATTGTTGTCCGAGGCCTCGTCAAAAGCAGGCATGCCTTCCGTTGCAATCATCACCGTCCCCATCACCGTTAATGCCCTTGGAACGCGATTCCTTCCCTCTACTTCGTACTTGTAAAATATTCGGAGGGGAAACAAAAGCACTCGCTACAAAACTCGCCCTTCTTTTTCTTTCCCCTTTTCCGCTTCTGCCCAAAACCGCGTTAGGGATAGAGAGCGAAGGATCGAAGAAATCCTCAGCCCTACGGTACTCTATCTCTCTCTCCCTCTCCCTCCCCCTTCCCCCTGCGTCCCCCCCCCGGCTCCCTTGTCACCTTTGATCTCTATCTCCTCTCTTCTTCCGTCGTTCTGATCTGTTCGGTATTGAAGGGATTAGGTCTACGACTATGGCTTCCAAGCGGATCCTGAAGGAGCTGAAGGATCTCCAGAAAGATCCCCCCACGTCTTGCAGTGCAGGTATCCCAGATTGAAAACCTTCCATTTTCGCTGCTTTTTTCCATGATTCTGCCGTATTATGAGGTTTTCATTGGTACGAGACCTGGATCTGATCAATCCGTCATTGTTTTTTGATCAAATATGTAAATTTTCTGGATTTTGGTGTTTTATTTTTAGAATACTGTGAAACAAGTGTCTTGGATTTCTTTTTCCCTTATTTATGGATTTAGAATACGGGCTCGAAGGGCATAACACGATTCTGTTTGCTTGGCTATCTAGATTGCTGGCTGGAAACAGATGGTTTTCCGTGGGCGAAAAAAGATTTTTCTTTTTGTTTGAGGATTTGAGGGTGCCTTTATCCCGAAAGCCTTGTTGCTTATCGATTGGTAGGATGAGTAGAAGAATAGAAATACAGAGCCCATTTTCTAGGCTCGTTCGGAAGTGTCTTTAAGGGTCTTTCAAGTGATGTAATTGATACGTCTGGTTTTTTAGTTTTGTCATTTTAGCTCTTTCTCGGGTATGATTGCTGATTGTATCAAGACATTAGACTCTGTTAGGAGCATCTCTGTACGATGTTAATATCACATGTTCAGATTTATCCATCTATGGAAAAAAAAGTCATCGCATAGCATCATGCACAGTATCAATGATATCCATTCCTATGGATGTCATTTATTCCCCCACGAGCTGCAAGTAGACTGATGCGCATAGTTCAGGGCTGCAGAGAGAGAGTTTATTGTTAGTTCATAGTAGGCAACAATCAACCATGGATGTTCAGACTGTATATGCCTGTTGTTTGGTTAGACATGCATGGCCCAACCTCCCTTTTTCTTATGGTTTAATTTATGGGTCAAGTTTGAGGAAACATGGATAATGGGGGCACCTTTTCTTACAAAAATGCATCCTAGGAAAAAGTTATATGGGCGATCCATTTGGAAACACTGCTCGTGACATAGATGGAAAGAGTAGTTTTTTTTTTTTTTGGAAAATTATATTTGTAATTGTTTGTCATTAAGCTGACTTGTCATATTGCAAAATAATGTGAAGCTTCTGACAATGTGTTATACTGTTATCATTAATCAAAGTGCAATCATTGGTCCACCATAATATGCCTATGCTTATATGTTTTGGCTGTGCTATGGTGATAAACTTACAGGGTGACGTTTAAGTAACTTCCACTTGGCAGATCAAGCTTAAGTCCTATGGATGTCCATCCTCAGTTAGGTTTTACTTCAAAATTTTCGTGCATTTGATCACAAGGGTAGTGATATGATAGTCCGTGTGAATTATGCAATGGAATGCAGCTGGCTCCAAATTTGCCATCTGATCCAATACCCAGGTCTATGGACATGATTTCTTTGTATATGATATAGTCAGTTCATAGGAAGATGACTCACTTCTTGCAGCAGATGGTTGGTATGTTTAGAACAAATGGTGATTATTCTAGTTAGCTGCTTGATGTGAGGCATATTTCAAACTAATGCTTAAAAGTCCTCTAGTGTAAAGTAGATTTTTCCATGTACTACGCATTGTTTGTGGAAATTAAGTGCTGAGTTAAAATCTGCATTGTTTTTTTCCTAATTGAGGCATTATTGTAGATAAATAGCCTTCAGTCTTTCTGAATCTGAGTTATGTTTTTAACATCCTTTGTGTATTATTTTCCTTCCAGACTCTAGTCTAATGTTCATCCTTAGGATTCAGTATCTTTCTTTCTGATCTAAAGTTATTCATGATTTCATGTATTATGTGATGATTTAATTGGTATAAATTCACTCGAACAATTTCACGTAGCATGTTTTTCCCTCCAAATTAACTTTTGAGGAAAATGAAGATTTTTATAACATTGTAGAAGGATTATAAGGTACTAAAATTTAGTGGTGCCGATGATACTTGAACTAGAGATTTAAGGGTATCTTTTAGCTTCATTTGGTATTCCATTTTGCTTATCTCAGGGTAGGAGTGTGATTACTGAAATTCATCTGGACTATAAGATCTGTCCAGATGTTTTGCAGATTAGCATGTGCACATGCATGCACGCACACATATATATAAACTGTATTGGGATTCAGGAGCTTCTGCTTGCTTTTCTATCCTATGTGATCTTATGGCTTGCTTGAGAGGACCTATTGCTTAGACTTAGTTCGTCTGTTTGTGTTAAGGTGGATGTTTGCAACTGCATTCTATAATTCTATAAGTGAATCTGCAATGTGGCATGCCTGTGCTATATTAATGTCTTGAGGAAACATGAACATATTAGTAACCTCATGGTAAAAAAGTTTGGTTTCATATTTTCTTTGGTAATTCATGATTTACACACAAAGTGCCACTGTTGGGCAATCTCTGCTAAAATGATGTCTGACACAATGTTTTTCTTTATTCCTTGTGCCCCATTTGAAATTTCTGACATATTTAAAATATAACCAGCAGCTGGCTTGCATTTTCTTCTATTTTTCTTAATCTTGTTTTATTCATTTAGTCAACTGCACTAATGTTCCAGCAAGCTTGATGAAAACAAAATAAGCACTTTAAACTCTCTTTCTCCACATGATAAATTTATTGTATTGCGGATTTTAATAGTATGAACTGGCACACTAATGTTTTTCATGGTTTTGAACATGTCGAAACATTCATACGCAAGATTCTGTCCAGCATTTTTGCATTTCAACTTTAATGGCCATGTAAAAATGTGTTCCTAACACTGCTACCCTGCCAATGATCAAATGCTTCTGGCTGGATATGGACTTTCTATTATATTTTACAAACTCAATTGATTTGTGGGTCAGTGTATCAAGTTTTACAATTACATCTTTGTTGTAAATATGGACTTAGGTGCAAATAAAATTTCAAAGGTAATCTTTAACTTATATTACGTCTTTTGCATGTATTGGCTTTAACAGGCCCTGTGGCTGAAGACATGTTTCATTGGCAAGCAACAATAATGGGCCCACCTGACAGTCCTTATGCAGGTGGAGTCTTTCTAGTTACCATCCATTTCCCACCAGATTATCCATTTAAGCCACCAAAGGTATTACCACTGCTAACATTTCAAGCATAAACTGGTAATGGAGCTTGTTGATGCCATGTAATACCATGAAACCTTTCGTATTATACTTTCTACCAGTGATGTAACTCTAGCTGTTCAAGGGCTTGAGTTGTCCTCATATATCAACTTATGATCCAGTTGATGTTCTGTTCAATTTAGTATGTTGTTGATCTAACATCTTTAATAGATGTGAAATTCGTACAACTTATGGTTGGTTGTTGGAACAAAATTACCCTATATTTGCATTCTACTTTGTTTGACATGATACTAATTTTGATGTCTGTATTCTTGGGTGATATTTAGGAATATAATCTAGCTGAACTTGAGTGACTTAGGCCATACTCAGAGACTCTGCAGCATCGTCTAAATGGTGGTTCAAGTCCAATTCTCAAGCTTAGACTTGACTACTGCAACTTTGAGCTGAACTTGAGTTGTCTGAACAGCTTGTTCAAGGATTGATGAGATCCTAATTGAGCTATTCTTAGTGTTGTTAAATCTCATTTTAACAACTGTAATGTTTGATTGGCTATTAGATATTTTGGAACCATCAAATTGGATATCTAATGTTTGAGCAAAATTCTTCTTTATTTGAAATGGAGGATAATTTTAAATTTTATGTTTGTAGAAATAATTAGTAACTGAGGTTGCTAACTGAGGTTGCTAGACTATGTATATACACCTTGTAAGTTTAAATATTATAAAAAAGCTTAATCCAGTTGAAAACAAATGAGCTAAATCATCATTATGCTCTGATGTTAAGTGTTTTGAGCACATCTTTTTCTTCAATCTGAGCTTGTATAATGCACATTAATAGATTGAGTCCTTGTTCTTGAATTATATGACTAGACGTCTAGAAGCAAACTGTTGGCGCTGCTGGATGAGATTCTTTGTAGCAAACTATTACAACAATTATAACTTGACATAATCAATCATTTCTGCTATCTAATTAATCTTGTTTGGCTTTATTGTTCATATTTGACATTCAGATTGTACTAAAGTTGCGTTTGGTACATTGCTGGGCAATCTTGAAAGGTAATGTGGATTATCTTCAAGATAAATTGCCACCATCAAATTGTCAGTAATGATTACTGTATTTGGTACATACAGGTAATGTTGCAGTAAAATAACTAGAAATATTGATTGGCATGGTTGGTATGACAATCAGATTATCGATAATGTGCAATTAAATTTCTATAATGCCCTTAGTATTATTGCTCTTCTTCTTCCTGGTGAGAAACAAAAATTATAAATATATATTTATATTTATAATATATATATATCTCTATATAAATAATACATAAATATATAAATATAATATATATAATATAAATATATGTATTATTTATATATAAATAATACATACATACATTCATACATACATACATATATATATATATAGAGAGAGAGAGGGAGGAGCCACGATTTTTATATATAATAATATAATACATACATACATATAGAGAGAGAGGAGCCGTGGCTTTTATATATAATAATATATAAATTATAGAGGAGTCATGGGCGGGGCTTACACGCGGAGGAGCCATGGGTGGCATAAGGGGAGGGTTGGATGATGGATTTTTTGTGATTTTTTTTAAGGATAATTTTGTCCAAAATTTTTATTGCAAGATTTTTAAAGAAGTGATAATCTAGATAGCCACCCCTCCCGAGAGAAATGTAGATTGCGTTTTGGGAGGCAATGTAGATTGCTAAGATAATGTAGATTGCCACCCGAAAAATATACCAAACACAATAATTTGGTGGGCCTACTTTAAATTGCCGACAATCTGGATAGATTGCCAGCTATCAAATGCAACTTAAGGGCCAAATTTTCTTTCCAAGGTTTCAAATAGTGGTATTGAACTCCATTCTTTTTTTCTATTAGAGCGGTGTGGTGTTTGTATGATACCTTTACATCCAATTCATATCGAAACTGAAAGGTTCTAAAAAAATCAAAAAACCACGGTACCAAGAGGCATGATACCACCAATATAGTGGTACGGACTGGTATTGCTGGTATGGTACTGGTACAGCTATTTCGGTGTCCCAGTGACTGTACTGGTGCTGGTTTCATGCTGGAATAGTATGGCACCTGTCTTAGTACCCTGTTTTGGTAGTTTTTGAATTCGTGATTCTCTGTGTCCAGTTTTTTCCCTGAATCCTTTTTCACAAGATCGGTTTAAGTTCTCCTAGGTGTAGTGAACCTATGAGCAAATTTATGTCTGTCTATTCAAGATGGTTGCTCATAGGACATCAGAGTACAACTTTTTTTTCATTTTGTGCATTGTTGTACTCTGATGTCAAAGCTTTTCTTTCTAATTTATACACAGCCTCCTTGGCAGTTGCTCGATTTGTAACACTTCATCTGGCATGACCCATAAACTACTTGAGTGACAATAACCACTACATTTTTCTAATATTTACAAAATTTTCTAGCTGCTGTTTGGAAACCATGAACAGAGTATCTGCACACAAAATTTGAGTCATCCATCTACTGTTGTCTGCTGTTACAAAGAAGCTGCTTAATAAGATTCCTTCACCTCTTAAATTAAGATGTCAAGTGGTGCATGGGAGTGTGGGTGTGTTGAGAACTTGTCGCAATTATTTTTAAAAGAAAGAATTTCTGGTTCAATTGAACAGCATGAAATGCTATTAAATTCAGTTTGAGTGGTTGTTTCAAAGAATTGATGATGTGATTTCTCCAACGTGTTTTGCAGGTGGCATTCAGGACAAAGGTTTTCCATCCAAATATTAACAGCAATGGAAGCATTTGCCTTGATATCTTAAAGGAGCAATGGAGTCCTGCACTTACCATTTCCAAGGTTATTCCTTTTTTTTTGTTGTACAGTCTTTTACTCAATTTGATGCTCATAACAAGTTCATTATCCTCAAGGCCATTAAACCGAAACTTTAAACTGTGAGTTCATTCGACTACATGGCTCTCATGGCATTTGATGCTTTGAAACCCATGTCCCTACACAGCTGCTCCATTTTTTCACTTTACGGATACTCCTTTTGTTAATGTACACTCCCAACTCTTCTTGGAGTAACACTGCAGTGCATCAATAATAAGTGGGAGACTGGGAGTGCACATTTATCATCTCCCAAATAAATCATCTTTGCATGATATTAGGATCACAACTAAGAAATGGTTCACTCTCTTCAATCAGTCGTGCATTTACCCCCATGTGGCTCTACGGTGCTATAAGTACTCTCATATTAGGTAAATGCATCCTATCTAGTTCAGTTCTTGTAACAAAGGCGGTGCATGCCCCAAAACTGAGAGTTTAGAGTCATCCTTGTGTGACGCACGTGCAGTGATCTAGAAACAATAACTACAAGGGCATTCACTTGTTTGATAAAGTCACACCTAATTTAACCACAAGTTTTGGAGAAGTAATTTTTGTTCTGCAATATGTGAAGTTCTCAAGGATAGGCCTAGGATTGATAGGTTAGACATCTCCCGACTAAGTGACTCCTTTCTGCAGCCCACAGCGAGAGTTATCAATTGGTTGATCCTAATGATGTCCAGAAATGAGTGCATATTTCATGCATTTATGTTGTCAATTCTCTACATTGCCTCCTACAAGTACTTTTTGTTTAAGCAAATGGGAAGGGGTTTCTCGTGTCCACTTTCAGGTACTGCTGTCAATTTGTTCCCTGTTAACGGATCCAAACCCAGATGATCCATTGGTTCCGGAGATTGCACACATGTACAAAACTGATCGGGCCAAGTATGAGGCGACTGCAAGGAGCTGGACCCAGAAGTATGCAATGGGCTAGCATTGAAGACAGTGGGAGATTGTTGGGGTCATTTGTCTGTCTCTTGTTAATGATATTTGGTTGCTGTATCATCTGTTATATGTAAAATGAAGTTGTCTGCGTTTCTTCTTTAACCTATTGGAAGACTAGGAAGGAAAGCCTCAACAAGATCTCCAGAAAAAAACGAAACATTTGTGTATTTGATTGTTTGCATGAGAATTTGATAACGGACCCTGTAACCTCTCAATCATCCTTGCTTGTTTATATTTAAGAATTATTAAATCTGTATGTGAGTGATAATCTGGGCTTCAGGAACGTCCTCATAGGTAGTCCAATAAAGGGTTGCGAACACAAGTATACATTGCTGCAGCGCCGATAAGAAATCCTAATATCGTATGGCAAACTTGCAATTAAACTTGCTACATGCAGGCGGTCTTGTTTTAAATATTCATCTGTAATTGGTTATGCCCTGGCATTTTCCCCGTCCATTCAATATCTTCTGCAGCTGAGCTACTTTAAAGTTTCGGTTCTCTGTTTCTGTTTTCAAAAACTCAAGAAATATTGTTTTTGTGGAAATCTTGGGAGGATTTGGAAGCGAAAATTCATTGCTTCCAAAAACGAACAAAATTAGATGGATGGAAGGAGCAGCACAAGTTATGGGCGAACATTCTCTCCGACGTGGGATTTCACTAATTTGTAGAAGAACAAAAACAAAAATTTGGGATTTCAGGCTGGTGGGCAGGTGGGATTCGCGTCTATAGCTTAAGCTGGATTATTGACCTGATTTATGAGGTCTAAGCTTCACTGCTTAGACCACCAAGCAAGCCAGCTAGCAGTCGAAGAAACAAAAAGCCCTGCTGTTTGGCCAAGTTTTTTTTTTTTAAAAAAAATATATATTTTTTAAAAAAATATTTATTTAAAAAAATAGAATATTTGACTAAGCTTATTTTAAAAAATAATCTGCTTTTGAGTCACGGTAGAAGAAGTTTTTTTTTGCTACGGAAAAAAAATAGAAAATTAGAGCTTCTTATTGAAAGAAGTAGAAAATTAATTTTTTAAGATAAAAATATTATTACTAAAAATTATTATTTAAAATTATTATTTCTATTTATTTTTACCTAATTTTTTCATTATTTAGTAAATAATGTATTTTGATGCATGTATATTATTATATAAAAATTATTTAAAATATTCATTATGTATTATCTTTGATTCAATTATATTTATATTGATTAAAATTTTAATATATTTTTTTTATTATTTTATTATTTTATTTTAATTAAATAAAATTAAAAAAAATTAAATTAAAATTAATTATAATAAATATTTAAAATTATTTATTTATTTAAATAATATTAATTATAAAGTAAATTTATATATATATTTTTTTCGTAATTTGATAGTTAAAAATAATTTTTTTGAAAGTTTTTTATAAAAATACTTATCAAATAATTTTGTCAAATACAAATTATTATTTTTTTTACAGTATTTTTTTAAAAAAAATTATTTTAAAATTTTTTTTTAAAATAAATTAATTTTTACAGCCCGGCGTCCTAAATTTATTTATGATACTGGCACTTGCTTGTACAACTGTGATACTTACAATAGAGCATGGGACACAGCTGTATGTTAAATATATGCATATGGTTATTACTATTCTTGCAGAGAGAATGAATGCATCGAACAAGACCAGTGTCGTCCTTTGTGATATATTCAAGTTGAAATTGATGGATGATTGTGATCCAATCAACTAACACCGTCAGAAATAAATTCATTTCGTATATTCTTATTTTAGGTTGTAATATTTTCTAATTATTATTTATCAAGGAGGGTCTGATGAGTGTACTTACTATGCCAAAGGGTTCATGACTCTAAGACTCGGGCAAGTTATACTCTACACCGTGTGCACCAATATGGCCATGCATCAAGTCAATCAGCCTGTCTTCTTCTTATGGACCGCTCATCAAGATGAGTGGATTATGAATGTGCATACAGTGTAGGATATGACTTCTCCTAGGACTTTATCGGGAATAAAAAGGATTCATAAATATTAATTACATGGAACATTGTTGGTGGAATGTGTTCGTTTTGGGCGTTGGACGAACGTGCAGTGTCAATTCACCAATAAGAAAATGTTAACGAGAGATCGAAAGAGCTACGTTATGTGAACATCTGATATTCGAACGCACTCTTAGCCTAGTTCCTATTTTTTTTTTTTTCTAAAAGTATAAGAAAATCATACAAGGTAAACTAAGATATGAACGTTATATAAGTATATATTCGTATTCTCACCTATGAATTGCACAATTATATGCCTAAAGGATGTCCATCTTCAACAACCATCAAACAAGTCAGACCGAAAAATTCAAACGATCTGTAAGAAGGTAAATAATACACAACAACCACGACATCCGCTGCCTCCCGACACGCTTGCAATGGGACCGTTCTACGCCCGTCACCCCCCCGGCTAAACGGCAACATCGGAGCTTTCGGGCGTCCCACCCCGGAAACCAAGGTGGACACGGCGCCACCTATGTCTTGCTCCATAGCAGCCTACAGGATTGCCGTTGCCGTTGCTTTTAAGGACCTCCATGTTTGCCACCTAAAACCAATGTCTCCAAGCTTTTGAGCTGTGATTTTTATTATTACTTGGTTCGGAGAAAGAGAATAATGTCCTGTTCCACATTAGTTTATCCTCCATGTACCAAATCCAGACAAAAGAGTCACCAAGAGGAGGCCTCTCTAATACGTTATTATAACTTCAAGGGCCAACGTAATCCACTGATATCATCCTCATATTTTTGTCCGGCCAGGCTCATTTTCCAAGCATATATGAAAGTTAGATGTGGGAAGCCCTAAGTGTGGAAGACTTTGGGGTGCCTTGGCCCGATTATATTTTAAGAAGAGTTGATTAGTTCCGTTTGGTGATCAGATAAATACTGCATAATAGTTGGATAAGCACTATGATTGCCAAAGGTGTGATTAGCTGGCAATCCTGGTTTAGAATCTGCTATCCTACGGATGGCAACTTGACAGTTTCCTTGTACGGAAGAATCCGAAACCATCCGTGTATTATTTCTTTTATGTTTTTTACCTCAACAACAACGAATGGCCTAAATGCCCATAATTAACAACCAAAGAAATTGCAGATAAGTTATTTGGAAAACTAGGACAAGAAGAAGCTCCTTGAAATCGAGGTGAAGATGGGATAAAATCTCGATCACCAGAAAGCTGGTATTCAATACCCTATTAGTTTATCAACTCAACTGGTTGGCATCCTCAAATAGGCACGGCTATCTTCTTAAGAAAAAAGCAGTATTACTTTGTTCTTTTTAAGAAAAAAAGGGGGTTATCCATCACTTTATCTCATGAGATTACCTGATACAAAATTAATCAACATCCGAAATGGCATAACAGCTCTCCAACCCCAAAATGCAAACTTGAGTAGCCTACAAGTAAAGTAATTCTGAACTGCTCTATTCGGTCTCCATGCATTGCTTAAACTACTAGCATGAGTGGGGACCTACAAGCCTGAAAACTGGCTCCCACATTCTTAAATATGCCACAACTTCTATGAGAGGTTTTCATTTGTCTTGCACAGAAGACAAGAACACACACACACACACACGCACACGCACAAAAAAAAAAAGGGATTTTTGGAGCCACAAAACCGAATGCCCTTACGAGACAAGAATCCGGGTGTTTGATGGATTGGATGGCATGGCTATCGTAACGTCCACATGCGTGCAGGACCCAGTGGATTAGCTGGGCCTGCCAGTGGGTTCATGTTAGGCTTTTGTGCGTGGGGCCTACCACCTCAATCCATCAATGCAACCGGGGCAGCTGCCCCAGATCGAATGGCCATCTGAAGAGCTCGATGTCGATGTTGTCTTCCCTCTTTGGAGGTAAATTTATTGCATTTATCTTCAGATTTTTCCAGTGTTACATGTATTGGTGAAGCACATTCATTTACCCAATAATATTCACATTCTAATTTTGTTCTCGAGCATAAAATGGTTAACCCAAACTTTGTATATCCTAAAATTGTTCTAATGAAATCACTTTAGCCACCCAAGCAAATCAATTGGACTCGCATGCATAGCACGTGCACACCAAACGGCATCCAATTTGAAATAACTCCATCTTACTGGTATGTACGATCTATTGTCATCAAGTTCCAATTTCAATGTAAGGTCAAAATAAGTTCTATTCATTAAGGAAGACATAAAACTTGTCATCAATAAATGCAGGGCTCAATAAAATGACAATCCTATATATTTTGTAATGACCCATTTGCCATGTGATGTTTAATTTCATGCAGGAAGCCTCGTCACCACACCAATATTAGTTTCACCTATGATAAATTAATCTACTCCCTGTGCAGAAGGGAAAAAAAAGTTAAAAAGAGGGGAAGGCTTTAACCTAAGATCCCCACGGACTAGTTAATGCACAAATTTGCAGTAATAGAGATGGAGAAGGAGAGCTAAATTGCGTTACGGTCAAACGGCACTGACGCGGTGCCTAACCCAAGGATTTGACCGTTATTATTTAACCTGGGCGGTCATGGAACCGGATCCCTCGTCACGTGACCGCACCACACCGTCCCTCTTAGGGCTCGAAACCCGAGGGCGAGCCGGGGTCCGAGTCAGCGCGCACGCCGCCTGCCAATTGGCTCGGCTGCGGGCCCGGAGGTTAGATCGGCCAGCTTCCTTCCCGCCATAGAACATATCGTCGTCGGGAAAGAGCTGTGGCCTTCCAAACAGCAAGCATTATTTTATGCTGACGATCCAGAGTATGGTTGGCTAGAGATGCTGGGACCGAGTAAATCTGTTATGTGGGTCCCATGTTTCTGACTGAAGAATGAAGTACATGGACGTATGGGTCTCTGTTTGCTGTTTCCAGCGAGACAGCTGCTCGGATGGATGGGGGAGGAAACAAAATAATAAGTGCGAAAAGAGTGAGGACAGTGAGGTGGTTAAAATGTGTAGATCATAAAACCTACTCAGTGGCGATTCCAATTTCGGCCGTTGAGAGATCCTATATAACAGCAATCCGAGTTATGATCTCTCTCTCTCTCTAATTTCAAATAATAAAATATGAAAATCTAATAATATTTGAAAACATTTGTTTATAAAACTATATTTAACATTTTGTGTAAAATATTTTCGTTTTTTTTTTTTGTAGATGAAAAGATTAACCGACAGTATTTTTTGTTTAATATGATTTTATTCATGGACAATTGAAGCCTTCAATGAATATGGTGGTATTCTTTTTATTATTATATATTTTCCTCATAATTCTGTATATTTTATTTTTTATTTATTTTATCATAGCATGTCTAATTTCATATTTGTTATCTCTAAATAATAAGTATATTACTTTTTTAAAAGATATGTAAAATGAAAATATTGCTGAGTTTACTATTTGAGAAATCATTCAAAAAAAAAGTTAAGTATTCCAACCCTAAACTAACGACCAAGTAACTAACTTTCCCCTTATTCAATTATCTCAGTAAAATTGGATTTTACACGGGCATCCTGGAGGTTCCATAGCAGCAATCTATCCTAAAGATAACCTCTCTTTTTAGACGGCAGCCATGAGCCATCTTTTAACCGGAACAAAACGAGCGGTTTAGGAGCAGCACATAAGTTTTCCTCTTTTTCTTTTTTTGATATCATAAAACGCTGTTTGCTGCCTGCCAGCTACTCCATACAACGAGTGAATAAAATAAATGACTAAAATACAAAATCTCGTCGAGCGTGCGGTCTGATTTCGGCCGTTGGGAGATCCTATAAGACGCCAATGCGTCCTCCCACTTCCACTCTCCCTCTCAAACCGGTGTCCGCAGCTACTCTGTTGTCCCAAACTCTCCCCCCCTCTCTCTCTCTAGCAAGGAAGTCAGTGCTGCCGTTCCATTCCTTTCTCCACCAGTAGAGTTGCAAGTACTCTGGTGATATCTTATCTTCTGCCTGCAAAGACCATAAGCCGTTATCTGTTTTCTCCTCTCCATTCTATTTGAGGCAACTCCTCTATTCCTCTGTTCTATCTACTTCTTCTAATTAACTCTCTCACTTTCCTGGAAATTTCTCCTTTTACTCCTCCTTCCACCTCTGCCGCTTGATCCTCCGCTCCTTATCCCTTGTCTCCGCTCCGTATTCCGTATATCTTTGTTCCCTTTTCCCTCCCACGTTCTTCCCAACTTCCCCCTTGGAAAAATTTACTGTTGCATTTCTACTCTCCTTTTTAAACCCCTCGCACTTTCTTCTTTATTCCCCTGCCAAACCTCAGAGGAATCCCTCTTTCTTACCTCCATTTATGCTCTTTGTCCTCAGAAAAAAAAATTGATCTTGTTACCGGGTTTTATCCCCAGGGATAGTTAAAGGTGCAGGGGAGAAGGGATTGAGTCGAATCCATCGTCAAGCTTCCAACTTTCCGTCACCCGGCAGTGAAGATACCTCTCCAAAGACCCCAGAGAGATGACCAAGGCGCGAACGTTGAAGATCTTCTGGAACGACCCTGACGCCACCGACTCCTCCGGCGACGAGGAGTGCTGCTTCTCCAGCCGCCGCCTCGCGCGGCTCGTGAGGGAGATTGCAGTAGACCCTTGCTCTGATACCAGCGCCGGCAGCGGCGAAGGGGCGCCGCCACCATGCCGGAGCCTCCGGGGAAAGGGTGGAGGGAGGAAGAAGGCCGCCGCGGGGATGGGTAGGGGGGCGGCGGCAGGGGGCACGAAGTTCCGCGGCGTGCGGAGGAGGCCGTGGGGGAAATACGCGGCAGAGATCCGCGACCCCTGGCGGGGCGTCCGGGTGTGGCTCGGTACTTACGACACCGCGGAGGAAGCCGCCATGGTCTACGACTCTGCCGCCATCCAGCTCCGCGGCCCCGGCGCCACCACCAACTTCGTCCCCTCCGCCTCCGTCATCGCCGCCTCGGCGGTCCAGACCTCTCCGGAGGCCAATCCCGCCTCTGTCTCCGGTGGATACGAGTCCGGCGACGAGTCGCACGGTGTCTCCTCGCCGACCTCCGTTCTCCGGGGGTTCTCTTCAGCGGCGTCCTCGTCGGAGGAGAAGGGCGGTGACGAGACCACGGCGGTGAGGTTACCGGAGAACCTGGAGGAGTACTTGGCGTTCGAGGACGTGCCGCTCTATAGCGACTTTTTGGACTTGGGGGTGTCGGAGCCAAGGATTTTGGAGGACGCGGGGGGGATTGGGTTTCCGGCGGACGGAGCGAACGAGGCCGTGCTCGGACCGGGGTGGGACTTCGGACCGGCGCCGTGGCAGGGCGACGATTATTTCCGAGAGATCGGCGATTTATTCCCGCTCGACCCCCTTCCCGCGATAATATAACAAGTGCCGATTCGTTGTTCGGCGATGCCGACTTCTCCGCCGATTTTGTTGCGGCGGAGGGAAAATGCAACGGGGTTGCTTTTTTTTTTTTGCTTTCGTCACCTTCGTTTTGTCTGTCTTTCCTGTACTAAAATTTTGTCGTGCTTTCGAGTTAGCTGTATTAGAAGCTTGAGTCATTGTTGAACTCTAATTGTAACGTATATGCTGGAACTAATCTACCATCTAATATTATGCCTTTAAATGCTATCCATTTATACCGTTCGTCAATGTACATTTCTGTCTCATGATAGCAATTAGCTAAATTTGCGACATGTTTTGAAAGATCAACCGGTTGGTTAAAAGGATAGGTCTTTCATTCATGTTGAAGAAGAAGCTAGAATGGCTTAAAGTGGTCTATCTACACGCATGCACCGGATTGCTATTGATTGCATTTATATGATATTGCTTGATGTCTTGCATGTTATGTTGTTTCCAAGTATACGCAACATCTAAGTAGGATGAGCGTATCTGGCAAAATGTGTTATAAAGATAACACTTTCTTTCGGACGTGGGCCTTCATACTTCTTATGCGGAAACAGAACCTGTCATACATTTATCCAAGAGAAGTCATGTTTCCCTCCATATATGATGTCACATGCACATGAAACAAGGATGTCCAAATATAATGATACTACATATGATTAGATAACTTTTAGTCATTGGGCAGCAAAAATCCTACACTGATTCTTATCCGAGGATCGATACTAAAAATAGCAAACCAGCCGATACAAAATACCTTTTTCAAATTTATATGACATAAAAAATAGCATTATTGACGTAGAAATTTATCGTCGTCGAAGTTGAGGCCGAAGAGGCTGCCGCCGAGGATCTGCAAAATAAAGTCTCGCTCGAAACCGATGGGTGTGGCTCCGAAAGACCCTCCGACGCTCAAGTTAGTTCCTGTCAACAGATATTGAGTGCTTGATAGAGTATAGAGGAGAAGAAAAGGATTTTCAGAACCTGTCGTAAAGGTATCCGGAGGGTCCTTTTTATAGAGGGAGCTTATTGTAACGTGGTAACGTCCTGATCAATGCCGGTCGTTATTGCCGAAAAATATCGATCGTTATTGCTGATAAATGCTGATCGTTATTGCTGATAAATGCTGATCGTTATTGTCGATCGTTATTACTGTCGTGTAACCGTAGTGAGATTGATTGCCTGCAGGAATCCATCATAAGGAGTTCGGCCATTGAGAAGCTCGTCCATCGAAGAAGTCTATAGGGAGTCCGGACTTCCGTAGAAACTCGGTCCGAGAGGAGGTTTTGGGAAAGTTCGGCTCCCGCAAGGGTCTGGCTGAAGCCCGGACGCTGGGAGTCCGAAGGAGTTCGGCCCGGAGTTCGGCCTAGGAATTTGGCGCTGGGGAGTTCGGCCGCTGGACAGGAGTTCGGGGAGCTCGGCCGCTAAGAAGGTTGAAACAAGCTCGGTCGCCGGGGTCTCGGCCGAAGCCCGGCCGCTCGGAGTCCAAAGGGGCTCGGGCAATAAGTAGTTCGGCCACTTGAGGAGTTCGGCCGCTAAGAATCTGAAGCTCGGCCGCTTGATAGTTCGGTTGGTTGAAAGACTTCGGCTGAGGCTCAGCCGCTGAGAAGCTCGGTCGGATGTAGTAGTTCAGCTAGGACGCGTCCGCTGAAGTTCTTCCGCATTGACCACATCAGGCTGGGATCGAACTTGACTTTGGCAGGAGCGGGATTTATCCCCAACACTAGCCCCCCCACTCCCGAGTTCGAAATTTGAAGGAAGGGAGTGCGGATAAGGCGACTGCCAAAGTTTTTCTTTCGGGCTTCGTATTGGTCCATGTCGAAGTTCGGGGGAGATTTCATTTTTGGTTAAAGTTGATGCTGAAGTTGAGGCTCTCCAGCCGAGGTTGATTCGGTCAAAAATCCTAACTCTCGCCGAGGTCGAAGTCGGCGCTCTTCAGCCGAGGTTGATTCGGTCAAAAATCCTAACTCTCGCCGAGGTCGAAGTCGGCGCTCTTCAGCCGAGGTCAGCCTAGTCGCTCGGGGGGATCTTATTTGGCCGAAGTTGATAAGATTGCTTGGAGGATATCTCATCTCCTTTGGCTGAGGTTGATGTAAGTGCTCGCGTTAGGACGAGATTTTCGTCTTGCTCCTGTCTTTCCCTAATGGGCTGTGGGGGCACATGCGTCCACTGTCGTCCGAGCTTCTCCCTCCATCTCGTCTAAGGTGAACGAGGTCTTCGACTTTGCTTGCGTTAGGATGAGGTCTTCCTCCTTTTTCTAACGGGCTGTGGGGGCACATGCGGACCGTCGTCCGAGCTTCTCCCCCATCTCGTCTAAGGTGAACGAGGTCTTCGACTTTGCTCGCGTTAGGACGAGGTCTTCCTCCTGTTCCTAACGGGCTGTGGGGGCACATGCGGACCGTCGTCCGAACTTCTCCCCCCATCTCGTCTAAGGTGAACGAGGTCTTCAACTTTGCTCGCGTTAGGACGAGGTCTTCCTCCTGTTCCTAACGGGCTGTGGGGGCACATGCGGACCGTCGTCCGAGCTTCTCCCCCATCTCGTCTAAGGTGAACGAGGTCTTCGACTTTGCTCGCGTTAGGACGAGGATCTTCCTCCTGTTCCTAACGGGCTGTGGGGGCACATGCGGACCGTCGTCCGAGCTTCTCCCCCCATCTCGTCTAAGGTGAACGAGGTCTTCAACTTTGCTCGCGTTAGGACGAGGTCTTCCTCCTTTTCCTAACGGGCTGTTTTTGCTTATTTTTCTCTTGCCATCCCATAATTCTTATGCCAAAAACCAAAAACGCAGAATAAAGAAATTCATTGATGATACATTCTCAGATTTTCTGAGTTCCATGGTCGAGGAAGCATTATTCCTCCGAGTTCCTTCAAGCGATAGGTTCCGGGTCGGATGACTTCTGTTACCTTGTATGGACCTTCCCAATTTGGAGCGAGCTTTCCTTGACTCTGAGGCTGAGTGATAGCAGCTCGTCGGAGCACTAAGTCCCCTACTCTGAACGTCTTATTTTTAACCCTGGAGTTGTAGTACCAAGCCACCTTCTGCTTATAGGCTGATATCTGGATGCAAGCTTCCTCCCTCTTTTCTTCCAGAAGGTCGAGGTTGACTCTGAGGTTTTGGGGGTTGTGCTGTTCATTGAAGCCTACAACTCGTGCGGAAGGGAGCTTAAGTTCAACCGGGATGACTGCCTCAGTACCGAAGGCCAAAGCGAAGGGTGTTTCTCCAGTCGGCACCCTCTGAGTAGTTCGGTACGCCCAGAGGATATGGTAGAGTTCGTCTACCCAGGCCCCTTTTGCCTTATCTAGCCTCGTTTTGATTCCCTGTAGCAAGGTCCGGTTGGTTATCTCAGCTTCCCCATTGGTCTGCGGATGAGCCACAGAAGTGAAGCGCTGGGAGATGTTTAATCCTTCACAAAACTCTGCGAACCTAGCCCCGGCGAATTATCGCCCATTGTCGGTTATAAGGGTTCGGGGCAGGCCGAACCGACAAACTAGTGACTTCCAAACAAAGTCCTGTACTTTGGCCTCGGTAATTTTCGCGAGTGGTTCGGCTTCGACCCACTTGGTAAAGTAGTCAATCGCGACTCAAGAGGAACTTCCGCTGTCCCGACGCTGTCGGAAAGGGGCCGAGTATGTCCATTCCCCATTGCGCAAACGGCCAGGGTGAATTAAGCGGAGTGAGTTCGGATGCCGGTCGTCTCTGCACACTAGCATTTTTCTGGCAGCGGTCGCACTTCTTTACGTATTCCACAGAATCGCGAAATAAGGTCGGCCAATAATACCCTTGCCGAAGTAGCTTTAGCAACAAAGACCTTGCTCCTAAATGGCTTCCGCAAAGTCCTTCGTGCACATCCCATAGTGCAATATTGACTTCTGAAGGTCGAAGGCATCTCAACAATGGAAGGGAGTACGACCTTTTGTACAACTGGCCTTCGTATAAGACGTAACGGAAGGCCTGATTTTTGAGTTTTCGAGCTTCTTTTCGGTCATGAGGGAGAAACCCCTCTTTAAGATAGGTGACCAGTGGGTCAATCCAGCTGGGCTCGAATTCCATCTGTAGGACATTCTGAGGTTCTTCCATGATTGGGTACTTCAGAGTTTCCTAAAATACTTCTTTGGGTAGTTCGGCTGGAGCCGAAGTGGCCAGTTTGGAGAGGAAATCGGCTCTCGCATTTTCTGTCCTTGGGATATATTGAATGACGAAATTATCAAAGGCCGGGGTTAAACTTTTCACTTTCCCGAGGTATCTCATCATGCTCTCTTCTCTTACTTCAAAGTTGCCGTCAACCTGACCGACCACTAATCGAAAATCGCTGTAGACTCGAAGCCGATCTACTTGTAGCTCCTTTGCTATTCTTAATCCCGCAATCAGTGCTTCGTATTCGGCTTCGTTGTTGGTAGCGGAAAACTCGAAGCGCAGCGCGAACTCGGCGACAACTCCCTCGGGGCTGACCAAGACTAGCCCCTGCACCAGCTCCAATGGAGTTGGAAGAACCATCCACGTGTAGAATCCAGAAGCCTTCAGAGAGGTCGGCCCTTTCCTTTGGAAAGTTCGGCTGTGATGGTTCAACTTCATCAAGGCTCGATCTCGCTTCTGTATTTATCTTGCTTGATTCAAGTTTGGCTTCGTCCGGAATAGTGCATTCTAATACAAAATCTGCTAATACCTGGGCTTTGATTGATGGCCTGGGCTGATAGTTGATGTCGAACTCCGTGAGCTCCATTGCCCATTTTGCGATTCTTCCGGAAGCGTCTGCTCGGTGGAGAACTGCTTTTATTGGTTGGTCCGTGAGGACCGTTATGGTGTGCTCCTGAAAGTAAGGTCGGAGCCTCCTGACGGCAATTACGAGACAGTAAGATAATTTTTCTATCCGGATGTATCTGGTCTCCGCGTCCCTTAGGACTCGGCTCACGTAATAGATCGGACGTTGTGTTTTTGCTTCTTTCCTAACGAGAACCGCCGCCAGGGCCACCGAGGAGACAGCTAAATACAAGAACAACTCTTCCCCAGGTTCAGGTTTTGCCAGCAGAGGGGGCGTGCCGAGGTAATTTTTGAGTTCCTCAAATGCTTGTTGACACTCTGCCATCCAGCTGAAATCCTTTGGTCACCTGAGAACCTCGAAGAAGGGCAAGCAACGTTCAGCCGACCTCGAGACGAAGCGATTTAGGGATGCCACCCTTCCGGCCAAGCGCTGAACTTCTTTAATTATCTTTGGAGTGGTCATTTCTTGAATAGCTCGGATTTTCAGGGGGTTTGCCTCAATTCCACGTCTCGACACCATGAACCCAAGAAATTTTTCAGAGGTTACGCCAAAGGCGCATTTGGTAGGGTTCAGTCTCATCTTATGCTTCCTCAATGCATTGAAGGTCTCTTCAAGGTCGGCCAGATGGTCAGCTGAAGCTCAACTTTTGACGAGCATATCATCCACGTACACCTCCATGTTGCGGCCGATCTGCTCCTTGAAAATTTTATTGACTAAACGTTGGTATGTTGCTCCCGCATTCTTGAGTCCAAAAGGCATGACCTTATAGCAGTAAAGACCTCGGCTAGTGATGAAGGTTGTTTTTTCTTCGTCTTCAGGCGCCATACGTATCTGGTTATAATCAGAAAAGGCATCCATAAAGTTGAGGAGCTCATGACCCGAGGTTGCATCTACCAACTGATCGATCCTGGGCAAGGGGTAACTATCCTTTGGACAAGCCTTGTTTAGCTTTTTGAAGTCGACACACATCCTCCACTTATTTGCTTTCTTGACAAGAACCACGTTCGAAACCCAAGTCGGGTAATGAACTTCCCGGATTAGATTGGCTTTAAGGAGTTTATCTACCTCTTCAGCGATCGCTTTCTACCTCTCCGGGGCATGCTGGCGTAGTTTTTCTCTTATCGGTCGGTGTTTCGAGTCAACGGCCAGCAGATGTTCCATGACCTCGGCGTCGATTCCTGGCATATCTGCTGGAGTCCAAGCGAAGACGTCTGCGTTCCTTCTGAGAAAAGCGACGAGTTGCTCCCGAACCTCGGTTGCCAGGTTGGAGCCGATCTGCACCACATGGTCTGATTTTCCATCATTTAATGACACAGAGACGAGGTCCTCTGCAGGCTCAGCTCGTTCCTCAGTGAGGTCGTCACGGACATCCAGTCCGTCAATCAGACAGGGGTCGGGCTGATCTTCCTTATACAAGGCGATTGAGTAACAATACTTTGCTAGGGTCTGGTCTCCTTTGACTTCTCCAACCCCATAGTTCGTAGGGAACTTCATCTTTAAGTAATAAGTCGACACGATTGCCCGAAGGACATTTAAACCAGGTCGACCAAGGATAGCATTATAGGCGGACGGCGTCTTTACGACTAGAAAGTCGACCTGAGCTTTGGCATGCTTTGGATACTGCCCTGCTGTTACGGTCAAAGTTATGATACCTTCGACTGGTACGGTGTTGCCAGCAAATCCAACTAACGGAGAATTCACCGAGCTCAATCGATCATCAGGTAGGAACATTTTCAAGAAGGCACCGTAGAACAATACATCAGCCGAGCTTCCATTATCTACGAGGATGCGGCGTACATCGTAGTCAGTAATATTCAACGAAACTACAACCGCATCATTATGCGGAAGTTGGATTCCCTGACCATCCTCCTCGGTGAAGACTATAGGCTCCGAGATCTTCCATTTCTTCATCGATCCTTCAAGCCTGCTGGTTTTCTTTTGCTGAGATCCCCCTAAGATAGTGTTGATGACGCCAACAGGTGGCCGATCTTCTTGTTGGTTTTTTCCGCTTGGCGTTAGCATTCTTGGCCGATCTTCCGCCCCCTCGGGCCGCCTTCGAAGAAACCAACTTAGTCTGCCTCGCCTGACGAGCTCTTCGATCTCGTCCTGGAGTTGAATACACTCCTCCGTGTCATGACCGTGATCGCGATGGTAGAGGCAGAACTTGTTGGGATTATGCTTGTAAGGGTGAGAGCGCATTCTTTCTGGTCTTGGAAGCCGTTCTCGAATCTCCATCAGAACTTGAGTCTTCGGGGTGTTTAGGGGGGTGTAGTTGTGAAATCGTCATAGGCGGAGAGAACTTCGGCACTGAGGAGAACTTCGGCGCTGAGGAGAACTTTGGCGCGTCCTTCCGTCAGAGCTTCCCCGCTTCCGAGCTTGAGGAGGAATCCGAACTTGCTCGCGACCAGGGGGAGTCCTGGAGCGTGGTCGAGCTTCAATTCGCTTCCTTTCTTCGGAGGGTCTATCCAGCCTGCCGATCAGCCATTTACCACCGATTTCACCATCCTTAGCTTCGAAGGCCTCCTCTGCCTGGGCATAACTTTCGGCCCGAGCCAACATATCGGCAAAGTCCCTCGGATACTTTTTTTTCAGGGAGAACAATAGGTCATTTTTCTAAAGGCCGCTCTTGAGCGCGGCCATGGCGACCGATTGATCTAAGTCTCGGACTTCTAACGCAGCGGTATTAAACCGAAAAATGAAAGCCCGGATGGATTCCCCTTCTCTCTGCCTGATGGCCATTAAGGAGTCTGAGCTTCGGCGTGGACGCCGACTACTGACTAAGTGGGCCACGAACTGTTGACTCATTTGGTCGAATGATAGGATGGTACTCGGCTTGAGTGTCGAATACCAGTTTCTGGCGGCTCCTTTAAGAGTAGAGGAAAAAGCTCGGCACAGGATGGCGTCTGGTGCGCCATGAAGCAACATCATCGTCCGGAAGGCTTTCAGGTGGTCGACCGGGTCAGTGGTCCCATCATAGCTCTCAAACTGTGGGAGTTTGAAGTTCGGCGGGACTGGTTCTTGCATAATTTTTTGTGAGAATGGAGGGTCGGTTTGGATCTCATTACCATATGAGGGAGGAGCATGGCGGAGTTCTTCGATCCGACGACTCATTTCCAAGAGCCTTTTATCCAGGAGATCTTCGTGGTCTCTCATTTCTAAAGTCTTCTTGCTGATCGGATGAAAAGCTTCTCCCTGGGACGAGCTGCGGTCTGAACAAGGGCTCTCCTTCCGTTGCTTTCCTTTTCCAAAAATTGGAGGTCGGGTAGCCCATGTCGATTGCCTCTGGACTGGACAACGCAGCTCCGGAGGATCCAAAATCGGTTGGATTGGTACGACGGCTTGCTGGTGCATGGCCTGTACCGCTTGAACGGCCTCGGTGAGGCCATGAACCTGCTGGATGAGCAGATTGAACTGTTCAGCGTCTACCGTGGCCTGGATTGTCGGGACTGGAGCGGTAGCGGACGGACCTAGACGGGATCGGGCCGCGGAGGCCGTCGATCGCCGAGTTGCAGAATGAGCCTGAGTCACTGGGGCTGGAGCTGGAGCGGATGGACTCGAACGAGATCGGGCCGCGGAGGCCGCCGATCTTCGAGTGGAGGCTCTCCTAGGGGGCATCTTTTCTCTTTGGAAGGGGAAAAAAAAAAGAAAGGTCTCTCGAGCACTCCTTTAAGAACAAAGGAACACCGACTTCCTTTAAGAAGGAAATCTTCATCGGTAGGCCCTTCCTCTAGCGCCAATCTGTTGACGCAGAAATTTATCGTCATCGGAGTTGAGGTCGAAGAGGCTGCCGTCGGGGACCTGCAAAATAAAGTCTCGCTCGGAACCGATGGGTGTGGCTCCGGAAGACCATCCGACGCTCAAGTTAGTTCCTGTTAACAGATATGGAGTGCTTGATAGAGTATAGAGGAGAAGAAAAGGATTTTCAGAACCTGTCGTAAAGGTATCCGGAGGGTCCTTTTTATAGAGGGAGCTTATTGTAACCGTCCTGATCAATGCCGGTCGTTATTGTCGATCGTTATTGCTGATAAATGCCGATCGTTATTGCTGATAAATGCTGATCGTTATTGCTGATAAATGTTGATCGTTATTGTCGATCGTTATTACTGTCGTGTAACCGTAGCGAGATTGATTGCCTGCAGGAATCCATCATAAGGAGTTCGGCCATTGAGAAGCTCGTCCATCGAAGAAGTCTATAGGGAGTCCGACTTCCGTAGAAACTCGGTCCGAGAGGAGGTTTTGGGGAAGTTCGGCTCCCGCAAGGGTCTGGCTGAAGCCCGGACGCTGGGAGTCCGAAGGAGTTCGGCCCGGAGCCTAGGCGCTGGGGAGTTCGGCCGCTGGACAGGAGTTCGGGGAGCTCGGCCGCTAAGAAGGTTGAAACAAGCTCGGTCGTCGGGGTCTCGGCCGAAGCCCGGCCGCTCGGAGTCCAAAGGGGCTCGGGCAATAAGTAGTTCGGCCACTTGAGGAGTTCGGCCGCTAAGAATCTGAAGCTCGCCCGCTTGATAGTTCGGTTGGTTGAAAGACTTCGGCTGAGGCTCAGCCGCTGAGAAGCTCGGCCGGATGCAGTAGTTCAGCTAGGACGCGTCCGCTGAAGTTCTTCCGCATTGACCACATCAGGCTGGGATCGAACTTGACTTTGGCAGGAGTGGGATTTATCCCCAACAAGCATGATTAATGAAATTGGCATAATATACAGAAGATGTGACCCTTGTCAAGTTAGCACCCTACAAGTAGGAGGAATTTTTTTTTCTTTGCTAAAATTGTTTGGTGATTATAACTTCGTGTGACCGGCCAACATTCATTGTATTTCTCTTGAATGTAAGTTTATCCCTTCTAAGCAGTTACAAAAATAAGCTTAATCTTGCAACCTTTGGGAACCTTATCGATTACTCCTTGCCGGAGGGTGGAGCAATAGAGAAGCTCCGCAACCATAAGCTGTGACAGTATTTTAGTATTAGATTACCAGATTGCCAATTCCTTTCCTATTTTTATATGTGACATGAAGGGCATGTGGCACCCAAGCAAATGGCTAAATGTACATGGTCGCAACTGATGCTCTACGGGCCAACGCGTGGCCAGATCTCACGGGGCTTTCTGGCATTGTCACGGCTCCTCCCACGTGAAGCTTGTTCCTTTTTTTAACTCCCACGAGGGGTCGCAGTGATGTGCTCTCAGAACTTTAGACTAGGAGCTTCATTTTTTTCAATTATTTAAATCAAACCCTATGGCTTCTTCTGCGTACTAATGTAACATGGAAGGATTGAGCCGCAGAGAGCCGGTAGAGACTTTGGGAGGCTAGGAATGGCGAAAAGAAAAGTTATATGTCCGGCAAAAACTGGTCCTTTTAGTGTTTCATAGAAGTCCATGAAGTGGATGCAGGTCATCTTTGGCCAATCTCTCTTCTTTTTAAGGGTCTTTTTGACTAATCTGAAGTTTTAATTTGTGTGGGTTTTAACCCTGAATCCTTCTTTCACAATCTGTGGTTGGTAACTTTGAGACTACTTAATTTACTCGTCACCGGGCTTTGGATTTTTATCTTCATTTTTTGCCATGACTTCCAACGGGCTATTTCGTGGTAAGCGGTCCTTCGAATCGCTCATTGAAACTTTCCTTGCGAGTCACTTGTTGTAAGCTTAGACAACCGAGATTCTTCTATAAATATGATCATTTTTCGTCTCCGTACTTTGTCTACCTCCTTTCAAAGCAGATATGATTGGATCAATGTGCTTATGGAGGGTCAAAAAAATCTATAGATGTTTGAGAGAGTGGAGACACGTGAAGCGAATCATCCAAGCCAATGAGGATGGATAATAACAGTAAATAAATATATTTCTCTTCAAGAAAAAATAAATAAATATAAATATATTTTTTTTAAAAAAAAGAGAGAGGAGATTTTTGAATGGTGCTTTGGACCAATTCTTTTTATCAAAAAAAGATCACATATTTTACCCCGTGAGTTGTTCGATTGTTCACATTTAGCATATTTAAGTCTTCTTTTGACGTCGAAGCACCTTGTTGGAAAAAATATTATCATAACCTTCTCTCTATAAGGGTATAAGAATCCGTAGAGGACATAACCAGTCGGCGAGGTCGGTACACATCGACCTTCAATGAGCCTTTAGACCTTGTCTGCGGCTCTGTGGGTCCTACGGAAATCAACTCTTTTTTTCTCACGAAACATATCTGGATACATCTTATGATGCTTTTGTCTGGAAGTTACATTGCACGCATGATGGATTCATTCTCATCCAGCCAATGCGGACGCTAGTGCGATCCAGGGAATTTTGAGAGACTCCTCTCCTTTTTCTTCTTGTGGATTAAAAACAAAAAAGATTAGAGACTTCGGACATACAAACCACCCCGCCTATCACCGCTCACCAAATCCGTATCACGATCAGGGATGGAGTCATTATCAAACGTGATCATGACATGTTGGTCCTAGGCTCCCGGATTGGAGAGCTGTTTCTTTTGTGGATGAACGAAAATAATTTCAAAACCATTGGATCCGGCAAAACTGCATTAGAAAGGATGGGTTGGATCCGGCAAAGCTGCATAAATCATTTTTTTTCACATGCAAGTTATACAATTTTTTTTAAATAAATAAATAAATCTTGATTAAAAAAAATAAAAATCAAAGACATTAAATATGACAAACTAAATTTTCAACAATAATAGTAAAATATTATTTTCTAGAAAATCAAGTTCTTCTTAAAGTAACAAAAAAAAGGGGGGAAAAAAAAAAAGAACAACTCGTAGCCTTTCACTTCATCAATCTTCATCCAATGAATCATAGAAATTTCTTCTCCAATTCTATTATAATCGTCAAAGACTATTTGAATTGTGCTATCTCGCGGTGGTGCAGATTAATCTGAAAGAAATGAATTAATATTGTGGTTTACCGAAAAGTGGTGGTTGGAGTGAATGGTTTAGGGTTATAGAATGTTTTTAAGAGGTCACCCGGATATCCAGCAAACAAGGTGACATAAAACATCAAAGCCGCGAAACAGATATAAAATTCAAGAGAAGAGCCCGGGTGCAATTGGAACAAATAACATGTCATGCAAGCTGATCGCCAAAGTCCGGACGAGTGGGGCGACCAGAAGGAGATGTGCGTGCAACCGGGTGTTGGGGTCGGATGGTCCCACTCGCACACCACAGCCCCAGGCAGAGCTGTCGATATTGTGCACCGAACAGCGATCATAGATTCTGATGCACCGCCCATAGCTTTCTCTGCAATGATGGGTCGAGGCATTTCCAAGCATTCTAGAGCAATCAGCCAGCATAAATTACCACACTTTTGATTTCAGAGGTGGATCCTCCCTCAAGAGTCCAAGTAACTGCTCCAAATCATTTCAAACCAGCGACGTAGCCCAACGTAACCCGTCCTCCCTTTGACCTCTCAGAATTGGAACCAACGCTATAGTCCTAGCTAGGTTATCCCTAGACAGTTAAAAAAGTGACTCAAGATTCCATTGCTTCCCTTGGGTCCACAGATCAGAGGCTTAAAGAAAACTGTATCCAGTCAGCTCCTGAGGGGAACAAAGCAAAAGGGATCGAAGATAACCAGGGGTCTCGAGTAATTAAGTTCGCTCCAGGGGTTATTTGGTTGTACATTTGCTTTCCCTGCATATTTATCCATGAGAGCCATACTCCTACCTCGAAGCCTTAAGATCCCTAGACCACCAATATCCGTTAAGACTGGCACACACTTTCATAAGGAACAAGTGGAAGGCCCCTCCTCGGTGTACCGCCACTGCCCACAGGAGAAGGCCTGCATCATGGATTCAATCAGATCCACCACCCTCTAAAGGTACCCCAGCAATGTGAGAGCAAAATAAACAGGGATGGCAGAAAAAAATGTTGAAAAATGATAGAGCTAGCATTTTATTTTCAAATATGCATGACAGTTACATTTTACTAGCATTCGAGAATCAATATACATATATTATAAATATATGTACTGTAACATGTAATGCATAGCCGTCGCACACGAAATCTTTCCTTTAGGCTTCGTCTTTGTAAAATTTAATAAATAAGCAGGGCTCGATGCCTGCAGTGCTAGAAGAAATAAGATTTCCTTTAGGCTTCGTCTTTGTAAAATTTAATAAATAAGCAGGGCTCGATGCCTGCAGTGCTAGAAGAAATAAGATGCATATATAGGCAAGCGAAGCAGCACATTGTAGACTGAAGAGGAGGCTCTTGTTCAAAGTGGAAGAAGTCAGGAAAAGTGATTCGTGAACTTGCCACCTCTAGCAGAACTACTAATCAATAACGTTAACATGCACGAAGGTATATAGCAGACAAATTAAAAAGGAAAATGGCTATAAATTATTTGAAATTTCCAACGAAACCTTGGTAACTCTCGTGCAAGGGACCTATTCTATATTGTATGGCAAGCAAGCTTATTCATGCACAAGCAACCATTACCACGGTAGTAGATCATTTTGATTAAAAGAAATGACTGCGAGTGGACAGAACACCGACTCTAAATAACAAATAATCATCATCCACTGATGTCAATTACAAAAATCTATAGTAGATTACGGAAAATAATCATGAGAATTACGTGAGCATTGAGCAAAATCCCCCGTGGTGTAATCTCAGATAAGTGAGATTCCACCTTAGGCGGAAAATAATCAAAGCCATGAAACCACGCCTATAAAAACTAGAAGAGGTAAGCACGAAACTCGCGAGATACTTATCCCGTCTTCTTCTTCTTCTTCGCTAACAGTGAAATACCCATGTTAATAACATTTTCTATGTTCTGAATGACAGAGGCATCTTCATTAGAGACGCGGCAGATGATATAACAATCTATCATGCATCAGCAGCTGATCATCCACACGGTCATCACACTACATATACATCCATAATATAAAATAGAGGGGGATGAGTGAACTATTCGGTTAAATAGAGGTAGAGCTGTCAAAATGGGCCCAGGCCCATTTAACCCTAAATATGGGTTAGGTTGCGCTGAAAAATTCCGATCCATTTATAAAAATGGGCATTTTAGCCTGCCCCTTGTAGCCCATGGGCTAAATTGGATTAGGACCGAATCAGCCTATGGCCGGCCTATATCTGAACAAGTAAATAGACGCGATCACTTGGGTTGAGTTCTTGATGTACTATGAATAATATATTTGAGTTTGATATTATTATATTATACTTATAAGTTTAGTTTTTGTTTGGTCTTGAAAATTCTATTGCTACTTGACTTCTTACTATTCGTTACATGCTGAGTTCTAATTTTCTTCATAGTAACTCTAGTACAATGGGAGAAAGATATAAAAGTAACCCCAAAATGGGCTAACTTGATTCTAGAAAAGAAAAAAAAAATGGACTGGTCCGGCCCTAACCCATAACCCATATGGGCTAGGGCTAACAAGTCGGCCAAGCTCGACCTAACCCATGTGGGCTAGGGTTAGGCGGGCCCATTTTAACACTCTAAGCATAAGATTTAATTTGGATAATAATAATTATGATAAGATATTTAATTTATCGCAACCATCGACCTTTCACTCCTTGAGTCCTTAGGCTTTATATTTTCAATGATTTACGTGTATTTTTTTTGGGTAAAAAGGAGCAGCTTTATTTGTGATGAGCTGAATGAGACACAAAATCCAGATTGTCGGATACACCGAAGAACTTTTTTTTGTCATGGATAAAAATATCTAAAAATTTATATTTTTTTAGATAAATATTTTTAGATAATATTTAAATTAAAAAATTATTTATATTTTTGTATGCATAAAAAAGTTGATTCAAAATCTGTTACCCATATTTTTTTGCATTACTACTTTTCTGAATAAGTTGCTAAAATTTATCAATATTTTTTATAATATCTTTTATGTTTTTTAGGTTTGGAAAGATAGACAACTGAATTATTGGGCATTAAATGATAGGGGTATTAGAAATGAGGATGGGATATTTTAAGAATAAAACTAAATGTCTACTCTTTTAATTAAAGAAAAAATAATTTAGCCATCTTCTAGATATATAAAATTATTTTTTATTTCATAGATAAATGTTATCCATGAGAAAGTATTTATCTATTTTAAAAAATATAAGAATATGAATAAGTTGATCAATAAAAAAATTAATTAATTTTTTTATAATATTTACCTATGAAAAAGATCCAAAAGCGACTCCGGGAAGGGAGACAAGAAAATGAAACACGTATACAAAAATAAATAACATAAGCAGCAGAAGAAAGCCGTAAGCAAGCATATACAAAACTGACATACAACGTCAGTAAGACAAACTGAACGATTAAGTAGAAGGGCAGCCAGTAATAGCAGATGGCATGAGCACTATTTGATGAAGTGGAGGGACCGAAGAAAAGAAGCCATAACACCAGGAATAAATACAGAATGGGGAAAAGGATAACGTAGCTTAGCCCGGAATTGCACCTGACATGTATATAGAGATGAAGAGCAACGATGGTAGTAATATGTGAAACCTGTTTCATCTCTTAACTCCGATCGCAATTCTTGACCGTTTAATCTATTTAACTTATTACAACCCATTATATATATTTAATAAAATGATCAAATTCTAGTATTTGGAAGGATAAAATCAAGAGTTTTCCCTCCATTTAGAACCATATTAAATTCTTGATGAGCAATGGACTCTAATCCTCTATTTGGTATGAAGAAATGGGGAGAGGATGGATGGGAAGATTCATATTCATCTTTTCATATATTTGATGAAATACGGAAGGATGAATAAAAGTAATTTTCTTTACTATTTGGTATAAGAAAAATAAAAGAAAGAATGAATAATATTTATATAATATTTTTATCAAACTATATTTTGAAAAAAATATTACTATATCAATTTATGACGCTATTTTATACCAAATAAGTAAACGATATATAAATTTATAATCATTATAATCTATAATTATATAAAAAATTATATAAATATTTAATTTTAATTTTAATTTAATTTAAGAAATAATTTTATAATTAAATTATTAATAAATTAATTATATAAATAACTACCTAAATTATAATTTAATTTAATAATTAATTTTATTAATAATATTAATAAATTATTAATTTATAATTTAATTTAATAAATAATTAAAAATAGTAAATAAATATAGAGAAATTGAAGATAATTTTAGTTATTTAATTATAATTATCAAAATTATGTACTAAAATTAAAATAATTAGTAATAAAATTTAATAGTATACGATTAATAGTATATATAAAAATAATATAAAAAAAGTAAAAAAATTAGTATTGTCAAAAAATTAATAAGGAGTAATTTTGTTAATACAAAAATTCATCCATCAATGCTCCATCCATCCATCCTTGCATATTCTCAATTTGCGAGGATGCAAATTGGTAGGCCGGGATGAATGGAGAATCCTATCTTTTTATCCATCATTCTTGTAATTTTTTGAATCAAACAATGGATGGAAGCCATCCATTGTTGTGATATCAACTTGCTCTGATACCACTAGATGAGGATCTCGTACTAGAATATTATGGCAGAAAGAAAAAAAAATAAAATAAGAATATAATTAAGTACATTGATTAGCCTAAAGGCTTGTTTTCACGGGGTATGCAAAGCTTCACTATGAAAAAAATAGATAAAAGAAGAGATTATCCATTCTCAACTCATGTATACAATCCTCTCAACAAGAAGCTATCCTTATCAAACTTTCTCTTGGAGATTTTCTAAAACGATCGTAGTCTGTTGCTTAGCTATCTGCCCGAAGCACCTACTCCTGCTATCCGTTGATGCCCTCTTTCTATTATCTTAGGTCTCTACCGAAACACCACCAAATTACCATCACAATTTTATCACTCACTGTCGCCCACAGGCCTTTTTAAAGACATGAATCCGCACCTAGATCGGAGACTACTCTCCGTTTCAAACTCAAATAGGACTTTTTGACTGCATCCATATGCCTATAGCCGTTAGATCCTATCCAAGAGCCTTAGTGGCCATTCGGTCACACCTTACTCATGATAAACCACGATTTCTGTCCGTAGACCCTTAAAGGATTCACCATAAATCCCGTGGGTGCTGGTCTAAAATGGTACGAGATCCTCATCTAGTGTTTATGGTGCACCCAGCGATGTGCGTGCCTGCGTGCGCATTTGATGCCTATGCTGGGCCTGGACATGGCCCAGCATGCTGAGGGCCATGCCCGGCGTGGTTGGCCTGCGCGCATAGGTTGCACCCGCATGTGGCTAGCCTGCATGTCAGTGCATGCCTAGGCCAGCCCCATCGGCTTGGGTTGTTCCTCCAGCAGGCCTGCCAGCTATAGGCCCCAGTTCAGCAATCCGTTCTGCACTCCGCATGCTTTCTTACACATACCTTCGCCATCTGAACTTCGATTGGGATGTTCTTGGATTGGTTGGACTCCATTTATCGTCCTGAACCTTGCTGTGGGCTTATTATGAAAGAATTCAAGACATTTTTCTCAATAATCTTCATCTTGACTCGATATTCGATCTTCATCTATTTGAGAGCTTGTCTCGCACCCCCATGTCCTACGGCAATTGCTTACTGACATGAATGGACAGATATGAAAGTCGAGCCAGACCGCTCGATCCCATCTCCATCGACTGCTGTGATCCTCTTGACCTGAGACCTACTCGAGGTAGCCTTCTGTGGCAATAGAAACATCATCTTGCAACGCTGCATGTCATCCTTCCGAGTCTCTCATCTCGTGTCTGATCTATTTTCATTTGGAGCTCCACCTCGCACTAGACTTTCTGTCATGAGGAAGTGTCCTCCATACTTTCTTTCTCTTAACACCATCCTAGTATCGTGCATGATCTTTAAGATTTCTCCATCAACTTTTCATCTGAAGTCGATCGAATTCAGTCTACTCAGTGAGATTAGATTCTTCTTAAAGCTGAATATGTATCGGACTTCACTCAACTTCTTCATTATTTTATCATGGAGCTTCATGCTGACTGTCCTGTTGTCCTTGATTTTATAGCTCGATTCATCTAATAGGAACATCGTGCCCTCACTGATCTTTATGGAGTCAAACATCTTCTCTCTGCAACATATATGATGGGAACAAGCGAAATTCATAATCTACTGGAAGGAAGAAGTGGATACCTTATCGATAACCAAAAGGACATTACCACTATCTTCTGTATCGCTACTGGCCATCGCCATAGTAGCATATGTCCGATCTTTGAGTTGTGAGCAATTTTTGACTCGATGCTCTAACTCATCGCACCGATAGCATCTAATCTTGCTTTGGTCCCTCGTCTTGGACTTAGATCGTCCTCCTCGCGGTCTCCTACCATCATCATCTTCAATCACCATCAGTGTCGAGTTGTCACATGATTGAACTCGAGGCTCGATTCTCCCACTTGAGAATCTCATTCTAGAGTAGTGTAGAAGTCAGCTCTTCCATCTTGATAGTGCTCTTATCTATAAGAAGAGTAGTCACCAAAGATTCGAAAGAGGGTGGAAGCGATGATAGCAAGACCAACGCTCTGATCTTCTCCTTAATTTTTTTGCCAATGCTGAGGAGGTCGATGAGAATTTTCTGAAAGTTGGATAGATACTCATGCATGCTCTGACCTTCGTTCCGCAGCTGGTAGAACTACCTCTAAAGGAATAGCATGTTGGTGAGCGATTTTGCTATGTATAACTTCTTGAGCTTCGACCACAGCACCATCGAAGAAGTCTCGTTAAGTACATGAATCACAACATTATTCACTAAGTACAAGTAGATCGTGCTCATCGCCTGCATCTGGATCCATTTTTATTTTTTTTACCTCCATGGTGATTGAGATCTTGTCGTACAAGAGAGCATCGATCAATCCATATTGGATGAGAACATCCTTTACCCTTGCTTGCTATAAGAAGAAATTATTCTTCTCATCAAACCTGTTGATCTCCACCTTAATTGAGCTTATCTTTTTCATATTCTTCAATTTTTATTACCATTGCTGTAATCTACGCTCTGGTACCGTCTGGCTTCGATACCAATTGTTGTGATATTAATTCGCTCTGATACCACTAGATGAAGATCTCGTACCAAGATATTATGGTAGAAAGAAAGAAAAAAATAAAAAATAAAAAATAATCAAGTATGTGGATCAGCCTAAAAGTTCGCCTCCATAGGACATGCAAAGCTTTACTATGAAAAAGGAATAGATACAAGAGAAGATTACCCACTCTTAACTTGCATATATAATCTTCTCAACAAGAAGCTATCTTTACCAAACTTTCTCTTGAAGACCTTCTGAAATGACCGCAGTTCGTTGTCTAGTTATCTGTCCTAAACTCTTGCTCCTATTATCCGCTGGCGCCCTCTCTCTGCTGTTTCAAGTCTCTGCCAAAACACTACCAAGTTACCACCATAATTCTACTGCTCACTGTTGCCCACAGGCCTTTTTAAAGGCATGAATCCGCACTTAGATCGGAGACTGCTCTAAGTTTCAAAGTCAAACGGGCCTTTTTGACTGCCCACATACTTGTAGCTGCCAGATCCTGTTTGGGAGCCTCAGTGGCCGTCTGATTGCATCCTGCTTATGATAATTCACGATTTTTGACTGTAGACCCTTAAAGGGTCCACAATAAACTTTGTGGGCACTGGTCCATAATGGACCGTGACCAATCACGCGCGACCGTGCGTTCCCCCTGTTGTGTAACCGCTTAGGCCTAGATCGTGCTTGCGTGCGTGCCCGCCTGGCCTCGGGCCGACGATGCACGCGTGTTTGACGCTTGCGCTGGGCCTAGATGCGGCCCAGCGCGGTATAGGCCATGCCCAACGTTGCTGGCCTGCGTGCCTGGGCCGTGCCCGCATGTTGCTCGCCTGCAAGCCTGGGCCGACCCCACCGGCCTATGGGCCTAGGTAGTTCCTCCAGCGGGCCTACCAGCTATGGGCCTCACTTTAGCAACCCATCCGATGCTCCGCATGCTCCCTTATACATATCTTCGCCATCTGAACTTCGATTAAGATGTTCTTAGGCTCGTTGAACTTCGTTCATAGTCTTGAATCTTTCTATGGGCTTATAATAGAAGAATTTGAGATATTTTTCTCAACGTCTATTCTTCCTTTCATAACTCCAACTAAACATAGAATAAGTATCGCTTTGGAAAGATGGTTGCATCCTACATGCCCCCCTTCGCAATGTCTTTTCTAGCATCTTCAAGGTTTCTAGGCTGAAATCTGGAGTTATTTCTATGTTCTTCTTATCCAAAACCAATTCGTGGAACTCAGGAGGCAGCTCCTCTCTATCTCAAGCTGCTATGGCTAGAACGCCCATTCTCCTTCATATTCTTAATCGTTTTCAGCTCAATGGAGGTTCGGATAGCATTCTCCTGAAGTTAATCCCTTCTGGAATTTTTTCTTCTGCCTCTCTTTATTACTTTCTTAATACTAGAGGAGTCAAATGTGAATTGGCAAAGGCCCTTGGAACATTAGTGCATCATCCAAGGTATCGTCCTTAACAAGTTGAACACTAAGGCGAATCTGCTAAGAAAAAAACTAGTTCTAACTTCGCTGGGTGTCCCTTGTGTAATCATCCTGTTGAAGCTGCCGACCATCTCTTTATTGAGTGCCCCTTCGTTGCTTCTAGTTGGAGAACTCTTTGTAGCAGCCTTCAAGTTCTTCAACCAGATACCAGCCTATCAGACCTTTGCACTAATTGGAGATATCCGCTCTTTCCTAAAGATCTCCATCACCCCGTGTTCATGTTGATCGCCACGATGGTTTAGTGCTGCTGGCAGGAGAGAAAACATTGACCGGTCTAGTGAGCGTCGCTCGGTTCTCTTTAAAATCATTCACCCACTGAAAAATTGGTCCTCACTTTGTAAATAGAAAGGTCTGGTCGGCTTCTGCAAACTGTGGGATAAGCTGAACTCTATTGCGGCTATTGCTATCACTTGAGTTTTGCCTGTCAATGCTATTCGTGGGCTTGAGGCTTCTTTTGTTTGATTTAGATTTCAGACGATTGATGCAGTTTTGGCTTGTTGTCCCCTCCATCTCCTTGCTTTGGCCCTGTCTCTTTTGCTTTGTTCAGTTGGGGTGACCATGATGATAACTGTTGGCTGATGGCCAATCCTGATGATTCGCATGCATGCAGGGCCAGAGCATGGCGTCCTCCAAAAAAATTTTTTTTTCTTCCAATCTTGTGTATGTGCCAATCATCGTGCGCGTGGTGCACAAAGTGTTTCCCAAATCCTACAACCACATGCTATTTAGCCAATCGAATAAATACGAACTGATGGAATGGATACTACATCTGAGTCACCCATTCTGCATACCGTCTCCTCCTCCTGTTCACTTTTGTCTCACTTACCAGTGGAACAAATACTTCATCTGAGTAACCCACCTACAACTCAGCAACTTTTCCTCGTGCTCCACTTGCCTTTAGGATCCGTCTGATTGGGATATATGATAATCTGATAATTTTTTAAAATTATTTATTTAAAAAAATAATTATAAAAAACTTTTTTTTTACTATATTTGATCACTGAAAAAATTACTTCAGAAAATAATATCAAAAAAAAAAATTACATTTGAAGATAATTCTATATAAAAATATAGCAAAATTTATGAATATACAATTCAATATAAAATATTTTTTTAATACAAGAATAATAATATTATTTTTAATTAATTTTTATATGATGACTATAATCATATAATATTTTGTATAATATCATCTCCATCTTAATATTTTTTATAAAAAAATTTTATTAAATAAATTTTAAAAAATATTAAAATAAAATTAATGATTACATATGCAATTTTATTGAAAGATATTTTTATTAAATATGAATTATCATTATTTAAAAAGTTACCAAATACCAACTCCAATATTTATTTTACCTTCTTCCTCCAAAAAATAATTATGAAATCTATTAATTTTTTTATTATTTTTTAAATTCTTTTACATCAAATATAATAATTTATCGTTAATACCATTTTTTTCATTTCAGACTATCCTCAACCACACGGACCCTTACCGTTTTGCTGGTTATTACTGTTACTGCATATTCTTGCACACCCTTGATTCCGTACGCATGTATACCTCAAACTATCTTTTCATAATAAATTTCTGACTGGTAATCGTGGAAACCTCCCACTGCCTTCCTATTTTTCAGAAAAAAAAATTAATTTAAACTATATTTTTAACCAATATAATAAACCCAGATTAACAAATTTTTGATTTATCATCTATCTACCCTGCTCATATGTTGTCCAGCCCAACCTGCCATCTAATAATGGTTCACAATGAGGCGATTCCCGGACTTAACTTTTGAGATTTTATTCTTTTATAAATTGCTCGGGTTTCCATTATGAAAAAGTGGAACTAATAAAAACTTGAACTGTATTTAGTTAACAAAAAAAGAAATTAAATTAATAAAACATAAAAGGAAAAAAAATAAAAAAAGAAAGAAAGAAAGAAGAGTTAAGCATTTTCTCTTGCTGGATTGATATTGTTGGGGATAAATCACGCTCCTGCCGAAGTCCGGTCCGACGCTCAGCATAATGCAAACAGTAGCCGCAGAAGAGCTTCAGCGCACTGGTCTAGCCGAACTCCTTCAGCCGGCCGAACTGCCAAGCGGTCGAACTCCCCAGCGTCCAGACTTCGAGCCGAACTCCTTCAGCCGACCGAACTGCTAAGCGGCCGAACTCCCAGCGTCCAGGCTTCGGGCCGAACTCCCACCGCCAGCCGAACTTCCTGGCGGTCGAGCTCCTTGGACTCCAAGCGGCAGGACTTCTTCGGGAGACGGACTCCTCCCAGACGCCCGTTCGGCCATTCGAGCTCCTGCGAACCTCTCTGCGGCCGAGCTCCTCCCGGGTTTCCCCTTCGGCCGAACTCTCCTACAAGTCCGAACTCCTCTGGACGAACTGTCGCCTGCAACAAGATCGGACGACGCCTTACTCTCCGTACCGGACTCCATGCGGCCCGCGACTTGCCAGTATGGCTCCCACGATCCACCGGACGACGCCTTCCTCTCCGTACCGGACTCCATGCGGCCCACGACGTGCCAGTATGGCTCCCACGATCCACCGGACGACGCCATCCTCTCCGTACCGAACTCCATGCTGCCCCAACGACTCTCTGCCAGACGGCATGGCCGTCACCATCAACTAAGCTCCGCTATAAAAAGGACCCTTCCAGATACGCTAAGGCCTCTCTGAACTCTGATCTCTAAGCTCTCCTCCTCATCTCTAAGCTCCGGAACTCATTCCGAGCACTCCATTCTTGTTGGCTAAAAACTGACTTGACCGTCGGAGGGTCCTGACGGAGCCACCCCCCACCAGCTCTGGATGGGACTTCATTTTGTAGGTCTCCGACGGCGACCTCGGCGGCCCCCACTCCGGCAACCTCCGACAACGATCAGTTTCTGTACCAACAGATTGGCGCTAGAGGAAGGGCCCTGAACCTTCGAGGTTTCCTTGTTCTTAAAGGAGTGCTCGGCGATGATTTCTCTCTCTCCGGAGATCCGTTCTTCCTCACTAGAGTTCTCTCCCGAAGAGAAAGTGCCTCGAGAGCTTCGACTCGGCGATCGGCTCCCGTTGCAGCCCTGGCAGCCCAGGCTCCACCCGAAGCCACCACAAATGCAGAGCAGTTCTGGATGGGTTCGCGGCCCCGCCGAGGTGATACAAGCCGTGCGACAACCTTCGGCGGAGACTTTTCCAGAAAAACCCGAGGAACCGGCCTTAAGGAAGAGCATTCGGGCATGCCAATCACCCTTAGGAGAGAAATGGAGAGCAGAAGCTCTTCCGCAGAAGTGGAACGAAGTTCGGCGTAAAAAAGCCGAGTTCCCCAAAGCGGAATGAAGTTCGGCATGAAAAAGCCGATCCCTCCAAGGCCGAATGAAGTTCGACGGGAGGAAAGCCGATCTCTCCAAAGCGGAATGAAGTTCGGCGTGAAAAAGCCGAGCTCCCCAAAGTGGAATGAAGTTCGGCATGAAAAAGCCGATCCTCCAAAGCCGAATGAAGTTCGGCGGGAGGAAAGCCGATCTCTCCAAAGCGGAATGAAGTTCGGCACAAACGAAGGCGGAGGAAAGTTCTCCCGTGGAATGAAGTTCGGCGGAAGATCGAACTCCTCAGGTCATCATCGAAATGAAGTTCGGCAAGGCCGAACTCTCCCTTTGAAGCCCATCAATGAAGTTCGGCGCAAGTGAGGCCAAACTCCACCATCATAGTAAAGTTCGGTGCAAGCAGTGGCGGAACGAAGTTCTCCCACGAATGAAGTTCGACGCAAGTGAGGCCGAACTGCGCAGCAGATCACCCAAATGAAGTTCGGCCACGCTCTAGACCGCCCAGAACGACCGAGGCCGAACTCCCCTTCGAGTACGTCGCTACAACGAATTCACGGGAGGTGCAATAAAGTTCGGGCAAGCAAAGCCGACCCCCTCCCTACGAGCAAGGAAGTCCGGACAAAGAAGCATGAAGTTCTCCCATGGAAAGTTTCGCGGAAAAATGGAATGAAGTTCTGCGAAGCCCGAACTTCTCGAGCTCACTATAAAGAAAGCCCCGATGGAAGGGTGCGAAGAAATCCTCCTCCCGAAAGGTTCCGCAACTACGACCCGCTCCTCTTACTCGGATTCTCGGCGAAGTTAAGAGCCAGCCGCCAAGACCTGAAGGACTACGACATCCCCAAACGTGGTAAAGCCCCTACCATCGTGACCACGGCCACGACGCTGAGAAAGGCATCCGGCTGCGAGACAAAATTGAGGAGCTCGTCAGGAAGGAGCGGTTGGAGAAAGTCGGCTAAGGGCACTGCCGTGACCAGAAACTCATGGGTCGACCACCTCACAGCGTCATCAACGTTACCCCAGGGAGGACCTTGGTACGTCGGCGGTTCGTCGGCTCGCAGTGACAAAGCCAAGAGCTTGCTCCAAATCGAGAAGGCCAGCATGGGATAGAGGAGGTCGTCTGGACGGGACTTACTACCCAAGGGAGGGAGCTCCGAGGAACAACGCCCCGACGACCCCTGAAATGGGGATGTGCTGCCCGTAACTCTTCTTCGGTAAAATTCTTCCCTTCCAATAATGTTATTCCCTGGCGCAGAAACTGCGATAACAGGGGATGGAGCAGTCAAATAGTTGCCGTATTGGAACTGGCGGGGGACCTCGTGCTAACGGGGGCAGGTCGGAAGCCTTAGAAGCTCGACCGCAGGACATAAGATCTCCCCCGAGCGCGCACTTCGACCTCGGCTGCAGGAGATAAGATCTCTCCCGAGGGAAGCTCGGCCGCAGGAGATAAGATCTCCCCCGAGCGCGCACTTCGACCTCGGCTGCAGGAGATAAGATCTCCCCCGAGGGAAGCTCGGCCGCAGGAGATAAGATCTTCCCCGAGAAAGCTCGGCTGCAGGAGATAAGATCTCTCCGAGGAAGCTCGACCGCAGGAGATAAGATCTCCCCCGAGCGCGCACTTCGACCTCGACTGCAGGAGATAAGATCTCCCCCGAGGAAAGCTCGGCCGCAGGAGATAAGATCTCCCCCGAGTGCGCACTTGACCTTGCTGCAGGAGATAAGATCTCCCCCGAGGAAAGCTCCGGAGATAAGATCTCGCTGGAGCGCCTGAGTAACCTCGTAAGGCCCGCAATGACCTCGGCCTCCAACATCGACCTCAGCTAGAGAAAGCTATCATGTCGACCTCGGCTAGAGATAAGACCGTTGACAACCTCGAGCAATCGAGCCAGCCTCGGTTATGAACAGGAGGAGAACCTCATCCTAGCGTGAGCAAAGTCGAAGGCCCCGTTCACAAAGGACGGGATGGGGGAGAAGCACGGACGACAGTCCGAATGTGCCCCCACAGCCGTTAGAAACAGGAGGAGAACCTCGTCCTAGCGTAGCAAAGTCGAAGGCCCCGTTCACAAAGGACGGAATGGGGGAGAAGCACGGACGACGGTCCGAAGGTGCCCCCACAGCCGGTTAGGAACAGGAGGAGAACCTCGTCCTAGCGTGTGAGCAAAGTCGAAGGCCCCGTTCACAAAGGACGGGATGGGGGGAGAGGCGAGGACGACGGTCCCATGTGCCCCACAGTCCGTTAGGAATAGGAGGAGAACCTTGTCCTAACGCGAGCAAGGTCAAAGATCTCATTTACCTAAAATGAGATGGGAGGAGAGGCGAGGACGACGGTCCCCATGTACCCCCACAGCCCATTAGTAATAGGAGGAAGAACCTCGTCCTAACACGAGCAAGGTCAAAGGCCTCGTTTACCTAAAATAAGATGAGGGGAGAGGCGAGGACGACGGTCCCCATGTGCCCCCACAGCCCCATTAGGAACAGGAGGAGAACCTCATCCTAACACGAGCAAGATCGAAGGCCTCGTTCACCTAAAACGAGATGGGGGGAAGAGGCGAGGACGACGGTCCCCATGTGCCCCCACAGCCTGTTAGAAACAGGAGGAGAACCTCGTCCTAACGCGAGCAAGGTCAAAGGCCTCGTTTACCTAAAATGAGATGGGGGGAGAGGCGAGGACGACGGTCCCCATGTGCCCCCACAGTCCGTTAGGAATAGGAGGAGAACCTCATCCTAACGCGAGCAAGGTCGAAGGCCTCGTTCACCTAAAACGAGATGGGGGGAGAGGCGAGGACGACGGTCCCCATGTGCCCCCACAGCCCATTAGGAACGGGAGGGGAACCTCGTCCTGACGTGAGCAAGATCCGAGACCGAGCCTCAAAGTCTACGGCAAGCCTCGGCTGCGGAAGATGAGGCCGCCCCCGAGCGCCCACATCAACCTCGACCGCAGGAAATGAGTTCCGCTTCAACTCCAAACATCGACCGGAGATGAGGTCTCCCCCAAGCCTCAGCTTCAACTTCAACGTCAATATTGGCTGGAGATGAGACCTCCCCCGAGCTTCAGCTACAACAAGCGTGGGGCCCGGAAGAGGACTTCGGCAGTCGCCTGTTTTGGTACTCCCTTCCTTCGAATTTCGAACTCGAAAGTGGGGGGACTACTGTTGGGGATAAATCCCGCTCCTGCCGAAGCCCGGCCCGACGCTCAGCATAATGCAAACAGTAGCCGCAGAAGAGCTTCAGCGCACTGGTCTAGCCGAACTCCTTCAGCCGGCCGAACTGCCAAGCGGCCGAACTCCCCAGCGTCCAGGCTTCGGGCCGAACTCCTTCAGCCGGCCGAACTGCCAAGCGGCCGAACTCCCAGCGTCCAGGCTTCGGGCCGAACTCCCACCGCCAGCCGAACTTCCTGACGGCCGAGCTCCTTGGACTCCAAGCGGCAGGACTTCTTCGGGAGACGGACTCCTCCCAGACGCCCGTTCGGCCATCCGAGCTCCTGCGAACCTCTCTGCGGCCGAGCTCCTCCCGGGTTTCCCCTTCGGCCGAACTCTCCTACAAGTCCGAACTCTTCTGGACGAACTATCGCCTGCAACAAGACCCGACGACGCCTTACTCTCCGTACCGGACTCCATGCGGCCCGCGACTTGCCAGTATGGCTCCCACGATCCACCGAACGATGCCTTCCTCTCCGTACCGGACTCCATGCGGTCCACGACGTGCCAGTATGGCTCCCACGATCCACCGGATGACGCCATCCTCTCCGTACCGAACTCCATGTTGCCCCAATGATTCTCTGCCAGACGGCATGGCCGTCACCGTCAACTAAGCTCCGCTATAAAAAGGACCCTTCCTGATACGCTAATCCCTCTCTCTGATCTCTAAGCTCTCCTCCTCATCTCTAAGCTCCGGAACTCATTCCGAGCACTCCATTCCTGTTGGCTGAAAACTGACTTGACCATCGGAGGGTCCTGATGGAGCCACCTCCCACCGGCTCCGGACGGGACTTCGTTTTGCAGGTTCCCGACGGCGACCTCGATGGCCCCCACTCCGGCAACCTCTGGCGACGATCAATTTCTGTACCAACAGATATGAAAATATTACAAAAAAAAGTTATTAAGAAAGTAGTTAAGATATGATCAAGTTATCCAAACTAAATCTTGTTGTTATCCTCTCTTCAAATCACCATTTGGAGAAAGAAAAGCTCTTAGAAAAAATCATAACCCTCTCATTCTATCTTTTAACATTCTCTCGATTTTTTTTTTAACCTACCAAACTAATAATAATAATAATAATAATAATAATAATAATAATAATAATAATAATAATAATAATAATAAAACCTTCCCAACAAATTTTTTTTCGCTTCGTCAACACCGAAATGATCCTAGCCTAGCCCATATAAAAGAAAAATGGAGAAAAGAAAAGTGATGTCTGGCAAAAGCAAGTCCTTTTTATTTTATAAAAGATCCTTAAATGAATGCAGGGCTAGTTGGGCGGACATCATCTCTTCCTTTTAAGGGATCCTTTGACTAGTTTTTGAAGTTTTATGTGAGTTTTAGACTTCGTCCTTCATTCATAATTTATAGTTCACACGTTTGGCAGCACTTAAAATAATTTTTAAATACATTTTTACCACGGCTTCCAACTAGCCATTGATGATAAGTAGCTACTTGATCATGCATTAGAAGTTATGGTACAGCTATTGGTTTATCAATTAAATAATTTAAAATTTTGCCATTTTAATAATAATTTTATATGAATATAAAACTAAACAAATACCTGCTTAAATATAAATATTTTCTTAGATACCAAAATAACTTAGTTTTTTGAGTGGGTGGATAAAGTTTGATTTTATCGCCCCCATCCGTAACATCTATAACTTGTTTTTATTTTCTAAGTACTGCAGAAACTATTTATAACTATTTAAATAAAAATATAGTAAATATTAAATTAAATTTTTCAATAACCATCACTAGCCATAAAAAAAAAGAAAGTATGGATGAATATGATTTTAATAAAATAAATTAGCTTATAATCTCATGCGATGTATGAAAATTTTTTTTTTTATCTAATCCTTCCCTCTTTGATCTCTTCGCCCTTTGCCCCTCCCTCTCCAATCGTGAATTTTAGGGATGTAAATGGATCAGATCGGACCGAGTTACGAGTGATTCTGATCCGACCCGATTCTTTAATTGGGTTCTAATGTTGGATCCAGACCCAACTCAATTAAAAATCGGATTAAATCAGATCAGGTCCATAATCAAAAAATTTATCCCATTAGATCATTTGGGTTGGATTTGGTCCATGTATAACACGGTTCCAATCTAAAAATTTTAGATCCGATTCGAACTCAAATTTGGATTGGATCCAATTTGTATGATAAACCAATATATGTGAAGTTTATGGTAAAAGAAAATAAATATTACTTTATCTTGGCGTTTAAGTTATAAATAATTTCTCAAAATCTTACGGTTAAATTGAGTAAAACTTTTAAAAAATAACAATACTACAAGAGCATTTGGAATTTCAATCCCACTCTAATTATTTTATAGTTTATATATTGGATTTAATACTGAATTTGGATTGGATCGAATCGAATTGGGTCCAAATTCAGTAAACCCAGACCTGATCCAAAATATTGAATATGTTTAATTTTAGAACCCAACCCAACTCCACGGCTCCTTTAAAATGAGTCGGATTGGGTCTATATAGGTCAAGTTGAATCGGATCATGAGTCAATCGGATTCATTTGCAGTCTTAGTCATGATCCCCTATTTGCCATCTCCACCACCCTATTGGGCTCCCTCCTCGTTGTCCATGATAATAAGATCATCATCTTCTATCTCGTCCTTTATCGTCGCGCTACCATCCTCACCCATTTTCCCATCATTGATTCTCTCCTCGCACCGCCAGTGGAGGCACCAATTTCTCTAGCTCCACTTTCTCGATCTCTCCCATGCCTGCTCCGTTGCCTACACCTACCAATTCTCATTATTCTGTCGGTCTATATTTTCTATATTCTATCATATATTAATCTTTTATGATTTAGATGAATTCAAACCAGATTGGTTCACATAAAAAATAGTCAAATTGAATAAATGAAGTACCTATCTCAGATTAATTAGACAAAATTTATTAAATATTATATGAAAGATACAAATCCAATCAATAGATAGTCTTAAATTTGATTAATGATATTTGGTTTGACTAATGACTAAAGTAAAATATTATTCTTTTGTAATTGATGTGATATCATTAATATAAGAATTTTGCTAACGAGTGTCCTAAGGATTTTGAAATAATACTAGAGATGGTCGTCTTCGTTGATCGGACAAAAAGTATCTCCTTCCTTCGCTTCCCCTCCTCTCGGCATCTGCCCCCACTTCCCTAAATTTCTCCCATCTTTCATTAGGGTTCTTTTATCATGAGTTTGCTCGGTGCTAGATACCGAAGGGAAGAGATCGATTTACCTATGATTGAGCTCAAATCGGTCACAATGAAAATGGCGGCATGGCTATTTTATGAGCTCCCCCCCCCCTCAAACCATCACCACCATCTCCTCCTCCTGTTGGAGTTGCTCCCTTGCTCTGCAAAAGAGCATCCGCCGCATGTCTTCTTCCTCGTAGATCTTTGCGGTTAGGCATTTGTCACGCGGCCTCGAGAGACCACCCTTCCACACCCCCCCTCCCCTCCCCCCTTACAACGAAGAGGAAAGGTAGGAGCTCTCGTGGGAGTCCTATGAGCGTTGGATCCAGGCGCATTGCTCAAGGGGCTAACTCGATTGGTCCCTAGACTTGTTGGCTCGGATGAAGGCTTCCGGGATGCGCCCCAGCGGTACATCCTATGCCCGTCTCGTCCGTGCACTCGGGAGCATCGGCCAAACTCTGAAGGCCAACACCGTCTTCCAGCAGATGAAGTGGGCAGATCTCCGACCAGGCCTCAGGGAGCACAATGCCTTGCTCCGGGCATTCTTGAGGAAGGGGCAGCTGCAGCACACTGACTACTTGCGGGTGGAGATGGGTGAGAGAGACCTACCCACTCCCCTTACGTTCGTGCCGGGCGCCTCGAGGACACTCTCTTCTATATGATAGAGAGGTGCCTCGAGGAGGAAACCCTCTCCTGCGGTAGAGAGGGTTACGACGGATGGTGTAAGACAGACGAAGAAAAAAGAAGCGAAGTATGGACATGCAGCAGATAAAGGGTAGACAAAAATTACATACATGCAGACGAAGACTGGAGCATCTGTTTTAATATATATAATAAAAGGATATGTTTACTTTTAGCTACCACACATTTGTCGTTTACATCCTCTGAAAAAATCTATAGGATTGAATTGATGCAGTCATCATAGTTTAAAACATCCATAAATGTTTGAGAGAGTGGAGATATGTTAGCCAATAGACCAAACCGTCTAATTTGTATTATAATAGTAAGCAAAAATAGAGATTTTTGATTGGCCCTTTTTCCAAACTCTTTTTATCAGAATATATATCAAAATTTTACCCTGTGAATAGTTTGAGAATTCATATATTTGGCATATCCAATTCTTACATTTTATAATCATACCGAGACAATTAACGGATGATCATGCTACTTCAAAAAAAAAAAAAAAAAAAAAAACCATTGGCTGATGCTACAATTTCAAATAGCATCTACAAGCCTCATTCCAAGACATCAACTTCTTGCCCTTAGCCCCTAGCTGACAGTACATCGAAAGCCTTCATCTGATTACCCTGAGAACCATCCAGCCAGGAAGCATCATGTTCATTTCTCTTCCGGTAAGTAGCAGTATCATAAACATGTGGAGTTTCATTGTTACGTGCCACCTGATGTAGCTGCAGTAACGAAAGCATGCTGATGGCAAAGAGAGCAGCATTCCCTAACATACTACCAATATTCTCTATTTTGACCCTTTTTTTGGCTAATTCGAAAACAGACACCAACATATGCATGAGGGCATTCGATCTTTTCCCCTCACAGTTTTCCAAATTCTCATCAAATTGACCTCTTGGCATTTTGAAGAGGTTCTCACGTACCATGAAATGGCAGGTGTCATGTACATTGCCAACAAAAGCTATAGCATCTTCGATGACTTTGTATTTCTTACCATGATAATCAGCCAGTCTCACTGCTAGCATAATTCGACTTTGCTCCAACCGCGCTAAAGCAGCATCTCTTTCTACTTGCTGTTGAGATTGTACGGTCTGTGGAGCGGTGATATACATTAATTCACAAATGCGTCTAACCATATACAGGTATTGTGTGTGTTACCTTCAAACCTATAGGCTGTCAAAATGAGGGAAAAAGAAAAAAAGGCTAAACCATGAACGTAAGACATTGCAGGTTATGATTACTTTTAAATCATAGATATCTTTTGTATCTGCCATCATAGATGTGAAGCATGAAAATTTCATCAAAATCGAACCAGAACACAAGCAGGATTACTTGTGCATAGCACATAAAACTACACAGGCTCCTCATACTTTGGCTTCATGAGAGGTGTTAAAAACGTACGATGAAAGTAAAGGTATCTTTAGGAACAAGTAGACAGTTTGCAACCTAGGCATTACTAACTGAATTTACAGTTCTCCAATTTATGTCACACTTCATGGGAACCTGATCTCTCCTTCTTGTTTTTCAGAAATTCAGGATACTTCAGAAGAAATCAAAGTTGGACGAGGAAAACATCGTATCGGGTATATTGCAAGAAGAAACAATATAAACAGCATGTCTTGGCACATGAGTTTATTTATTTGTACCAGAGTTGCCTGTGCACCTCTCATAATTTTCCATGTACAAAACAATAGTGGAGGGCAAAATAGAAAGAGAGTACCTAAATTCAGGAAGACAAGCACACAGACGGACAAAATAGAGAATATATTATCGAGTCACTTAAGAAAAGAAAAATCGGTCATGGAGAAAAACACTATTGTGTGATTATAATCTACTTTGTAAGTGCAATCTTTTCAACCAAATGGGAAAAGCTGATCTGTAAATCTTCCTTTAAGTCAGTTTGTTATAAATAGATGGACAAAGTAAGCAGATGCATCATCATAATCGTTATTGCTATTTAGCAAATTATCAAACAACATGCCTATCTATAACTTTATAGCCTCGTATATGTTATATATGAGGGTCCAGACTTCCAAGAGGAGCATTTCTGTTCTGATCACTTCGATCAAAACCATAGGCATTTGTAATCCGACTTTCATTTAAATTTCTTCCACCAACCAAGGACTCCAGACCTGTTTCATCACTCAATCAGACCTCCTTTAACTAATTTGGCTTGATATTTTACTAAGACATGTGACAGGTTCCTTTGGGATAAAAGTCACCTGGCCCTTACAAAAATCCAAATCTCCTCAAAATGTTTCATCAATGGTTTAACAGGAAGTACAGATGCCGAAGGCTCCCTAACATTGTTCTTCTTGTATCCTTGGTTTAGCAAATAGATAGGCAAAATCAAATGGTGGATTCAAAAAAAAAAGAATTTTAAAAACGTTTCGAAGGAATTGGGCCAGCAACATTGTTAGCATCTTAATGTTGGGCAATATAGTAGATTGAAAAACATGTAATGGTAATGCACATTATACAAATGGGAATGCTTAGTCTTGGGTGTCACTGATTCAGATAAATCCGAAGATGATACGCAAACATGGTGAACGATTGAAGGATACGGCCAGTATATTCAGAAGAAAAAAAAAAGAAAAAGAAAAAGAAAAATTCTGATTTATCCTGCAAGAATTTCTGGTATTCCATTTAATTAATCATCTCAACAGCAAATATTATGATCTAATCAAAATCCAACATTTTGGGGGTCCAGACATACTATGTGTTGACGCAGAATCTGGTCGTCGCCGAAATCCGTTGGAGTGGAGGCCGATGAGGTCGCTGTCGGGGACCTGCAAAACAAAGTCCTGTCCGAAGTCGGTGGAGGTGGCTCCGGCAGGACCCTCCGACGATCAAGTCAGCTCCAGTCAACAAGAATGGAGTGCTCAGTGTGGGAAGAGGAGAGAAAGATTTTTAGAACCTGGCGTAAGTATATCCGAAGGATCTTTTTATAGAGGGAGCTTGTTGTAACCGCCTCGATTAATGATTGTCGTAACTGTCCTGATAAATGCCGATCGTTATTGACTTGATAAATGCCAATCGTTATTATCGTGTAACCGTAGCGGAATCGCCTGTAGGAATTCATCATAAGAAGCTCGGCTTGCATGGAAGTTCGGCCATTGAGAAGTTCGACCGCTGGAGGAGTCCGCAAGGAGTCCGGATTCCGTAGAAGCCCGGTCGCTGGAGGGTTCCGCAAGGAGTCCGGCTTCCTTAGAAGCTCGGCCAGAGAGGAAGCTTTAGGGGGAGTTCGGCTCCCGCAGGCGCCTGGCTGTAACGACGCGGAGAGAGTTCAGCTTTTGCGGGAGTCTGATTGAAGCTCGACGATTGGGCAATCAGAAGGAGTTCGGCCGCTAAGTGGTTCGGCTAAGGCTCGTCCGTTGAGGAGTTCAGCCGCTGGAAGTCCAAAGCTCGGCCGCTGGAGAGTTCGGTCGGTTGAAGGACTTCGGTTGAGGCCCGACCGCTAAGGAGTTCGGCCGGATGTAGGAGTTCGGCTAAGACGCGTCCGCTGAAGCTCTTCCATGGCTACTGGCCACATCAGGCTGGGCACCGAACTTGACTTTGGCAGAAGCGGGGTTTATCCCCAACACTAGCCCCCCACTTCCGAATTCGAAACTCGAAGGAAGGGAGTGCAGAAAAGATGACTACCGAAGTCTTCTTCCGGGCTCCGTGCTGGTCCAGGTCGAAGCTCGGAGAAGATCTCATCTCCAACCGAGGTCAATGCGGGCGTTCGCGTCAGGACGGGATTCTCCTCCTATTCCTAACTTCGATTTTGCTCGCATTAGGACGAGGTTCTCCTCCTGTTCCTAACGGGCTGTGGGGGCACACTCGGACCGTCGTCCGTTTTCCTCCGTCTCGTCTAAGGTGAAGGAGGCCTTCGACTTTGCTCGCGTTAGGACGAAGTTATCTCCGGTCTTATCTCTGTCCGAAGTGGAAGTTGAGGCTCTCCGACCGAGGTTGGCTTGGTTGCTCGGGTTAGGATGAGGTTCTCCTCCTGTTCCTAACTTTGACTGTACTCGCGTTAGGACGAGGTTCTCCTCCTGTTCCTAACGGGCTGTGGGGGCACATTCGGACCGTCGTCCGCCTCTCCCCCCATCTCGTCTAAGGTGAACGAGGCCTTCGACTTTGCTCGCGTTAGGACGAGGTCCTCCTCCTGTTCCTAACGGGCTGTGGGGGCACATGGGACCGTCGTCCGAGCCTCTCCCCCCATCTCGTCCTAAGGTGAACGAGGCCTTCGACTTTGCTCGCGTTAGGACGAGGTCCTCCTCCTGTTCCTAACGGGCTGTGGGGGCACATGCGGACCGTCGTTCGCGCCTCTCCCCCCATCTCGTCTTTTGTGAACGAGGCCTTCGACTTTGCTCGCGTTAGGACGAGGTCCTCCTGTTCCTAACGGGCTGTGGGGGCACATGCGGACCGTCGTCCGAGCTTCTCCCCCCATCTCGTCCTAAGGTGAACGAGGCCTTCGACTTTGCTCGCATTAGGACGAGGTCCTCCTCCTGTTCCTAACGGGCTGTGGAGGCATATGGAGACCGTCGTCTGCGCCTCTCCCCCCATATCGTCCTTTGTGAACGAGGCCTTCGATTTTGGTAAGACCTTATTTCCTGCGGCCGATGTTGATCTGGGGGAGATCTTGTCTCCTGCAACCGAGATTTAGAGGTCTTTGACCTACTCGCGTTAGGACGAGGTTCTCCTTCTGTTCCTAACGGGCTACTTTTATTCATTTCTTTCTTGTCATCCCGTAATTCTTGTGCCAAAAATCAAAAATGCAAAGGAGTTTTAAAGAAAGTTTACTGATAATACATCCTCAGATTTTCTGAGTTCCACGGTCGGAAAAGCACTATCCCTCCGAGTTCCTTCAGGTGATAAGTTCCGGATCGGATGACTTCCGTCACCTCATACAAATCTTCCCAGTTTGGGGCAAGCTTTCCTTGACTCTGAGGCTGAGCGACAGCGGCTCGTCGGAGCACTAAGTCCCCCACTCTGAATGTCTTGCTTTTAACCCTGGAGTTGTAGTACCAAGCCACCTTCTATCTATAGGCTGCCATCCGGACGCGGGCTTCCTCCCTCTTTTCTTTCAAAAGATCGAGGTTGACTCTGAGGTCCTGGGGGTTGTGCTGCTCATTGAAGCCCACAACTCGTGCAGAAGGGAGCTTAAGCTCGACCGGGATAACCGCCTCAGTACCGAAGGCCAAGGCGAAAGGTGTTTCTCCGGTTGGCACCATCTGAGTAGTTCGGTATGCTCAGAGGATATGATAAAGTTCGTCCACCCAGGCCCCTTTTGCCCTATCGAGTCTCGCTTTGATTCCCTGCAGCAAGGTCCGGTTGGTTATCTCAGCTTCCCCATTGGCCTACGGGTGAGCCACCGATGTGAAGCGGTGGGAAATGTTTAGTCCTTCGCAGAACTTGACGAGCCTCGCCCCCGCAAACTGTCGCCCATTGTCGGTTATGAGGGTTTGGGGCAGGCCGAACTGGCAGACTAGTGACTTACAGACGAAGTCCTGCACCTTGGCCTCGGTGATCTTCGCGAGAGGTTCGGCTTCGACCTACTTGGTGAAGTAGTCGATCGCGACCAAGAGGAACTTCCGCTGCCCAGACGCCGTTGGGAAGGGGCCGAGTATATCCATTCCCCACTGCGCAAACGGCCAACGTGAACTGAGCGGAGTAAGTTCGGATGCCGGCTGCCTCTGCACGTTGGCGTTCTTCTGACAGCAGTCGCACCTCTTCATATGTTCCACGGAATCGCGAAATAAAGTCGACCAGTAGTGCCCCTGTCGGAGTAGTTTTTGCGACAGGGACCTGGCTCCTACGTGACTTCCGCAGAGTCCTTCATACACGTCCCATAGCGCGAGGTCGGCTTCTGAAGGTCGGAGACATCTCAACAACGGGAGGGAGTACGATCTCTTATACAATCTGCCTTCATATAAGACGTAGCGAGAGGCTTGATTCCTGAGCTTCCGAGCTTCTTTTCGGTCGCGGGGAAGGACCCCCTCTTGAAGGTAAGCGATCAACGGGTCGATCCAGCTGGGTTCAAATTCCGTCTGTAAGACGGCCTGAGATTCTTCTGTAGTCGGGCATTTCAAAGTTTCCAAAAATACTCCTTTGGACAGTTCAGCCGGCGTTGAGGCGGCCAACTTAGAAAGAAGATCAGCTCTTGCATTTTCCGCCCTCGGGATGTACTGAATGTCAAAACTGTCGAAGGCCGGGATCAAATTCTTCACTTTCCCGAGGTACCTCACCATGCTTTCCTCTCGTGCCTCATAGCCGCCGTCGACTTGACCAACCACCAGATGGGAATCGCTGTAGACTTGAAATCGATCTATTTTTAATTCCCTTGCTATATTTAATTCGACGATTAGCGCTTCATACTCGGCCCCATTGTTGGTCGCGGAGAACTCGAGATGCAGCGCATACTCTGCGACAACTCCTTCGGGGCTAACCAAGACCAGCCCCGCACCAGCTTCGGCAAAGTTGGACGAACCATCCACGTGCAGAGCCCAGGAATCTTCGAGGTCAACGCTCTCTTCGGGGAGGATCGGCCGCGACAGCTCGGCTTCGTCGAAGTTCGGCCTTGCTCTGGTGTTGGTTCCGCTCGATTCAAGCTCGGCTTCAACCGGAATGGTGCATTCTAGCACAAAATCCGCCAGTATCTGGGCTTTGATCGATGGCCTGGGCCGGTAGTTGATGTTGAACTCTGTGAGCTCGATTGACCATTTTGCGATTCTTCCGGAAGCATCTGCTCGGTGGAGAATTGCTTTTATTGGTTGATCCATGAGGACCGTTATGGTGTGCTCCTGAAAGTAAGGTCGGAGCCTTCTGGCAGCAATTATGAGACAGTAAGCTAGTTTTTCTAACCTAGAGTACCTGGTCTCCGCGTCCCTTAGGACTCGGCTCACGTAGTAGATCGGTCGTTGCGTCTTTGCTTCTTCCCTGACGAAGACTGCCGCCAGGGCCACTGGGGAGACAGCTAGATACAGGAACAATTCTACCCCAGGTTTAGGTTTTGCCAGCAGCGGGGGCGTGCCGAGGTAGTTTTTGAGCTCCTCGAATGCCTGTTGGCACTCCGCCGTCCAGCAGAAGTCCTTTGATCGCCTGAGAACCTCGAAAAAGGGCATGCATCGTTCAGCCGACCTTGAGACGAAGCGATTTAGAAACGCCACCTTCCCGGTCAGGCGCTGAACTTTCTTGATCGTCTTTGGAGTGGTCATTTTTCGAATGGCTCGGATTTTCTGGGGATTTGTCTCGATTCCGCGTCTCGACACCATAAACCCAAGAAATTTTCCGAAGGTTACGCCAAAGGCGCATTTGGTTGGGTTCAGCTTCATCTTGTGCTTTCTGAGTGCACCGAAGATCTCTTCAAGGTTGGCTAGGTGGTCTGCTGAAGCTCGGCTTTTGACGAGCATGTCATCTACGTACACCTCAATGTTGCGGTCGATTTGCTCCTTGAAGATCTTATTGACCAAACGCTGGTATGTTGCCCCTGCGTTCTTGAGTCCAAAAGGCATGACCTTGTAGCAATAAAGACCTCGGTTAGTAATGAAGGCGGTCTTTTCTTCGTCTTCAGGCACTATGCGTATCTGGTTGTAACCAGAAAAGGCATCCATAAAGGTGAGGAGCTCATGGCCCATGGTTGCATCCACCAGTTGGTCGATCCTGGGTAGGGGGTAGCTGTCCTTAGGGCAAGCCTTGTTCAGTTTTTTGAAGTCGACGCACATCCTCCACTTGTTATTTGCTTTCTTGACAAGAACCACGTTCGAAACCCAGGTCGGATAGTTAACCTCTCGGATGAGTCTGACTTTGAGGAGTTTATCAACTTCTTCAACGATCGCTTTCTGCCTCTTCGGGGCGTGTTGGCGCAGCTTTTCTCTTATCGACCGGTGTTTCGGATCGACGGCCAACCGATGTTCCATGACCTCGATGTCAATCCCCGGCATATCCGCTGGGGTCCAGGCGAAGACGTCCACGTTTCTTCTGAGGAAAGCGATGAGCTGCTCCCGAACCTCGGCCGCTAAGTTGGAGCCGATCTGCACCACATGCTCCAAGTTTCCGTCATTCAAGGGTACAAAAACGAGGTCTTCCACAGGCTCGCCCCGCTCCTCAGCGAGGTCGTCGTGGACGTCCAGTCCGTCAACAAGATAAGGGTCGGGTTGGTTTCCCTTATGCAGGGCAATCGAATAGCAATACCTCGCCAGAGCCTGGTCTCCTCTGACTTCTTCGACCCCGTGACTCGTCGGAAACTTCATCTTCAAATAGTAGGTTGACACTACCATCCGGAATGCATTTAGACCAGGTCGGCCAAGGATCACGTTATAGGCGGACGGGGTCCTTACGACTAGGAAGTCGATCCGAGCTTTGGCCAGCTTCGGGCGCTGCCCTGCTGCTACGGTCAATGTTATTATACCTTCGACTGGTACGGCGTTGCCAGCAACTTCTACCAGCGGAAAATTCATCAGCCCCAATCGATCGTCGGGTAGGAATATTTTTGAGAAGGCATCGTAAAACAACACATCAGCTGAGCTTCCATTATCTACCAGAACGCGGCGTACATCGTAGTCAGCAATATTCAAGGAAACTACAACCGCGTCATTGTGTAGAAATTGAATTTCCTGACCGTCCTCCTCGGTGAAGGCTACAGGCTCCATGATCCTCCGCCTCTTCACCGATCCTTCGGATCTGCTGGTCTCTCCTTGCCGAGGTCCCCCTAAGATAGTATTGATGACGCTAAGGGACGGCTGATCTTCTTGCTGATGTTCCCCACTTGGCGGTAGCGCTCTTGGCCGATCTTCCCTCTCCTTAGGCTGTCTTCGAAGAAATTGGCTTAGTCTGTCTCGCCTGACGAGCTCTTCGATCTCGTCCTAGAGTTGAATGCACTCCTTAGTGTCACGACCGTGGTCGCGATGGTAAAGGCAGAACTTGTTGGGATTGCGCTTGCTAGGATGGGAACGCATTCTCTCAGGTCTTGGAAGTCGTTCCCGGATCTCCATCAGTACTTGAGTCTTCAGGGTGTTAAGGGGGGCGTAGTTGTGAAATCGTCGTCGTCGGGGAAAACTTCGGCGCTGAGGAGAACCTCGGCATGTCCTTCCATCAGGGCTTCCCCGCTTCCGAGCTTGAGGGGGAGTCTGAACTCGCCCGCGACCAGGGGGAGTCCGGGAACGCGGCCGAGTTTCAGTCCGCTTCCTTTCTTCGGCGGATCTGCCTGGCCCGCCGATTCGCCGCTTGCCACCGACTTCGTCGTCCTTAGCGTCGAAGGTCTCCTATGCCCGGGCATAACTTTCGGCCCGAGCCAGCATGTCGGCAAAGTCCCTAGGATACTTCTTTTCCAGGGAGAACAGTAGGTCGTTCTTCTGAAGGCCGCCTTTGAGAGCGGCCATGGCGACTGACTGGTTCAGATCCCGGACTTCTAGTGCAGCAGTATTAAACCGGATAATGTAAGTCCGAATGGATTCTCCCTCATTCTGCCTGATGGCCATTAAGGACTCCGAACCTCGGCGCGGACGCCGGCTACTAACAAAGTAGGCCGCGAACTGTTGACTCATCTGGTCAAACGATAAGATAGTGTTTGGCTTGAGCGCCGAGTACCAGTTCCTAGCATCTCCTTTAAGGATAGAGGGGAAAGCCCGGCACAAGATAGCGTCTGACGCGCCATGGAGCAACATCGTTGTCCGAAAGGCTTCCAGATGGTCGACCGGATCGGTGGTCCCATTGTAGCTCTCGAGCTGTAGGAGCTTGAAGTTCGGCGGGACCAGTTCTTGCATGATTTTCTACGAAAAAGGAGGATCAGTGCAGATGTCATTACCGCGTGAGGAGGGATTGTGATAGAGTTCTTCAATTTGTCGGCTCATTTCTAAGAGCCTTTGATCTAGGAGATCCTCGCGGTCTCTGATCTCCAAGGTCTTCCTGCTGAATGGGTGCAAAGCTTCACCCTGGGATGAGCTGTGATCCGAACAAGGGCTCTCCTTCCATTGCCTTCCTCTTCCAAGGATTGGAGGTCGGGTAGCTCATGTCGATTGTCTCTGGACTGGACCACACGGCTTTGGAGAATCCTGCGTCGGTTGAACTGGTACGGAGGCCTGCTGGTGCATGGCCTGCACCGCCTGAACTACCTCAGTGAGGCCACGAACCTACTGGACGAGCAGATTAAACTGCTCAGCGTCTACCATGGCTATAGAGTGAGCTTGGGTCACCGGGGCTGGAGCGGGAGCGGACGGATCCGAACGAGATCGGGCTGCGGAGGCTGCCGATCGCCGGGTGGAGGCTCTCCTAAGGGGCATTTTTTCTTTTCGGAAAGAAATTTGAACGAGGAAGAGAGATTTTCCGAGCACTCCTTTAAGAACAAAGAAACTCCGACTTCCTTTAAGAGAGAAATCTTTGCCGGTAGGCCCTCCTTCTAGCACCAATCTGTTGACGTAGAATCTGATCGTCGCCAGAATCCGTTGGAGTGGAGGCCGATGAGGTCGCCGTCGGGGACCTGTAAAACAAAGTCCTGTCCGAAGCCGGTGGGGGTGGCTCCGGCAGGACCCTTCGACGATCAAGTCAGCTTCAGTCAATAAGAATGGAGTGCTCAGTGTGGGAAGAGGAGAGAAGGATTTTTAGAACCTGGCGTAAGTGTATCCGGAGAGTCATTTTTATAGAGGAAGCTTGTTATAACCGCCTCGATTAATGATTGTCGTAACTATCCTGATAAATGCCGATCGTTATTGTCTTGATAAATGCCAATCGTTATTGTCTTAATAAATGCCGATCGTTATTGACTTGATAAATGCCAATCGTTATAATCGTGTAACCGTAATGGGATCGTCTGCAGAAATTCATCATAAGAAGCTCGGCTTACATGAAAGTTCGACCATTGAGAAGTTCGACCGCTGGAGGAGTCCGCAAGAAGTCCGGATTCCATAGAAACCTGATCGCTGGAGGGTTCCACAAGGAGTCCGGCTTCCTTAGAAGCTTGGCCAGAAAGAAAGCTTTGGAGGAAGTTTGGCTCCCGCAGGCGCCTGACTGTAACGACGCGGAGAGAGTTCAGCTTTTATGGAAGTCTGACTGAAGCTCGACGATTGGGCAATCAGAAGAAGTTCGGCTGCTAAGTGATTTGGCTAAGGCTCGTCCACTGAGAAGTTCGATCGTTGGAAGTTCGAAGCTCGGCCGCTGGAGAGTTCGGTCGATTGAAGGACTTCGACTGAGGCTCGACTGCTGAGGAGTTCGGCCGGATGTAGGAGTTCGGCTAAGACACGTCCGCTGAAGCTCTTCCGTGGCTACTGGCCGCATCAGGCTGGGCACCGAACTTGACTTTGGCAGGAGTGGGGTTTATCCCCAACACTATGCTAACCTAAAGAACAAGTATAACAGAGACAGCGATAGCCTTGTGCAGTTGAGCTTTAATCGATCCAATAAAGAATCAATAAAGCACCAAAAGAAAGCGATCATAACAATTCAAAGGAGAGGAGAATGAAGCCGTGGAACACAAATTGAAAGGCGAAAAAAAAATTTGTTGAAAGCATAGGGATGAAATAAAGGATGAGATGAACTCACGTGGAAGTACTCAAGCCGGTCCTCGAGGTTCTCAAGAGCGGTCCTGATGGCGTTGAGGCCCTTCGCCTCCGCCATCGCCGCCTCGTCATTCGCCGTCCTGAATCCCTTCACGAACACGAAGCAGCCGGCACCTTCGCCGTCTCCTCCTCCGTTGCCGCCACCTCCGGCGACCTCCGCCTCCGGGTAGACCTTATCCTGCGAGGATTTGGCCAGGGTTCGGATGGATTTGAGGAAATGGGCCCTCGAGATGGCATGGATGGCGTCGCTCATCTTGTCGTGGAGGTCCCAGATCCTCTCCAGCACCGCCTCCATCTCCTCCGCCTCCATTGCCCATCTCATCGCAGCTAGGGCAGAGTTAGGGCTTTCTCGGGTTCCTCTTCGCGCTCCCAAGGTCCCAAGAGGGAGAGTAACTCCGGCGAGAAAAGGGAGGCAAAGGAATAGGAATGGCGTGGAGAAGGTACGAAAGCGAGCGTCTGTGGATGGTGAAGAACAAATCAAGGGCTCCGTCGGAATAAGAACATCTGGACCGTCTAAAAGTGTCCGGTTGACATCGTAGTCTTCATTATGAACCTTGACGCTCGAAGATCTCAACACAGTTGGGCGGATTTAGAATTGTGCGGTTATGATCGCATCATCTGTTGCGTGACATTGTTGATTCATATAAAGGTGAAATTAGGGGTATGATATCCCTAGAAGCAATACGAGATAATAAGCTTTGAAGGTGTCATCTCTCAAGATATTGATCTCAATGAGAATTTTTAATGAACAGTTCTGGATTTTAATGAGTAGCAAAACCTCAGAACTACAGGATGGGAGTCCCTTCCCTGATTCAAAAAAAAAAATATATTATAAAAGCGTAATAAATTATTTTTGCGTACAGAATAAATTAATTTTATTGACATAAATTAGTCTAATGTTTAGGGGACAATATACACTGAAAGTTTCTCTTAATCCCTCAAACTCTTTGTTCACATTTATTTGCATTAAGCATTGTATGAAGCACATACATATTGAGAATCCAAGCATGCTGGTGACATGCATCCAGCCGAAGGGCCCTTGTAGTGGGTTTTGCTATAGATTTTAATTTATTATTTCAAAACATATTGATTTAGAAAAGATATTGTTGACTGAGAGTAAATCATAGTTTACACATTCTGTGACTTGATTGTGTGGCAGATGGATGCTAGGGTGGGATTATTTAGCCAGCATCATCTACAAGTGATTTATGGTTGGAGTGAAATATTCGAGCCTTCTTTAATATTAGAAACTAGACATTTGAGCTCATTTAAAGTGCTATTTTCCTTACAGAAGCTTCTCTTTAAAGTTTGCTTGTTTATTTTTCCATCCTTTCTCTCCCTTTTCTTTTTTTATTTTAGAGATGATTTGGTTGGAGGTAATCTAGCATAAAAAAATAATTTTCATGTCAGATTACCATGTTTGGTATGAAAAGTATAATAGATAAATGATAAAAAAATTGATGGATCCTATGCTTATTTTTTGGAGAGAAAAGATAAAATAAATACCATGGAGAGATTGATATTTGATAAATTTTTGAATAGTGGTAATCCATATTCAACAAAAGTACCTCCAATAAAACTGCATATATAATCATTGACTTTATTCTAATATACTTCAAAATTTATTCAATAAAAATTTTTGTAAAAAAAAATTAAGATGGAGATAGCATTATGCAAAAGGTTATGTGATTATAATCATCATATAAAAACTAATTGGAATGACAATACTATCCTAGTATTAAAAAATTATTTTATATTAAAAGATATATTTATAAATTTTGCCAGATTCTTATATAGGATTATCTTCAATCATACATAATAATTATTTTTCTGTGCCATTTTTTGGAGTAATTTTTGCATCAACCAAATATAGTAAAAATTATTTTTTTTTGTAATTATTTTTTAGATAAATAATTTTCAAAATTTATCAGATTATCCTGTAATCTGATATACCCTAATCAAATGGACCCTTATATCTCATTATTTTTCCATCTTTTCTTTTATAATTTTATCTCAATGAACACTTGGTATCATATTTTATTAAGAAGCAAGTTAACAGGTAAAGATTTCATAGATTTTAGGGACGAAATAATACCTTTGATTGTTATTACAAGTTGGTGTGGCCTGAACCTCCCTTGTTTTCGGTATTCATGCTGCCATCTATGTGATATCTGTCAACTATTATCAATAAATTCATGCAAAGAGAAAGGTTTCTTGCATGAAATGGGAATCCACGAGATTGATTCAACAAGCATCGGAAGCAAATTAAGAAGACTCATCAAACTAGTCACCATTGTGTAAGTCCATGGTTACATGAAATGGGAATTCACCTCCCCATGGTTTGCCTTCTTCTTCTTCTTCTTGTTTTTTTTTTTTTTTTTTTGTAAAATTATATAATTCTAATAACGTAATAAGCATTGCGAATTTGTTGAACAACCTGCATGCTAATGGCTACAATGGAGAAGCTTCTATGTTTCTTTTCGATCACATGATACTTATGTTTACCGATAAACAAGTAAATGAAGTCCCTTTTACATATCTTATTGCAGAGATAAACAATGTGTTCTCCTCCATCAATTTTCTCAAATGGCAATATTTTTTTGAAGAATTTCTCAAATGGCAAGATTAAGCATGACCACCTTGAGCAGGGCTGCGGGTGAAAAGTCTAGCAACCACAGGAGCTTCGGCAGAGACATTGATGGCAAGCTTCTACCCAAGCTCACAGTGAAGCCCGACTCCACAGTAGTAATTGTTGGAGTAAATATGAACTTTTTTAAGAGTTCCACTCCTATTCTTCTGAATGAAAAACAGAGACTTGAGAATTGAATAACAAAATCTCATACATACTTTAAAAAAATGATTATAAATATGAGTATTTATAGAAATATGTAGACATGAATAGATGCATCTTTTCATGTAGAGTTGTAATGCTTCAATCATAGGTGCATCCCTTCATGTAGAGTTGCAAGTTTTCATGAACTGGTGTCCTACTTCCTGAACAGTCATGATACTTTAATTTCAAATCTCATTAACTTTTAACACTTCCCCCTTAATGAGATTTGGTGGATATAATTCCGAGGTTCTCTCTAAACTTGAAAAATCTATCCCGAGGTAGTGCCTTTGTAAAGATATTTGCATGTTGTTCTACTGACTTGCAATACTTTAGCTTCACTTTGTCTTTCTGCATAGCTTCACGAATAAAATGATATTTGAGTTTGGTGCTTGGTACGCTCATAATGAACTGCATTTTCAGTAATGGCTATTGCTGATCGATTATCACAATGAAGAATAGTAGCTTCAGTTTATGGTAACCCAATGTCAGAAAGCATTCTCCTCACCCATATAGCTTGTGATGTAGCTTTTGCTACTGCCATATATTCAGCTTCTACAGAGGATTGAGCAACAACACTTTACTTCTTTGAAAGCCACGAACAAGCTTCCGAGCTTAGCATGAACAGGTATCCTGATGTGCTTTTTGAATCATCAATGCTTCCCCCCCCCAATCACTGTCTGTGAAACCAGAGAGAGAAGTATGCTCCTTCTTGTTGTAGAAAATTCCAAGCTTGAGGGTCCCTTTTAAGTAACGTAGAACTCATTTAGCTGCCTCCAAAATGCATACTACTTGGATTCTGCATAAATCGAGAAAGTAAGCCAGTAACAAACATCAAGTCTGGCCTTGTTGCAGTTAAGTAGAGAAGGACTTCCCAACAAGTCTTCTATACTGTGTGGCATCTACAAGTAGAGCTCCATCTGATTTACTCAATTTCTTTCCAACTACAAAAGGAATGTCCACTGGTTTACAATCATGCATGTTAAACTTATTAAGAAGTTTTCTTGCATAGCTAGTTTGTGACCGAAATATTCCTGCAGGTGTATCTGATCTATCTCCATGCCAAGAAAATATCTGAGACATGTCCAAGGTCAGTCATCTCATACTTTGAGTTCATCTCTTTCCTTGAATCTTTCCAATTTTTTGTTTATTGTTGCCTGTAATAATAAGGTCATCAACATAAACAGCAATCAATATGATAGAATTACCTTCCTCTTTCAAGTATAAAGTTGGTTCGTTCTCACTCCTTCTGAACTTGTTCTTGCGAAAAGTAACTATGTCTAACTCAGAATACCAGGCTCGTGGAGCCTGTTTTAGGCCGTATAATGCCTTACTCAATTTACAAACTTTCTTCTCTGCTCCAAGAACTTCAAATCCGGGGGGTTGTTGTACATAGACCTCTTCTTTGATCTCTCCATTCAAAAAAGCTGATTTCACATCCATTTTGTGAACTTGCCAATTTCCTATGAGCTGCTGAAGCCAATACAAGTCTCACTGTCTCAAAACGAGCAACCAAAGCAAAAGTGTCAGTATAATCAACTCCAGCCTTTTGTGTGAAACCCTGAGCAACCAATCTGGCTTTATGTCTCTGAACAGTGCCATCTGGATTTAATTTAAGCTTATAAATTTCCATTTGACACTCACCACTGCTCGATCTTCTGGTTTATCAACCAAAGTCCAAGTTTGATTTTTGTTGATCATATTGATCTCTTCTTCCATGGCATGCTGCCAAACTTGCTCCTTTCACAGCTTCTTCAAATGTGGTAGGTTCAATCAACATCATTTGACATTGCTCATAAATCTCATATAGTGATCTGAACCTTCTAGGAGAAGATTTTGAGCTTGAGTCCTTTGTAGATGATCTAAGAGAACCCATTTGCAAGCCTGCTCTAACAGGGGTTCCTGCAGGAGTTCCAGTAGGTGACCTCGCATAAATATTATCACCCTCCTGGCTCTTCAAAAAATTGTGATATATACTCTGATGATGGTCTTGCTGTGTCATCACTCCTGAAAGTGATCTTCATCAAAAGATCACCATCTCGGCTTACCACAACCTTTTTGTTTTCAGGATCAATCAGTCGATAGGCCTTAGACTCATTTGAATAACCAACAAACATCATCTTCTTACTTTTTGGATCTAACTTGGTTCTCTTCTCTGTTGGAACCTGCACAAAAGCAACACATCCGAATACCTTCAAGTGCTCTATGCTTGGTTTTTGATTGCTTCAAGCCTCCAAAGGTGTTCTATCATATACAGCCTTCGTTGGACATCGATTCAGAATGTAAAGTGCAGTGTTGACAGCCTCTCCCTAGTAACTCTTTGGTAATTTAGCTTGATTAAGCATGGAGGAAGCCATTTCAACAATGGTTCTATTTCTCCTCACACCGTTTTGTTGCGGTGAATATGCAGTTGTCAATTGCCTTCTTATGCCTTCTTTTTTGTAGAATTCATTGAATTCCATTGATATAAACTCGTCTCCTCGATCTGATCTTAGAGTCTGAATTTTGCATCCACTTTCTGCTTCAACTGCTGCTTTAAAGATCATAATTTTTGGATAGCTTTTGACTTCTCCTTAAGTAAATAAATCTAGCATTTTCGAGAAAAATCGTCAATGAAGGTTGAGAAAAAGAAATGACTTCCAAGGGAAGGGACTGACATCTTGCCACAAATGTCGGTATGTACCAACTAAAGAGGGGCTTTTTTACGCCATTTTGCTTTGTTAGGAAAAGATGCTCTTGAATGCTTGCCCATAACACAGCTCTCACAGACTGCCTTCAGGTCATCAATATAAGGAAGTCCTTGCACAAAATTTTTCTCCTCCAAAAGCTTCAAAGATTTGTAATTTAGATGAACAAATCTTCTATGCCATAACTCGGATTCATTTTCAGATGCTACTAATCCAAAGTTATCTATTGTAACTCGAAGAGGAAAATATCTCTTCTCTGTCATTTGAACAGAAACCAGCAACCTTTGATGCTTGTCATATATCAAGCACTTATTTTGGGCAAAAGAAAGAAAATATCCATTTTGCACGAGTTGTCCCACACTGAGCAAATCTGTTGCCAGTTTAGGAACATATAAGACTTCTCTGATATGCCTGCTTCCTTGCTTGGTTTGAATATTGATTGTGCCTTTTTCATTTGCTGTTAAGAAAGTTCCATCTCTAATTTGTATTTTTGGCTTGATGGACTCTTCTAGCTCCACAAACAGACTTCTTTTACCGCTCATATGATTGCTACAGGCACTGTCTAATTGCCATTGTCCTGTTGTTTCTACTTTGGCGGTCATGGCAGCAACAAAGAGGAAGTTTTCTTCTTCTGCTTCTGTCATTTTGGCATGTTGTCCTTCTCCTCTTTTCTTCTTTCTGCAGTCACGTTCTACATGACCAAATTTTTGACAAAACCGACACTTGGGTTTACCCTTATACCAGTAATCCTCAATTTTATGATTTCTTCTTCTACAAATTTTACAAGTCAACTGCTTGCCTTCTAATGCCGGACCACTTCTATCTTATTTTGCAGAGTTCTTTTTCCACGAAGACTCAGCTTCTTTCCTTTGTTTTGTATTCTTGACGAGAAAAAACTTTCTGTTGATCTGCTTTCTCTTGTAAGTTTTCTTTGCTCATGCATATGCAAAGAATGCATGAGTTATTGGACTGTGAGGGTTGACAGGTCTTTAGTCTCTTCAATTAAGATTATTGAATCATCATAATTTGGAGGAAGACTTACAAGAATCTTCTCCACAATACGTTGTTCAGTAATATTATCTCCTCCAGCCTTCATTTGGTTTATGAGTTCAAATGCCCGAGAAAAGAATTTGAACATGGATTCTGTCTCCTTCATCTGCAGCATTTCAAACTCTCTGCATAAATTTTGTAATGTAAGTGCAGATTGTCTCTCGTCTCCTTGGTATTCATGGCAAAGACGATCCCAGGCTTCCTTTGTTGTAGGTGCATACATAATTCAAGGAAAAATTATGGGAGGAACTCCAGCTTGAATATGAGCCAACGCTCGAGCATCTACCATTCTACTCTTGTCTAGTTGCTTCTTTGCTTCTTCTGTGAGTTGCACTCCTTCTGGTTCTTGGAATTTAACCTTCACGGCATTCCACACACCCTTTACCAACAGCGGAGTTCTCATCTTAATGCGCCAGAACTCATAGTTCTCCATCAAAAATTGGATAGAGAGAATTTAATGAGTTTGTCATTGATAGCTTCTCCATTGTAGATGAAAAACCCACTTTGATACCACTTTGTTGGAGTAAATATGAACTTTCTTAAGAGTTCCACTTCTATTCTTCTGAATGAAAAACAGAGACTTGAGAACTGGATAACAAAATCTCATACATACTAAAAAACATGATTACAAATGTGAGTATTTATAGAAATATGCAGACATGAATAGATGCATGTTTTCATGTAGAGTTGTAATGCTTCAATCCCTTCACGTAGAGTTGCAAGTTTTCATGAACTGGTGTCCTACTTCCTGAACAGTCACGATGCTTTAATTTCAAATCTCATTAACTTTGAACAATAATAATGAGGACCAAGCTTCATCAACTCTAGGATCAGCGATCCTCGATGGTGCCTTTCGATGACTTTGAATTACGTGCAGTTCTTGATGTCCTCCTTTGACACCTCCACCACGTTATGCATGCCTACTTTGTAAGAAAATACTGCAGCATGTATCACAAATTGGGGATTCAGAATTGGTCCATCAAGATTTGAATCATTTTATTTGATAATAATTTGAAAAAAAATAAAAGATAGGGTTTTTTCATAGAGACATGATTTTTATTTTTTTATTTTTATTTGGGTTGAAATCTTTTGGACTTCAATGAATGGTGTTGACGTAGAATCTGGTAGTCATCAAAATTTGCTAGAGTGGAGGCAGATGAGGTCATCGCCGGGGATCTACAAAACAAAGTTCCATCCGAAGTCGGTGGGGGGTAGCTCCGGTAGGACCCTTCGACGATCAAGTCAGCTCCAGTCAATAGGAATGGAGTGCTCAGTGTGGAGTTCGATAGAGTTTAGAGGAGGAGAGAAGGATTTTCAGAACCTGACGTAAGTGTATCCGGAGGATCCTTTTTATAGAGGGAGCTTATTATAACCACCTTGATTAATGACTGTCGTAACTGTCCTGATCAATGCCGATCGTTATTGACTTGATAAATGCCGATCGTTATTGACTTGATAAATACTGATCATTATTGACTCAATAAATGTCGATCGTTATTGTCGTATAACCATAGCGGGATCGCTTGCAGAAATCCATCATAAGAAGTTCGGCTTTCATGAAAGTTCGGCCATTGAGAAGCCCGTCCGCTGAAGAAGTCCGCAGGGAGTCCGACTTCCGTAGAAGCCCGATCGCTGAAGAAGTCCGTAGGAAGTCCGACTTCCATAGAAGCCTGACCGCTGAAGAAGTCCACAGGAAGTCCGACTTCCGTAGAAGCCCGACCGCTGGAGAAGTCCGCAGGGAGTCCGACTTCTATAGAAGTTCGACCGTTGGAGAAGTCCGTAGGAAGTTCGACTTCCATAGAAGCTCGATCGTCGGAGGGAATTCAGCTTCCGTAGGCACCTGGCTGTAACGACGCAGAGAAAGTTCGGCTCTTATGGGAGTCTGACTGAAGCTCGACGATTGGAGAGTCAGAAGAAGTTCGGCCGCTAAGTAGTTCGACTGACTGAACGGGTTAGAAGAAGCTCGATCGCTGGGGGTTTGGCTAAAGCCCGTCTGCTGAAGCTCTTCTGCGGCTACTGATTACATTAGGCTAAGCATCGGACTAGACTTCGACGGAAGTGAAATTTATCTCCAAGACTAGTCCCCCACTCCTGAGTTCAAAAATCAAAGGAAGGGAGTGTAGAAATGATGACTGCCGAAGTACCGATCGTTATTGATCAGGACAGTTACGACAGTCATTAATCAAGACAGTTACAACAAGCTCCCTCTATAAAAAGGACCCTCCGGATATACTTACATCAGGTTCTGAAAACCCTTCTCTCCTCCTCTAAACTCTACCGAACTCCACACTGAGCACTCCATTCCTGTTGACTGGAGCTGACTTGATCGTCGGAGGATCCTACCGGAGCCACCCTCCACCGACTTCGGACGGAATTTTATTTTGTAGGTCCCCGGTGGCGACCCCATCTGCCTCCATTCCAGCGAATTTCGGCGACTACTAGATTCTACGTCAATAGATTGGTGCTAGAAGGAGGGCCCAGCAACGATTTCTCTCTTAAAGGAAGTCGGGATTTTCTTGTTCTTAAAGGAGTGCTCGGCAATGATTTCTCTCTTTCCACTCTAGAAATCTCTTTTCCTCCTCTTTCGAATTCCTTTCCAAAAAGAAAAAATGCCCCCCAGGAGAGCCTCCACCCGACGATCGACGACCTCCATGGCCCGATCCCGTTCGGATCCATTCGCTCCCGCTCCAGCCCCGACGATCCAGGCTCACTCTATAGCCGCGGTAGATGCTGAGCAGTTCAATCCGCTCGTCTAGCAGGTTCGTGGCCTAACTGAGGCAGTTCAGGCGATGCAGGCCATGTACCAGCAGGCCCCAGTACCAGCTCAACCGACATGAAATTCTTCAGAGCCGTGTGGTCCAGTCCAGGGGCAATCGACATGGGCTACCCGACCTCCAATCCCCGAAAGAGGAAGGCAACGGAGGGAAAGCCCTTGCTCAGATCGTGGCTCAACCCAGGGTGAAGCTTTGCACCCATTCAGTAAGAAGATCTTGGAGATCAGAGACCGTGAAGATCTTCTGAATCAAAGACTCTTAGAAATGAGCCGACGAATCGAAGAACTCCATCATAATCCCTCCTCACGCGGTAATGACATCTGCACTGACCCTCCTTTTTCATAGAAAATAATGCAAAAATCGATCCCGCTGAACTTTAAGCTCCCATAATTCGAGAGCTACGATGGGACCATCGATCCGGTCGACCATCTGGAAGCCTTTCGAATAATGATGCTGCTCCATGGCACACTAGACGCTATCTTGTGTCAGACTTTCCCCTCTATTCTTAAAAGAGCCGCTAGGAACTGGTACTCGATGCTTAAGCCAAATACCATCTTATCGTTTGACCAGATGAGTCAACAGTTCACGGCCCACTTTGTCAGTAGTCGGTGTCTGCGCCGAGGTTCGGAGTCCTTAATGGCCATCAGACAAAAGGAGAAGGAATCCGTCCAGGCTTATATTATCCGATTTAATACTGCTGCACTAGAGGTCCGGGATCTGGACCAGTCAGTCGCCATGGTCACTCTCAAGGGCGGCCTTCAAAAGAACGATCTACTGTTCTTTCTAGAAAAAAAATATCCCAGGGATTTTGCCGACATCCTGGCTCGGGCCAAAAGTTATGCCCGGGCAGAGGAGGCCTTCGAAGCTAAGAACGATGAAGTCGGCGGCAAGCGGTGAATCGATGGGCCAGGTAGGCCTGCCGAAGAAAGGAAGCGGACTGAAGCTCGACCGCATTCCCGGACTCCCCCTGGTCGTGGGCGAGTCCGGACTCTCCCTCAAGCTTGGAAGCGGAAAAGCCCTGACGGAAGGACACACCGAGGTTCCCCTCAGCGCCGAAGTTCTTCTCAATGACGATAATTTCACAACTACACCCTCCTTAACATCCCGAAGACTCAAGTATTGATGGAGATCCGGGAGCGACTTTCAAGATCGGAGAGAATGCGTTCCCATCCTAGCAAGCACAGTCCTAATAAGTTCTGCCTTTACCATCGTGATCACGGTCATGACATTGAGGAGTGCATCCAACTCCAGGACAAGATCGAAGAGCTCGTCAGGTGAGGCAGACTAAGCCGATTTCTTCGAAGATGACCTGAGGAGAAGGAAGATCGGCCAAGAGCATTACCGTCAAGTGAGAAAAATTTGCAAGAAGATCAGCTGCCCCTTGGCATCATCAATACTATCTTAGGGGGACCTCAGCAAGGAGAGACCAGCGGATCCGAAGGATCGGTGAAGAGGTGGAGGATCGTGGAGCCCATGGCCTTCACCGAGGAGGACGGTCAGGGAATCCAATTTTCATACAATGATGCGGTTGTAATTTTCTTGAATATTGCTGACTACGATGTACGCCGCATTCTGATAGATAATGGAAGCTCAGTCGATGTGTTGTTTTACGATGCCTTCTCAAAAATGTCCATGCCCGACGATCGATTGGGGTCAATGAATTTCCCACTGGTAGGATTTGCTGGCAATGTCGTACCAGTCGAAGGCATAATAATATTGACCATAGCAGTAGGGCAGCACCCGAAGCTGGCCAAAGCTCGAGTCGACTTCTTAGTCGTAAGGACCTCGTCCGCCTATAACGCGATCCTTGGCCGACCTAGTCTAAATGCACTCCGAGCGGTAGTGTCAACCTATTATTTGAAGATGAAATTTTTGACGAGTCATGGGGTCGGAGAAGTCAGAGGAGATCAGGCTCTGGCGAGGTATTGCTACTCGATCGTCCTGCATAAGGGAGATCAGCCCGACACTTATCTTGTTGATGGACTGGACGTCCGTGACGACCTCACTGAGGAGCGGGGCGAGCCCGTGGAGGACCTCATCTCTGTGCCCTTGAATGATGGAAACTCGGAGCACGTGGTGCAGATCGGCTCCAACTTAGCGGCCAAGGTTCGAGAGCAGCTCATCGCTTTCCTTAGAAGAAATGCGGACGTCTTCGCTTGGACCCTAGCAAATATGCCGGAGATCGACACCGAGGTCATGGAACATCGGCTGGCTGTCGATCCGAGGCATCGGCCGAAAAGAAAAAAGCTGCGCCACCACGCCCCGGAGAGGTAGAAAGCGATCGCCGAAGAAGTAGACAAGCTCCTCAAAGTTGGACTCATCCGAGAGGTTAACTATCCCCCTGGGTCTCGAATGTGGTTCTTATCAAGAAAGCAAATAACAAGTGGAGGATGTGCGTCGACTTCAAGAAGCTGAACAAGGCTTGCCCGAAGGACAGCTACCCCCTACCCAGGATCGACCAGCTGGTGGATGCAACCATGGGCCATGAGCTCCTCACCTTTATGGATGCCTTTTCTGATTACAATCAAATACGCATGGCGCCTGAGGATGAAGAGAAGACCGCCTTCATTACCAACCGAGGTCTTTATTGTTACAAGGTCATGTCTTTTGGACTCAAGAACGTAGGGGCAACATACCAGCATTTGGTGAATAAGGTCTTCAAGGAGCAGATCGACCGCAACATGGAGGTGTACGTAGATGATATGCTCATCAAAAGTCGAGCTTCAACAGACCACTTGACCGACCTTGAAGAGACCTTCGGTGCACTCAGAAAACACAAGATGAAGCTGAACCCAACCAAATGCGCCTTTGGTGTAACCTCCAAAAAATTTCTCGGATTCATGGTGTCGAGACACGGAATCAAGGCAAACCCTCAGAAAATTCGAGCCATTCGAGAAATGACCACTCCAAAGACGATCAAGAAAGTTCAGCACCTGACCGAGAAGGTGGCATCCCTAAATCGCTTCATCTCAAGGTCGACCGAATGATGCATGCCCTTCTTCGAAGTTCTCAGACGATCGAAGAACTTCTGCTGAACGGTGGAGTGCCAACAGGCATTCGAGGAGCTCAAAAACTACCTCGGCATGCCCCCACTGCTGGCAAAGCCCGAACCTGAGAAAGAATTATTCCTATATCTAGCTGTCTCCCCAGTGGCCCTGGCGGCAGTCCTCGTCAGGGAAGAAGCAAAGATGCAGCGATCGGTCTACTACGTGAACTGAGTCCTGAGGAACGCGGAGATCAGGTACTCTAGATTAGAAAAACTGACTTACTGTCTCATAATTGCTATCAGAAGGCTCTGATCTTACTTTCAGGAGCACACCATAACGGTCCTCACGGACCAACCAATAAAAGTAATTCTCCATTGAGCAGATGCTTCCAAAAGAATCGTAAAATGGGCAATCGAGCTCACAGAGTTTGACATCAACTACCGACCCAGGCCATCAATCAAGGCCCAGATACTGGCAGATTTTGTGCTAGAATGCACCATTCCAGTTGAAGCCGAGCTTGAATCGAGCGGAACCAGCACCAGAGCAAGGTCGAACTTCGACGAAGCCGAGCTATCGCGGCCAATCCTCCCCAAAGAGAGCGTCAACCTCTTCGAAGATTCCTGGGCTCTACACGTGGATGGTTCGTCCAACTCCGCTGGAGTTGGTGTGGGGCAGATCTTGGTCAGCCCCGAAGGAGTTATCGCTGAGTACGCGCTACGTCTTGAGTTTTCCGTGACCAATAATGGCGCCGAATATGAAGTGCTGATCGCCGGATTAAAGATAGCAAGGGAATTAAAAATAGATCGACTTCAAGTCTACAGCGATTTCCAGCTGGTGGTTGATCAAGTCGGCGGCGGCTACGAGGCACGAGAGGAAAGCATGGTGAGGTACCTCAGAAAAGTGAAGAATTTGATCCCGACCTTCGACAGTTTTGGCATTTAGTACATCCCAAGGGCGAAAAATGCAAGAGCCGATCTTCTTTTCAAATTGGTCACTTCAATGCCGGCCGAACTACCCAAAGAAGTATTTTTGGAAACTTTGAAGTACCCGACCACAGAGAAATCTCAGGCCATCCTGTCGATAAAATTTGAGCCCAGCTGGATCGACCCGTTGATCGCCTATTTTCAAGAGGGGGTCCTTCCTCGTGATTGAAAAGAAGCTCGAAAGCTCAGGAATCAGGCCTCCCGCTACGTCTTATACGAAGGCAGATTATATAAGAGGTCGTACTCCCTTCCGTTGCTGAGATGTCTCCGACCTTCAGAGGCCGACCTCGCGCTATGGGATGTGCACGAGGGACTCTACGAAAGTCACGTAGGAGCCAGGTCCCTATCGTAAAATCTACTCCGGTAGGGGTACTACTGATCGACTTTATTTTGCGATTTCGTGGAATATGTAAAAAGATGCGATCGCTGTCAGAAGAATGCCAGCGTGCAGAGGCAGCTAGCATCCGAACTCACTCTGCTCAATTCACCCTGGCCATTTGCACAGTGGAGAATGGATATACTCGACCCCTTCCCAACGGCGTCTAGGCAGCGAAAGTTCCTTCTAATCACGATCGACTACTTCACCAAGTGGGTCGAAGTCGAATCACTCATAAAGATTATCGAGGCCAAGGTGCAGGACTTCATCTAAAAGTCACTAGTCTGTTGGTTTGACCTGCCCCGAATCCTCATAACCGACAATGGGCGATAGTTCGTCGGAGTGAGGTTCGTCGAGTTCTGCGAGGGACTAAACATCTCCCATCGCTTCACATCGATGGCTCACCCGTAGGCCAATGGGGAAGCTGAGATAACCAATCGAACCTTGCTGCAAGGAATCAAAGCGAGACTTGATAGGGCAAAAGAGGCCTGAGTGGACGAACTCTACCATATCCTCTGGGCATACCGAATTACTCAAAGGGTGCCAACCAGAGAAACACCCTTCGTCTTGGCCTTCGGCATTGAGGTAGTTATCTCGATCGAGCTTAAGCTCTCTTCTGCACGAGTCATGGGCTTCAATGAGTGGCACAACCCCTAGAATCTCAAAGTCAACCTCGATCTTTTAGAAGAAAAGAGGGAGGAAGCCCGCATCCGGATGGCAGCCTACAAACAGAAGGTGGCTCGGTATTACAACTCCAGGGTTAAAAGTAAGACGTTCAGAGCGGGAGACTTAGTGCTCCGACGAGCCGCTGTCGCTCAGCCTCAGAGTCAAGAGAAGCTCGTCCTAAATTGAAAAGGTCCGTATGAGGTAACGGAAGTCATCCGACCCAGAACTTATCATCTGAAGGAACTCGGAGGGATAATGCTTCCCCGACCGTGGAACTCAGAAAATCTGAGGATGTATTATCAGTAAACTTTCTTTAAAAACTCCTTTGCTCCGTATTATTGATTTTTGGCATAAAGATTATGGGATGACAGAAAAGAAATGGGTAAAAATAGTCCATTAGGAATAGAAGGAGAACCTCATCCTAATGCGAGTAGGTCAAAGACCTCTACATCTCGACTGTAGGAGATAAGATCTCCCCCAGGTCAACATCGATCGTGGGAAATAAGACCTTACCAAAGTCGAAGGCCTCGTTCACAAAGGATGAGATGGGGGGAGAGGCGCGGACGACGGTCCGCATGTGCCCCCATAGCCCGTTAGGAACAGGAGAAGGACCTCGTCCTAACACAAGCAAAGTCGAAGGCCTTATTCACAAAAGACGAGATGGGGAAAGAGGCACGAACGACGGTCCGCATGTGCCCCCACAGTCCGTTAGGAATAGGAGAAGGACCTCGTCCTAACGTGAGCAAAGTCGAAGGCATCGTTCACAAAGGATGAGATGGAGGGGAGGCGCGGACGACGGTCCGCATGTGCCCCCATAGCCCGTTAGGAATAGGAGGAGAGTCTCGTCCTAATGCGAGCAAAATCAAAGGTCTCGTTCACTTTAGACGAGACAGGAGGAGACAGACGACGGTCCGAATATGCCCCCATAGTTCGTTAGAAACATAAGGAGAACCTCGTCCTAATGCGAGCAAAGTCGAAGTTAGGAACAGGAGGAGAACCTCATCCTAACCCGAGCGACCGGGCCAACCTCGGTCGGAGAGCTTCAACTTCCACTTCGGCCAGAGATAAGATCGGAGATAACCTCATCCTGAGATGAGATCTCCTCCGAGCTTCGACATGGACCAGCACGTGGCTCAGAGGAAGACTTCGGCAGTCGTCATTTCTGCACTCCCTTTCTTCAATTTTCGAACTCAGAAGTGGGGGGGCTGGTGTTGGAGATAAATTTTGCTCCCACCAAAGTCTAGTATGATGCTTAGCCTAATGCAACTAGTAGCCGTAGAAGAGCTTCAGCAGACGGACTTTAGCCGAACCCCCAGCGACCGAGCTTCTTCTAACCTATTCAGTCGGTTGAACTACTTAGCGGCCGAACTCCTTCTGACTCTCCAATCATCGAGCTTCAGTCAGACTCCCACAAGAGCCGAACTCTCTCCGCGTCGTTACAGCCAGGCACCTACGGGAGCTGAATTCCCTCCAACGATCGAGCTTCTACGAAAGTCGGACTCCCTACGGACTTCTCCAGCGGTCGGGCTTCTACGGAAGTCGGACTCCCTGCGGACTTCTTCAGCGGTTGGACTTCTACGAAAGTCGGACTCCTTGCGGACTTCTTCAATGGTCAGGCTTTTATGAAAGTCGGACTCCCTACGGACTTCTTCAGCGGTCGGGCTTCTACAAAAGTCGGACTCCCTACGGACTTCTTCAGCGAATGGACTTCTGAATGGTCGAACTTCCATGAAAGTCGAACTTCTTATGACGGATTTCTGCAGACGATCTCGCTATGGTTATATGACAATAACGATCGGCATTTATCGAGTCAATAACGATCGGCATTTATCAAATCAATAACGATCGGCATTGATCAGGACAGTTACGATAATCATTAATCAAGACGGTTATAACAAGCTCCCTCTATAAAAAGAACCCTTCGGATACACTTACGCTAGGTTCTGAAAATCCTTCTCTCCTCCTTTAAACTCTACCGAACTCCATACTGAGCACTCCATTCCTATTGATTGGAGCTGACTTGATCATCGGAGGGTTCTGTCGGAGCCACCCTCCACCGGCTTCGGACGGAACTTTATTTTGCAGGTTTCCGACGGTGATCCCATCTACCTCCACTCTAGCGAATTCCGACGACTACCAGATTCTACGTCAACAAATGGTATTCCCATATGAGAAGAAAATGGTTTAAAGCTACTATATGCATACATAATAACATGATAGAGGCATAATTACTCATTTGGTTCATACAAAGAATTTTTGTTACAGCTAATTTTTGAGTCTATGATATTTGGGAAAATAGTTTTTATATATTTGATTGCTTATAAAAAAATAAGATATTCCAGAAAGGGCTGTATTCGGTTAAATATCTATTTTTCAAAAAAATTATATAAAATACTTATTATATCCTTAATAAAAAAAAATCTTGCCCATTCTATCTAAAAGTTTAAGGTTATTTTTGAAAAAAAAATTATCCCAATTCCTACTTGATGAGAAATGGACTTTCTCACATCCTGTTGGAATAAATTCCGCTTCCGTTGAAGTCCAGTCTGATACTTAGCCTAATGTAACTGGTAATCATAGAAGAACTTCGATCAAAAATTCTTTCTCTTGGGATTTCTCCAATAGTCGAACTCCTTTTGGATCCCTCCAGCAGTCGAACTTCTTCCAGATTCCTTCAGTGGTCGAACCCCTTTCGACTGAACTCCTTCTGGACCTCTCCAGCGGTCGAACTTCTTTCGAACTTCTCCAACGATCGAATTCCTTCCGGACTCCTCCAGTGGTCTAACTCCTTCCGGACTCCTCCAGCGGCCGAACTTTTTTCGGACCTCTCCAACGGTCGATCTTCTTTCAAACTTCTCCAACGATCAAACTCCTTCCAGACCCCTCCAACAGTCGAACTCCTTCCGAACTCCTCCAGCAGCTGAAGTCCTTTCAAACTCCTCCCCTTTTGGATCTCTCCAGCAGTCGAACTCCTTCCAGATCTCTTTAGCAGCAGAACTTCTTTCGGACTTCTTCAGTGGCCAAACCTCTTTCAAACCCCTCCAGCGGCCAAATTTTCTGCAGTAATCTAGGAAGGTCTCTGCACGAGTCCGATCCCATACACGGCATGAATCGACCAACATCTAAACTATCTTAAAGGAGTCTGAACTCCTCTAGAATTGATATAGCTCAAAGGTCATCACCAACCGATGTCCATCCCTCCAAACTTTGGTTATCAAATCTCAAATGGACTGGCACCTCACGACAATAAATACTATCCTCTGTAATAAACTCTACATGGCTCCGAGTGGCCCACTAGCCGACAGTTACGACCGTCACTATCAATTTATTACAGACTCCATCTATAAAAGAGATCCTCCAGATATGTTTTCTTTAGGCTCTTCTCCCTTCCAAAAATTCTGCAACTTTCTTTACTGAGCACTTCATTTCTGTTGGTCAAGAAAGCTAACTTGACCATCTGAGGGTCTTGCCGAAGCTACCATCCCGAGCTCTGGATGAGACTTATTTTGTAAGTCATCGACGGCGACCTCCTCTTCTCCGACTCCAGCACCTCTTCGATGATAACCAGATTTTGCACCAACATGATTGGCGCTAGAGGAAGGATTATTTATTTTCGAGATTTTCTTATTCTTAAAGAAGTGCTCAGCAGCGATCTCTCTTCTTTCTCTCTAAAGTTTTTTTCAAAAAAAATACCTCTCGAAAAAGCTTCGATTCGATGGTCAACAGCCTCTACAGCCATATCCCATCTAGATCTATCCACTTTCGCTTCAGCTCCGACAACTCAAGCTCCACCTACAATTATGGTGGATATGGAGTAGTTCAACCTACCGGTCCAATAAGTTCGTGGTCTCATGAAGGTGGTGTAGGCCATGCATCGACAGACTCTGATGCCAATTCGATCAGAGCAGGCTTCTTCAGAGTCTCATGATCCGATTTGGGGATGGTCGACTTAGGCTAGCCGGTCGGTAACCTCCGAAAAGGAAAAGTAGGGGGTGGAGAGCCCTTGCTTGGACCGTGACTCGACCCTGGGGGAGTTTTGCTTCCGTTCCATCAGAAAATCTTGGAGATCAACGATTGTAAAGATCTTCTGGATCAAAGGCTCTAGAAAATGAGTCGATGAATCGAAGAACTCCATCATGCTCCATTCTCACATGGTAACGATATTTGCATCGATCCTTCTTTTTCTCAGAAGATTATGCAGGAACTAATTCTGTCGAACTTCAAACTCTCACAGTTTGAGAGTTACGATGGGACCACCAATTTGGTAGACCATCTGAAGGTCTTTCAGACAATGATGCTGCTCCATAGTACGTCAGATGTCATTTTGTGTTGGGCTTTTGCATCCATCCTCAAGGAAGCCATCAGGAACTGGTACTCGATACTTAAGTCGGGTATCATTTTTTTTTTGATCAAATGAGCCATCAATTTGCTGCTCACTTCATTAATAGCTGACGTCCCCACCAAGGTTCGGATTTTTTGATGAATATCAAGCAGAAGGAGAAAAAATCTATCCGAGCTTATGTCACCCAGTTTAATGCTGCTGCATTAAAGGTTCGAAATCTGGACCAGTCTATTACAATGGCCGCACTCAAGGATGACCTTCAGAAGAATGATTTGCTATTCTTTTTGGAGAAGAAGTATCTTAGAAATTTTGTCGATATGCTAGCTCCGACTGAAGGTTATGCCCGAGCTGAAGAGGCCTTTAAGGCTAGGGACAATGAAGCCACCCAGAAGTGGTAGGCGGATGAACCAAATATGCCTACAGTTGGAGAGAAACCAAGCAAAGCTTGGCCATGCTCTTGGACTCCTTCGGAGCGTAAGCAGGCCCGAACCTCTACCCAAGCTCAGAGGCAAAGAAGCCTGGATAGAAGGGCGCGATGGAGGTCTTCCTTCAAAAAATTCCATAATTACACCCCTCTCAATGCTCCAAAAATTTAAGTACTGATGAAGATCAAAAAGCAACTATCGAGATCGAAAAGAATGCGCACTTACCCCGATAAATGCAATCCTAGCAAGTTCTGCCTCTACCATCATGATCACGATCATGATACAGAAAAAGTGCATCCAGCTCCAAGATGAGATCGAGAAGCTCATCAGGCACGATAGGCTTGGTCGGTTCCTGTGATGTCGGTCGAAAGAATGAGAGAATCGATCGAGAGCACCCCCACCATCAAAACCACCGAGGGGCGAGGAGCAGCGAGAAGATCGGCCCTCGATCGGCATCATTAACACCATCTCTAGAGGACTTCGGTAAGAAAGGGCTAGTGGGTCAGTCGAGCTTGGAAAGAGGTGAAGAATTGAAGAGCCCATCACTTTCACCGACGAGAATGCTCAAGGAGTCTAGTTTCCACACAACGATGTAGTTGTAATCTCTTTGAATATTGCTGATTATGATATACGCCGCATTTTGGTAGATAATGAAAGTTTCACTGACATTCTGTACTATGATGCTTTCTTTAAAATGTCCATACCCGATAATTGCTTGAGACTCATGAGCTCCCCATTGGTCGGTTTCACTGGCAACGCTATGCTAGTGGAGGAAATGATAACTCTAGCCATGACTGTAGGACAGTATCCAAAGTAGGCCAAGACGTGGGTCAACTTTTTGATGGTAAAAGCTTCCTCTGCTTACAATGCAATCCTCGACCGACTTGGTCTGAATGCACTACAAGCCATTGTGTCGATCTATTACCTAAAAATAAAATTTTCAACAAACAATGGAATGGAATAGGTGAAATTAGAGATGATTAAGCATTAGCCCAGCACTGCTACTCCATCACCTTATAAAATGGCACTCGACTTGACCCCTATCCAGTTGATGGGCTTGATGTCCGTGATGACCTTGCCAAAGAATGAGGCGAGCCCATAGAAGATCCCCATCCTTCTGAATGATGAAAATGCAAAGCATACGGTGCAGATTGGCTCCAATCTGGAAGATAAAGTTCGAGAGCAGCTCATCGTCTTTTTATGAAAAAATATCGACGTCTTCGCCTGGGTTCTGACGGATATGCCTGGGATTGATGTCGAGGTTATGGAACATCGACTGGCTATTGATCTCAAGCATCGATCAGTGAAAGAAAGAGTTCAGGGTCATGGACCAGAAAAGCAAAAGACAATAGTAGAAGAAGTCGATAAGCTTCTCAACGCCAGATTTATTCAAAAAATCAGCTAACGGACTTGGATCTCTAACGTGGTCCTAGTCAAGAAGGCCAACGGTAAGTGGAGGATGTGTATAGACTTCAAAATGCCGAATAAAGTCTATCCAAAAAATAGCTATCCTCTATCCAGAATTGATCAACTGGTAGATGCAACCTCGAACCACGAGCTCCTCACCTTCATGGATGCTTTTTTCGGTTATAACCAAATACGAATGGCATCGAAGGATGAGGAGAAAATTACTTTTATTACTGACCGTGGTCTTTATTGTTATAAGATTATGCCTTTTGGACTCAAGAATGTAGGGATAACGTATCAGCACTTGATCAACAAGATCTTCAAGAAGCAGATCGACCGTAACATAGAGATGTATATGGATGACATATTCATCAAAAGTCGAGCTTCAATAAACCACATCTTCGACCTCGAAGAGACCTTCAGTGCACTCAAGAAGTACAAGATGAAGCTGAATCCGATCAAGTGTGCCTTTAGTGTGACCTCAGAAAAATTTTTGGGGTTTATGGTATCAAGGCGTGGGATCGAAGCAAATTCAGAAAAAATTTGAGCTATTCAGAAGATGACTGCTCCAAAAATAATCAAAAAAGTTTAGTACCTAATTGAAAAAGTGGCATCTCTAAATTACTTCATCTCGAGATCGGCCGAGCGATGCATGCCCTTCTTCCAAATTTTCAAGCAATCAAAGAACTTCTGCTGGATGATAAAGTACCAATGGACATTTAAGGAGCTCAAAAATTATCTTGGCTCATCCCCACTGCTCACAAAGCCTGAATTTGGAAAAGAATTATTCTTGTATCTAGTAGCCTCTCCGACGGCCTTGGCAGCAGTCCTGATCAAGAAGGAAGCGAAGATGCAGCGACTAGTCTATTATGTAAGTCGGATCTTAAGGAATGCATAGATCAGGTACTCTAAGTTAGAAAAATTGACTTACTCTCTTCTAATTGCTGTTAGAAAACTTCGATCTTACTTTCAGAGACACACCATAATGGTCCTCACGGATCAACCAATAAAAGCAGTCCTTTATCGAACAGATGCTTCCGAAAGAATCACGAAATGGACAATCAAGCTCATGGAGTTTGACATCAATTATCAATCTCGGCCATCGATCAAAGCTTAGATATTGATAAATTTTATAGTAGAATGTATTATTCTAGATGAAGTCGAGTTTGAACAGAATGAGACCGGCATCCCGTGGTTGCAATCGAGCCTCTCCGAAGAGAGTGCCAATCTTTTCGAAGGTTTTTGGATTCTGTACATGGATGGTTCGTCTAACTCCACTAGAGTAGATGCGGGGTTGGTCTTAGTCAACCTTAAGGGAATCGTCGTCAAGTACGCGCTATGCTTCGAATTTTCTGCAACTAATAATGGTGCCGAATATGAAGCACTAATCATTGGATTAAAAATAGCAAGAGAGTTAAAAGTAGATTGGCTTCAAGTCTACAGTGATTTTCAATTAGTGGTCGACCAAGTTAGTGACAACTATGAAGCACGGAAGGAAAGTGTGATGAAATATCTTGAAAAGATAAAGAATTTGACTCTGACCTTCGACAGTTTTGGCATTCAATAGATTCCAAGGGCAGAAAATATAAGAGCCGACCTTCTCTCTAAATTGGCCACTTTAACCCCAGTCGAACTGTCCAAAGAAGTATTTTTGAAACTCTAAAATGCCTAAGCTCAGAGGAATCACAGCTTGTTATGCAGACGGAACTCGAGCCGAGCTGGATTGATCTATTAGTTGCCTATCTCAAAGAGGGAGTTCTTCCTCATGATCCAAAAGAAGCTCGAAAACTTAAGAATCAAGCCTTTCGGTACATTTTATATGCGGACAAATTGTATAAAAGATCGAATTTGCTATCGCTGTTAAGATATCTCCGACCTTCAGAGGCTGACTTCGTATTATGAAAAGTATGCGAGAAAAATTATGAAAGTTATGTAGGAGCCAGATCCCTGTCACAAAGACTACCTCAGTAAGGATACTATTGGCTGACCTTGTACCACGATTCTATGAAGTATGTCAAAAAATATGACCGCTGTCAGAGAAATGCAAATATACAAAGACAGCCTGCCTTCAAGCTTACTCCACTAAGCATACCTTGGCCATTTGCGCAGTGAAAAATAGATATACTTGGCTCTTTTTCAATGGCATCTAGACAACAAAAGTTTCTTCTGATTGCGATCGACTACTTCATCAAATGGGCCGAAGCTGAACCACTAGCAAAAATTACTGAGGCCAAGATATAGGACTTCGTCTGAAAGTCAATCGTCTATCGGTTTGGTCTGCCCCAAACTCTCATAATAGATAATGGATGACAGTTCACTGGGATAAGGTTCGCTGAGTTCTATGAAGATCTAAACATCTTCCATTACTTCACGTCGGTAGCTCACCCATAGATAAATGGAGAAGCTGAAGTGACCAACCGAATTCTATTGCAAGGCATCAAGATAAGACTCGAAAGAGCAAGAGGGGCCTGGGCGAATGAACTCTATCATGTTCTGTGGGCATACCGCACTATCCAAAGGCTGTCGATTGGAGAAACATAATTTTCTTAGCTTTTGAAATAGAGGCAGTCATCCCGATCGAACTTAAGCTTCCATCAGTGTGGGTAATGGCTTTCAATAAGCAGCATAATCTGCAGGATCTCAAAGCCAACCTCGACCTACTAGAAGAGAAAAGAGAAGAAGTTCAAGTTCGGATGGCATCTTATAAGCAAAAGATGACCCGATACTATAACTGCAGAGTCAGAGGTAAAATATTCAGAGTGGAGGACTTAGTGCTTCGGTAAGCCGCCATCTCTCAGCCTTAGGGTTAGGAGAAGCTTGCCCCAAATTGGGAAGGATCCTATGATGTCACGAAAGTTGTCCGACCTGGAATATACTACTTGAAGAAACTCGGAGGGGGTAGACCTACCTCGATCATAAAATTTAGAAAATCTGCGAATGTATTATCGATGATTTGATTATAATGAAATCTTCCTACTTTAACATCTAATCTTTGTTGTATACCGATGATAAAGGAGGACTATCCTCCGAACTTGATCTCACGATAAATACGGTCACGTTAGGAACAGGAGAAGAACCTCATTCTAACATGAGCAAAATCGAAAGTCTCATTCATTTTAGATGAGATGAGGAAAGAGGCCCTGACAATGGTCTTAATGTATCCCTACAGTCCATTAAGAATAGGAGGAGAACCTCATCCTAATATGAGCAAAGTTGAAGGCTTTGATCATTTTAGATGAGATGAGGGGAGAGGCTCTGACAATGGCCCTAATGTGCCCCTACAATCCATCAAGAATAGGAGGAGAACCTCATCGTAATATGAGCAAAGTCGAAGGCCTCGTTCATTTTAGACGAGATGAGGGAAGAGGCCTTGATAACGATCCTAATGTACCCCTACAGTCCATTAAAAATAAGAGAAAAACCTCATCCTAATGTGAGCAAAATCGAAGAGCTCGTTCATTTTAGATGAGAAGAGGAAAGAGATCCTGATAATGGTCCTAATGTGACCCTACAGCCTGTTAAGAACAAAAGAAGAACCTTATTCTAACATAAGCAAAGTCGAAGATCTTATCTATTTAAGATGGAATGGGAGGAGAGGCCCTGTCAATGGCCCAAATGTGCTCCCATAAGCCACGTTAAGAATAGAAGGAGAACCTCATCCTAATGTGAGCAAAGTTGATGACCTCATCGATTTAAGATAGGATGGAGGTAGAGACTCTACCAACGATCCTAACGCACCTCCGTAAATTATGTTAAGAATAAAAAAAAAGCCTCATCCTAACATGAGTAAAAGTCGAAACCTCATAGACCAAAGATATGGAGAAGAAAGAAGCTTGGTGGAGAATCCTTATACGTATTTTTCCATGACGACCTGACTACGTCAAATACGAAAGGTAGAACCTTATCCTGATTTGCAAAAGAGATTTTAGTTCGACATCCACAACAAGCCCGGTGTTCACAATGAGCTCGGCATCCACAATAAGTATTTTATAAGAAAACGACAGAGAAAAAAATGAGGTAAAAAAGGTAAGACCGCAAATAGATCTCAAGTTCATGCAAAATGAAAATAATAAAAAATATATTATTTCATTATAAAAATAAATTCATTACAAGCAAAGCATAGGCCGACAAGATCGATTACACTGAAAGAAAGAAAAAAAGAGAGGAAAGAGGTCAAAGCTCTAAGGCAAACCGGATTCTTCGGACTTCGGGCTACTGGCTCCGACCATCACCAAGACCTGCTTTAGCCTAAGGATCTCCTCCTCAAGGTCCTTCTTTTGGAAGAGACCATCTACATACATTCTATTGGCGAGCTGAAACTTATCATCGAGTTCTCGTCGCTGTCTCCTTAAAACTTCAGACTCGACCTCTACATCCTCGATAGCCCGATGTTCACAGATGAGCTGAAGCTTCAACCATTGTACCTCGGCTTGCTTTACCCCAACCGCCTTTGAAAGCTCACTAACGATCCTCTTCAAGGAGGCAATCTCCTCTGACTCACCACTCGTACTGACTTTCTGATTATTATGCAGTCGCTTTCGAAGATGAAATGTCTCATCTCTGGCAACCTTGAGCTCGTCTTCAAGCTTGGACATCTTCTCCATTCAGGTCACTTGATAGCTATTATGCCAGTCCTCAGTATCTTGTAGCTACTTCTAAAGCTGAAAAAACTTTATTGATTAGTCCCAATCATACCAAGCTTTGTCGATAGACCACGGTGAGCTTCCTTCTAGAAAATGGATCTTTTTTTCGGCATCCTTCAGGTTAGCTTCAAGAGAGCTGATCTTCGCTGTCAGTGTCTAGGACTTGTCGCTGGCATTTCTTTTGAGTTCGGCGACCTCCTTCTCAAAGCTACTCTTTCGGATACTGAAGCTCACTGCTTCCTTCATATGCAAGCCTCGGAGGCGAGTAATCTCTTTGGTCACCTCAGTAGCATTCTTTCATGAGGCTCGAAGGTCGTCCTTCATCTTCTCTAACTTCTTCCTCAGAAGATGAATTTTCTTCCTTAGGTTCTTTATCAAGGCTTTATCGAAACCCCCTGAGGTAGTGGATCAGCGTTGATGGGAGACTGCATTTGAGATATGAAAAGCACTCAAGGGTATGGAAAAAAATTTACTTCATTTAATCAAAACTTTTGAGTACAAGAACAAAAAAAAATGTACAACTACTCGAGGATCTCAACCTCGGAGGGTGGAGCCGGATCGTTCTCGACCGCCTCAGGTTTTTGAACTGGTTTGGGCACCTCTGCGATAGGTTCGGATGGGCCAGAAGGAGCTCGTCGAATGAAAGGTCAACTATAGCATTAGACAGTCCCGTCTTCACGTCGTCTTCCTCCTCCTCCAGAAAGTTGAGGTCAAGCTCGAAGAACCTTCGAGCTACCATGCCTTTACAGAGCTCGAAATCCTTGATAAATGCTTCCTGATTGAACTCGACGTTTAGATTTCGCATCTCAAGAGAGGTCTTGAACTCTTCCATGGCCCGGGTTATTACCTCCGAGATCGATTTCGCCATTTGGATCTCCAGTTCAGTGACCCTATTTTCAGCTTTCTTTCTCCTCTCCTCCTCCAGGGCCAGTGCGGCCTTTAGTCTGGTCGAGGTGAACTCCTCTTTGCAAAGCGCATCCTGAAGACTTTTGATGTCCATTACCTTCTCCTCGACAAGATGCTCAACCTCGTCGATCCTCTCTTGAAGATGGCAGACCTCAGCTCGAAGGTCCTCTTAGGCCTTCTGTGCCTCCGCCTCCTGACGATACGCTCTCTTGATGTGAGCAAGCATCTAGTGATCCGACTGCAACAAACGATTGGTGTTAAAAAAGAAGAAGAAGAAGAAGAGAAGAAAAAAAGTGTAGAAGAGAAAAGAAAGAGTTGAGCGATGGAGCAATCACCTTGAGGATGGTTCCAAGAGAACTCTAAATGAGCTACCGTGGGTCCAGGTCGGCCATCTGGTCCATCACCTCAGGCATGGCAAATCTATCGGCAAGATCCTGGACGATCTTTGGGTTGTCGAAGGGATCCTCCCCTCGTTCATTGTCGTCCCTATCCAGTCCGCCTAAGCAAGCCTTGCAGGACGTCATCGCAACAGTTTTCTTTTTTCTTCCCTCTCCTATCTCTTTCTTGATAGAAAGCTCCAAAACCCGATCCCTGCTGGAGGGACCTACGGGCATGGAAGGCACCGAGCCCGCGCTAGCGATGTCAACCTCGATAGTTGGGGCAATCTCGATGCCAACGATGACCTCGAACATAGCGACAGTGGAGGTGGGACTCCAGAGCTGGAAACACCGACCTTCGCCCTTTTTGAGCCGTCGTCTTGCGCCTTTCCTTTCCTCTTCCTGGTGAAGAGCCCTTTGGTAAGCATCTTAGCAGCTTGTGCATTCATTTTTGTAGCAGAAAAAGAAGAGCGATTGGTGGCAATATACGTGCGTAAAATCGTATGGATTCAAAAATCAAAAGATGTATCAGCAGGATTGCGGAAACTCAGACCTAGGTTGAACAAGATCCGTTCCTTTAGAAGGTTGAAAAGAAGAGAAGCTCGGTATACCTTGAGTTTATCAGAGAAATCAAGGTCGGTTCTGTCTAAGCTAGGAGCTCGACGAACTAACTCTCTAATATAACCCCATGAAGGAAGACCTAATGGCAAGGTCGGGCAATGTACAAAAAAGAACTTTTCCTTTCAGTTGTAAACGAAAGAAGGGACACCTTTCAATAACCCCTTCTTGCCAACCTAAGAAAAAAAGTACTATCAATCCTTCGTGGAAGGATGGCGCTTGAAGGTATAGAAATTTTTAAAAAGCGAAATGGTCGGTTGGACTTCGGTCAATCGACAAAGGAAGAAAAAACCTATGACGAACCAAAAGAAGTTTGGTACGATAGATGCAAAGGGGATGTTTAAAAATCGAAAGAGGATGACTATGAATGAGGGCAGTGGGAGTCTAAGCCCGACGCACAAAGCTTCTAAGTACAAACAAAATTGGCTGGTCGGAGAAGAACTAACCTGGTCATCGGAGCTAGGGAGTTCAAGATCATATTCTGGAGGGATTCTGTATTGGATTCGGATCAGAGAAAGATCGTCTGGGGTAAGAACGGACGGGATGGTGTCTAGAGCAAAAGACGAGTGGGACATATTCCTGGGTTCTATCTCGGTTAGGGGTGCAGAATCAAAGAAGGTTGATCCAGACGAGCCCCACAAATCGATGGAGTGGGAGGTTTCGGAAGACATTCGGATCGAGATGAACACCAAGAAACCCTCTCCCAAAAAAAAATCAGGAAAGCAAGGAGCCAGAAGTGATAAGCACGAATAACCTAAGAGAAGGATTAGAAAATTGATCTAAACTATCCAGGGAGGATGAAAGGATGATGGATGCGATGAGGATCAATCGAAAGGATATCCAAAGCTCAGAAAGATGAGAGAAGGATGAGACCCTCGGAAAGAAGGCGAACGGAGGCCGAAGGAAGAAGAAGACTCGGGCAGAAATGACTTTCGAACAATAGGAGAAGGCCTTAAATAGCCAGAGGTAATCCAAAGCAGTTATGATTGTAGATTGACTTCAGCCGGTCAGCATGCGCCGCGTGTCCCACTCATCATGACAGAGGAGCGGCGATGGGCGGAGTCTTTATGGCACCGTACCTATGGTAGAGTTTCGGCAGAAGATTCAAAGGACCATCTATTTGGACTCATTTCAGACTTAAAAAGTTTCGGTGCCAGCATGATAAACACCGAAATGTCTCATCCTAACAAGCATGGGAATCCAAGATCGGACTTTAGCCATCATCTTTTTTCTTTCTTCCTTCAAATTTCGAACTTGAGAGTAGGGGGACTATAGTTGGAGATAAACTCCACTCCCATCGAAGTTCAATCTGATACTTAGCCTAATATAAGTGGGAATCACAGAAATCGAACTTCTTTCGGATCCCTCCAGCAGTCGAACTTCTTTCGAACTTCGGATGCCTCCAATGGTCGAACTCCTTTCGGACTCCTCCAGCAGCCGAACTTCTTTCGGACTTCAGACGCCTCCAACAATCGAACTCCTTTCGGATCCCTCCAGTGGTCGAACTCCTTCCGAATTCCTTCAGTAATCAAATTTCTTTTGGACTCCTCCAGCAGTCGAACTCCTTTCGAACTCCTCCAGCAGTCGAATCCCTTTAGGACTTCTCCAGCAATCAAATTTCTTTCGGACTCCTCCAGCAGTCGAATCTCTTTCAAACTCCTCCAGCAGTCGAATCTCTTTCGGACTCCTCCAGTAGCCAAACTCCTTCCGGACTCCTTCAGCGGTCGAACTTCTTTCGGACTCCTCCAGCAGTCGAACTCCTTTCGGACTCCTCCAGCGGTCGAACTTCTTTCGGACTCCTTCAGCGGTCGAACTCCTTCCGGATCCCTCCAGCAGTCGAACTCCTTTCGGACCTCTCCAACGGTCGAACTTCTTTTGGACCTCTCCAGTAGCCAAACTTCTTCTAGACTTCTTCAGCGGTCGAACCTCTTTCGGATCCCTTCAGCGGCCAAACTTCCTGTAGTCATCCAGAAAGATCTCCGCACGAGTCCGGTCCCATACACGGCATGAATCGACCTACATCTGAACTACCTTAGAGGAGTCCGAACTTCTCTAGAATTGATATAGCTCAAAGGTCATCACCAATTGACGCTCACCCCTTCAAACTTTGGCTATCAAATCTCAAATGGACTGGCACCTCACGACAACAAACACTATCCTCCGTAACAAACTCCACATAATCCCGAGCGGTCCACTACTCGATAGTTACGGCTGCCACTATCAGTTTGTTACAGGCTCCATCTATAAAAGAGATCCTCCAGATACATTTTCTCCAGGCTCTTCTCTCTTCCAAAAACTCTGCAACTTTCTTGACTGAGCACTCCATTTCTGTTGGCCGAAAAAGCTAACTTGACCGTTGGAGGATCTTACCGGAGCTACCATCTCAGACTCTGGACGAGACTTATTTTGCAGATTACCGACGGCGATCCCATTTTCTCCGACTCTAGCACCTCTCCGATGGCAACCAGATTTCGCACCAACACATCCTATGTGGGTTCTTTTTTTCATGAAATGTAGTAAACTTGGTCTCTTAGAAAAGTTACTTTTCTATCTTCTTTCTTTAGAAACTCCAACAAAATACGAGGCATTCTCCATTTTTTTGTTGACCATATTTTCCTCCCTTCTCTTCTCCCACGAAACAAACAAGTCCTAAAGTTAAAAACAAAAGCATTCTTGCATGCAAAGATGAAAAATTATTTGAGTGACATTGACAATTAGAAGGCTATTCCTTCTACAAAATTCTTTGCAGATTGCATAAATTTCTGATGTGCAAGAATTCTGGAGAAAATTATGAATCGTCTATATATGACAGATGTTATGAATCAATTATCAAATTCCACAAGGCGGTCTTTGGGTCAAATACTCACCAAGTCTCTCTCCCACGGCAAAATGCTTTGTCTGAGCCCAGTCCTGGTAGAAGGTCTTGTTAGGGGGAACAGTCACCCCAAGCTACTCCCGACGACGTAATTCCTGTGGCCCAAGGTACCTTTCAGAACGCAACCAATGATGGCCGAAAGGAAGAAGAGGATGTGAGTCCTCATATTCTTCCCTTCTTCCTGGAACCTTTTCTCTTGTGGCCAAAGGAGGAGGAAAGAATCCTGGCAACAAGAAAGAAAGGGACATGTCCATTGGCTTTATTCTATCCCAGCTGCTGTTTTTGGTTAATTGAACATCCGTCACAAGTTACAAACCACCCAGAACGAACAACCTCACATCTATTTTAGGTTGAAAAAGGTACTCACATGTTTCAATGGTCTGTGATTGTTATATTCCTTAAAGGTTATTCGATTATAAAACAGTATATTTTGATCATTTGATATGAAATTTTCTTGAACTTCCTTATCAAAAATAGAAGTTTTTCTGCTGATCTTAACTTTATTTTTTTTTCGAAGACAAGTTGAGTGAGTTTGAAAATGTGAAACAGTCATATTAATCTAATCCTCATAATTCGGCTGCCTGCAAATCCTCTACAGTCCTCATTGCAGGAATTCTGATAAATCAGGAACGTGGCACAAGTCCCTCATCTAATTCAAAAGGTTATCTAAATGAGAAAAATATGTACATATTGCTAAAGTTTTGTGGTATATCATAAGTTATTGTGTATGAGTATTAGTAAATGGATCGGATTGTATCTTTCGAATGATTGATCTTCTTTTGTAATGTCAACTATGAGATTGTGCTTTGCACAAGTTTCAAAGTATGGTGAATCACTTTTTTCCATCTACAGTATAGATTACAAAGCTGATATTGTGCTTTAAAAACTATACCAAATATGATTCAATGATGTTGTGAAATAAAATCTATCATTCTTTTGTACAAAAGATATGATCTAAATCCTTAGTAAATTTTTATAGCTTGGATTGTAGGAGATCAATTTGTGCAAAACTAGATAAGGGAAGACAATTTAAGGACTGTTACACTCACACTTAATTGGGACATACTAGTTTCTATCCCTTATCCTTTCTTGCCCGTCTCCATCTAAGAATTTTAGACACTTCAAAATTTTCTACATAGAATTGCAGATGGGTTTGGATTGTATTTTTTGTGTGAAAGAATAATTGATCTTCTCTTTTACGATGTCAATCATTGAATCGTAAAATGCATAAATTTTAAAGCATTCCAATATTTTCTTCCACTAGATTTAGCACCATTGCATCATCCAATGGTAATCATTCTTTTGTGTGGAAGATACAACCTGAACCCATTTCAGATATATTGATTGCATGCACATTATATATTTTTCAAGGGTGTGGCTGAATGAATTGATGTACAGTTAGCTTAGAAAATTTGCTGATACACTACTTTAGGAATATCCTAGCACCTAACTTAGGTCCCACTAAGAGAGGGACATTGGAGGAAAGGGAAAAATAAATTAATTAGTAAATGGGACACCCATTTCAGGAATATCCTGGCACCCAACTTGTAAGGTCCCAGCAACACAGGGACATGGGATTAATATTAATTTATTTCTAAAAGAAAAGTAAATGAAGAAAAAAATAATAAATTATATTTTTAGTCTTTAAACTATATCAGACTTTTTAAATAATATTTAAACTATAAAAACTTAAGATTTAGTCTTCAAACTTTCTGAACTATTTTAATATTGCCCTTCGTCTATTTTTGGCACCTTTTTTTGCACCAAAAATCCTATGTGGTAGTCATCAGTGCTTTTATGGCTCCGTTCATTTAAATAGATGGCATTTATTTTCTTTTTTTCTATCATATTTTTCTTTCTTCTTCTTCCTTCGGTCTCTCTTCTTTGAGGAAGATGGGGCTATGGAGGGAAGGGGGTTTGGAATGGGAGGAGAAGATGATGAAACCGACACTAGCTCGGTGGAAGGTGTTGGGAGGAGGTGATGGGAGATGAGCGGAGAGGAAGAACCAAGCAAAAAAGGAGGATGATGTCACGGAGGGAAAGGGTTTTTTTTTCTTTCTTTTTTTTTCATTGAAATTTTGGAGATGAGAAAAAGAGAGATGGGAGATGAGAGATTTGAAAAGAGATGGGTAGGGAGAGTTTAGTGAGATGTAATGGTAAAAATAAAGAAAGAAAGGTTATGAGAAAGTAGGAGAATGGGGCCATGGAGGGAAAGAGTTTCTTTTTTTTCTTATTTTTTTATTGGGATTTTAGGGATGAGAAGAAGAGAGATGGAAGAGAAGAAATTTGAGGAAGAAGAGGAAGATTTTGGAAGATGAGAGATTAGAGATTTTGACATTTAGGGAAGGAGAGAATGATATGGCTCAAAATATTTTAAGCCATGTCAGTGTTGATTGAGTCATGTGAGCAAAAGATACTTCATATAAGCATCGAAGATTGCCACATCAGATTTTTGATGAGAGAAAATCACCTAAGAGTAATATTAAACAGGTTCAAGTAGTTCGAGGATCAAACTTTAGCTTTTTGTAGTTTAGAAATTGTTGGTGCAGAATTTGATTAATGCCGGATCGAGCCAAAGTGGAGGAGGATGGGGTCGCCACTGGTGACCTACAAAATAAAATTTCATCCGGAGTCGGTGGTGGTGGCTCCATCAGGATCCTTCAACGATCAAGTCAGCTCTTCCGATCAACAAAAATGGAGTGCTCAAGAAAGAGAAGTGAGCTTAGAGCTTTAAAAGGGAGAGGAGAGCTTAGAGAGAACATATCTGAAGGGTCTTTTTTATAAACGGAGTTTGAATGATGGTGATAACCATACCATCTGGTAGCAGACCGTTCGAGGCCACGTGGAATTCGGTACGGAGAGAGAGGTATCGTCAGACTGATAGTGACAGTCATGTCGTTCGATCACGGACCGCATGGAGCTTGTTATGGAGAGAATAGTGTCGCCAGACTGATAGTGACAGCCATATCGTCCGATCATGAGTTGCATGGAGTTTGTTACGGAGAGAGCGATGTCGCCAGACTGGTAGTGGCGGCTATATCATCTGATAAAAGCATGCATTCGAGGTCTGACTGTAAGAGTAATCTAGAATGAGGTCGGCTCCTATAGGCACCCGACTGTAGGAGCAATCCAAAAGAAGTTCGGCTCCTGGAAGAGTCCGACTGCAGGAGCGATCCAGAAGGAGTTCGGCTCTTAGAGGCTCTTGAAGGAATTCGATTGTAGGAGCGATTTGAAAGAAGTTCGACTAGGGCTTAATCACTGAGGAGTTCGATCGTTGAGGAGTTCAAAGGAAGTTTGGCTCCTATAGGAGCTTGACTGAAGGAGAACCTCGGAGGAAGTTCGGCTCCTATAGGAGTTCGATCGAAAGAGAAGTTCGAAAGAAGTTTGGCTTCCGTACGAGTTCGACTGAAGCTCGACCACTGAGAAGTTCAACCGATTGAAGGGATTCGATTAAGACTCGACCGTTGGGGAGTTCGAAAGGAGCTCGACTGCTAAGAAGTTCGATCGATTGAAGAAGTTTGACTAAGGCTCGTCCGCTAAAGCTCTTCCATGACTATCGATTGTATTAGGCTGAGCATCAGACTGGACTTCGGTGGGAGCAGAGTTTATCCCCAACAATAGTCCCCCCACTTCTGAGTTTGAAATTCGAAGGAAGAGAGTACCAAAATAGACGACTATCGAAGTCCTTTTTTGGGCTCTACACCTATTAAAGTTGAAGCTCGGAGGAGATCTTATCTCCAACTGAGGTTCAGGGAGATCTTGTCTTTTGCTAACATTACAGTTGAAGCTCGGGAGAGATCCTATCTCCAGCCGATGTTGAAGTTGAAGTTGAAGCTCAGAGGAGATCTTATCTCCTGCAGCCGAGGTTGGCTCGGTCACTCGAGAGAGATCTTATCTCTGATCGAGGTTGGAGCTCGAGAAAGATCTTATCTCCTACAGTCGAGGCTCGATCGCTCAAGAGAGATCTTATCTCTAATCGAGATTGAAGTTCAGAGGAGATCTTATCTCCTACAGCCAAGGCTGACTCGGAGAAGATCTTATCTCCTACAGCTGAGATTGAAGCTCAGGAGAAATCTTATCTCCTACGGTCGAGGTTGGCTTGGAAAAAATCTTATCTCCTACAGTCGAGGTTGATCTGGTTGCTTGAAAGAGATCTTATCTTTAGTCGAGGTTGATACAGATGCTCGGGGGAGATCTTATCTCCTACAGTCAAGGTTGGCTCGGAGAAGATCTTATCTCCTACAGCCGAGATCGATCCATTTGCTCAAAAGAGATCTTATCCCTAGCCAAGATTGATACGGACACTCGGAGAAGATCTTATCTCCTGCAATCGAGGTTGAAGCTCGAAAAAGATCTTATCTCCTACAGTCAAGATTGGTTCGAAGGAGATCTTATCTTCTGCAGTCAGGGTTGAAGTTCGGAGGAGATTTTATCTCCTACAGCCGAGGTTGGCTCGAAAGAGATTTTATCTCTAACCGAGGTTGAAGCTCGGTCACTCGAAAGAGATCTCATCTCTAGTCGAGGCTGACTCGATCGCTCAGGAAAGATCTTATCTCCTGCAGTCGAGGTTGAAGCTCGGAGAAGATTTTATCTCCTACAGACGAGGTTGGCTCAGAAGAGATCTTATCTCCTATAGTCGAGGTTGACTCGATCGCTTAGGGGAGATCTTATCTCCTACAGTCAAGGTTGGCTCGGGGGAGATCTTATCTCCTATAACTGAGGTTGGCTCGGAGGGGATCTTATCTTCTGCAGTCGAGGTTGAAGCTCGGGAGAGATCTTATCTCCTGCAGTTGAGGTTGGCCTAGTTGCTCGGGAGAGATCTTATCTTTAGCCGAGATTGACTCGATCGCTTGGAGGAGATCTTATCTCCTACAGCCGAGGTCGAAGCTTGAGAGAGATCTTATCTCCTACAGTCGAGGTCGGTCCGGTTGCTCGAGAGAGATCTTATCTCTAATCGAGATTGATACGGGCTCTCGGAGGAGATCTTATCTCCTACAGTCGAGTTTGAAGCCCGAGGGAGATCTTATCTCCTGTAGCCGAGGTTAAAGCTCGAGAGAGATCTTATCTCTTACAGCCGAGGTTGGTCCAGTTGCTCGGGAGAGATCTTATCTCTAACCAAGGTTGATACAGACGCTCGAAAGATATCTTATCTCTTATAGCCGAGGTTGACTTAGGAGAGATCTTATCTCCTACAGTCGAGGTCGGTCCGGTTGTTCGAAAAGAGATCTTATCTCTAGTTGGGATTAACTCGATCGCTCGGAGGAGATCTTATCTCCTACAGTCGAGGTTGAAGCTCGGAGGAGATCTTATCTCCTACAGTCGAGATTGAAGCTTGGGGTAGATCTTATCTCCTGTAGTCAAGGTCGGTCCAATTGCTCGAAAGAGATCTTATCTCTAGTCGAGATTGATACAGACGCTCGGGGGAGATTTTATCTCCTATAGCCGAGGTTGAAGCCCGGGGGAGATCTTATCTCCTATAGTTGAGGTTGGCTTGGGAGAGATCTTATCTCTAGCTGAGGTTGAAGCTCGAAGGATATCTTATCTCCTGCAGCCAAGGTTGGCTCGAAGGTTGAGCTCCCCAGGAAAGATCTTATCTTCAGTAGCTGAGGTTGAAGGTTGAGCTTGGAAGAGATCTTATCTCCTACAGTCGAGGTTGAAGGTTGAACTCCTCGAACTCCTGTAGCCAAGGTTGAAGGTTGAGCTCAGAGGAGATCTTATCTCCTACAGTCGAGGTTGAAGATTGAACTCCTCAGGCTCTTGCAATCGAGGTTGAAGCTCGAGGAAGATCTCATCTCCTACAGCCAAGGTTGAAGGAGATCTTATCTCCTATTGACGAAGACCTCGAAGCTCGGTCTTCGACTTTGCTCATGTTAGGACGAGGTTTTCCTCCTATTCCTAATATGGCTACTTTCGATCATTTCTTTTCTGTCATCACATAATTCTTGTACTAGGGAACAATAATGTTGAAATGAAGGAGTTTTATTGAAGGTAGATTACTGGTAATACATCCTCAGATTTTCTAAGTTCCAAGATCGTGGAAGCATCATCCCTTCGAGCTCCTTCAGACGATAAGTTTTGGATCGAATGATCTCCACCACTTCATACGGGCCTTTCCAATTTGGGATGAGCTTCTCCTAACTCTGAGGCTGAGAGACGGCGACTCATCGGAGCACTAAGTCCCCCACTCTGAAATCTTACTTCTAACTCTAGAGTTATAGTACCAGGCCATCTTCCGTCTGTAGGCTGCTATCCGGATGTGGGCTTCTTTTCTTTTTTCTTCCAGCAGGTCGAGGTTAACTCTGAGGTCCTATGGATTGTGCTGCTCATTGAAGGTCATGACTCGTGCTGATCGAAGCTTAAGTTCAATCGGGATGACTGCCTTCGTGCCAAAGGCCAAGACGAATGGTGTTTCCTCGATCGGCAATCTTTATGTAGTTCGATATGCCTAGAGAACGTGGTAGAGTTCGTCCACCCAGACCCTCTTTGCTCTGTCGAGTCTCATCTTGATACTTTGCAGTAGAGTTCGGTTGGTCACTTCAACTTTCCCATTGGTCTATGGGTGAGCTACCGATGTGAAGCGGTGGAAGATGTTTAGGTTTTCATAGAACTCGATGAACCTTGCCCTAGCGAACTATTGCCCATTATCGATTATGAGAGTTTGGGGCAGACCAAATCGGCAGACTAACGACTTTCAGATGAAGTCCTGTACCTTAGCCTCGGTAATCTTCGCTAGTGGTTTGGCTTCGATCCACTTGGTGAAATAGTCGATCACGATCAAGAGGAACTTCTGCTGCCCGAATATCATCGAAAAAGGGCTAAGTATGTCCATTTTTCATTGCGCAAATGGTCAAGATGCATTTAGCGGAGTAAGCTCGGAGGTTGATTGTCTTTATACGTTTGCGTTCTTCTGACTGCAGTCGCATTTCTTAACATACTCCATGGAATCATGAAATAAAATCGACCAATAGTATCCTTGCCGAAGAAATTTTTACGACAGAGACCTGGCTCCTACGTGACTTTCGCAGAGTCCCTCATGCACCTCCCATAATACGAGGTTGGCCTCTGAAGGTCGAAGATATTTTAGCAGTAGGAGCGAGTACGATCTCTTATACAACCTGCCCTCATACAAAACATACCGAGAGGCTTGATTTCTGAGTTTCTGAGCTTCGTTCGGATCATGAGGAAGGACTCTCTCATTGAGGTAGGCGACCAATGGGTCAATCCAGCTCGGCTTGAATTCTATCTGTAGAACGACCTGGGATTCCTCTGAGCTTGGGCACTTTAGAGTCTCCAAAAATACTTCTTTGGACAGTTCAACTGGAACTGAAGTGGCTAACTTGGAGAGAAGATTGCCTCTTGCATTTTCTACGAAACTATCAAAGGTCGGAGTCAAATCCTTCACTTTTCCAAGGTATCTCATCATGCTTTCCTTCCATACCTCGTGGCTGCCATTAACTTCGCCAACCACCAATTGAGAATCGCTATAGACTTAAAGTTGATCTATTTTCAATTTCTTTGTTATTTTTAATTCGATGATTAGTGCTTCATATTCGGCTCCATTGTTGGTCGTAGAAAATTCGAAGCATAGTGCGTACTTGGCGATAACTCCCTCGGGGCTGATCAAGACCAACCCCGCATCAGCTCCAGTGAAGTTGGACGATCCATCCACGTGCAGAGCCCAAAAACCTTCAGAAAGGTTAGCACTTTCTTCGGAGAGGTTCGACCGTAATAGCAGGGCGCCGATCTCATTCTGTTCAAGCTCAGCTTCAACTAGAATGGTGCATTCTAATATAAAATCTACCAATATCTAGGCCTTGATCGATGGTCAGGGTCGATAGTTGATGTCAAACTCTGTAAGCTCGATTGTCCATTTTACGATTCTCCTGAAAGCGTCCATTCGGTGAAGGACTGCTTTTATTGATTGGTCCATGAGGACTGTTATGGTGTGCTCCTGAAAATAAGATCGAAGTCTTCTGACAGTAATTAGAAGAGAGTAAGTCAATTTTTCTAGCCTAGAATACCTAGTCTCTGCATTTCTTAGAATCCGAGTTACATAGTAGATCGATTGCTGCATCTTCACTTCTTCCTTGACCAGAACTGTCGTTAGGGCCACCGGGGAGACAGCTAGGTACATGAATAATTTTTTTTTAAATTCGGACTTTGCCAGTAGTGGGGGTGAGCTGAGGTAGTTTTTAAGCTCCTCAAACATCCGTTGGTACTCTGCCGTCCAGCAGAAGTTCTTTGGTTGCCTGAGGACTTGGAAGAAGGGCATACATCGTTCGATCGATCTTGAAATAAAGCAATTTAGGGATACCATTTTTTCAGTCAGACGTTGGACTTCTTTGATCATTTTCAGAGCAGTCATCTCCTGAATGGTTCAGACTTTCTCAGAGTTTGCTTCAATCCCATGCCTCGACACCATAAACCCTAGAAATTTTTCGGAGGTCACACCAAAGGCACACTTGGTCGGGTTTAGTTCCATCTTATACTTTCTGAGTGCACCGAAGGTCTCTTCAAGGTCAACGAGGTGGTCTGTAGAAGCTCGACTTTTGATGAGCATGTCATCCACGTATACCTCCATGTTGCGATCGGTTTGTTTATTGAAGATCTTATTGACCAGACTTTGGTATGTTGCCCTTGCATTTTTGAGTCCAAAGGGCATGATCCTATAATAATGAAGACCACAGTCAGTAATAAAAGCAATTTTCTCCTCATCCTCAGGCGCCATCCGTATCTGGTTATAATCGAAGAAGACATCCATAAAGGTGAGGAGCTCGTGACCCAAGGTCGCATCCATCAGTTGATCAATCTTGGGTAGAGGGTAGCTGTCCTTTGGACAGATCTTGTTCAGCTTTTTGAAGTCAATGCACATCCTCTACTTGTTGTTTGTCTTTTTGATAAGGATCATATTTAAGACCCAGGTCGGATAATTAATCTTTCGGATGAATCTAGCTTTGAGGAGCTTGTCTACTTCTTTGGCGATGCTTTCTGCCTCTCTAAGACGTGGTGGTGCATCTTTTCTTTTATCGATCGATGCTTCAAATCAACGACCAACCGATGTTCCATGACCTCAACGTTGATTCTCGGTATATCCGCTGGGATTCAGGTGAAGACGTCCGCATTTTGCCTGAGGAAGGCAACGAATTGCTTCCGAACCTCATCTCCCAAGTTGGAGTCGATCTGCACCACGTGCTCCACATTTTCATCATTTAAGGGTACAGAGATAAGGTCCTCCATAGGCTCGTCCTGCTCCTCGGTGAGGTCATCACGGACATCCAGTCCATCAATAGAAAAAGGGTCGGACCGCTCTTCCTTATGTAGGGCGATTGAGCAGTAGTGCCTCACCAGAGCCTGATCTTCACTAACCTCTCCGATCCCGTGACTTATCGAAAACTTCATCTTCAAATAGTAGGTTGATACTACCGCCCAAAGTGTATTTTGACCAAGTCGGTCGAGAATAACATTATAGACGGACAAAGTCCTCACGATTAGAAAATCGATCTGCGTCTTAGCCAATTTCGAGCGTTGCCCTATAGTCACAGCCAAAGTTATCATACCCTCAACTGGTATGGCATTGCCAGTGAATCCTACCAGTGAAGAGTTCATAGGCCCCAAGCGATCATCGGATAAGGATATTTTCGAGAAGGCATCATAAAATAATACGTCGGTTGAGCTTTCATTATCCACCAAAATGCGGCGTACATCATAGTCGATAATGTTCAAAGAGATTACAACCGTGTCATTGTGCAAAAACTGGATCCCCTGGGCATCCGCCTTGGTAAAGATCATGGATTTCTTGGTCCTCCATCTCTTCATCGATCCCTCGGATCCGCTGGCTTCTTCTTGCTAAAGTCCCTCCGAGATGGTATTGATGATGCTGAGAGGCGGCCGATCTTTTTGTTAGTCCTCCCTCCTTGGTGGCTCAGGGTGCGATAATGTTCTCGATCGATCTTCCCATCCTTCGGACTATCTCCATAGGAATCGATTAAGTCTGCCTCGCCTGACGAGCTCCCCGATCTCATCCTAGAGTTGGATGCACTCCTCTGTATCGTGATCATGTTCATGATGATAAAGATAGAACTTGTTGGGATTGTGCTTGCCAGAGCGAGAATGCATCCTCTCCGACCTCGGCAGCCGTTCTCTGATTTTCATCAGCACTTGAGTTTTTGAAGCATTAAGGGGGGCGTGATTATGAAATCTTCGTTGGAGAGAACCTCGGCGCGTCCTTCCATCCGGGCTTCCCTACCTCCGAGCCTGGAGGAAAGTTTGGGCTCGCTTGCACCTAGAAGGAGTTCGAAAATGCGGTCGAGCTTCACTCGACTTTTCTTTTTCGGTGGGCCTACTCGGCCCATCGATTCACCGCTCACCATAGGCTTCATCGTCCTTGACCTTGAAGGCCTCTTCAGCCCGGGCATAACCTTCAATCGGAGCTAGCATATCGGCAAAGTCCCTAGGATACTTCTTTTTTAGGAAGAATAACAAACCATTCTTCTGAAGGCCACCCTTGAGAATGACCATGGCGACTGATGGTTCGGGTTCTGGACCTCCAATGTGGCAGCATTAAATTGGATGAAATAAGCCTGGATGGATTCTCCCTCCTGCTTGATGGTCATCAGAAAATCCAAACCTCGACATGGACGTTGGCTGTTGACAAAGTGGGCTACGAACTGATGGCTCATCTGATCAAATGATAAGATGGTACTCGACTTAAGCACCGAGTATCAATTTCTGATGGCTTCCTTAAGGATAGAGGAAAAAGTTTGGCATAAAATAGCGTCTGACGCATCGTGGAGCAACATCATTATTCAAAAGACTTTCAGATGGTCGACCGGATCGGTGGTCCCATCGTAACTCTCAAACTATGGGAGCTTGAAGTTCGACGAAATTAATTTCTGCATAATTTTCTACGAAAAAGGAGGGTCAGTACAAATATTATTACCGTGTGAGGAGGGAGTGTGATGGAGCTCTTCGATTCGTCGGTTTATTTCTAAGAGCCTTTGATCTAAGAGATCTTTACGATCTTTGATCTCCAGAATTTTTTCGTGGAATGGGTGCGAAGCTTTCTCCTGGTTCGAGTCATGGTTTGAGTAGGGGCCCTCCATCCTCTGCTTCTCCTTTTCGGAGATCAGAGGTCGAGTAGCCCAAGTCAACCATTTTCGAACCAAACCATAGGGCTTCGGAGAATCCTGTGCCGGTCGAACTGGTACCGGGGTCTGCCGATGCATGGCTTGCATCGCCTCCGTGAGGCCACAAACCTGCTAGACAAGCAAGTTGAACTGCTCCACATCTACTGCGGCTATAAGCAAAATCTGAGTTACCGAGGCTGAAGTGGGAGCAGATGGATCTGGACGAGATCGGGCCATGGAGGCCACCGATTGTCGGGTCAAAGCTCTCTTGGAAGGCATTTTCTCTCGAAAAAGAACTCTAGAGAAGAAGAAGGGAGATCTTTAGAGAGGAAAGAGAGAGGTCGTCGCTGAGCACTCCTACAAGAATAGGGAAACCTCAGAGGCAGAAGCCCTCCTTCTAGCACCAATTCTATTGGTGCAGAATTTGATTGATGCTGGATCGAGCTGGAGTGGAGGAGGATGAGGTCGCCATTGGTGACCTGCAAAATAAAATTCCGTCTGAAGTCGGTGGTGGTGGCTCCGGTAGGATCTTTCGACGATCAAGTCAGCTCTTCTGATCAATAAAAATGGAGTGCTTAAAAAAGAGAAGTGAGCTTAGAGCTTTAGAGGGGAGAGGAGAGCTTAGAGAGAACATATCTGGAGGGTTTCTTTTATAGACGGAGCTTGAATGATGGTGATGATCATACCATCTGGTAGCGGGTCGCTCGAAGCCATGTGGGGTTCGGTACGGAGAAAGAGGTATCGCCAGACTGGTAGTGGCAGCCATGTCGTCTGGTCGCGGGCCATATGAAACTTGTTATGGAGAGAGCGGTGTTGCCAGACTAGTAGTGGCAGCCATGTCATCCGATCGTGAACCGCATGGGGCTTATTACGAAGAGAGCGGTGTCGTCAGATTGGTAGTGGCGGCCATATCGTCTGATGGAAGCATGCATTCGGGGCCGACTATAAGAGTAATCCGGAATGAGGTTGGCTCCTGTAGGCACCCATCTGCAGGAGCAATTCGGAAGGAGTTTGGCTTCTGGAGGAGTTCGACTGTAGGAGCGATCCGCAAGAAATTCAGCTCCTGGAGAAATCAAATTGTAGGAGCGATCTGGAAGGAGTTCGGCTAGGGCTCGATCACTGAGGAGTTCAGCCGAGGCTCGACCATTAAGGAGTTCAGAGGAAGTTTGGCTCCTATAGGAGCCCGACTGAAGGAGAACTTCGGAGGGAGTTCGGTTCCTATAGGAGTCCAACTGAAGGAGAACCTTGGAGGAAGTTCAGCTCCTATAGGAGTTCGGTCGAAAGAGAAGTCCGAAAGGAGTTTGGCTCCCGTACGAGTTCGATTGGAGCTCGACCGCTGAGAAGTTCGGTCGGTTAAAGGAATTTGGCTAAGACTCGGCCGCTGGGGAGTTCGGAAGGAGCTCGGTCGCTAAAAAATTCGGCCGGCTGAAGGAGTTCGGCTAAGGCTCGTCCGCTGAAGTTCTTCCATGACTGCCGGTTGCATTAAGCTGAGCATCAGACTGAAATTCGGCGGGAGCAGAATTTATCCTTAATAAAAATTATTTTAAAAAAATTGATTTAATTTAAAGATTAGAAATATAATTTTTTAAAAAATAAAAAAAAATAAAAAAAAATAAAGAAGAAGAAGAAGAAGAAGAAGGAGGAGGGAAGGAGAGGGACAACTCGGCAACTCCAAACGACAGTTAGCTTATATCTAATCGAAGGCGCAACCAATATTCTCTCCCCCCCTTGCGAAAACAAAGCCATCAAAGGAAAAAAAAAAAAAAAAAACAGGTAAAAACAAAACCTCGGTGATAGAAAACACATCCCTCGGACGAACTCTACGTCAAACAGACCATGGAGAGAATATGCTCCCTAAATGCCCTCAGCCTCCTCGGTTTCTTAGCTTAGTTCTTTGCCATGAACGCCCTCAATATTCTTATCATCACTTCTTATCATCACTTCCTCCCCGTCACCTCCATCCGAAATCAAACTATAAAATCCGCTATGCTTCTCTCTGTGATACACCTGCAAGGTTCATTGGCTGCCCTGAAAGCAAGCTAGCGAGCTAGCAAAAATGTCGACATCGCCGAATCTCGCGGTGCTCGACGCGCTCGACAAGGCGCGCACACAATGGTACCACATTACGGCCATCGTGATTGCCGGCATGGGCTTCTTCACCGATGCCTATGACCTCTTCTGCATCACAACCGTCTCGAAGCTCCTCGGCCGCCTCTACTACTACGATCCCCACCCGGTCGATGGCAAGCTGAAGCCCGGAAAGCTCCCCCAGGACGTCAACAATTTCGTCGTCGGGGTCGCCCTCATCGGCACCCTCACCGGCCAGCTCTTCTTCGGCTGGCTCGGCGACGTCCTCGGCCGCAAGCGTGTCTATGGCGTCACCCTCATCCTCATGGCCATGTGCGCTATCTGCTCCGGCCTCTCCTTCGGCTCCACCCCGAAAGCCGTCATGGGCACCCTCTGTTTCTTCCGCTTCTGGCTCGGCTTCGGCATCGGCGGCGACTACCCTCTCTCCGCCACCATAATGTCCGAGTACGCCAACAAGAAGACCCGCGGTGCCTTCATCGCCGCCGTCTTCGCCATGCAGGGCGTCGGCCTCATCTTCGCCGGCCTTGTCTCCATGATCCTCTCCGCCATCTTCCTCCACTCGTTTCCGGCTCCACCGTTCTCCTCCGATCACATCCGCTCCACCCAGCCGGAGGCCGACTTCATGTGGCGCATCGTGCTCATGCTCGGTGCGATCCCGGCGCTCATCACCTACTACTGGCGCATGAAGATGCCCGAGACCGCCCGATACACCGCACTAATCGCCGGGAACGCGAAGCAGGCGGCGCTGGACATGGGGAAAGTCCTGGAGTTCGAGATAGAAGCTGACCAAGAAAAGGTAACCCAATTTAAATCTGCCAACGACTACCCGTTACTGTCGGGAGAGTTCTTAAGACGTCACGGGCTGCACCTCCTCGGCACGATGAGCACCTGGTTCCTGCTCGACATCGCATTCTACAGCCAGAACCTCACCCAGAAGGACATATTTCCGGTGATGCACCTCACGAGCAAGGCGGAGAACGTGAATGCGCTCAAGGAAGTGTTACAGACGTCGAAAGCCATGTTCATAATAGCGCTGTGCGGGACCTTCCCCGGCTACTGGTTGACGGTGCTGTTCATCGAGAAGCTAGGACGGTTTCGGATTCAGCTCCTCGGATTCTTCATGATGTCGGTGCTCATGTTGATAATGGGGATCATGTATGAGTACCTCAGGGACAAGAACCACGTGCTGTTTGCTACACTCTACGGCCTGACGTTTTTCTTCGCTAATTTTGGGCCGAACAGCACCACGTTTGTGCTGCCGGCGGAGCTCTTCCCGACCAGGGTGCGGTCGACGTGCCATGCGCTGAGCGCGGCGGCGGGGAAGGCCGGGGCGATCTTCGGGGCGTTCTTCGTGCAGAACTACACGTTGGACGAGGACCCAAGAAAGATAAGGAGCGCGATCGTCGCGCTGGCGTTTACAAATATGATTGGCTTCTTCTGCACATTTTTGGTGACGGAGACCAAGGGGAAGTCGTTAGAAGAGATCTCTGGGGAGGACGGGAAGGCGGCGGAAGGGAAAGCATGATGTCGATGGGAGACGTACGGCTGGATCTCTCGGGTTAAGTTAATAATATCGTGTCATGCTATGCAAGAAACAGGAGAATAAGGGGCGCAATGGCCATATATTGCCTGCGTTATATAATATATTTGCACAATAATATTATTACTATGAGGGAGTAAATAGTCCCGCAATACACCTGCAAAATATCGTTCCTTTGGACCGTCTTATTCGAATAAATTTGAACTCAGATGAATGGAAAATGTGTGAAAAATGATATACTGAAATATTACACAGATGGAGAATGATGATTTCCATACTATATATATTTTTGCTTGGTGCAGATGCCTAGGTATTTGCTTAGTTCTCTATGTGGCATTTGCCATATGGCGTCGCCACAGGCTCGCCGCATGGGTGCTGGCATGGAGGTTGCAGGATATTGCAAAAAGTTTGGCATGTGCCATGCAATGCTTCTCGATTCTTTGAGATTTTCGGAATCTAGATTGGATAGACGTCTGGTTGGGGTATTGAGGGGAATGATGGACAACGACGTCACAATAATTCCGTGGCATGATATTGAGAGACTTAAGAAACATGAAATTTGACATGATGGTAGATCGCCAAGACGTGTGGAATTTAAGGATATGCTTTTGGTAAAGGAGGGGCATGGAGTTTCGGTCATGTTCTCCACTCCTCTAGGCCCATATGACAAATTCACCATAGTCTGATTGCGAGGCAAGACGGTGCCATACCCAGTTGGTCTTGCACGGAGGCCTTTAGAGCAATACTGGTTTAATAAGCTAACCACATTGGATGGGATCTCTGGGAGGTTAATTCCCAATGAATTGTTTAGGTTATTCTATGTATTTTTTATCTCTTTGTGACCTAAAAGGATCATCAAATTTGATATGATATGAATTACTTTAGTTACTATGGATATGACTCTATATGGACTATCTTGGCCATTATAGTAGACTTCGTATAGATCATTTTGACCACTACAAATTAGATTTAATATGGATAATTTTGGCTACTCTAGAGCAAGATTAGATAGGATTCAAGAGCAAGGTTAGATATGTTCTTGACTCCTCTAGGCCTGTAAGACAAATCTGCCATGGTATGATTGATGGCCGAACGAAGGTAACCATATTGCACAAGAGGATCTTTGAGAGGTTAATCCTCAAAGAATTGTTCAGGCTACTCTATTCATTCTTGATTTTTTTATGACCTAAAAAAATTAAGATTAGATATGAATCACTTTAGTCACTACAAATAAGGCTCTATATGGACCACTTTTGCCATTATAGACTTGATATAAATCATTTTGATCACTTTCGGCTACTATAAATAGGATTGGATAAAATTCAAAAGTAAAATCTACCATATCAGAAAATTGAATTACAAGCTAAATTTTCAGAAACCATAACTTGATCATACGATGTTCGATTAAGATGATTTTTTTTTTTTCAAATCGAATAATTTTTTGAGATCTACAATATAGAACAAGAGTTAAAATATATCAAAATTTTATTATTTGAACCTGAAACAAGCTTACCAAATCAAACATTTTCTTTTTGAAAAAGATTTTGATCGGGCATATCTCATAATATATAAAGAATTCAACAAAATAACAGAAGACAAAATTGATGTAGAAGTCAAAATATATCTTTTTGAAAATTTATGTTTTTTGAATTTATTTCTACTAGTTGTGTCTATTTTAGGAAAGAGTCTTATTAGAATTAGAAAGAAGAATCCAATCCAAATTATACAAGGGCAAACCTGGTCATCTTCATAAATTGACAATGTATTATAGTTTTTAATTATTAATGAAAGAAAAGAAGATGTAAACTCTACCTTTATAATTTTTTCAACTTTTTTTAATTTTTTTTGGGAGTTTCAAGTTGAGTGGATTGAGGAAAATCTCCTTTCTCCTGATCGGATCATTATGACGAAGAAGAAGCGATAGTGGACTAATTGAGCAAGGGCTAGCCTACCTTGACAAGCAAGTCGCATGAGCATTGCGGGGTGATGTCTCGTGGGGATCTATCGGAGCCAATCGACAATAATTATGACTTATGAAAAATTGGTCAAATTATGTGCCTTAGGTCAAGATTAAGGATAGCCAAGAGGATCATGCTATATTTACTTTATGTGCAAACTTAGATGCTAGTATCATCACAGTGTATGATGGTATATATGCAAACAAGTTGTAGACATAGAGTATTGGGCAGTATAGCCATAGACCTTCAAGATAATAGTAGTGTGCAGTAATGTGCGATCAAATTATGAATATTGTTGAGTGGTATGACCATGAATAGAAAGGCATGCTAAGGATGTAAGACCAGGATCATAGCAAAAAAACTTGTCGGGGGCTTGGATGATGAAATATGGGAGGACTTAGATAATTATGATCAACCATAGCTTCCTTGGGCTGTAGGGCATGTTAATTTGGTGGTTCAATTGAGTGACACTAGAGATTGGATTGTGTGAGCCATAGAGATGCAGTTGCATGGTTGTATCGTGTAGTTTTGATTTATGTATTCCTGAAGGATAGTACGATGGCTTGTAGATCTATGAAATAGTAGTTATGTTGGGGCATGGAAGTACTCGGATAAGATTTTGGACATTTTGGGTGATTAGTAGTTTGGCTTGAGGGGCAAAATCATAGAGTTGGCATAGATAGAGATGTTGATTGAGTTGCAGAGTACTCTTAAAAAGGGTTTGTGCTATGACACAAAGATACACATGAGCATTGAGTTGACTCGAGGGATTGAGTTGCTCGCGAGCATTTGAAGGTATCACATGTAATTAGCTTGATAGAGTTGTTGGGCCAAGGTATAGAGATGCATGCTTGACTATTACGTGATCGGACTGCTATGTGCTTATATGTATATATAAATGTGTGTGTGTGTGTGGCATGCTGAGGCGTTATAAGGGTGTTTAGGTCATAAAAACATTCATCCTATGACAATAGGCACATTTATCCTATCCATGCATGCAAATTATGGGTATACTGCATGTCACGCCCTGACCCAATAATTCAAGCTGGGTACCTGACAGATGGCCGCGCACTAATAGGATTTAATCTTTTCAAGTATACAAGGCCTGCCTTTTACTAAATAATTAATTATCACAGTTCAATTTAGGCAGTGGTAAAAGCAAATTCTCTAATATCAAATAAAAGTAAAATCAATAATAATGTCTCCAACACAATTAACAAATCAAATAAAAATTTAAAATAATAACTATAAAATAATTTAATTCGAATGAAAATAAACTAAAAAAAATCTGTCTAAGTCCTAAGCTCCTCACTGATCGATTCTCAGGTTAGCAGGATCTTTTGGATATGAAAAAAAGAAAAAGAAAGTGAGCTTTACGGGCTTAGTAAGCTACCAGTTATCTCTGAAGAATTAAGCATGAATATTTTTTCAAACATCACTACTAGAAATAAGGGCTTCACTGATAGATAATTTTATCAAAAAAATCTATTAAATCCATCAAAAAACATGTTTCTGATGGAGTTTCTAACGGATTCTCATCCATTAAAAAAAATAATATTTGTAATTTTTTTCTAACAGACCATATCCGTCAGAAAATATTCTGACAGATTTGTGATGGATAATGCATCAGAAACATACTTTTAACATTATTTAATAAATATTATTTTTTCATTAAAAAATATAATTGTGATAGAATTTTCTGACAGATAATCCATCAGAATAATTTTTGACAGAATATCTATCATAAATCTATCATTATTCTGCTTGAATTTCTTTCCATTCACTGATAGATAATCCATCACCAAATTTATAGATAAAAAAATTTATTAAGAATCCATCAAACATCTATCAGAAATACATCATAATTTTACCAACTTAAAATAAATATCAAATTTAATAAAATAAAATATCTAGATTCGCCTATCAATATTTAATCAATTATATATGCAAAATCTAAAGTTTGCCACCAAATATATTAAAATATATCAAATATCAAATCTCATACAATAAAAAGTTTTTCAAAAACTTAAAAAACTATATTACATATATAAATATTTAATCCAAATATGAAATATATAGTCAGTCAACAGTTGGAGGATTGTTGCTATCAGAAGAAAGAGACGAAAATAGGCTTGAAGGTGGGACCTTCATGCCTCTTAAACATGCCCAAGTTTCAAATAAGTGAGAAATCTAAGTCATCATCTGAGCTGCAACTCGTTCCTCAACTCATGCCTCTATCTGAACAGTCTTTGCCTGCAAGCGCTCCTTTACCCATTTGTTCAGCATGTCGTCAAATTGCTCCTATCTCTAATTAAGTTGAAATGAGCTATCTGGTTGCATGTAGGAGTAGGATGCGGAAGGACCTCCAAGTATTGACGTTGCTTTCATCATAGATCCAAAGTCGTATAATCGATCCTTATTGAGACCACTAGTTGCTTTTATCCATGCATCATCATCAAAGAAGATTGCGACGAGATATCATCACCATACTTGGTCAAAATGGTCGATGCATAAGACTTCTGCAAGTATAATAAATATATTAATTTTTAAGTAGTAAGTAATATATTGAAATAAAATAGATTCATGACTTACCGTAATTTTGTTTGACTTGGCATTGACATATTCTGACTTTTCCTTCATCATATGAGTGCGATTGAACAACTCTGTGTGATTCAGTTCTCTACCATACTCTTGCATCTGTACTCAACAACACATGATAGAATAATAAAAAGATTTAAGAACAACCTACCTAAAATAATATTAATTTTATTTATAACTTATTAACTCACTATTCTTTTCTTGTGTGTCACGATGGATATCGAACTGCACGAATGTTTCGTAATATATCCCTCCTTCTCCATCATTCGATTAGCATAGCCCGCTTTAGACTTCTCTAGCTATTTTTCCTGGGCTCAATAATCATCAATGAGCTTCTCCCATATGCCAGGTTTCATCCATTTAGGATCTAATCCTTTGCACTCCTCCATAAAAACTTTATAATTCTGGCCTTTCTCCTTTTTTACCTTATCTTTTGCTCTTTTTTTTTCTTCACTAAGAATGCTTCTAAATTTTTCAGATGTTACCGTATGATATGCTCCAAGAATTTGTGCATACATTTCTAGAGTCCATATATATATAAACTATAATCATGTCAATAAAAAATTATAAATTAACGAATAGTAGTGAACCATGTTATTTATATTTGTATTTTATAACTCATATGAAATTGTTGTCAAATCTCATTTTTAGTGCATTCTGGCACCAAACTCCATACAGGCCAAGGATCAGAATACAACTCCTTAATTATGGCTGTGATCATTCTAATGACCTTGGGATCATGAAATCTACATAATTATTTGTATAACATCAAAATATAATACTAATAATTTTTATAAACTAACAGCAATTTAATAATCGCATACTTTCCATCCTCTGCCATAATATATTATCTTGTTAATGGATCCGCAGGTTCTGGAGTCTCTTGATTTAGCCCTCTTCTTCTGGATGATTTAGACAATGATGGACTGATCTTTGATATCTGATCTACTGATGGATCGCTATCTAGAGTATTTGTAGGGTCAGTTGTATCATCTACAACATTAGCAGTTTCATTCTATCTATGATGGTGGGGAGAAGCATCTTGCAAACCCTACATATGTGACGTAGGAGTGTCCTGAATATTTTATGGATATAATGGTGGCCTCCTACCAACCCTATCAACTGAACTAATATGATGATGGTGTGCCGCTAGTCCTCTACCACCTCTTCTGCCTTTCAGTGAGCTGCTTACACCACCTCGTACTTTCATACTATTTGAAAAAAAATATTGTTAGTCAAATATAATTAAAATATGATAAAAATTATATAATGATAATAAATATCATAACAGAATATGTTAGTTGGCAAAAATAATATCTTTACTAAATCTAAAAAACATTCTTTCAAAAGTTTATAATACTTGACATACGTTAAAATTATCTAACAAAAATAGTAATTAAGAACGATATTAGATAACAAAAATCCAAAATTACACATCATTTTTATAAATTAATCATCATCATTATCAGATAATTTAAACTCATTTTCATCCTCTTCAATCTCATTTTCTTCAATAAATTGCTCTTCTTCCTCTTCTGTATCTTCTTCATCATACTCTTGTTCCAATTGTACTGTTTGTTGTTACAATTGTGCCAACTCATCTTCATCAAATTTTTGATACATACTAAAATCTACAAGTGCATCTATTGCTTCAACTGGAGCTGGAATAGGCATCTCGTCCTCTTGGTAGACATCGTCAATCATAGATATATTTTTTTCATTGGTGACAGCAACTCAGATATTATATATACTTATTGCTCTGATTTTGTATACAGCCCATCAATCACGTTTTTTCCTCTTTCTTGATGGATAAGTTGTATAATAAACTTATTGTACTTGCTGAGCTAGAACAAATGGCTCATTTGTAGAAAGACACGAATTATGTCAAACTTCAACAAGATTATGTTTATCAACTTTAATCCCCTTCTCTATATCATACCAATCATATTTAAATAGTATTATCTTATTTTCAGCACCATAATATTGCAACTCTATAATTTCAAGTAACATCCTGTAATAGTCGTGCTCATAATCATTGTAACAGCTTCTTTTGACATAAACTCCACTATTCATTATTTTCCTACCTTGGCTATAGTCAATTGTATAAAATTTGAATTCATTGATAAAGTATTCCTTATAGCTTTTCACTGCCCGTGAGGAACCTTGTGCTATATCCACTATACGATCATCAAATCCATTTCCAGCTGTGTATGCCTATTTAATAAAAATATTAATGAATTTAGTAATCTATACATGGATAAAGAAATAATTTTATATAAAATATTCATTTACTAACCATATTTTTTAACCAACTTGCAAACTTTCATTCATGATATCTTTCCATCTTTTCATTGCTTATCGAAGGATAGCATGCCCTTATATAATCATCATATTATTTATAATTGTATAAGAATTCAATTAGTAGCTACATATTTTCTTTCTAATGAGATAATCACTATAAAGGTATAAGAAATTATATATTTACTCAATAAAGGATCTGAGCTCATTATAATTTAGTAAGACGTAAATATGTGATGTATTATACTCGAAATCATCCATGTACCTATGAGATCCATCAAGATCAAAATCATCCATGTACCTACAAGATCCATCAGGACTAAATGGTCAACCATGATGGAAGAAAATAGATAAAAATCCCACAGGCCCCTCAACTCTCATGCCATTATTTTGTGTTTGCCTATTCAATCATGTTTGAACCTCAGGTTCAAAGTAAAGTGAGCAAAAAGTGGAGATTTCTTCTATAATATAAGCTTCGCAAATCGATCCCTCGACTCAAGCCTTATTTTGTACTTTTTATTTTAAATAAAATATATATCTAAATTATAAATAAAATAATTACTCCAACCAGTTAACAAGGTACATAAATAATTATCTTATAAAAAAAATTATGATTACTCAATTACTAACTTTACCTTTCAAACAGATATATCCAACGAAACTGAACAGGTCCTCCAATTTTAGCCTTATAAGCAAGATAGATTGGCAAATGCTCCATCAAATCAAAGAAATATGGAGAAAAGATCTTTTCTAATTTACATAAGATCTCTGTAATATTTTTTTCTAATGTCTCCATGTGCTCAACGCATAAGATAGTAGAGCATAAGTCCCTAAAGAAATAGCTGAGCTCGATTAATGCATCCCAAACTGGAGTTGGCAATAAATCACGAAAAGCAATAGGCAATAATCTTTTCATAAATACATGATAATCGTGACTTTTTAACCCATAAAATTTGCATTCCTCTATATTTACACATCGGGATATGTTTGAGGCATAGCCATTTGGAAACTTCAACTCCTTAACCCAATTGCAAACATCAATTTTCTATTCTCTAGTCAAACTATAAGTGGCCTTAGGTTTGTATACTCTCTTATTACCATCTTCTTGCAACTCCAAGTGTGGGCGCTTATAATATATAGCAAGATCCAATCTAGCTTTTATATTATCTTTAGTCTTTCCTTTGATATCCATTATCGTGTTCAATACATTGTTAAAAATATTTTTCTCAATGTGCATGATATCTAAATTATGTCGAATCAGATTTGTGTGCCAGGCAACTCCCAAAAAATATTCCTCTTCACCCAATTATGTTGGGTGTCAAAATCGAAAATTTTTTGTTTACCACTCTGGATGCCAAATATAATATCAGGAAGACTCTACACTCTTTGCAATAACTCATCATGATAACCAAGGAGGGCAAAGAGATTTTTCAATTGTACTTCTCTTAAAGGTATTTCGCTATTTTTTGTAGGAGTGATTAATTAGCAAGAACTGACGATGACAATCAAAAAATGATGCCTTTCCATCCTTCTCTAAAGTAAATGCCTTAGCACGCTCCATACAATAAGGACAAGCCATTTTTTCATGTGTGCTCCATTCCGATAGCATCATATGTAGGAAAATTACTGATTGTCCATAAAAATGCTGCTCTTATTTGAAAATTCTGCTTTCGATGAATATCATAAGTTCCCTATACTTCATAATATTTTTAACTCATCAATCAAAGGTGTAAGGAATACATTGATATGCTTGCCCGAACTTTTTGGTCCTAGTATGACCATATTTAGGAACATATATGGTTGTTTGAGACACATCCAGGGAGATAAATTATACACGATTATAATCACTGACCAATAAGAATAAGGAGTTGATGAGTGAACAAATGGATTAAACCCATCTGTATATAATCCAAGTCGCACATTTCTCGGATCAAAGGCAAAGTCAGGATGGATTCGATCGAAATGCTTTCATGCCTCACTATCACATGAATGTGCCATAGTACCATTAACACACCTATTCATAATATGCCATGTCATATGCTCAACAGTTTTGAGGACATGTAAAGTCTCTGAAGTCTCTCTGTAAGAGGAAGATAACGCAAAACTTTATAAGGTACATCTTTTTCCTTCGTGCCACCAATATTTCTTCTTAATTTATACTGAGGGTGTGAACAAATCGAGCATACCATCTTATTGTAATCTTTTTTATATTATAACTTGCACATATTAGGACAAACATCTATCTTGATATATCCAAGTCCAAGCTTTGCAACCATCTTTTTTGTCTCATAAAAATTGCACAGCAACTTCTCATCCCGTGGCAACATATCTTTTATTATGAAAAAAAGATAGTAATAACAATCCTCACTTATATTAAATTTAGACTTACAGTGTAGAAGCTGTGAAATTGCAAATAGCTTTGTGTGTTTTTTGCATCCTTCCCATAATGGCTCGTTAGCATGTTTTAATAAATCAAAAAAATTAGAAGCTTCTGGATTAGGAGTTTTATAATCAAATCCAATCTCATCACCTCTATCCATTGGCCAATCATAATCATTACCTATTGCTTCCATTACTATTATTCTATATGGATTTACATCATCTTCTATATACATATTCTCATTTCTGCTTGTTGAAAATTCTCCAGACATCCATTGTTCTTCATAAGATTCATCATGTGAAAACCATATAATATATCCTTCAACAAATTTTTTTCTATATAACTATACTATGACTTCATCACAAGTACCCCACTTTTGATTGTGACATTTAGAGTAGGAACATCTTATTTTGTTCTCACTCACATACATAGATTGAGAAAAAGCAAAATCAAGAAACTCTTCAACCCTTGAAATAAATTCATTATTTATATATCCATTAGTTAACCGATTATACATTCAAGTACAATCTCTGGACATGTTTTAGTTATGCACTAATGAAAGAATAGTAGCATACACTAATACAAGAAATATAATAAATAATAGAGAATTTTATTATGTCACACTCTTATATATATATTGCATGTACAATAATTAACAACAAAAACTAACACTCCAAATATTACATCATGTTCATAGATTTAGAATATCAAGTAGAATGCTGATAAATATTATATCATGTAGAATATGAACAAAAAAAATTGGTATTTTATAGTGTTGGCATTTACATATGAAGCTCATGTTCTTTGTATATTTGAGATAGTACCATCCAGACTTTAAGACACTTCATTAAGACTTACATTTTTTATTTTTGATACTATACACTCAAAAAAAAAATATTGATTAGTCCAAGTTTAGAATAATTTCAAGAAAAATTACTATTTTTTTTTCTGCATTGTTGATGAGAAAGGAGGCAAGACTGCATTGACAACTGCATGGTTGATAACAAAAAAATACCAATAAAAAACAAAACACCCCCCCCACAAATAATCGAAAAACCCCTCTTCTTTCCCTCATATTTCTTCTACCAAGATCGAGCTCCATTCCCCATCTACCCCACCCCCCAATCGAAACCAAAGAAATCCTTCTTTTCTCTCTCATAAGCTCACAGGGACCAACTCAAAAGTCTCACATCTCGCACAACCCTCCAATCGGAACCAAAGAAACCCCTCCGCTCGCTCTTCGATGTTAGGAACCTCCAATCGGAACCAAAGAAACCCTCCGACCGTTCTCAGGTGTTCTCTTTCCCCTCAGATCTCTGAAAAAGAGAATGAATGAAAAGAAACAATGAAAAAAAAAATTTATCTTCCAATTTTCGGGAAGCAGCCGAACAGGAGTTTGTTTTCCCCCTGTTTTCTCTATTTTTGCCATCCTCAAGAGTCGGGTGGGAGGCTTGGGATGGCTGAATGTTCTTGGATGCCCCTGTTTCCTCTATTTTTGCTATCTTCAAGAGTCGGGTGGGAGGCTTGGGGCGGCTGAATGTTCTTGGATGGTGGGAGGAGCTTTCAAGCAAGGTGAGCTAGAGGAAACGTGGTGTGGGGGAGGGTTGGAGCGGCCGAACGGCGGTGGAACGATGGAAGGCTTGAAGTGGCCAAATAGGGAGAGGACCATTAGGGCTTTGGGGCCTGGTCGGGAGGAGGACGGGGAAGACGGGCATTTGGGGCTTTTATTTTGGATTAAAAATTAAGGCTTTGGTTTATAATTAAGGGAGTTTGGTTTATAATTAAGGATTTGGTTTATAATTAAGGGTTTATAATTAATGGTTCATATATATATATATATATATATATATATATATATATATATATATATATATATATATATATATATATATATATATGTATGTATGTATGTACGTATGTATGTATGTATATGTATATGCATATATACATGTATATGTATATGCATACACACACACATATACACACACACACACACATACATACATACATACATACACACACACATCCATCAGAAATGTTACTGATAAATAATTTATCATAAAATCAGTTAGAAAAATGTATATATATTAATTTTTTTTAAAAAAATTTGATGGAGCTTTTGACGGAGATGTTTTTGACCATTAATTCATCAGAAATCCATCAGAAATCTATTAAAGATTTTGAATTATATCAATTATATAATATTGCTTCTATTATGATGAAAATCTATTAGTGCTTTGTCAGAAATTTCTAACTAATCACGTCCATCAAAAAATTCCATTTGGGAACCCCTTATTTCTAGTAGTGCATAACAATTAAGTAATAAAATACATCAAGATAGTTTTCTTTTAAAAACATACCATGCACAATAGTAAAATCAAAAATTCTTTCTCAATCTCTATTGATTATGACCACGATCAACCCCTTGACAAGGCCCGAGATAGACTAGTTTCTGAACGAAGAATACCCAAACCATCGGCGTGCTACCAGTGATCAGCCCCATTGGCTAGGCCCAGAAGAAAATTTAGTTCTAATTCACATGACCATGATTCGCTCCATGATAAGGTAAAGAGATTAGTTCTGAACGAAAAACATCCAAACCATCGACGTACTACCAGTGATCAGCACTACTGGCTAGGTCCACAGGAACTAACTCTGCCAGCGATTAGCTCCGACTAGCTAGGCCCAAGAGAAATATATTTATGACGTGTGGCCAACAATTAGTTTCATTGGCTAGACCCAAATCATAGTCTAACTAGAGAATTTTTCTTATGCTTTGTCACAACCATTTTTCTATGAATGACTTACTTTTATAATAATATCAATTTAATTTTTATATATTTTAAAAAAATAATAAAAATAATTTTTATTCAAAATTTCATACATCGATGGATAAATATAATTTTCTTTCCAAAGATCATACAATTTTTAAGAGAAAATCATCTCTTTCAAAATTATAACATGTAATAGTGATATCATGCATGATTCAATTTTTTTAAAATATTTTTTTATAAATAAATTTTAAATTTTAAATTTTATTAATTTTTTAAAATATTTTATATATCAGAATCTAAGTTTTAAACATATAGATATAAATAAAAATAAATCCAGAGATAAAAAGAAACTTACTGAATGATCAGATCTAAAATTCCTATGATCGTCTTGAACTAATCACTAAGTCTGATATTCTTCCGACATTGAAAATTCTAGCATATTAAATAATTTAATTAATTCTTAATTTTGAAGAAAATTAAATAATTAAAAAATCTTTTAATCCAACCTGTTCCGGTCTAGATTGATTCTAAATTGAATCTTTATGGCTGGTTTGACCTAGACCTAACTAAATTAGATTCAAATCAATTAAAATATCATAAATTAATTTAATCTATTCTCTCTCCCTCTTTTTATTTTTTTAAATTTTTTTTGGTGAAGTCGGCATTTGGATGCTGATTTCGGTTCAAACCGGTCCATGGGACAGGTTCTCACACTACATGTCACGTTTGTCAGGTCATGTAAGACGGACAACAGTTCAACCGGTTAGAAGCTGTCAATCATCTATAAAATCTGCTGCCCGTTTCAAGATACAAAATGCTGGCCACGTTATTCTATTTCACGGGATCATTATGAGGCAAGATCCTACAAAAGCCGCTGACCAAGCGGTAGAAGTTATTTTTCTTTTGTTTTCTGAAAAAGTAAGAAATCTAATAAAGATAGCTCGCATGGGTCATGCTCAGCGTCTGCTGTCCAATACGTCGTCCAAGGTGCTTGAATAATTAATTCAAAAAATAAAGGATCTACAATGTTATTTATATGTGTTCCCACCAGGACTCTGGAAAAATTGGTTTTTTAGCCAGACATGTCTAAACTTATTCCACCTAACAGTTGACAATCTTTAGCAATTGCCGTTTCCAAGAATTTCGGGAGATAAAGTCAGTAATTTCTGCCGTCAACTGAACATAAGAACGCTCTAATTACCCCGTTTTTTGGGGTAAGACTCTAATTACCCTTTCAAACATGCGTTTTACGGAAGGTTTATTCAATCATGGTTAGCTCCTGCGCCAAACGTGCTGAGGCACGCTAGAGAGAGAAGATGGTCGGGTTATGCATGTCTTAATTGAAATGGTTTGGATGCCAGTAGTTCTTTCGTTTTTTTTTTTTCTTTGCTTTTTTCTTTTTAATAAAGATGCAGTTTCCTTTCTCTGCATTGTACAGCATAGTTGCATGCAATCATACATGCAAGGAATTGGAATTGTGTATGCGCAGCATGTACGGCGGTAGATTGGGATGCACAGGTGAAAACTAATATAAACAGATATTGTATTAGTCTATTTGTTGCTGCTTAGACCGGCTTAGTTATAGGATTACTGCACTGTAGTGCAGAAAGATTTACGGGGTATTTATTTGGCTCCAAGCGCGCAACGAAAGCTAAGATGGCCTGGGACTGGGTATTCCTAGCGTAAGCCAAATGCATTCGAACATGTCCACGGTAATGTCGATTAGTTCGATTTTGAAGTCTTTTTATTATTAAAAATTTATGAAAATTTTAAATAACGAGAATGCTACTTCCTTCCTCATAACATTCTGTGCAAAGGAAGTCAAAATTTGACCATAAGACGTCGTAATATAACCATAAGGTGTCATAATATTTTCAGAAGAGAATGAACATTTTCATCATTCAAAATTTTAAATAAGAAAGCGGAACTATAAGCATTAAATATACGTTAGAAAGCATTGATTATATAGCCCAATCAAATAGAGCGATATATTTTTTTAAGCTGACTGCAGTGTATAACGAATTTCTCTAGGTTAAAGTTATTTAGATTTTTTCTTTCTTAGATGGAACTAGGCAGGAACCTAATTCAACTCTAATTCAAGCCAACCAAGAGCACAAGTGAGCTCTCATGGCCGGAACTAAGTTTAGATGGCTATTTACAGGCAACAAACAAGCGCTATTAGATATTAACCTACTTCGATGGTATTTAATATACTTCAAAATCAATCACAACCATATAGCATATCGATAGGATGCACAGAGAATTCAAATTCTCTCCCAAGTGACAACATATCGGCCATGATCATGGGTGGTTTCTATAACCACCCGAGCAAGATGCATGAGCAAAGTGCCCATGAAAGATCTTTGGGATGCGCAATTGACTTCCAAAAATTGGCCGCACATCCAAATTTCTTGGAGATGGATACCAACTTGCTTCTATACCATCACTTTGCCACTATTGTAACACCTCTACTCTTTTTTGAAGATTCGTTTGACTTAAACATTAGAGAGTTCCCATCAAACATTCTTCGATAAAAAGATTATTTTATTTATATTGGGGATCTCTTATCAAAATATTACAGTATAAAAAAAAAATAAAATATAAAAGATAATCAAGTACGTAGATCAGTCCAAAGATTTATCTTCACAGGACATGCAAAGCTTCACTATGAAAAAAAATATAAGAGAAGATTATCCACTCTTAATCCTCCTATATAATCTTCTCAACTAGAAGCTACTTTTTCTTGAAGATCTTCTGAAATGATCGCAGTCTGCTGCCTAGCTATCTATTCGAAGCCTCTTGCTCCTGCTGTCTACTCGGCACTCTTTGATCTGCTATCTTCTGTCATTTTAGATCTTAGCCGAACCATCATACCATATAGCTCTCGGTCTGCTACAGACCTTTTAAAAGCTCTAGATGGGGTTTAATCCGAGTCCAGGATGAAGTCCTAACTCGATTCCAACTCAAACAACATATTGATCCTTGGATTATCATCGTAAGCTTCTCTCAACCACTTGATCGCGCATTGGTGTCTTGTGAAACGACTGCAGTATAAACCAGTGCCAGCCGCCACCTGCCAAGCATCCAGCCCCATTGATCTCACGCATACGCCGCATGAAATTGGAAATAAATTGGACCGGTCTATGGAGGCCATGTGGACCGCGCCACATCATGCGGTCCATTGTGGACTGTGCTTAATCGTCGTGCATGCATTGTTGCATGCCTGGGCCCGACCGACCATCGCGCACACCCATGCAGCGCTGGCACCAGCACTAGGCCGGGATGCGGCCTAGCATGCTGTGGCTGTGCCTGCATGTGGTTGGCCCACGCGCTCTATGCGCCTATGTCGAGCCCTGCAGGCCTACACGCCTGGGTTGCTCCTCCAACGAGCCTGCCTGCTGTGGGCCCCAAGCCTGCAGCTAGTCTTTTTTCATGCATATTTCCTCCATTTTGATTTTGATTAGAATGTTTTTAGACTCATTAGAATCTGTTCGTCGTCTTAGACCTCGCTATAGATTTATTGTAGGAGAATTCAAAATATTTTTCTCAATAATTTATACTATTTCAAGTTGAATATGATATTGGGGTTAAGATCCAAGTATAGTCTATTCTTTCCAACATCATCCTAGGAGTGGCTGGCATTGGAGCCATTGATGCAGAATCTGGTTGATGTCGGATCAAGCTGGATTTGAGGGAGAAGAGATCGTTGCTGGTGACCTGCAAAATAAAATCTCGTTTGGAGTCGGGGATGGTGACTCTAGCAGGATCCTCCAATGATCAAGTCAGTTCTTCTAGCTAATAGAAATGGAGTGCTCAAAGTAACAGAAAGAAAAGCGAAAGCTTGGAGAAAATATATCTAGAGGGTTCCTTTTATAGACAGAGCCTATAACAAACTGATGCCGATAGCTATAACTGTCTGGTAGTGAGCTGTTCAGGATCACATAAAGTTTGTTATGGAGGATGAGTGGTCGTTTATCGTGGCATGCCAGTTTGTTAGAATTTAATAGTTGAAGCCTAGATGAACCATGCCTCAGCAAATCGAGAGAGGTTTGGGATGTGCTCAAGATCAACCATGCGTTATCTGATATTTATTTTATCTAGGATGGATGTCGAGGTCCTTTTGGTGATAGGAAGAAGTTCTTCTGGAATGAGTCCTTTTGGATAGCTAGAAGGAGTCCGGAAGAAATCCTGCTGAAGGAGTTCAGGATGAGTTCGACTTGAAAGGAAAGCCCATCTAAGGGAGGGGTCAGGAGTCTGATTGATGGAGAAGTCCAAAATGAGTTCGACTAAAGAAGAAGCCCGGATGGAGTCTTGCTGAAGGAGAAGCCTGGTGGGAGTCCCACTGACGGAGAAGTCCGACTGATGGAGAAGCCTAAAAGGAGTCCGACTAAATGAGAAGCCCAAAAGGAGTTCAATTGACAAAAAAGCTCAGATGGAGTTCTGCTAAAGGAGAAGTCTGGAAGAAGTTCGATTGATGGAGAAGTCCGAAAGGAGTCTTGTTGAAGAAGAATCCTGGAAGGAGTCCGACCATTTTGGGGATCGTTGAAGCTGTGGTTGGAGCTCTTCTATGATTATAGATACCTTTTTGTCGATCATCAAACTAAGCTTCGGTAGGAGTGGAGTTTATTTCCAACATAAGTCTTCCTACTTCTAAGTTCGAGATTCGAAGAAAGGAAGTAAAAAGGCGACCGCCAAAGTTTTTTGGCGATCTTTTTCTGTCATATGAGAGGGAGAAAGCTGAGCTTCAGTAGTTGAAGGTTCAATTGACCTACGAGCGTTAGGCTGTCAAGGATGTAGAGGTCGAATCCTAGGTCCTGAGAAAGCAATGATGAGAGCTTGAAGATAAATTTTGGTGAGCTGATAGGATGTTCATAAAAGGCTTGCTGAAAAGGAAGGAGCTCGAAGAGGAGATCTTCAAGCTAAAATAGGCTTTGGTGATGGCTGGGGCCGATAGTCCAAAGTCTGAGGAGTTCGATCCATCTTAGGACTTCAACCTTTTTTCTTCTTTCTTTTTTATGTAACCGATCTTGTAGACTTTTACTCTCATCTTTACCTTATAATGATCTTTTATTTCTAATAAAATGGTATATTATTCCATTGTTTTTCATCTCGTGCAAATTTAATGTTTGTCGACGTTTTCACTTTCTTTACTTCATCTTCTATCGGTTGCAGCCATTAGAGATATTGAACTGGAGTCCCTCCCCCAAATTAGGATGAGATTCTCTTTTCATTCTTGGTGCAGTCATAGGGGGATACATATCAGGACCGTTGATAGGGCCTCTCTCAACCTCCCATCTTATATTAACGAGACCTTTATCTTGCTTATGTTAAGACGAGATTCTTCTTCTATTTCTAACATGGCTATAGGAGCACGTAAAGATGCTGATAAGGCCTTTTCCCTCCTCTCATCTTATATCAACGAGGCCTTCGTCTTGCTCATGTTAGGATGAGGTTCTCCTCTTATTCCTAATATGATTGTAGGGACACGTAAGGGCCGCCGCTAGGACCTCTTCCCTCATCTCGTCTTTTATTAATGAAGCTTTCATCTTGCTCATGTTAGGATGAGGTTCTCTTCCTATTCCTAACATGACTGTAGGAGCACATAAGAGCCACTGCTAGAATCTTTTTCCTCCTCTCGTCTTACATTAACGAGACCTTCATCTTCCTCATGTTAGGATGAGATTTTTCTTCTATTCCTAACATGACTGTAGGGGTACGTAAGAGCCACTGTTAGGACCTTTCCTCTCCTCTCATTTTATATTAACGAGGTCTTTATCTTATTTATGTTAGGATAAGGTTCTCCTCCTATTCCTAACATGGTTGTAGGGCCACGTAAGGGCCGCTGCTAGGACCTCTCTCCTCCTCTCATCTTACATTAATGAGATCTTCGTCTTGCTCATGTTAGGACGAGATTCTTCTCCTATTCCTAACATGGCTATTTTTTTATCCAATGATGAAGCTTGAGAGATTATTTCCTATCATTATCGTTTTACAATAAGTACTAAGATGCTAAGGTAAAGGGATTTTATTGTAAGGAAGTTATTGATAATATGTCTGCAAGTTTTTTGAGTTCCACGGTCAGGGTAGGTTGGCTCCTCCAAGCTCTTTCAAGTAATACGTCTCAGGCCGGACGATCTTCTTGACCTGTAAGGTCCTTTCCAATTTGGGATGAGCTTTTCTTAGTTCTGAGGCTGTGAGACAGCTGCTCGTCGAAGCACCAAGTCCCCCACTTTGAATGCTTTGTCTCTAACTCTAGAGTTGTAATATCGGGCTACCTTCCATCTATAAGCCGCCATCCAAACTTGAGCTTCTTCTTATTTTTCTTCCAGCAAGTGGAGGTTAGCCCTGAGATCCTGCGAGTTGCGTTATTCATTAAATGCCACAACTCGCGCCGATGGAAGTTTAAGCTCTATTGGGATGACAGCTTCTATTCCGAAGGCTAAGGTGAATGGAGTCTCCCCAGTTGACAATCTTTAGATAGTTCGGTATGCCCAGAGTACATGATAAAGTTCATCTATGCAAGTTTCTTTTGCCCTCTCAAGTCTTGCTCTAATTTCTTATAGTAGAGTTTTGTTAGTTACCTCGATCTCGCTATTTGCCTATGGATGAGTTACTGATATAAAATTATGAGAGATATTCAAGTTTTCACAAAACTTAATGAATTTTGCTCCGACAAACTATCATCCATTATCTATTATGAGAGTTTGAGGTAAGCCAAATCTACAAATAATGGACTTTCAGATGAAGTCCTATACTTTTATCTCAGTGATTTTGGCTAGAGGTTCGGTTTCAACCCACTTTGTGAAGTAATCGATTGCCACCATGAGGTACTTCTGCTATCCAAACGCCATGAGAAAGGGCCCAAGTATGTCCATTTTTTATTGTGCAAATGGCCATGGGACGCTCAGGGGGATAAGCTCAGAGGCCGACTATCTTTGAATGTTCGTATTTCATCAACATCGGTCACACTTTCTGACATACTCTATAGAATCATGGTATATTATCGGTCAATAGTAGCCCTACCGAAGTAGTTTGTGAGATAAGGATCGAGCTCCTAAATGACTCCCGTAGATTCCTTCATGCACTTTCTATAATGCAATATCGGCTTCGGAGGATCGGAGATATTTTAAGAATGGTAAAGAATAAGATCTTTTGTATAACTTGCCTTCATAGAAGACATACCAGAAGGCCTGATTCTTTAATTTTTGAGTTTTTTTTGGATCATAAGGTAGAACTCCATCTTTGAGGTAAGTGAGCAGTGGATCAATCCAGCTCGGCTCATGCTCAACTTGCAACACAGATTATGGTTCTTTCGAACTTGGACATTTCAGAACTTCGAAGAAGACTTTCTTGGACAGTTCGGTTGGGGCTAGTATGGTCAATTTAAAGAGAAGGTCGGCTCTGATATTTTTTGCTCTTGAAATCTGTCGAATGCTAAAACTACTGAAGGCCAAAGTTAAGTTCTTCACTTTTTTAAGATATTTTATCATGCTCTCCTCCCGAGCTTCATAATTACCACTAACTTGTTCGACTACTAGTTGAAAATCACTGTAAACTTGGAATTGATCTACCTCTAATTCTTTGGCTATCCTTAATCCTACTGTCAGAGCTTCATATTTGGCCTCGTTGTTTATTGCAAAAAATTCAAAGCGCAGTGCATATTTAGCGATGACTCCCTTCGATTTATCAGGATCAATTCAGCACCTACGCCCGAAGCATTGAATGAGCTGTCCACATATAGGGTCTAGAAGCCTTTAGGAAGATCGACACTTTCTTTATTGGAGCTTGGCTATAATCGTGGAATGCCAACTTTATTCTGTTCAAGTTCGGCCTCATCCAAGATAGTGCATTTTACTACGAAATCTGCCAATATTTGAGCTTTGATTGATGATCGAGGTTGAAAGTTGATGTCAAATTCTATAAGTTCAATTACCCATTTTATGATTCTTTCGACGATATCTGTTTGATGAAGAACTGTTTTGATTGGCTGATCGGTGAGGAAAGTTATGGTGTGCCTCTAAAAATAAGATCAGAGTTTCTGGGCTGCAATCAGTAGGGCATAAGTTAGTTTTTCTAACTTAGCTACTTGATCTCGATGTCCCTCAAGACTCGACTTATGTAGTAGATCGGCTGCTGCACTTTCGCCTCTTTCTTGACTAGGACTACTGCAAGGGCCACTAGGAAGACCGCCAGATACAAAAATAATCCTTCTCCAAGTTCGAGCTTGGCTAATAGGAGAGGCGAGCCGAGGTAGCTCTTGAGTTCTACAAATGCTTGTTGACATTCAGTGTTCCAGTAGAAGTTCTTTGACTATTTGAGAATTCGAAAGAAAAGTATGCATCGCTCGACCGACTTTGAGACAAAACGATTCAGGACTGCCATCTTTTTCGTTAGGCACTGAACTTTCTTTATTGATTTTGGGACAGTCATATCTTGAATGGCCCAAATTTTCTTTGGATTTGCTTCAATCCCATGTCTCGACACCATGAATCCCAAAAACTTCTCCGAAGTTATACCAAAGGCGCATTTGGTCGGATTCAACTTCATCTTGTATCTCCGAAGGGCACTGAAGATCTCCTTAAAGTCGGCTATATGATTTGTTGAAGCTCGACTTTTGACAAGCATGTCATCTATATATACCTTCATGTTATGACTGATCTACTTCTTGAAGATCTTATTGACTAGGCGCTGGTATATTGCTCCTATATTTTTTAGCCCAAAAGGCATAATCCTGTAACAATAAAGACCACGGTCAGTAATAAAAATAGTTTTCTCCTCGTCCTCTGATGCCATCTGGATCTAATTGTAGTCGGAGAAGGCATTCATAAAAGTGAGGAGCTTATAGCCCAAGGTTGCATCCAATAGTCGATCAATTCTGGAAGGGGGTAACTATCTTTTGGATAGGTCTTGTTCAATTTTTTGAAATCTATGTACATCCTCCACTTGCCATTCACCTTCTTGACAAGGACCACATTGGAAATTCAGTTCGAATATGAGACTTCTCTGATAAATTCAACCTTAAGGAGCTTGTCTACTTCTTCTATAATTGCCTTCTGTCTCTCTCTAGGGCATGGTTGTGCATCTTTTCTTTTACTGGCCGATGTTTAGGATCAACAGCCAAATGATGTTCCATAACTTCGACATCAATTTCTGGCATGTCAGCGAGGATCCAAGCAAAAACATCTGCATTTCTCCATAAGAATTTGATGAGTTGCTCTCGCACCTCTTCTCTTAGATTGAAACCAATCTGCACTGTGTAATCCTTATTTCCATCATTCAATGAGATTGAGACAAGATCTTCCATGGGTTCTCTCCATTCTTTTGTAAGATCATCTCGGACATCCAACCTATCAACTGGGCAAGGGTCAGACTGCTCACTTTTTTGCAGGGCAATTGAATATCAATGTCTTGCCAAAGTTTGGTCTCCTTTGACCTTTCTAATCCCGCAGCTTGTTAGAAACTTCATTTTCAGATAATAGGTCGACACTATTGCCCAAAGCGTATTCAGACCGAATCGATCAAGAATTGCATTATAAGTAGATAGAGCTTTTACCATCAGAAAATCCACTTGCGCCCTGGACTGCTTCAGATATCACCCTGCAATCATAGTTAAAGTTATCACACCTTCGACTGGCACTACATCACTAGTAAAATCAACCAATGGAGAGCTCATTGGTCCGAGTGGTTATTAGGTATGGATATTTTGAAAAAATCATCATAAAGTAAGACATCGATCGAACTTTCATTATCCATAAGAATGCGGCATATATTATAGTCTACAATATTTAAAGTTATTACAACCGTGTCGCTATGCGAGAACTGAACTCCTTGCGCATCTTCTTCGGTGAAGACGATGGATTCCTCAGTTCTCTATCTTTTGGCCGACCCTTTAGATTCGTCGGCCTCCTCTTATCGAAGTCTCCCAGAGATGGTATTGATGATACCGAGAGGTGATCGATCTCCTTGCTGCTCCTGCCTTCTCGATGGTTCTAGTTGTGATAGTGTCCTCAGTCAATCTTCTCTTATCTCAGGTCGACCTCGTAGAAATTGACCAAGCCGATCTCACCTGATGAGCTCCTCAATCTTATCTTGGAGCTGGATATACTCTTCAGTATCGTGATCATGGTCACGATGGTATAGACAGTACTTATTAGGATTATGCTTGTCAGGATGAGTGCGCATTCTTTCCGACCTTCGCAACTATTCCTTGATCTCCATCAGTACTTGAGTTTTAGGAGCATTAAGGATGGTGTAGTTGTAAAACCTTTTGGGGGGAGAGCCCCTTCGTGCCTTTCTGTTGGGGCTTCTTTGACGGCAAACTCGAAGAGGAGTTTAGGCTCGCTTGCGCTCAAGAGGAGTCCGAGAGTGCGAACGAACTTCATTCGACTTCTCTTTAACTATGGGCTTGCTAGACTCGCCCGCCTGTCGCTCTCTTGCGACTTTCTCGTCTTTCAGTTTGAAAGCTTCTTCAGCTCGGGCATAGCCTTCAGCCCGAGCTAGCAAGCCTACAAAGTCCCTGATGTACTTCTTCTCCAGAAAGAATAGCAGGTCATTCTTCTGAAGACCATCCTTCAATGCGACCATGGCGATAGATTGATCTAAGTTTTGGACCTTCAGTGCAGTAGTATTGAAGCAGTTGACATAGGCCTGGATGGACTCTCATTTCTACTGCTTGATATTGATGAAGAAGTTCGAGTCTCGTCTAGGACGTCGGCTGCTGATAAAATGAGTCACAAACTGATAGCTCATTTAATCGAAGAAGAAGATTATACCCGACTTTAGCATCGAGTACCAGTTTCTCGCTGCTTCCTTTAGAATAGATAGAAAAGCTCAGCATAAGATAGCGTTTGGTGCGCCATGGAGCAATATCATAGTCTGAAAGGCCTCCAGATGGTCAACTGGATCAGTAGTCCCATCGTAGCTCTTGAATTAGGAGAGCTTAAAATTCGGCTGGATCAACTCCTACATGATTCTTTGGAAGAAAGGAGGATCGGTGCAGATGTTGTCGTGGTTAGCTGGGACAGTATGGTAGAGCTCCTCAATCCACCGATCTATTTTCTAGAGTTTTTGATCGAGGGCCTCATCTTGATCGTGGATCTCAGAGGATTTTTAGCTGTAGATAGAGAAGATTTTCTTCGGAGAAGAATCATGGTCTGAGCAAGGATTTTCTACTTTCCATTTCTTCTTTCCAGGAGTATTGGATCTACTGATGCAAGTGTACTTCCTTTGGACTAGTTCTTGACATCTCGATGGAGAATTTTCTGGCAGACTACCATCAAAGATTGCTGCATGGCCTGCACCATTTTGGTGAAGCCCCAAATTTGCTGTACCAGTAGGTTGAACTACTCTGGATCCACCATAACTGTCAGTGGAGGAGGTTGTGGTGCCAGTATGGTGTTGAGGCAGGCGGATTTGGCTCAGATCTGATAGTAGAGGCGGTGGATTTTTGAGTGGTTATCTTCTTTGGGGGTATTTCGGAGACTAAGAAGGATTAGACGAAGATGGATCCTGAAGAAGAGAACAATCAAAATCGACTGAGCACTTCTTTTAGAATAAGGGCTCAATAAGTCCTTCCTCTAGTGTTAATTCTGTTGGTGCAGAATCTGATTAATGCCGGATCGAACTGAAGTTGGGGGAGAAGAGGCCACCGTTGGTGACCTGCAAAATAAAGTTTCATTTGGAGTCGGAGGTGGTGGCTCTGATAGGATCCTCCGATGATCAAGTCAGCTCTTCTGACCAATAGAAATGGAGTACTCAGAGTAACGGGAAGAGGAGTGAGAGCTTGGATAAAACGTATCTATGGTCTCTTTTATAGATAGAGCCTGTAACAAACTGATGACGACAGCTATAACTACCTGGTGGATGTGAAGTTTGTTATGGAGGATGAGTGGTTGTTTGTCATGGCATGCAAGTTTGTTAGGATTTAATAGTTGAAGTGCGGATGAACCATGCCTTAGTGAATCGAGGAAGGTTTGGGATGTCCTCAAGATCAACCATGCGTTGTCTGATATTTATTTTATCTAGAATGGATGCCGAGGTCCTTCCAGTGATGGGAAGAAGTTCTTCTAGAATGAGTCCTTTTGGGCAGCTAGAAGGAGTTCAAAAGGAATCCTGCTGAAGGAGTCAAGGATGAGTTCGACTTGGAAGGGAAGCCTATCTAAGGGAGGGGTCTGGAGTCCGACTGATGGAGAAGTCCGGACAGAGTCCTACTGAAGGAGAAGCCCAATAGGAATCCGACTGACGAAGAAGTCCAGAAGGAGTTCGACTAAAGAAGAAGTCCGAAAAAAATTCGATTGATGGAGAAATTTGGACGGAGTCCTGTTGAAGAAAAAGTTCGATGGGAGTTTGACTGATGGAGAAGCACGAAAAAAATTTGACTGATGGAAAAGTTCAAAAAAAATCTCGCTGAAGAAGATGCCCAGAAGGAGTCCGATCATTTTGGAGGTCATTGAAGTCGTGATTGGAGCTCTTCTACGATTATAAATACCTTTATGTCGATCATCAAACCGAGCTTCGGTAGGAATGAGATTTATCCTTAATAGAACCCATCATCACTTCGATGCGGAGACCTCCATGACACTACCTTCGAGGTATATTGCAATTTCAAACGACTCGTGTAGTCATTTCAACCGATCGTTAAGTTGTCCAGCAGCTCGGCTAGCTCCGTGCCTTGTTGGAGCTAATTCCAAGCAACGGTCTGAACTCCTACCAAAGGAGGAAGATGGCGAGGGTTTAGCTCCAGCTGGAGTCGATCCCAAAAGTTAGGTAGGTACGGGATAGAAAAGATGATGATAAGCCCCTTTTAGCAGTCTCAAACAAAATTTTAGGAAACTTATGTGCCCTTGATCACATGTATTATATATATAAATAAAAGAAAAATATTATAAGATTTGGTCTTTTGGGAGGTCATTATTGCCTCATGGCCGTTGAACAACCATCGCTTGTGTATGGCACCCAGTAGGATTGCCCCTCAATTAAAACACCAAATTAGTTTAGAAAAATCTGGTCTTAGAAAAATCATGTCGTAAATATTGATCGGACGGCTCTTGGAAAAAACGTTCCCATGAGACCCGCAGTTTGGTCATGTATTGAATATTGACCATGACCATGTGTATGGTCCGCCATGCCTTGTTCTCCAAGAAGCGGTAGTATGAAAATTCTTTTTTCACGTAGCTCTCTAACCCCTCCACAACGTCTACCACATAACTAGAACATCCTTCACCCATTTGGATCACGGACCGTCCATCAAGAAACGGTCGGCTTTCAGTCAGAATATTACGTCCATCAGAGCTGTGACCTCTAAGTCCGTGGAATCGCAGGAATAAGCGACCAGTGGAAACCCCAGCCCCTGGGGCTCCTTCTGGAGTCAGGGAGGACCTTACTTGTTCCCTCCTAAAAAAGAGGAATGGTATCGAGCCCCCTCAAGAAGTCGTGTGCTGCTGGCGCTCCCACACGTTGCGAGCCGCTCCTCCTCTCACCCCCTCCCCATCCTCCCCTCTCCTCCTCTCCTTCTCTCCACAAGCCGGCCCTCTCTTCTCCTAAAACTACTCAAACTCTCTCACTTCGATCTCTAAAAGAAGAAAACAACCCTAATTTGATCCAAATCTTTACCCAAATATATCTCTTCTTCCCCTCCGTTCTCTAGTCTCCTGGGATCGATCATTTTTCTTCCTCTCCAGAAAGTATATTGTTATTATTATTATTATTATTATTATTATTATTATTATTATTATTATTTGGTAGGCAGAGAGGGAGCGATCTCTGTTGCGTCCTCCTCTTTTTCTAGGGTTTGTGAAGAGAAATCGAGGGCGGGGTGGGAATGGTGGGGCCGTCGAGGCATAGCTTGCCGCAGTGGATGAGCGCGGCGTCGAGGGTGGATTTTGACGGCGCCGCCAATGTGTCTAGGTCGGATGCGTCCGCTTCGCCATCGTCTCCGCCTCACCGGCGGTCGTCGTCTTCCGAAACTGATATGGGATTTGGGGAGCGGTCGCTCTCTGCAGCGGGGGCCGCTTTCCTTTCCGCGATTCTCGTGAATCCTCTGGATGTGGCCAAGGTAAACCTCGATGTAAAGTTTGTTCTTGTATTAATTGGTATATCGGTTTTAATGGATTCTGGAGCTCTAAGAGAGATTATTTGTTCATTTTTCGTGCATTTTCTTGATCTATTTATACCAGATTTTTGGAGCCTGTTGATTGAAAATTGTTGATCTTTTACGTTTTCGCAAATCTTCGTATTGTTTTTTCTTCCTTTTTTGCTTCGAAAGAATCGATGTTCGTTTTGTACAATTGGGTTGAATATTTTTGAGGTTTTGTGGATTTGATCGAAACTTGTTTAACTTTCTTTGGGTATCAATATAAAGAAACCGTTTTTATAAGACTATGTTTGCCTTCTTCTTTCTCTTATTATTTGCACCTTTTTTCAATTGTTGACGAACCTGCTCTGTTTGTTCCAGACGAGGTTACAGGCTCAGGCAGCTGGAGTTCCCTACTACCCTTCACAGCCTCTGTATGGAAGGCAAATGGCTTCCCTCTGTGCAAATACGGTAGTGAATATGCCCTCCTTTATTGTGTGAATTGATGGATGCTTGAAAGGATGACCTGAATTTTCATAACCAGATTAAGAGGATCAGTTATTGGTCGAGATTTTCATCTTTAGGATGTATAGGAAAATTGGGATTCACAATTTGGGAAGAAAAAAAAAAGACGAAAACCAAAACATTTTTTTTTTTTCTGCCAGTGAATCGGATTCTGATGAAATCATAGTTGCTTTTATTGGTGGTTAAGCCATGCGTTGTTTTTTGAGCTTTAGGATGTCAATAATTTGATCAATTTGAACAAGAAGACAAACTTTCATGGTTTCATCTGGTACTTAGTTTGGAGAATGAAAGATAGGTAGGGACTTGTTTGAATAATCACTTTTAGTAGGATGATTAATGATGGCAATATCTGTAAAAGAGTAATGGTCATGGTTAGCAAGAGGGTTATTGTGATTCAAAGAGAAAAAAAGAAAAAAAAAAACATCTGTCATCTGTTTAATTTCAACTGTATAATGATCCTCAGGCTGACTTCTTCTTTTTAGTTGATAATTCTCTTGTTGCTTGACTTACCTTTTCCATTCATCCTGTTTTCATCTTTTCTTGCCTGATTGTATTTACCTACCAGTTCTCTTTTTATCTTGATAAAGAGCATTGAGAGCTATGACTCTGGAGCTCACACTGTAGCTTGTGGCCTAAAATTATGTACATCAGTGCAATCATTTCATCAGTTTTCCCCCTCTCTCCTGATTTGTTTTGCTTTCACACATTTATAATTTTGTGTACAGCCATCCATGATCACTTTTTCCTTTTTTCCTCTTTTTTGACTGATGCACTTTGTGGCAATTAACTGAATTCTGTTAATGTTCTTCAGATACTTCCTGATATAAGATGTTCTCCATCATGTGCTCATGGTGGAATATTTGGTGCTGAAGCAGCCTGCCCCCCTGATTGTTTTCAGTACAAGGGAACACTGGATGTATTCTATAAAGTTGTTAGACAAGTGAGTGTATTCCTTTAGCTTATGTTTGGTTATTAGTTCATCTTTCTTCTTGTATTTTTACCATGGTTTAATTTGTTGCACCATTTTTTTTGACTGCTTATTTTATTTAATTTGATGGAAAAAATGCAGGAAGGATTTGCCAGATTGTGGAGGGGCACAAATGCAGGATTAGCGTTAGCTGTACCGACTGTAAGTATCCATTTCTTATTTCCTTTGAGAATGGTAGGTTTTCCTATGTCGTTCTGTCTTTTCCCTTTGACTTAGGAACTTTCATATATGAAATCCCACCCTTCTTCCCACCATCTTCTTGCAATTCGACAATATCAACCATGAAAAGAATTCGACATTCCAAGTTCCTTGTCTTTGTGTTTTCTTTTTAAACCATGAGATAAAGTCAGTGTGCTTATCTCTCCTTATAACAAGATCACTCTTCGGTTCCTTCAGAAAGAATTTAGAATAAGCGTTATCCCAAAATACATTACCGGTGTTTTATCCTATGCAAACATCATCTAATGCTAATTTTTTTTCTCAAATTTTTATTCACATCTTCTAGAGGTGGGAAGACACTGCATGCTATTTTTTCAAAAATCTTTATACGACTTTTTTTGCATGCCATTTCCTAAAGTGTTTCACTTGTTTTAGGCAGAGCTTTCCTTTTCTTCCTGCTTCGAGATGCTTTTAACCCTTGTTTTCTGCCTTCTTTTACTCATTCTTTCCCATATCTGTTTTTCATACTGGCAACTGTGTTAAATTATTTATGGTCCAACTTTGTCCCTTAGTGGCTAGGTAACTTATCTCTGAGATAGTGTTTAGTGCAGTTGAATCTCGGAAAGGTATTAGGTATGCATTTGTTTAAATGGAGCCACTTCATGTAAGTCCATTACAGTCATTTTTGTTTTCATGATTGATGGTTAGAAGGAAGAATGTGGGCTCCTCATGTGGCCTTTATATTTTGCAACTACATGAGACAAGCCTTCTTCGATTACTTATTTATGGTTCACATAAGAACAATGAAAGGGAGCCTTCATGCCTTGACCAATCCACTTATTATCCATCAATGCCCCAATTCATGAAATTGACCTTTTTTTTCCTGCAGAAATATCTGAAAGTGACCTGTTTTTCACAAAAATGGAATTAGGAAAATAAAATGGATTTTTTCTACAGACTCTTATCCTGAAATGTATTTGTTTCAATGAAATTGAGAAGTCAATACTGAGATACGTTGCATACAGACTACGTATACTTTTGTTCTTGAACTTACAACTGCTTTTGTGTTTGTCCTGCTTGATTGATTTTTCTATCCATATCAGTTCAGATAAATTAAATTTCACTTGTTATTTGCAACTTTTTCTAATATTATTTCTTATTTGCTAACAGGTGGGAATATACCTACCATGTTATGACATGTTCCGCAATTGGATTGAAGAATTCACAACCTGCAATGCTCCTAATTTGACACCATATGCCCCACTAGTTGCAGGCTCACTTGCACGCTCATTAGCATGCATAACTTGTTCTCCTATTGAGTTGGCAAGAACACGCATGCAGGTCACAATTTCATATTTGAATGTTTAGTATTTCTTATCATCTTATGAATTAAGTTGCAATTATACCATATTCTTCATATTTGTCCTGCTGATTGTCAGGTAGTTCAGCTGTTGAACAGTTTGTTCTAGATGTTCAAATCTTTAGAACTGTTCCAATCCAACAAACGTTGGATGAAGTTTTATTTGGTTTTACCATCCAAACTTAAGTAATATGACCATAACCATAACTGTCATATTGTCTCAATTATTTGTGGTTAGGATTAGATTCCTAACTGTCCAAACATTCTTATGAAGGGCTACATTTGATGTGTTACTGCAAGCTACAATATGGACGAACATATCAATAACTGGTTGGTTTGATAGAATACAACTCTTTGGCTTGGGGGGATAACAAGTAAATATAAGAGATGGTGCTGGCATTAACCACTACAGCTTATGTTTTGTCCCACCATCTTGTGCAACAATTCACACATGATGTTGTCCTCTTTGGTTTTTCTTCTGATGAACTACTTAAGATGCCCAAAAGCAACACACATATGGTGCTTTTGTCCAAGCAACCTTGATTACTACAGCTTCCATTCCAAAAAGGTTCATGCTTGTTTAATTTGACATGCATCTAGTCACCTAATGGATCATGGGCATTCAGATTAAGGTGTAAGATAACAGCAGTCTTCTTTCACTCATCTGGTAGCATTGATCTTGGTAGCTGGAATCTTTTGGCCAAGCTAATCACCTGCTTTGGAATCTCCCTGGAATCTCAAACCTGCATGTGCGCCCACATGCACTGTTAGTTGATTCCGGAAGCTAAGGTTTTGATTTGTTAGTTATATGTGTTTAAATTTGTGTGGCTAGCCAGCTGCAAAAAAAAAAAGAGAAAAAAGAAGAAGAGGCCATCAGAAAACTTCTGAAGGGTTGTTCTAGCCATTTCATCAGAGAGAGCAACTCACATATCTAATTAAAGATCATGAGCATCATGTTTTTACCTTTTCTCAATTATCTTTTTCCTCCCCCTCCTCATCCTGTGAGTCATAATTTGATTGATTTGTCCCTGAGGGATCTTCTTTGAATGGTGGTTTGTTGTTAAGTTCTTCAAGCTAAATATTAGCTAATCTTAAATAAGGGATCAAGTCGATTTTGTGAATATTGATTGAGATGCTGAATCATAACATGCTAACGTAGATTAGATGTCTGAGATCAATTAAAACATCTTTAAATAGATTTTCTTGAATTTGTGATCTGTTGCTCTAGTTTTGCGAGCTAAATGTTAGCTAAGCTTAGATTTGGGATCAAGTTGATCCTGTCATTACTGATTGAGATCTTGAATCATGAGACAATAGGGTATTGTATGACTGGCATTGGCTAGAAATAACTAGCATCATATTTTGCCCCATTAGAGGGCTAGACAGTAGGGTATTGTGCTCCATTGGGACCTGGAGGTCACAGTTTCCCACCTTGTGCGCACAGCCACCCTTTTTTTTAAATATTTTTCGCCATTATTGTTTCACAAACCATTTCTCATGAATTGCCTTTTTTACTGCCAATGCAATGAAATAATGTTTTTTTTCCATACCCAAGCAACATTATGAGAATCTATTTTTGATACAAATTCCCTCTTGTTAGCAATTTAAGCACTCCTACTGATCTTAGTCCTATCTACTTGCAAGTTGCAACGATTTAAAATGCACAAATTTTGTGCTGTGCTGGAGATCATTGATGAGATTCATGTTTTCATCACGAATTTATCATGACTTTTTTGAGGACTAATTGTCTTTTGGTAAAAATGCCGACTAACATGCTCAAGAATCATGTCTGTACTCTCATGAAACTAAAGCTTGAAAATGATTGTCATTGGTGAATCCAGAAAGTGTTTAAATAACCAAAATAAAAAATGTTTATGGAATCTATTTGTACCATGAGCTGTGGTTGATTATAACACTTCTGTGTAATGTTTTAATTAATGATTTATAATATTTGTCACATGATCTTTGGAAAGAATGATAGGAAAGAATGAATGCATGCTTTGGGAATTGAAGGTGGAATCAGGATCGTATATTTGAATATGTTGTGTACTGAGAACCTTTGATTTCCATTTTATCTGGAATCTGTTAAAATGTCTGATAGCCAGTTGTACGCCAATCTTATTGACTAAGTACTTGCTGTACTGACAGGCATTTAAAGAGTTCCAAAATGGAGTGAAGCCCCCCGGAATGTGGAAAACATTACTGGACGTTCTATCACCTCACAGGAGTACAAGTAACCATCAAAACTGTATGTCCATTTCTTGTAATTACTGGATATGTAGCTCATATTTAAGATAGAAAAACTACCTGACAAAAAAAAGGAGCTCCATCCCAAACCATACATTCTCATACTTTTTGCCACAAACTTCATTGTGTTGCCGGATTGATGTAAAGCCCAATTGAATGTCTACCGGGAAATTTATTTAATATATGTTTTATTCCAGTATCTTTAGTTTGTAAAAGCATGCCATTTTGAAATCATGTGATGATTGAACGGAACTTGTATATTATTGTAAGCAGTGCAAAGCTATCGCATTCTGTGGACGGGTGTCGGAGCGCAACTTGCCCGTGATGTACCTTTTTCTGCAATCTGCTGGTCAACTCTTGAGCCGGTGAGGTTTCATGTCATAGAATTGAGTTGCTTTTTGACCAGCCCTTACAGCATCAGATGGTTTAGTTTCTATTGTTCGTTGTGCACTATTTTCATGGTTTTTTCATAATTTATTTGTTATTCATATTTGTCTTCTTTTTTCATAAAGATTCGAAGAAGATTACTTGCACTAGTTGGTGAGGAAGGCAATGCAGCTAGTGTATTAGGAGCAAACTTTTCAGCTGGTTTTGTAGCAGGTAGCCTTGCTGCTGCTGCTACATGTCCTCTTGATGTTGCAAAAACTCGGAGACAGATTGAGGTTTGTCCATGGACATCCTATTGATGTATCTTGTATCTTCTGTTTGATATATTGTACCGGTTGTAGGGCTTAGGCTAAAATATTAATGAGACCCATTTTAGACAACTATTCAATTATTTTAAATAATTTGTAAATAAGACTTCATTTTTGTCATTTGAATTGGGGTTATCTTTTGTTCTGGAATTTCTTAATTTTATACTCTGCACACAGGCTTTTTGACTCTGAAGTTTGACATGCAAATAACTTCATTTACTTGAAACGCATGACTGACCCCTTGGTTACTAATTAACTCTATTTGGTTGTTCATTTCAGAAGGATCCAGCAAGGGCGCTAAAAATGACCACAAGGCAAACACTAGCAGAGATTTGGAGGTAAGTTTGGTTATTCATATACACCACCACCACCACAACTGCCACATGACAAGGAAAAAGGATGCTTGGTGATGCAAGAACTTCACTCGAAGATGACTAAGAACAGTCTTTTCTTGCATCTGTCGTCGACTAGACGTGAATCTTCATTTGGCCTATCATGTCATATGCATACCTGAGTTGCAAGGATTTGCATGTGTATAATGCATATGAAATTATGAATGTAGCATGCCAACGCACGGTATCAAGATAAGCATGCCAATTAGGTTATTCTTGGGGAACAAGTGAGATTGTAGGACTGTTATATTTTATGAAGGTTAAAGAGTATAAATAGGGAACTGTAATTTTCCATGTCAGATACTTTTCTTTTGTCAACTTACATGGTACACCTAAATCCTTGCAGGGATGGAGGATTGAAGGGTCTGTTTACCGGTGTAGGTCCACGAGTCGGGCGTGCTGGACCTTCCGTAGGTATTGTTGTTTCCTTTTATGAAGTTGTCAAGTATGTTTTGCATCAGAGACACATGGACTCGTGAGAGGAGTTTTGTTTACCTATAAAAAGTCTGGCCTCTCTTTCTATGGAGCCCCAAAGGGGCTGGCGTTGATGCAGTCGATGCTGCCTTTTACATTGTTGAAAAGGTTAGAAGAAATATCCAGATAGAGAGCAAATGAGATGCCATCACAAGTTGAGCATGAGTAACACTCGTCCAATTTTGTTTGAAGCAATAAGCAAACCATTAATCAAACTGAGATGGAACTCAATTTTGGAGGTTAAATTGCAAAGGCTAACATTGATTTTTCCCCTCCCCTTTCTGTGGAGGATGTTTTGCCTTGAGCTCTATATTATCCTGAGAATCATCATATAATGCGTCTGTTTCTTACCTGTCCACAATGTTAGATGGGTTTAACTACTGTTCTGTATGGTTATGTTCATTTAAATGCATCTTTTGATAAAGATCAGTTCGGTGAGACTGGGTTCGAAAGACAGGCAAGAAATGTTCAAAGAGAATCGCAGCCAAACATTTCAAAAAATCAAAAAAAAGAGAGAAAAAGGATAGGGTACCGTAGAAATTACAGAGAAATCTTTGTAAGTTGGCTTATTTGCCAGGGATTCCGAGTTATTCCTGTGGGATGCTCACGTGGTCAAAAATTCCCCGTCCTAGTTCTTCGAGGCATATCAATAAAGCCGTTTATGTATGCTACAATTTATAAATTAATTTTCTATGATCAATCAAGTTTAATTAGGCAGCAGACATTTAAGTTTCAATAATACAATATTCATAAGCGGACATTTGCATTATTATAATTTTTATTAGTAGCTTATATAAGTTATAATGAAGACTAACATTAAATAATGTAGGAACACTGTTCAATTGATAATTATTCTTAAACATGCAGATTTTGTTTAAAAACACGGATTAATTTAAAAGAACAATGATCAAATAATTTTGGTTACTTTTGTTCTGTAACCAGCATTATAATAGGATAATGACTATTAGTTTTTGTCTAAAAGTTTCTTATGTGCATTAACAACATAAAGGAAGTCCTCCGAGGGCCGTTGGCACAGACATCACTTCTGTAAATAAATTTAAAGTAAAAATATTTTTAAAATAAAATAATAAAAAATAATATTTAAAAAAAATCCTCCAATATACCGTAGCTTGAAAAAGGTACACCTAAACACCACCAATATAGTAGTAACCCCAAGGAGCATTGAGGAAGATAAGAAACGGACAATAAAATTTTTTTTTTTTTTAAATATTATTTTTTTAATATTTATTTTTAAATTTATTTTTTATTTTATTTTATTTTTTAAAATATAGTAATTAGAATAATGGAGACGTGAGCTAGTAAAATCGCATGTTCAATATGTAATTTCAAATATGAAAGTGCACGTTGAATATACACTTTTATGCTGACATACTATCTCATACATAGAAAAAAAAATTGCATGTTCAAAATATGATTTCAACATGAAATTTTTTTTTCTTTTATATATATATATTTTTTTTGTTCAACACACGATCTCAAGCATGAAAGTGTATGTTAAACATGCACTTTCATGTTGACATGGTATCTCATAGATAGAAAAAATAAAAAATAAAATTATATAAACATGAGATTTTTTTTTTCCTCTCGCATAGAGCTGCAGAGGCTTGGGTTCATCGGAATCGGAGGGGGAAAGAAGAGGGGATGGTGGTGGTGTGGGGCCATGAGGGATGGTCGTGCGGGATGTGATAGGCACAGGAGGCATCCGGAGCTGGGAAGGAGAGGAGAGCAGGATTGGTGGCATCGAAGCCGAGGGATGTGGGTTCGCTAGGGCTAGGAGAGGGGATGGGAGGGGGTTTGGTGGTCGTACGAAGCCGAATGCAGTGATTACAACACAAATAACGGTGGGACACAAAATTTATATAATAATATATTATATATTATTTTAAAAAATAATAAAATAAAATAATTTTTTTAAAAAATATTATGTTTTAATATGTGATTTTTTTTCCTCCTTCCACACATCGCGTGGCCGGCGTTTCTTTTTTCTTTCTTTCTTGCTCTTGTACAACTCCAAACTGACGTGGGGATGGGGGTGGGGGTGGGGGTGCTACGGGAGGAAGGGAAGGGATGGAAAGGAGGAAGAGAAGAAAAAAAAAATTTAGAAGAAAAATAAAAAAAAAAATTTTCTCACCATCAACCGCATCCATCATCCCTGATGCATCTGGCTTCATGCGGCCATCAAACCCCCTCCCCATCTAATATTTTTTTAAAAAAATTCATGAAAACAAACATGGCAACGAGAGAAACTCAACACAATGGAGGCCCACCAACAGAAATAACAGCTGCTATGGACATTCAATATTGTTATCTACCGGAGAAATAGAACTCCAGTATTGTACTTGCTTGTTGGGTGTTTCTTTTAATGTATTCTTGCTGTTTTTCTTCTACCTGTTTAGGTGGGCATTTCTATTTACTCTTAGGGGACCATTTTTTTTATTATGTAATCTTTTACTATGACACCGTTTCTTTAATATAGTTGATGCTTCTCTTTTCATATCAAAAAATAAAAAGAGATCCAGAGCCATTCCTTCAAACAAGATAGAGAAAAACCATAACCTGGGATTTTAATTGAGTGCGAATCACGGGAGCAAATCTATATATCTATACCATACATGAACGGGAGTTCAGAACTCTCCCAATGCACTAGCTCTGAACTTTCCTTTCTGTATTTCTTTTCTTTTGTCTTGAATTTCTCCAAAACCTTCTTGAACCTTTTCGAGCCCTCATGGATGCCCATCTCTCCTCGCTCTCCTCATCGCTGATACACACGAAAATGACAAGAAGGCAGATTTGGAGAAGTGTGTGAGAAAAGATGGAATTCGTCTAATCAATTACTAATTTTATTGAAAAAGAAATAATAGCAAAGATAGCTAAAGATTAAGCTGTAAAGATCAAAGTTGGCAAGATGGCAGATTTAGAGAAGGGTATGAGAAAAGATAGAGCTGGCCTAATCAATTATTAATTTTCTTATTAATAGATAATTATGTGAGGAAAGACAATTACTCCTTTTCGAATAAGAATTTTTATTTGCTTATTAATAATCATATAATGATCAGACCAAAGCAGAAAATGAAGTATTACTTTGCTTCTTACATCGATCTTCCCTATCTCTCTATCTTTTCCTCTCTCTAAACTTTGAAATTTTTTCTTCTTTTTCTCTCTACTTTTTTTCATCTGCTGCTTTTGGTTCAATTGCTAACAATTGGTATTAAAGCCGGTGTTGGATGTGAACCCTTTCCTACCGAAGTCCGATAGGATATCTCGCCTTGAGGAAACTCCATTCGGCGAGGACAGCCATGCCGGACTCCGGCCAGTGAAGAGTTTTCACTCAGGCACCGAGACTGCAGACTTTCAACCTGAATCTATCGACTGATCTTTTTCGTTCAGATTTCTAGCTCCATCGGATATTCCCAAAACCTATGGGGCATTTATAGATTTCGCTCAGACAAACTTGAATAGCGATGATAGCCCCCAGACAGCTGAGTAATAGGTCTAATTATAGCTTGGATTGATCGATCTTGATGCTCTTTGAATCTTTTTCCAACAAAAAACCATCCAAGCTATTCGATATTGGACCAACGTCGGACCAACAGAACTCCTCTCCAGATGAATTCCTACAATATACTAAGGATGGTAGACCTCGAGATTCCTGCATCGAAATCTTTGAACACGTAGGCTAAAGGACCTCGTCTCTTTCATATCAGCCTTTAGACGCCTCAAAAGCAGCCAAGCTTCAAAGAAATAAATAAGCAGATTCTCTCCGAGCAAATCCCCTTTCGCTCCTAGGCAAAATTCCTCCAGCCGACCTCCCTTCAGCAGAACTACTTCGGATTTCTCTAGCGGACTTTCTTTAGGATTTCTCTAATCACAGGGCTTTTGAACCCCTTCCGACCGAACTCACTACAATCACCTAGAAAGGCCTCCACGCCTACGCAAATCTAGCTATCCATACAGCATGAACCCACCCACACGCATACGACCTTGAAAGAGCCCAAACTCTTCTGAGATTGGTGAAACTCAAAGCTCAGGAATGAGAAGGAGATCCGGATGAAATGAAGCTCCTATGGAAGAAGAAGAGCTTAAATAGCCGCTGGGATCTGAGATGATTATGATTGTAGATCTTCGCTGACCAACCTCAGGTTGACGCGTGCCCCACTCATCATAGCGGCAGACTAGCAATGGGTAGAATCTTTATTACACCGTACCTTGAGCAATGCTTCGATGAAAATTTTAGAAATTTATTTTTTTGGGTCACCTCATATTTAAGAAGTTTCGGTGCCCATGCGGAAAGAGTCGGGATCAGCTGCTTTGTTGGCCCAAAAAGAAAAAAAAGGATTTCGACACTCATATTTCTTTACTCCATTCAAATTTTGAACTCGAGAGTGGGAGGACTTATGTTGGATGTGAACCCTTTCCTGCCGAAGTCCGATAGGATATCTGGCCTTGAGGAAACTCCGTCCGATGAGGGCAGCCATGTCAGACTCTAGCCAGTAAAAAGTTTTCACTCAGGCATCGAGACTACAGATCTCCAACCTGAATTTATTGCCCGATCTTCTTCGTTCAGATTTCTAGCTCCATCGGATATTCTCAAAACCTATGCGGTATTATAGATTTCTCTCAGACGAACTTGAATAGTGATGACAGCCCCCAAACAGCTGAGTAACAGATCTAATTATGGTTTGATTTGATCGATCTTGATGCTCTTTGAATCTTTTTTCAAATAAAAAATTATCCAAGCTGTTCGATATTGGACCAATGCCGGATCAACAGAACTCCTCTCCAGACGAACTCCTACAATATACTAAAGGTGGCAGACCTCAAAATTCTTGCATCGAGAATTTTGAACACGTAGGCTAAAGGACATCGTCTCTTTCATATCGGCCTCTAGACGGCCTCGAAAGCAGTCGAGCTTCAAAGAAATAAAAAGCAGGTTCTCTCCAAGCAGATCTTCTTCTGCTCCTTCTAGGCAAAATTTTTTCAGCCGACCATCTTCTAGTAGAACTACTCCCGGATTCCTCCAGCGAACTTCCTTTAAGATTTTTCTAGTTATAGGGCTTCCGAACCTCTTCCGACTGAACTCACTGCAGTCACCTAGAAAGGCCTCCACGCCTATGTAAATCTAGCTATCCATACAACATGAATCCGCTTACACACATACGACCTAGAAAGAGCCTAAACTCCTCTAGGATTGATGAAACTCAAAGCTCTTCATCGCCAGTGCCTACCTCCTCCGAACTTCAACTATCAAGTCCCAACGGACTGACGCATCATGACAACGGACACTATCTTTTGTTACAAACTTTATGTGGCCCTGAACGATCTACTACCAGATGGTTATGGTTGTCACTATCAGTTTGTTATGGGCTCTGTCTATATAAGAGACCCTCCAAATACGCTTTCTTCAGAAGCTCTCTTCTCCTTCTTGACATCCTGCTACTTTCTTTACTGAGCATTCCATTTTTGTTGGCCAGAAGGGCTGACTTGACCACCGATGGCAACCTTGACTTCTCCAGCTCTAGTTAGTTTCGGTGTCAACCAGATTCTGCATCAATAGAATTGATGTTAGAGGAAGGGATCCTCTTTCTCTTGAGGTTTACTTAATATTAAAGGAGCGTTCAGCAGAGATTTCTCTTCTTCTTCCTCATAGTTCTTCTTCTTCTCCAGTCGATCTCATGAGGATGCCTCCCTAGAAGGCCTCAACTCGACGATCAACCACCTCCGCAGCCAAATCTCACCCAGATCTGCCCACTCCTATCTTATCCCCGGCATCTCAAGTTTTGTCGACAGCAATGGTGGATGCAGAGCAGTTTAATCTACTGGTCCAGCAAGTTCGTGGTCTCATTGAAGTAGTGCAGACCATGCAGCAGTAGCCCCCAGCATTGATTCAGTCGGAGCAGGCTTCTCCCCTAGGACCCAGTCTGGGGGCGACTGACTTGGATGAGTCAGTCGATAACTTTCGAAAAAGAGAAGTAGAGGATAGAGAGCCCCTGCTTCGATCATGATTCAACCCCTAGGGGGACCTTGCCCTCATTCAGCTAGAAGACTTTGGAGATCCACGATCGTGAGGATCTCTTGAATCAAAAATTATAAGAAATAAACCGACGGATCGAACAACTCCACCATGTTTCTTCCTCTCACGATAATGATATCTGCACTGATCCTCTCTTTTTTCAAAAAATTATGTAGGAATCCATCCCGCCGAACTTCAAACTTTTTCAGTTCGAGAGCTACGATGGAACTACAAATCTGGTCTATCATCTGAAGATCTTTTGGATAATGATGCTGCTTCATGGCATGCTCGATGCCATCCTATGTCAAATTTTTTTCTCTATCCTAAAGGAAGCAGCTAGGAACTGGTACTCGGCTCTTAAGCCGGATACTATCTTTTTTTTTTGATCAAATGAGCCATCAGTTTATGGCTCATTTTGTCAGCAGCTGACGTCCTCGATGAGGCTCGAACTTCCTCATCAATATTAAGCAGAAGGAGGGGAAATCCATATAGGCCTATGTTACCCGTTTCAACACCGCTACACTGGAGGTCTGAAATTTGAACCAATCTGTCGCAATGACCGCACTGAAGGACAGCTTTCAGAAGAATAATTTGCTGTTCTTCTTTGAGAAGAAGTATTCCAGCTATTTTGCTAATATGCTGGCTCAGACTGAAGGTTATACCTGAGCAGAAGAGGCCTTCAAGGCCAAGGATAGTGAAGCCGTTGAAGAGCGATGAGCGGTTGAATCAAGTATGCCCGCTACTGATGAAAAATCGAGTGAAGCTCGATCGTGCTTCCAAACTCCTTCCGAACGCAAGCGAGTTCGAACTTCTCCTCGGACTCAAAGGCAAAGAAGCTCAGATAGAAGGGCACGGTGGGGCTCCCCCCTCAGAAGGTTTCATAACTATGCTCCCCTTAATGCTCAAAAAATCTAGGTGCTGATAAAAATTAAGGAGCAGCTACTGAGGCCGAAGAGGATATGCACACATCCTGGCAAGCGCAATTCCAACAAATACTACCTCCACCATCGTGACCACGGTCATAATACAGAGAAGTACATTCAGCTCCAAGATAAGATCGTGAAACTCATCAGGCGGGGCAGGCTTGGCCGATTTCTGTGACATCGGCCTGAAGGATAGGAAGATCGGCCAAAGATGCTGCCGCAATCAGAGTCGCCGAGGAGGGAGGAGCAACAAGGAGATCGGCCTCCACTTGGCATTATCAATACCATCTCTGAAAGACTTCGATAAGAGAAGGTCGGTGGATCTGGATGACTGGTAAAGAGATGAAGAACTGAGGAGACCCTAACTTTCATTGAAGCTGATATACAGAAAGTTCAGTTCTCACATAACGATGTGATTGTTATTGCTTTAAATATTGTAAACTATGATGTACGCCATATTCTTATTGATAATAAAAGTTTCACTGATATTTTATTTTATAATATTTTTTCTAAAATATCTATACCTAATAGCTGGCTTGGATCAATGAACTCTCCATTGGTAGGCTTCATTGGTAATGCAGTATCAGTTGAAGGCGTAATAACTTTGGTTGTGGCTGCAGGACAATATCCAAGATAGTTCAAGATATAGGTGGACTTTCTGGTAGTAAAAGCTCTATCAGCTTATAACGCAATTCTTGGCCGACCTGATCTAAATGCACTTCGGACAATGGTGTCGATCTACTATTTAAAAGTAAAGTTTTCAACAAGCTATGGGATCGGAGAAGTTAGAGAAGATCAAGCTTTGACAAGACATTGCTATTCAATCACCTTGCAGAGGGGTGAGCAGTCAGATTCTTGTTCGATTGATGGGTTAGATGTCCGTGATGATCTAACTAAAGAGCGGGGTGAGCCCATGGAATACCTTATTTCCATCCCACTGAATGATGAAAATGTGGAGCACATAGTACAGATTGGCTCCAACCTGATAAAAAAGATATGAGAGCAGCTTATCGAATTTCTACAGAGGAATATAGATATTTTTGCTTGGGTCTCCGACGACATGTCCGGAATAGATGCTGAAGTCATGGAACATTGTTTGACTATTGATCCCAAACATCGACTGATGAAGGAGAAGATGCATAGCCATGCCCCAGAGAGATAGAAAATAATTACAGAGGAGGTTGACAAGCTCCTCAAGGTTGGATTCATTCATGAAGTCAACTATCCGAACTAGATCTCCAACGTCGTGCTTGTCAAGAAGGCGAACGATAAGTAGAAAATGTGCATAGACTTCAAAAAATGGAACAAAGCCTATCTAAAAGATAGCTACCATCATCTAAGATTGATCAGCTGATGGATCTGACCTCGGACCAGGAGCTCCTTACTTTCATGGATGTCTTTTTTGGCTATAATCAAATTTGGATGGCACCAAAAGATGAAAAAAAAAATACTTTTATTACTGACCGTGGTCTTTACTGTTATAGGATTATGCCTTTTGGATTAAAAAATGCAGGAACAACATACCAGCACCTAGTCAATAAATCTTCAAGAAGCAGATCGACCGTAACATGGAGGTATATATAAATGACATGTTTGTGAAGAGCCAAGCTTCAATAAATCATATTGTCGATCTTGAAGAGACCTTCAACATCCTTAAGAGGTACAAGATGAGACTGAATCCAACCAAGTGCATCTTCGGTGTGACTACGGAAAAGTTTTTGAGATTCATGGTGTCGAGGCATGAAATTGAAGCAAATTTAGAGAAGATTCAGACCATTCAAGAGGTGACTGCTCCAAAATCAATAAAAAAAGTTCAATGCTTGATTAAAAGGTGACAGTCTTGAATTGCTTCATCTCGAGATCGGTCGAGCGATGCATACCCTTCTTTTAAGTTTTAAAATAGTCAAAGAATTTCTGTTGGACCACTAAATGTCAACAAGCCTTTAAAGAGCTCAAGGACTATCTCTGCTCACCTCTCCTATTAGCAAAGTTTGAATTCAAAGAAAAATTATTTTTATACCTGACAGTCTCCCCAGCGGCCCTTACGACAGTTCTAGTCAAAGAAGAGGCAAAAGTATAGAGGCCAATCTACTATATAAGCTAAGTCTTAAGAAACGCTGAGATCAGGTATACTAAGTTAGAAAAATTAACTTTTGTCCTACTAATTGCAGCTCGAAGACTTCGACCTTACTTTCAAGGGTACACCATAATCCTCCTCATTGATCAACCAATTAAAGCAGTTTTTCATCGAATGAATGCCTTCGAAAGAATAGTGAAATGGACAATAGAGCTCACCGAGTTTGACATCAACTACCAGCCTCGATCATTAATCAAAGCCCAAATTCTGGTAGATTTTATAGTTGAATGCACCATTCCGGATAAAGTCGAGCTTGAATAGAATAAAGTCGATATTCTCTAGTTACAATCGAGTTTCTCTGAAGAAAGAGCCAACCTTCCTGAAGATTTCTAAGCCCTATATGTAGATGGCTCGTCCAATGCTTCTAGTGCAGGCGCAGGACTGACCTTGGTTGGCCTAGAAGGAGTCATCATCGATTATGCACTATGCTTTGAGTTTTCTACGACTAATAATAGAGCCGAATATAAAGCTTTGATTGCAGGGTTAAGGATTGCCAAAGAATTGAAAGCAGATCGACTCCAAGTCTATAGTGATTTTTAATTGATGGTCAGACAAGTTAATGGTGATTATGAGGCTTGAGAAGAAAGTATGATAAAATATCTCGACAAAGTGAAAAGCTTGACTCTGACCTTCAACGGTTTTGACATCAAGTAGATCCCAAAAGCGAAAAATACTAGGACCGACCTTCTCTCAAAGTTGACAACATTGGCTCCGACTAAGCTGCCCAAGGAGGTCTTTTTTGAAGTCCTGAAACATCTGAGTCTGGAAGGATAACAATCTGTAATGCAGGTCGACCATAAGCCATGTTAGATTGACCCGTTGGTTGCTTATCTCAAAGATGGAGCTCTTCCTCATGATCCGAAAGAAGCTCAAAAACTCAAAAATCAAGCCTTTCGATTTGTTCTATATGAAGATAAGCTGTATAAAAGATCATATTTCTTACCGCTCTTGAGATGTCTCAGACCTTCAAAAGCCAACTTTGCATTATGGAAAGTCCATGAAGGAATCTGCGAAAGTCATGTAGGGACCAGATCCTTATCACACATACTACTTTGGTAGGATTACTATTGGCCAACCTTGTATCATGATTTTATAGAGTATGTTAAAAAATATGACCGCTATCAGAGAAGTGCAAACATTCAAAGACAGTCAGCTTTTGAACTTACACCCTTGAGCGTCTCGTGGCCATTTGCTCAATGGAGGATTGACATACTCGGACCTTTTTCTATGACACTGGGGCGGCGCAAGTTCCTCTTGGTGGTAATAGATTATTTCACAAAATGGATCGAGACCGAACCTCTAGCAAAAATCACCGAAGCAAAAGTGTAGGACTTCGTTTGGAAGTCGATTGTTTGCAGATTTAGCTTGCTTCGAATTCTTATAATAGATAATAGACGGTAGTTTACTGGAGCAAGATTTACCGAATTCTATGAAGATTTGAACATCTTTCATCATTTTATATTAGTAGCCCATCCATAGTTAAGCAGTGAAGTCGAAGTAATAAACAAAATCCTGCTGTAAGATATTAAAGCAAGACTTGAAAGAACAAAAAAAAACTTGGACGGACTATTATGTACTCTGGGCATACCGAATTATCCAAAGATTGTCAACTAAAAAAATTCCATTTGCCTTAACTTTTGGAACAGAAGCGATCATCCCAATAGTACTCAAACTCCTGTCAGCATGGGTCATAGCATTCAATGAGCAGCCTAACTCACGGGACCTCAAGACTTACCTCGACTTGTTGAAGAAAAAATAAAAAAAAAGCTTAAGTTTGAATGGCAGCCTATAAGCAAAAAAAATGATCCGTTACTACAACTCTAAAGTCAAAGGCAAAATATTCAAAGTGGAGGACCTAGTACTTCGACGAGCAACTATTTCACAACCTCAGAATCAGGAAAAGCTCACTCCAAATTGGAAAGACCCATATGAAGTAAAGAAGATCGTCCGGTCTGAAATTTATCGCTTGAAGAAGCTTGGAGGAACAATACTCCTACGGCCTTAAAATTTAGAAAATCTAAGAATGTACTACCAGTAGTTTGCCTTCAATAAAACTTCTCTATTTCAATATTATTATTTTTTATTGCAAAAATCATGTGATGATAGAAAATAACTCTTCGAAATAATCAAAAATAGCCATGTTAGGAATAGGAGGAGAACCACATCCTAACATGAGCAAAGTCGAAGGCCTTGTTAGTCTAAGATGGGATGAGGAGAGAGGTCCTTTTAATGGCCCTTATATGCTTCTATAGTTCTATTAGAAATAGGAGGAGAACCTCTTCCTAACTTAAGCAAAGCGAAGACCTTATTAACCTAAGACGAGATGAGGGGAGAGGCCCTTTCAATGGTCCTTATGTGCTCCTACAGCCATGTTAGGAACAGGAGGAGAACCTCGTCCTAACATGAACCAACCAAAGGCCTCGTTCGTCTAAAGATGGGATAAGGGAGAGGCTCTTTCAACGGCCTTTATATGCCCCTATAGCTCTATTAGGAATAGGAAGAGAACCTCATCCTAACTTAAGCAAAGTGAAGACCTCTTTAACCTAAGATGAGATGAAAGGAGAGGCTCTTTCAACGATCCTTATGTGCCCCTACAGTCCTGTTAGAAATAAGAGAAGAACCTCGTCCTAACTTGAGCAAAGTGAAGACCTCATTAAGCTAAGAGAAGATGAAGGAAGAGGCTCTATTAACGGCTCAACGATGTCCCTACTATCATGATAGGAATAGGAGAAGAACCTCATTCTAATGTGAGCAAAACGAAGACATCCGGTTACTTAAGATAGGAGGAGAGAACCTTTCAACGACCACAATGGGAATAGGAGGAAGGCCTCATCTTAATAGAAGTAGAAACCAACCTCATCGAAAATAGGAGGAGAACCTTGTCCTGATATAAACAAAGACCTCTGATTACGTAAAGCAGGAGAAAGGATCTCGTCTTAATGAAAGAATGAAGAAAAATCAATAGAATCGAACAAGAAAGGATAAACTCATCCTAGTGCAGATAAAAAATCTTCGATTATGAAAAGATAGAAGAAAAACTACTCTTTCAACAATCCTTTCAACGAAAGTCAAAGCAAAAGAGAGGAATGGAAAAATCAATAGACACTGAATCCAAACAAAGCAAAAAGATGATCGAAGAAAATATTTCTTCATTAAATCCAAAGTTCATTACAAAGTGAAGGTCCACGAGATCATGTACAAAAAAAAAATGATAAAATCCTAAGAAGGCCTAGAACCCTCAGACTTCAGGCTATCGACCCCCACCATTACAAGAGACTGCTTCAGCCTAAGGATTTTCTCCTCAAGCTCCTTCTTCTTATATAGACCATCTATGTACATCATGTTGGCGTGTTGAAATTTGCCTTCGAGCTCTCGCTGCTGCTTCCTCAAAACTTCAGACTCGACCTCTGTATCCCTGATGGCTTACTGCTTGTACGATAGCTAGATCCTCAGTCGTTGAACCTCGGCCTTCTCCCTCCCCACTGCTTTTGAAAGCTCACCCAGAGTCCTCATTAAGGAGGCAACCTACCCTGATCCATCGCTCATGCCGGATTGATGACTGTCATCAAGTTATTTTTGGAGCTGGATTACCTCGCTATTAGCAGCACGAAGCCTTTGCTCAAGCTGGGATATCTTCTCACTCAAACCCAACCGGTAGGTATCATAAGTGAGCTCGGCATCATACAGTTACTTCTGAAATGCGAAGAACCTCTTTGACTAATCCCACTCATACCGAGCCTTATCGGAAGACCATGGTGAGCTCCCATCTAGGAGACGAATCTTCTCCTTCGCTGCCTTAAAATTGACTTCAAGAAAGCTGATCTTCGCCGTTAGTGCCCAAGATTTATCGTTGGCATTTTTCTTGAGCTCGATGATCTCCTTCTCGAAGCTATCTTTTGAATGCTGAAGCTCACAAAATATTTCATGTGTAGCTTTCAAAGACAAATGACCTCAATCATCGCCTCTGAAGCATTCTTTCTGGATCCCCGAAGTTCGACTTCTATCTTCTTCATTTTTTTCTTCAGGTAATGAATCTTCCTCTTTAAATTTTTGACTATGGGCTTTAGAAGGATACCTTAGGATAATATCTTAGCATTAGTTGCAGAATGTGAGCTCAGAAGTAGCACTTCCAAGTCTTGAAAATATGAGAAGATAAGTCATGAAAAGATGGGAGCGAGTTAGAAGAAAAATCAGCTCTCCTAGCAAAGTTCAAAAATTAGGCCGGCTCACCCTGAGACTGAGTCGGCTAAGTTGAAAACTGGACCAACTCAGTCCAGGACTAGATCGGCTAGGTCTCAGAGAAAAATTCAGACAGAAAGTAGTATTTTTGGACTATTGGTATGGTACACAACTGGGTCGACTCAGTCTCTAGGACTGAGCTGATCCAATCGTAGGTTAGCCGGCTCAGTCTAAAACTGGATCGATTTAGTTTTTATGGATTATTATTTTATATACGTGGATTGTTTGGATTTAAAAATTTTTTTATAAACTTGAACTTGATCCTTTATAAAGTATATATACTGAAAATAAATCAAAATTGTAAGAGTGCTAAAATATACTGAATAAAAGCTCTTTTCTCTTGAAAATCTCTTCTTCTCTTCTTCTCTATTCTTTGAATTATTTGATCATACTTTTATAGAAATCTCTGAGAAGTACTTTCTTGTTGCTTAGCTAATCACCGACGGCCACGTCGATCCATGTAGGAAGAGTGCGTATTTTCGATATTTGGTATCAGAGCGGTGTTGCATGGAATGAAGAAAGACACCTAGGATTTACTATATCTAGAATCTATTGCACCAGATTTTATTCTAAAACTTCTAGTTTGCTTCGTGGTTGTCTCTAGATTAAGGTAAAGATTATTTATACAGAGGAATGGTGATACTAAAGTTTGGAAAGAGGATCTAGGGCTAGTTAGATCTTCTTTGAAGGATAGTTTTGTTGGTGTATGAGATCGTGAAGGGTGTTAGGGATCTATTCTTAACTTATTTGAAGTCATGAGATCAAGTGGATTCAAGATGAATTTTGAGAAGTTCGATGGTAAGAAAAATTTTACTCTATGGCAGCAAAGAGTAAAGAACTTGTTGGTTCAGTAGAGGATCTGCAAGATCTTGATAAAAAAAAGGTCGAAAAAAATCAGTGTTGAGGATTGAAAAGAGTTGGAGAAAATTACTTTTAGCATAATCTAGATGTGCTTGGCTGATCAGATTTTGTTCGAGATTTACATAGAAACTACAGCAAAGGGGCTTTAGAAGAGACTAGAGAATACATATATGGGGAAGAACATGATGAATAAGCTGTGGTTGAAGAAATAGCCGTATTATCTGAGGATGCCCGAAGGTGGAGATCTTGTTAAACATATCCAAAGGTTCAATCAAGTGTGTTCTGAGGTGATGAGTTTGGATGTGAAGATCGACGAGGAAGATCGGGTATTGCCACTATTATGTTCTCTCTCAGGTTCGTATGATGGTCTCATAACAACTTTAGCTTATGAGAAGGAAACCCTAAACTATGAAGAGGTTGTTGGTATGCTTGGATTAAATGAGCAAAGAAAAAAAATCTGTAAGAAAGACCTTAAGTTTGAGATCTTGGCTATGAACGAAAGATAAAAAGGATCAAAGGAGAAGATAAGAAAAAAATCCAAGGGTCGGTCAAAGTCTCACGATCAGAGGAAGATGACATTGAAATGTTATAAATGTCATCAGCTTGGACACCTGAGAAGAGATTGTCTAAAAAAAGAGAAGGCCAGTAAATGAGATGATACAGCTTCTATGAGTAGTGGAGAAGACCTACTAGTTGTATCAGATGGATCCATAGAGTATGATACTATGTGGATATTGAATTCAGTATGCTCACATCACTATACTTTTCATCGAAAGTGATTTGCTACCTGCCAGAAGGTCGATGGTGGAAGTATCAATCTTGGAGATGATCACTCATGTAAAGTAGCTGAAATTGGCTCTATTAGGATGAGGATGTACGACAGGATCATTCGTACATTATCAAATGTCAGGCATATACCGAAGTTGAAAAAAATTTGATTTTTTTGGACTACTTGGAGGAACAGGATTATGCTTTTAGTAGCCAGGCTGGGAGTAGATGTCTAAAAATTTTTAAGAAAGCTTTGATGGTGATGAGAGGTAGAAGACTGAGCAACAATCTTTATAGAATAGAAGACTCAGTGATAAATGATAGTACAGAGGTGCTAGTAGCGGCATAGAAGAAGCATATTTTATATCAGCTATGGCACTATCGGATGGATCATATGAGTGACCATGGGCTCACTGAACTAAGTAGAAAAGGTATGATCCCAGTCCTAAAAAAGGAGGACACAGATCTTTGTGAGCCGTGCATCTTTGGCAAATAGCATAGGATGAAGTTTGTCAGAAGTATTAAGCACAGCGAGGGAGTGCTGAATTTAGTACACTCGGATGTATGGGGATCAGCTCCTGTATCAGCTAGAGGTGGGGTAAAATACTTTATCACTTTCACTGATGATTTCTCAAGGAAGGAGTGGATTTATCTGATCAGAAAAAAATCAGAGGTGTTTGTCCGGTTCAAAGCTTGGAGAGCTAAAGTAGAGAAAGAGTCACAAAAATAGGTGAAGTGTCTAAGGTGGACAATGGAGGAGAGTATACTAGCCTGGAGTTCAGGAGGTACTGTCAGAAAAATGGCATCAAATGTCATTACATGGTGAAGATGACTCTCCAGCAGAATGGTATTGTAGAAAGGATGAATCGGATACTGACCGAGAAGACATGAAGTTTGAGGTTGCAGACATCACTCCCAAAGTTCTTTTGGGGTGATGCTTCAATTTTTTCTTATTTTCTTGTGAATAGGTCCCTTCATTATAAGCTAAATGAAGGCATTCTAGAGGAGGTCTGAAGTAGAAAGAAGGTGGAGCTTGATTACCTGAAAGTCTTTGGTTATACAGCCTATGCACATGTGGAGGCAACCGAGAGGAGCAAAATAGATCTAAAATCTCAAAAGATGACATTCATAGGATATCCACAAGGAGTCAAGGGGTACCTACTATGAGACTCTTAGGCACAGAAGTCAGTGATCAGCAGGGACGTTATCTTTGATGAGAAGAGCATTTTGAGGAAGTCTGGGATAGATGAAACTAGAGAAATAGAGGTGAACAATGGTAGCCAGTCAGATAATGATGGCATGTAGGTTACATCCACTTACAGGAGTGTTCCTGTTGAGGTGAAGCTGGGTAGAAAAGTATCGTCTCAGATTGAAAATTAGCATGGAGGGCCAGCAGTTCAAACAGATGTGCAGGAGCAGCCATAGACATCAGACAGAGATGTGCCAGTGGAAGTGACTTTGCATAAGTCCCAGCGTACTATTAGAAGATTGATCAGATATGACATTGATGAGGTTATCTCCTATGCACTCATCACTGCTAATTGAGATTCAAAAAATTATGTAGAGGCCATGGAGAGTGAGGATCATGATTCATGGATACAGGCTATGATGGAGGAGATGGAATCACTCGAGAAGAATCAGACATGACAGCTGGTGGATCTTCCAGAGAATGCTCGATTTATTGGCTCAAAGTGGGTGTTTACAAAGAAAGAAGCACCTTCAGAATAAGGTAGAGTCAGATCCAAAGTAAGGCTGGTAGCAAAGGGATACTCACAAAGGGAAGGGATTGACCACACAAAAATTTCTCTCCTATGGTGCGTCATACATCTATTCGAATTTTGCTATCACTGATGGCACTGCATAACATGGAATTGAAATAGATAGACATGAAGATGACCTTCCTTCATGGAACTTTGGAGGAAAGAATCTTAATGAAGCAGCTAGATAGTTTCATGGAGATGGGATACAAAAGAAAATGTATGTTTACTTAGGAAGTCTTTGTATGGCTTGAAACAATCCCCTTGTCAGTGGTATCGAAGGTTTGATAGCTTTATCTTGAGCCTGGGTTTCAACAGATGTAAACATGATTGTTGTGTCTACATCAAGGATGTAGATGAGGAGGATGTCTTATACCTATTATTGTATGTAGATGATATGCTCAGTAGAAGTATTGATGCTGTGAAAAGGTTGAAAAGGATATTATCATCTGAGTTTGAGATAAAGAATTTGGATCCAGCTGAGAAAATCCTTGAAATGAAGATTTATAGAGATAGGTGTAAAGGAGTGCTCCATTTGTCATAAGAAAAGTATGTCCAGAAGATTCTGAAGAGATTTAGGATGGAGAAGACCAAACCTGTAAAGACGCCATTATCGAGCCATATGTCTCTCTTCAAATTATAGAGCCTCCAATTAGAAGAGGAGAGGGAGTACATGGAACGAATCTCTTATGCAAATACTGTAGGCAATGTGATGTACACTATGGTGTATTGTAGAACAAATATAGTACATGCAGTGAGCACGGTTAGTAGATACATGGCTAACTCTGGAAAGGAATACTGAAAAGCATTGAAATAGATATTGAGATATCTTCATGGAACAAGAGATTATAGTTTGGTGTTTGGTGGGCAGTCGGAAGGATTTGAAGAACAATCTGTGAAGCTATGTGAATATTCAGATCATCTGAAAGGATTTGTTCATGTAAATTATGCTGGTGATATTGATACAAGAAGGTCTACTACTGGATACCTCTTCTGCATATATGATGGATCGATGTCTTGAAGATCAATTTTTCAATCAATCACGATCTTGTTTACCACAGAGGCTGAGTACATTGGGATAACGAAGGCTGCAAAGAAAGCTCTTTGACTTAGGAGGCTGATTGATGAGTTGGAGGTAGAGCAGAGCAAGGTTACATTGTTTAGTGATAGTCAGAGTGCTCTGCTATTGGCACAGAATCCAGTCTATCATGCGCGAACAAAGCATATAGATGTGAGGTACTATAGGATCAGAGAATTGGTGGAGGAAGGTGAAGTGAAATTGATGAAGGTTCATATAAAGAAGAATCAGTCTGATGCACTCGCAAAGGTACTCCTCAGTGACAACTTCAGAGATGTGTGACACACATGGATTCGTTGAGAAGAGATGAATTCACAAGGACTTGGAAGCACCAAGATGGAGAATGTGAGCTCAGAAGTGGCACTCTCAAGTTTTGAAAATATGAGAAGATAGATCATGAAAAGACGAGAGCAAGTCGAAAAAGAAATCAGCTCTCCTAGTAAAATTCAGAAACTGGGTCGGCTCACCCTAAGACTGAGCTGGCTAAATTGAAAACTAAGCCAGCTCAGTTTAGGACTGAATCGGCTAGATCTCAAAGAAAAATTCAGATAGAAAGCAGTATTTTTGGGCTATTGGCATGGTATACAACTGGGTCGGCTCAGTCTGGGACTGAGCCGACCTAGTCGCAGGTTAGCTGGCTTAGTTTGAAACTAGGTCGGCTCAGTTTTTGTGGGTTATTATTTTATGTACGTGGATTGTTTGAGTTTGAAAAAATTTTTTATGAGCTTGGACTTGATTTTTTGTAAAGTATATATACTGAAAATATGTCAAGATTGTAAGAGTGCTGAAATATACTGAATAAAAGTTTTTTTCTTCCAAAATTTTTTTCTTCTCTTCTTCTCTATTTTTTGAATTATTTGATCATGCTTCCATAAAAATCTCTAAGAAGTACTTTCTTGTTGCTTGGCTAATCACCGACGGCCACGCCGATCCATGTGGGAAGAGTGCACATTTTCGACAGAGAAGATGGACCCTGACTACGATTGCTGGAGGGATTCTGAATAACATCCACCATGACACAAGTATAAAGAAAAGGAAGTTTATTTTTATTCCTCAAAATATTTGATATATATTGAAAGAAAAAGAGAAGAAAAGTATAAATTTATAAAAAGTCTTAGACCTTGGTCGGTGCAGAGGCAGACGAGGATGGTACATCCTTTACGGCATCGGGCTCGAAAATAGACTCGAGAGCTTCAGCTGCAAGTTTGGGAGTGCTTGAGGTAGGTTCGGCATTGGAGAAAGTGGTGCCAGCGTTGGAGGGACTGTCTCCCTCACTGGGTTTGTCTGTCAGAGGGTCGAGATCCACTTCAGAAAAGTTCTTCGCAACCTTCCTCATGCAGATCTCGAACCCCTCCAAGAAGGCTTCCTGGGCGAACACAATCTTGATGTCCTCCATTGCTTTGGAGGACTTGTAGGCTTCGATAGCCCTCTCCCTCTCGACGTCGACCTCCTCTTCAACCTTCTTTCTTTTATCTTCGAAGAGGGCCAGGGCTGCCTTCAGCCCCGTGGAAGCTTCTTCCTCTCTCCGCGATACCTTCCAAAGGCGCTCGACTTCTATAGTTTGAATTTTTGAGGCCATCTTCAAATGATCGACCTCGGCCTGAACCCCCTCGACCTCTGCCTGAACCTCCTGCAGGGCTTTAGAAGCCTTGGCCTGGCGAAGATTGGTGGCCTTTGAATGGGCAAACAAGTAATGCTCCAGCTATAAGACAAGGAGAAATTAAGTCAGAACTTTAAAAGTGCACCCTTCATTCAAACAAGTTCAAAAAAATGGGTTACCTCGAGATAGGTGGTGAAAGACTCATTAAATCTCTCAACATCCTCCATCCCAACCATTTTCTCGATAATGTGCAGAAGGATATTGCCCTTCATCAAGAATTGGATAACCTTTCAATTATCCAAAGAAGCTCACTCATGACCAGAGCCTTCGTCACTCAAATTTTCGGCCACTCTCCTCATCTTTTTTCTGATGGCATTCTTTTTCTTCTTCTTCTTCTCAACAACCTCACGCTGCTCAGGAAGCGGGGTGGTAGTATCCTCTCGAGATGAGATCGGAGGTGGTGCAGCCACGTCAGACCCAAGGATGGATGCGGCCTGGATCGGCACGATTGGGATCGACTCATCAATGCGAGCCTTCTTGGATATTTTCCTCGTAGAGCTATCCTTTCTCTTAAGAAACTTGAGCCCCTTGGCCAGGCGATTCCGCTCTTCAAGAGTCATCTCTGTAGAAGAAAAATTAGAGTCAGAGAAGAAAAGAAGACCATGCACAGTTGGAAGGCTGCAAAGGACTACTTGCCAGATTGAGAGGACTGAGATTGAAGTTGAATAAGGTCTGATCCTCTAGGAGCTTGGAGATCGGAGGAGCTCAGAAGTTCTTCAGCTTATCGATCGAATTCTGACCCTCTTTTTCAAGCTGAGGAGCTCGATGAACTGAGTCTCTTATTTTTCCCCAAGAAGAAAGTCCTAGTTCTAAGGAGGGATAGAAAATAAAAAAGAGTTTCTCTTTCCAATTATGAATGAAAGAAGGGGCACCCTTGAGCAACCCCTTCTTGCCAAACTGAAAAGACACGTACCATAAATTTTTGACGATCGGATGATGTTTGAATGTAAAAAAATTATGAAATAGAGAGATGGAAGGTCGGACGTTGGCCATAATGCACAAGAAGAGAAATTCTATGATAAAGCTAAAAGAGTTTGGTGCCATGGTGGCAAAGAAAATGTTTAAAAACTTAAACAAGTCGGATACAAAAGAAGGTATCGACAGTCGAAATCCTGTCTGAAGGGTTTCAACGTACAAGCAAGTTCGATCGAGAGGAGGAGAGCTGGCTCGATCGCTAGGGTTAGAAAGTTTAAGTTCACAATCGAAAGAAATTCCAAACTACATCCTAATCAACGAAAGATCTTCGGGCCGAAGTTAACATGAAATAGTATCAAGGACGAAGGATGACCGAGGTACTTCTACAAGCTCAGGATCCTTATGAGAAAGGTCCATTAAAGCTAAATGAGCCAAACTTCTAGAACTGGATGATTAGGACTCTTCAGAGGATATTAGGATCAAATTAAAATAAAAAAATCCTCAAAAAACTAAAAAAATAAAATCTGAGACTTTCTCGAAGAAACAAAATGGATAGAAATGCCAAAAATATAGATAATCAAAGAGAAAGGTTCCGGAATCGATCTAAATTAACTGAAAAGAACGAAAAGATGGTAGGCTCGATGGAAAATGAAGGAGAGAACCCTCAAAAATTGAAAGAGTCGGTAGAAGATGCTGGTGCCCTGGAGCAAGAAGGGAGAAGAAAGCCAGAAGGAAGGAGAAGGAGATCCAAACGAAATGAAGCTCCTATGGAAGAAGAAGAGTTTAAATAGCCACTGAGATCTGAGATGGTTATGATTGTGGATCTCCACTGATCAACCTCAGATTGATGCATGCTCCACTCATCATAGCGGCAGACTGGCAATGGGCAGAACCTTTATTACACCATATCTTAAGCAATGCTTTGACGAAAATTTCAGAAATTTATCTTTTTGGATCATCTCGTATTTAAAAAGTTTCGGTGCCCACGTGGAAAGAGTCAGAATCAGCTGAATTGGTGCAAAAAGAAAAAAAAAAAACTTCGGCACTCATATTTCTTTACTCCATTCAAATTCGAACTCAAAAGTGGGAGGACTTATGTTGGATGTGAAACCTTTCCTATCGAAGTCTGACAGAATATCTAGCCTTGAGGAAACTCCGTCCGACGAGGGCAGCCACGTCGGACTCCTGTCAGTAAAAAGTTTTCGCTCAGGCATCGAGACTACAGATCTCCAACCTGAATTTATCAACCATTTTTCTTCGTTCAGATTTCTAGCTCCATCGGATATTTCTAGAACCTATGGGGCATTATAGATTTCACTCAGACGAACTTGAATAGTGATGACAGCCCCCAGGTAGCTGAGTAACAAGTCTAATTATGGCTTGGTTTGGCCGATCTTGATGCTCTTTAAATCTTTTTTCAATAAAAAACTATCCAAGCTATTCGATATTGGACTGACATCGGACCAATAGAACTCCTCTCTAGACGAACTCCTACAATATACTAAGGGTGGCAGACCTCAAAATTTTTGCATCGAGAATTTTGAACATGCAGGCTAAAGGACCTCATCTCTTTCATATCAGCTTTCAGACGGCCTCGAAAGCAGTTGAGCTTTAAAGAAATAAAAAGCAGGTTCTATCCGAGCAGATCTCCTTCCACTCCTTCTAAGCAAATTTTTTTTAGCCGACCTTCTTCCAATAAAACTACTTTCAGATTCCTCCAGCGGACTTCCTTCAGGATTTCTTTAGTCACAGGGCTTCCGAACCCCTTCCAGCCAAACTCACTGCAGTCACCTAGAAAGGCCTCCATGCATACGCAAATCTTGCTATCCATACAGCATGAACCTACTTACACACATATGACCTTGAAAGAATCCAAACTATTCTAGGATTGGTGAAACTTAAAGCTCTTCACCGCCAGCGCCTACCTCCTCCGAACTTCAACTATCAAGTCCCAACGGACTAGCGCATCATGACAACAGACACTATCCTTTGTTACAAACTTCACATGATTCTGAATGGTCCACTATCAGACGGATATGGTTGTCGCTATCAGTTTGTTATGCGCTTCATCTATATAAGAGACCCTCCAAGATATGCTTTCTTCAAAAGCTCTCTTCTCCTTCTTGACACTCTACTACTTTCTCTACTGAGCATTATATTTCTATTGGCCGGAAGGACTGACTTGACTGTCGGAGGGTCCAGTCGGAGCCACCCCTCCTCTGATTTGAACTTCTTTTGCAGGTTCCGACGGTGACCTCGACTTCTTTAGCTTCAGTCAGTTTCGACGTCAATCAGATTCCATACCAACAGCCGACTATCCTTGGCCCCATTGAATCTTAAAACATGGCAGATGCTATACGATCACATATGTTAATTCGAGAAATGGAAGTCTTTGTAATCCTATGTGCAGGAGACTAATACACAAACGTAGTAGGAGCTGACTCAACTAAGGAGATCCATGAATGAGATGCAAGAGACTATGAGTGGGCTCTCGCTATAGATGGGAAGGATCATGGCTACGATGCAAAACCACATTAATCAAGGAATCACAGCTTCACCTTCGGCAAATCCAACTCGAGCTTCTATAATGGAGGTTAACAGTAATTATCATTTTCCCACCAGACTAATTACTAAATTGGATTTACCTAAGTTTGAGGGTGAGAATGTGAAGGGATGGCTCTATAGATGCAAAAGATATTTTATGCTGGATAAAACTCTAGAGAATGTTAAGGTCACTATAGCAAGTTTGGCCTTAGATGCTAGAGCATTAGCTTGGCATCAAGCTTATGAACTTACTTGGCCTCATAATACCGCAATTACCTAGAACACTTATGCTATTGCCATACAAGCCAGATTTGGTGAATCTTATGAGGATCCCTTAGTAGAATTAGCTCAACTTCGACAAATAGGTTCATTAGCTAAATTTCAAGAAGCCTTTGATACAATAGTAGTAAGATGCAATCTTAAGGAAGAACAAATGATTAGTATGTTTTTAACAGGACTCAAAGAAGATTTAGCAGGTTGGGTTAAACCATTCAAACCTGCTATCCTACAGGATGCTATGGTACTTGCAAAACTCCAAGAAAAGAATTATGAATATTTGGCCAAAGGGGTTCGACCTACCACTAAGCTGCCACCTCTCCTTCCTACACCAGCTACATCATAAAAATTATCAATGTACAACCCCACAAAAACTTTCCCAGATCCATCTAACCATGCCCTATAAAATTGCACCCCCATCACAAACACTCAAATCATTCCTTCCACACCCCAACACAGAACACAAAGAATCCTCACAGCCATTGAAATTGAAGAATACAAAGCCAAGAACCTTCATTTCTATTGCCATGAAAAATATACCCTTAGTTACAACTGCCCAATGAAGAAAATAGTCCAACTCCACTAGATAGAACTAGATAAAGAGGTGGAAGAGGACAAGAAAGGATGTGAGGTAGTCCTTATTACAATGCAAATAGATCCTCAAATTTTCTTGCATACCCTTGAAGGCATCTCTAATTATCATACTATGAGGGTGACTAGGCTAGTCAAAGAAAAGCCTCTTCACATACTAGTCGACAGTGGGAGTACACATAATTTTTTGGATAGCTACACATCCAAGAAGCTACACTACCATGTTGAACCTATGAATACTATGTCTGTTGTGGTGGTAGATGGAATCATTTGTTGTGTAAAGGAATTTGCAGAAATTTTCAATGGAAGATGCAAGGATCCAAGTTTATAGCTGATGTGCTGATTATTCCCTTGACCAATTGTGACATGGTATTAAGGGTACAATGGTTGAGAACCCTTGATAGGGTACAATGGGATTTCTGCCATCTTACCATGGAATTTTCTATAGGAGGAAAGGATTATCAACTGATTTGGGCTGGGACATCCTCCAGATGCTTGTTGATATTCCTCAATTGTTTATGATATAGTTAAATACTTTATCTCCTGAGCATACTGTAGGTACAATATATTTGTTCAACATTGGTATGAACACTGCTGAATCTAAATCTCAGTCACCAGATTTGCAGCATTTATTAAAGGAATTCCAAGATGTTTTTGAAGAACCTAAAAAGCTACCACCTTCAGGCCTGGGCATGATCATCGAATCCCTCTCAAATAAGGCACAAATCCTATCAATCTAAGACCATATAGATATCCCTTTTTTCAAAAGGATATTATTGAACAACTTGTGAAGGAGATGCTACAAGTAGGAGTCATACAGTCTAGTTCGTCCCCATTTGCATCACTAGTAGTCTTAGTGAAGAAGAAGGATGGAACATGAAGGTTATGTATCGACTACAGAGAGATCAATAAATAAACCATAAAAAGATAAGTTTCCTATCCCTGTTATTGAAGAGCTCATAGATGAATTACATGGTTTAGTCTTCTTTTCAAAAATCGACCTTAGGTCTGGTTATTGGCAAATAAGAATGTCACCTTAGGATGTGCACAAAATAGTCTTTGGAACCCATTTTGGGCATTTCAAGTTTTTAGTGATGCCCTTCGGGCTCACAAATGCTCCCTCCACTTTTCAAGGAACCATGAATACTATTTTTCAACAATATTTGAGAAAGTTTGTTTTAATTTTTTTTGATGATATTTTAGTATACAGCCCAAGCTAGGAGGAGCATATATAACACCTCTGACACATGCTGCAAATTCTTAGAAGCAATAGCTTTTTTGCTAAACTGAGCAAGTGCATTTTTGCTGCAAAAAAATTAAGTATTTAGGGCATTATGTCTCTGCTAATAGGGTCTCAATAGATCCTAAGAAGATTCAAGCCGTTGTTGATTGGCCACTTCCCAAAAACATCAAGCAACTAAGAGGCTTCTTAAGACTTACAAGATATTATAGGTGCTTCATCGAAGACTATGACAAAATAGCCAAGCCACTTACAAGCCTGCTCAAGAAACATGCATTTTCTTGGACAGATGAAGCAACTCAAGCCTTTGAACTACTGAAGCAAGCTATGATCTCGGCACCTATGCTAGCCCTTCCCAACTTCAATAAGACTTTTATAGTTGAAACCGATGCTTCTAGCCAAGGCATTGGAGCTATTTTAATGTAAGAAGGACATCCAATTGCTGTTATTAGTAAGGCCTTATCCCTACAACATCAAGCACTCTCTGTATATGAGTGGGAATTACTCGCTATTGTTTATGCAGTATGATAAGTGGTAAAAATATACTAATAAAAGTATTAAATTATAAAATAAATTAATTTTTTTTTAGAAATTAATATTTTTATTAATTTTATATAGAAAAAAGATCATCAATATAAAGATCTTATTTTTCTAATTCAGATGAAATAAATTTCAGACAAAACGGACTTCAAACGAGCCCAAAATTGAATTTCAAAAAAAAAAAGCCGGTCCGGTTCAAACCGGTTCAGAAAAATTGGCTCAGCAGACCGTCCGATCCGACTGCACCCAACAGACCGACCTGCTGATGCAATGCTGATGTCAACATTTTTGCGACGCACAGTGGACCATTTAGAGGGTATTTTAGAGATTTTACATGGAGAAGCGCGCTCCGATTGGCTGAAGAATGTGATGGTCCATGCAACATCGAGCTCGTGCATGGTCTACAAAGAATAATTTAAAAATTCTATCTGATTCGATGGGCATCTTTCAATAGGATTTGATCAGACAGTCGAAATGCATGCGCTAACGAATGGCAGATGCAGCTCTCGATCGAGATCCAATGGCTGAGATTCATCCCGACTTTAAAACTAAGAATCAAAGGCTTCTCTATGCATAATCTGATGACCCAGATTTGATCTTCAAGACTGATCCAATGGTCCAAATGAATTTTGACTTGATTTAGGATTTTAAAATAATTTTTGAGTGATTTTTGGATCGTTTGATCGACATCCAATGATTGGAATTCATCCAGGCTCTTAATTTGACTTATGTTAAGAGTTTTAGCCCTAATTTAGTTAGGATTTCTTCTAAAAATCTACCTCTTAGCCTATAAAAAGGAGGGCTACCTGCTGTTGCCGGGAAGAAGAAGAAGAAAAAAAAGGAAGACAGTAAAAAAAAAGAAAAAAAAAGAGAAAGAGAAGAGAGAGGTAGAAAGAGAAGAGAGATTTTTGAGAGAAAAGGAAGGGCTTTTAATTTTTTTCTTTTCTTCTTCCGACAATCAAGACATCGATCAAGAAGCTTCTCTTCTTCTTCACCAAGTTTTTCACATCAAGAGCAACGGACAATCAATTTCAGCAATTAAACAGTCTAATTTCTTCATGCTTTTTATTTTATTTGCTATTTTTAAACTTATTATCATTTTTTTTACTAAGGCTAAGGTGTAGCCACTCTTTTGATGCAATATTCAGTATGATTTATTTTTAATTTTTAATTTTATTCATGAAGAGTATATAAATTTGATCTTAATGCTTTTAGATTACTGACCATCTTCTAATTGACCTGATGAACATAGATGTTACGGACTAAGTACATCTATGTTATTGCTTCTTGATTATATATCTTGTATTATGAATCAAATTAGAATTCATATGCATGAAAAAATTTTAGTACATTTTAATGCAGTGTATTTTAATTAGAGAATTTCATAAAACTTAATATATTAATATTTATTTAAATTACATCTGTACCAAAGGGTAATTAATAAATATTGATAGTTTTGCTATGTCTGGACCAAAGGATAGTGAATAAATTAGGAGACTCCATCATCACATAAAATAAAATTAATCTAATAATCTGAATATTGTATTGACTGAGTTGGTGAATTCGATTGTCTTAATAATACATTACTCTTAAGTTTAAAACCCTAATAATTACACTCTCTCTATTTTCTTAAAATTTTTAATTATTATTTTATTTTATTTCTTAATCTCTTATTCTCATAAATCGATCTTCTAAATCAAGCATAGGAAAGAGCTTTTCAGTACTTATTTTTCAATCCTCTAGGAATGATACTCTGCTCATTTACTTTATTACTTGATCGATCGGTGCACTTACCATAACTATAGATTAGTATGCATCAAGTTTTTAGCACCATTATTGGGGAACGAACCTGGGTCACCCACGTGACAGGCAGGAATACTCACCACTATACTACAATGACTGAATTGGATAGTTGATTGAATCATCTGGATCATCGTTGATTTTATTTGAAGTTGTTTGCTCGCATTGACGGTCTCCTGATGCTCGAAGCTGCATCAACTATAGATGGTGTGATATAATCATTTAATGGATGATTTACTGATCGAATAGCTTCATGCTATCCCTCAACCGCCATATCCAATCCTAGATTAATGTCGTTAGGATCTTTAGCTGTCATGTTTCTTTTTTGTTGTAGTCTTCTAATGGTCCTTTCAATTTCTGAATCTAAAGATAATAAGTTACTATGTCCAGTACGTATCATGCATTGAACAAAAAAATTTTAAAAAATAAAATAATAATAAAAATTAAAAATAAAATTTTAAAGTAAAGTTAGGATCAAAATTTTAATATTATTTTAGATACAATCTCCGATAATGGTACCAAAAACTAGCATCTAAATTATTATGTAAAGATATTTTTTTTTATTTTTTTGATGAGTGTTTGCAGGCATTCAACACCCTCAAGGAGAAGCTGGTCACGGCACCTATTATGGTAGCACCAGATTGGTCCCTATCTTTTGAGTTGATGTGTGATGCTAGTGACATAGCCATAGGAGCAGTACTTGGTCAAAGAAAGGATAAGATTTTTTAAATTATATACTATGCTAGCCACACTTTGATTAAAGCCCAACAAAAATATGCAACCACTGAAAAGGAGCTTTTGATAGTAGTATTTGCATTAGACAAATTTCATTCTTATCTTATTTTATCTAAAGTTATTATATACACCGACCATGCAACCCTAAAGTATCTCCTTACCAAGAAAGATGCAAAATCCAGATTGATCAGATGGATTCTTTTGCTACAAGAGTATGATTTGGAGATCAAGGATAAGAAGGGCACAGAAAATTCAGTTGCTGACTACCTTTCCAGACTGAAAAACATCACAGAGAATGAATTAGATATTTGCCCTATCAAGAAGAAATTTTCAGATGAATGCCTCTATGCTATACAGATAAAACATTTTCATGGTATGCTGATATTATTAACTACTTGGTTGGTAAGGTTTTTCCACCTGATCCATTTTTTCAACAAAAGAAGAGGTTCTTATCTATTGTTAAACATTATTTCTGAGATGAACCCTACTTATATAAGTGTTGTTCAGACCAGGTCATTAGAAGATGCATTTCAGAGGAAGAAATGAAAAAAATTCTGCATCATCATCATGATCGAAAGGTAGGAGGATATTTTGGCCCAACTAGAACAGCTTATAAGGTTCTTCAATTAGGTTTTTATTGGCCCTCTCTATTTAAAGATGCTCATATTTATGTCTCTTCATGTGACCGCTGTCAAAGAATTGAAAATCTCTCTAGAAGATATGAAATGCCTTTAAATAATATTCTTGTGTGTGAAATTTTTGATGTTTGGGGTATTGATTTCATAGAATCTTTTTCTAATTTTTTTACAAATCAATATATACTTGTGGTTGTAGATTATATTTCAAAATGGTAGAAGCAGCATCCTTTCCAACTAATGATGCTAAGATAGTTGTCAAATTTTTGAAAAAACATATTTTTACACGTTTTGGCACTCCTAAAGCAATCATTAGTGATGGAGGAAAATACTTTTATAATAAATAATTTGAAAATCTATTAATCAAATATGGTGTCACTCATAAAATAGCTATCCCATATCATCCACAAACCAGTGGTCAAGTAGAGGTGTCTAATAGAGAATTAAAAAGAATTTTAGAAAAAACTATAAGTACATCTAGAAAAGACTGGTCATTGAAATTAGATGATGCATTATGGGCATATAGAACTGCATATAAAATACCTATTGGTATGTCCCCATATAGGCTACTCTTTGGAAAAGCATGCCACTTTCCTATTGAGCTAGAACATAAAGCATATTGGGCCATGAAAATTCTTCACTTTGATATACAAGATGCAGAAAAGAACATGTTAATGCAAATAAATGAGATGGACGAATTTCACCACCATGCTTATGAGAATGCCAAAATTTACAAAGAACGTACTAAGAAATGGCATGATAACCATATTATAAAAAAAGAATTCCATGAGGGACAGCAAGTTCTCTTGTATAGTTCACGACTACATTTGTTTTCAGAAAAGCTAAAATCAAGATGGACAGGTCCCTATACAATTACTAAGATATTTCCATATGGAGCAGTAGAGATCTTTGATGAATCAAAAGGTACCTTCAAGGTAAATGGTCACAGGCTGAAAAATTACATTAATGAAAGTTTTAAAAAGAAGAAGAAAGCATTTCAATTACAAGATCCACTTTAGAAATCAAAAAAAGTCAAGCTGAAGACTATAAGTCAGAACTACTAAATAGGTTGTTTCTTTTCTTTTTAGTTTTGATCATTTTTTTTTAAAATTTTTTTAGTAATTTATTATTGCTCTTTTACTGCTTTGGTGTGTATTTTTAATTTTGCAAAAAAAAATTAATGAGAGCTCAAGCAAAATTTCAAAGCTTTAAAGAACCAGACTGAACCAAATTAGGTGTATTTCTTTCTATCCTTTATTGCATCCTTTATTTTTCTTTCTCTTTTAAGACAATGTAGAATAAGTTAGGAGGTATAAAAAAAAATAACCATGTGTTAAGAAGAAAATTTTGAGCAAGATAGACCGAACAAGTGATAAAAGATAGAATTATTTGCTAATGAATGTAACGAGTTAAAGAAGTAGATTAGTTGGTCAACTTTTAGCAGCCTACTTAGGTCATTAAAAGACTATTAGCACTTCTAATTGCACATGCACACTAACAAGGCAAAGTAGGTATTGATTATAAGGCCAACTGAGAATTTAATTATCACTAAAAATTGATAATTAATATACATTCTAATCAAAGAAACTTGAATTTAAGGAAAGAGCTACCTGCCTAAAAATAAAGTGCAAAAGATAGAGTATATGTGGATTGCCCAAAGCCTAGTAACTGGGTCTCTGCACCTAGGTCAAGTGTGAAAATTCATGTAAAATGGTGAAGGAAAGGCCAGGATGCTCAGTAAATAAAAAAAAAAAAAAGGCAGTGTGAAAGCTACCTTAATTCATGAGTATAAAATTGAGAATGTATAGAAAATTGACCAAAATAGGTGATAAGAGAGGATACTTTTGTTCTTTTAATTTAATACTGAAATGCTAAAGTTAGTCATCACGAACACAAGTGCTATAGATCTTTGATGTACTCTAAGAAAGTTTTTAATTATATTGACTGAAAAATTTGCTTCTGAAGCTCAATGCTTAGTTAGCAGTATTTTCTAAACTTTTTGACCTTTAATCCTAGATTTTATCTTTGTGATGGATAATCTTATTGAAATATGATATTAAATAAAACATTGCTAAGGGACTAGCAATGACTAAGTTGGAGGGTGTGATAAGTGGTAAAAATATACTAATAAAAATATTAAATTATAAAATAAATTAATTTATTTTTTTAAAAATTGATATTTTTATTAATTTTATGCAGGAAAGAAGGCCACCAATATGAAGATCTTATTTTTTTGGTTCAGATGAAATAAATTTCAGGCAAAACGGACTTCAAACGAGCTCGAAATTAAATTAAAAAAAAAAATCGATTCGATTCAGAAAAACTAGCTCAGCATACCACCCGGTCTGACCGCACCCAGCAGACCGATCTGCTGATATCAGCATTTTTCGCGGTGCATGGTGGACCATTTGGAGGGCATTTCGAAGATTTTACATGGAAAAGCGCGCTCCGATCGATTGAAGAATGCGGTGGTCTACACAACATCGAACTCATGCATGGTCTATAGAGGGCAATTTAAGAATTCTGTCTGATTCGATAGATGCCTTTTACTAAAATTTGATCGATCGGTCGAAATGCATGCGCTAACGAATGACAGATGTAGCTTCCGATCGAGATCCAACGACTGAGATTCATCCCGACTTTAAAACTAAGAATCAGAGGCTTCTCTGTGCACGATCTGACGGCTCAGATTTAATCTTCAAGACTGATCTGATGGTCCAAATGAATTCCAACTTGATTTGGGATTTTAAGATGATTTTTGAGTGATTTTTGGATCGTTTGATCAACATCCAACGGTTCAGAATTCATCCAGATCTTAATTTGAGTTGTTTTATGTTAAGAGTTTTAGACCTAATTTAGTTAGGATTTCTTCTAAAAATCCACCTCTTAGCCTATAAAAAGGAGGGCTACCTGCTGTTACCGAAAAGAAGAAAAAGAAGAAAAAAAAGGGAGATAATAAAAAAAAAGGAAAAAAAAAGAGAAAGAGAAGAGAGAGGTAGAAAGAGAAGAAAGATTTTTGAGAGAAAAGGAAGAGCTTTTAATTTTTTTCTTTTCTTCTTTCGACAATCAAGACATCGATCAAGGAGCTTCTCTTCTTCTTCATCAAGTTTTCCACACCAAGAGCAACGGACAATCAATTTCAGCAATCAAACAGTCTAATTTCTTCATACTTTTTATTTTATTTGCTGTTTTTGAACTTGTTATCATGAACTAAATTTTCTTTTACTAAGGCTAAGGTGTAGCCACTCTTTTGATGCAATATTCAGTATGATTTATTTTTAATTTTAAATTTTATTCATGAGGAGTATATAAATCTGATCTTAATGCTTTTAGATTACTGGCCATCTTCTAATTGATCTGATGAACATAGATGTTACGGACCAAGTACATCTATGTTATTGCTTCTTGATTATATACCTTGTATTATGAATCAAATTAGAATTCATATGCATGCGAAAATTTTAGTGCGCTTTGGATGCAGCATATTTTAATTAGAGGGTTTCACAAAACTTAATGCATTAATATTTATTTAAATTACACCTGGACCAAAGGATAATTAATAAATATTGATAGTTTTGCTATGCCTGGACCAAAGGGTAGTGAATAAATTAGGAGACTCCATCATCACATGAAATAAAATTAATCTAATAATCTGAATATTATATTGACTGAGTTGGTGAACACAATTGCCTTAGTAATATATTGCACTTAAGTTTAAAACCCTAATAATTACACTCTCTCTATTTTCTTAAAATTTTTAATTATTTCTTTATTTTATTCCTTAATTTTTTATTCTCATAAATCGATCTTCTAAATAAAGCATAGGAAAGAGCTTTTCAGTACTTATTTTTCAATCCTCTAGGACGATACTCTACTCATTTACTTTATTACTTGATCGACTAGTGTACTTGCCATAGCTATAGATTAACATGCATCACAGTGGATAAATGGCAGCAATATTTAGTCACGAGGTATTTTATAATCAAAATCGATCAACAAAGTCTCAAGTACTTGCTAGATCAGAAACTATCAACTCCATTCCAACAATTCTGGCTGGCCAAATTATTAGGGTACGACTATGAAATTCTCTATAAAAAGGGAAGTGACAATAAGCCTGCAAATGCCCTTTCAAGAATCACTGGTACTGAGGTCCTATGTATGGCTCTTTCAACAGTAACTTCTAATTTTTATGGAGTAATTCAGTTGGCAAGGCAACAAGATCCTTCATTACAGAACATCATATAGAATCTGATTGCAGACCCAAATTCACATCAACAATATTCATGTAATGGTGCTCAACTCAAAAGAAAGAAAAAGCTAGTGATAGGTGATGATGTCCAACTTAAGGAAAAGATACTACAGTAGCTACATTCTTCACATCAAGGAGGGCATTCGTAGATAGAGGCTACCTATAAAAGCATGCAAACTCTTTTCTACTGAAAGGGCATGAAAAAATATATTAAGACATTTATCCAGAGCTGTGACACATGCTAAAGGTACAAATATAAGACTACGGCTTCTCCAGGTTTGCTTCAACCTTTATCAATTATAGATATGGCATGGACTAGTATTTCCATGGATTTTATAGAGGGGCTATCCAAATCATTTAGCAAAGATATAATTTTGGTGGTGGTGGTGGATCATTTGAGTAAATATGCTTACTTTGTCTGCCTTGCACACCCATATACTGCCACTTCAGTTGCACAAGTATATCTTGATAATATTTACAAGTTGCATAGTGTCCTAAATGATATAGTTAGTGACAGAGACCCAATTTTTCTTAGCAACTTATGGTAAGAGCTCTTTACTCAATTGGGTGTGGACCTTCATCTATCTTTCTCATACCACCTTCAATCTGTTGGGCAAACGAAAGTGCTCAATCGTTATCTTGAGACATACCTAAGGTGCATGGAAGGAGAAAAACCAAAAGAATGGAGCAAGTAGCTTCCCCTAGCCGAATGGTAGTATAACACCACTTTTCATTCATCGACATATGCCACCTTCTATGAGATTCTCTACAACCAGTCCGTACCAATACATATTCCATATTTACTAGGAGAATCACAATTAGAAACTATTGATAGAAGCCTCCAAACGAGAAAACAGGCTATAGCAATGTTCAAACATCACCTTAATCGAGCTCAAAATCGTATGAAGCAGCAAGCTGATACTAAAAGAAGCGAAAGAATATTTTTCATTTGAAATTGAATTTATTTGAAATTACAAGAATATAGATAACAATACGTAGCATCTCGCTATGTACAGGAACAAGCTAGCATCCTATTATTATAAGATCATTGAGTAGTTATACAAAGAAGGTTAATCTTGCCATCGATTACTCCTTGCATGAGAGAGGAAAAAAAACAAAAGGAGCCCCACGGTTGTGCCAGTATTTTAGTCTATGATGTGGCAAGATTACTCCTTGCACGAGAGAGGAAAAAAAAAAAGCCCCACAGTTGTGTCAGTATTTTTGTCTTAAATTACTAAATTATAAATTACTTTTCTATTTTAATATAGAACATGAAGGGAATGTGGCTAGAGCTGGAAGTGGGCTCAGACCGGCCTGAGGCCCATTAGGCCAGGCTGGCTTTGAATCGAATTTTGGACTTGGTCCAAAGTCATTCGGGTCGAACTTGAGTCTAAAAATAGAGTCTATTTTCCTTTCGGGCCGAGCTCGAGCAGACTTTTAGCCCAATCCGAATCCAAAACCTAAGTTGAGCCTGAAACTTTCAATCCGAGCCTGAGCCCGAAGTTCAATCCGAATTTAGTCCAATCCATTTTTCTTTAATTTAAGACTTAAAACTCTTAAGTTAAAGCCTTAAATTGATTTAGCTAACAATTGCAATGCTCCAAGCTTGCACAGACCCAACAAATGTGGGATAGGATATAGAGAATTGAGTGATTTGAGTATGTAATTACTATAGATTATGGTAGCAAATAATGAATAGAAATTTTTTTTTTTAATAAGTGAAAAAAATTGGGCCAACCTAATATTTGGCCCAAATAATAAATTTGGGCCGACTTGATTGGATTCAAGTTGGGCTCAGACTTTGGCTCGGATCGAGCTTGAGTCTTAAAATTTATTAAATTTTTGGACCTAAGTCTGAAAGCTTGGATAATAATTTTAGGCCAGACATAGGTAAAGATGAGATTCGATCCGATTCGATCCATTTTCAATCCTACATGTGGCACGCAAGCAAAAGGCTACATGTCCGGATGATGCTTTATGGGCCGTGAAAGCTAAGCTTTCAGGAACTGTCATCTCACATATGTGAAGATCTTGTTGATTGATATAGACAGCTATTCAGAAGAAACTCATTCATTCCATGACCATTGTAAGTCACACCCCCAGAAATATGTTTATTTTAGAGGAAAATGAGGGATTTATATTGAAACTAAGGAAAAGAGATAGAATATGATTCTGACCTTAATATCTGAATCCAACTTTCCAGCTAAGGCCAACAAAAATATAGTTTTTCCTGAGCCTGGGGTACCTAAGAGCAAAGTCATCCTGCAATGTAGAAGAACAGAAATAACAATTAATATGCAAAATAAGAGATTCTATAATTAATTATTAAAATAATAATAAAGAAATTTTTGAGATAACATTCGTCTCACTTTTATACGACGAAAAAAAACTTGCTCCCTCTTACCTGCCAGGCTTGATGCTTACCTACGTAAAAGCTAAGATTCATCTCACTTATGTGAAGATTACGCTGACTATTCTTTGCGGAACCAACTCATTCATTCCATGACTGTTGTAAGTCATACTCCCTGAAACCTGTTTATTTTTACATAGATAGTAAGCAAAATTGCTAATTTTATATTAATTTCATTAAAGAGGAAGAAAGGAGATTTATGTTTTGAAACAAAAGAAAATAGATAGAATATGGATAATTTTGACCTTCAGATCCGAGTCCAGCTTTCTAGTTAAGGCTAACAACAATGTGGTTTTTCCTGAGCCTGGGGGACCTAGGAGCAAAGTCACCCTGAGATGTACAGGAATAGAAATAACAATATACCAGATGGAGTGATGCTACAATTGATCATGAAAATAATAACAAAAAAATCCTTGAGAACAATTCATCTCACTTTCATAAGGTGAAAAAAAAACTCCTCCTTACGTGCGAGGCTTGATTATTCCAACTTCTACAACTGTAATTGGAATCTTTTGAGTCCATGTTGAAACTGTATACCACCATACTGGATAAAAAGGCATATCCCTGTATTTGTAGAGGGCTGGGAGCTTCAGAGCAAGCTCCGAGAACCCATCATACATGATCATGACTAATCCATAGAAAAGGGTGCCCATATGGATTCCTGAATCAATTGCAGAGTCATGATATATCGAAGATCGTCATTGTGATATCGATTTCATCCATGCATGCTTCCACAGCCAATTATGGAAAAGTAAAGCTTGTGCTGAAGTAAAATCAGTATTTCATGGAGGGGTAATACTTTCTACACCGCCTGTGATATAAAAATTTAGACGTGGAGTGCACCATTTGATGTTTTCATGGTGTAATGTGATATATGTCAATTTTCATCCAGGTAGGCATATGAAGGCTAAAAAAAATGAAAGTACGGTACTGTTCCATCACTGAATACATTTAATGAAAGTTATATTCTGCTTTTCAACTATAATATGATGAAAATGCCCTTTTTCTCCAAGATGGAATATTTTTACTATTTGACAATCAGGCTGAATATTTCAAGCAACATATTGCATTCTTCAGGTAAAATACCATCTATAAATTTATTAAAATATTTATAGATAAAACACCTCATTAATTTATTTTTTAATATTTTTATAATATTTTTATATCAAAAATATGGTATCTTATAGGTAAAACATCTCTCAAATATATCTTCTAGCATTTTTATGACATCAAATATCAAAAGAATGATATTTAAAATCAAAATCATGACATCCTGCATGTAAAATATTTTTTGAAGGTAGTTTTGATAATGCTATAACATATTAGATCAAAACTATGATATTATATATTAATATTATAATATCTTATAGGTAAAATACCTTTTAAATATATTTTGTGATATTTTTATAGCATTTTTATGTCAAAAATTTGGCATCTTATAAGTAAAACATCTTTCAAATATATCTTCCAGTATTTTTATAATATTTAATATTAAAATTATGATATTTAAAGTCAAAATTATGATATACTACATGTAAAACGTCTTTTAAAGATAGTTTTGACAATACTATAACATACTATATCAAAACTATGTCATTATATGTTAATATTATGACATCTTGTAGGTAAAATATCTTTTAAATATAATTTTTAATATTTTTATATCAAAAATATAGCATCCAATAGATAAAATATCTCTCAAATATATCTTTCAGCATTTTTATGACATCTAATATCAAAATTATAATATTTAAAGTCAAAATTATAACATCCTGCATGTAAAACATCTTTTGAAGATAGTTTTGATAATACTATAACATACTAGATCAAAACTATGATATTATATGTTAATATTATAAGATATTATAGGTAAAATATTTTTTAAATATATTTTTTCATATTTTTATAGTATTTCTATATCAAAAATATAGTATTTTGTAGGTAAAACACCTCTCAAATATAATTTTTGGTATTTTTATGACCTCCAGTATCAAAATTATGATATTTAAAGTCAAAATTATTACATCCTGCATGTAAAACATCTTTTGAAGATAATTTTAATAATACTATAATATACTAGATCAAAACTATGATATTATATATTAATATTATGACATCTTATAGGTAAAATATCTTCTAAATATAATTTTTGATATTTTTATAGCATTTCTATATTAAAAATATAACATTCTATGGGTAAAACATCTCTCAGATATATTTTTCAATATTTTTATGATATCTAATATCAAAATTATGATATTTAAAGTTAAAATTATTATATTTAAAGTTAAAATTATAACATCCTACATGTAAAATATCTTTTAAAGATAGTTTTGATAATACTATAATATACTAGATCACAACTGTTGGGGATGAACCCCGCTCCCATCGAAGTTCAGTCTGATGCTTAGCCTAATGCGACTGGTAATCATGGAAAGCTTCAATTAAAAATTCTTCCTCTAACAGTCGAACTCCTCCAGCGATCGAATCCCTCCCAGACCTCTTCTTCAGTCGAATTTCTATAGGAGCTGAACTCCTTCCGGACGTCTCCTTTAGTCGGATTCCTCCAAAAGCCGAACTTCTTTCGGACCTCTCCTTCAGATGGATTCCTTCAGGAGCTGAACTCCTTCCGAACTTCTCCTTCAGTCAAATTTTTATAGGAATCGAACTCCTTTCGGACCCTCTTTCAGTTGGATTCCTCCAGAAGCCGAACTCTTTCTGGATCCTCCTTCAATCAAATTTCTATAAGAGCCAAACTCTTTTCGGATGTCTCCTTCAGTCGGATTCCTCTAGGAGCCGAACTTTTTTCAGACCTCTCTTTCAGATGGATTCCTTCAGGAGCCGAACTTCTTTCGAACTTCTCCTTCAGTCGAATTTCTATAGGAGTCGAACTCCTTCCAGACCCTCCTTCAGTCGGATTCTACTAGAAGCCGAACTCCTTCCGAATTTTTTCTTCAATCAAATTTCTACAGGAGCCGAACTTCTTTTGAACCCTCTTTTAGTCGGATTCCTTCAGGAGCTGAACTCCTTTGGATGTCTCCTTCAGTCGGATTCCTCCAGAAGTCGAACTCCTTTCGGACTTCTCCTTCAGTCAAAATTTATCTGAATTCCTCCAGTGGATTACTTTCAGATTTTAAATAGTATTTCTTTCAGATAATCTCCTCTAGCCATATTTCCTTTAGAAGTCTGAACTCCTCTGGAGAATTGATATATGTCAAAGTTCTTCATCAACCAACACCTATTTTCTTTGGACTTCGACTATTAAATCTCAACAAACAAGCAATCCCACTACCGGACGATTACGGCTATCATTTATCAGGACAGTTACGATCGTTATTTATTAGTCTGCTACAGGTAACTCCACTATCGGATAGTTACAACAGGCTCCATCTATAAAAAGGAATCCTCCAGATATGTTTTCTCTAAGCTCTCTTCTCCTTCCTAAAACTCTGCTGAATTCTTGTCTGAGCACTCCATTTCGGTTGGCCAATAGGAGATAAGATCTTTTTCAATCTCGACTGGAGATAAGATCTCTCCCGAGCTTCAACTTCAACGTCAACAGGAGATAAGATCTCCTTCAACCTTGACTGGAGATAAGATCTCTTCCGAGCTTCAATGCCAACATCAACAGGAGATAAGATCTTCTTCAACCTCGACTGAAAATAAGATCTCTTTCGAGCTTCAACTTTAACGTCAATAGGAGATAAGATCTTCTTCAACCTCGGCTGGAGATAAGAACTCTCTCGAGCTTCAACTTCAACGTCAATAGGAGATAAGATCTCCTTCAATCTCAACTGAAGATAAGATCTTCTCTGAGCTCCAACTCTTCAACAGGAGATAAGATCTCCTTCAACCTCAGCTGGAGATAAGATCTCTCCCGAGCTTCAATGCCAACATCAATAGGAGATAAGATCTCCTTCAATCTTGACTGGAGATAAGATCTTTTTCGAGCTTCAACTTCAATCTCAATGGGTGTAGAGCCCAAAAAAGAACTTCGACAGTCATCTTTTTGTACTTTCTTCTTTCGAATTTCGAACTCGAGAGTGAAGAGACGATTATTGGGGATAAACTCCACTTTCATCGAAGTTCAGTCTGATGCTTAGCCTAATACGATTGATAATCATGGAAAGCTTCGATTAAAAATTCTTCCTCCAGCAATCGAACTCCTCTAGCGGCCGAACCCCTCCCAGACCTCTCCTTTAGTCAGATTTTTATAAAAGCCGAACTCCTTTCGGACGTCTTCTTTAGTCGAATTTCTCTAGGAGCCAAACTCCTTTCGGATCTCTCCTTCAGATGGATTTCTATAGGAGCCAAACTTCTTCCGAACTTCTCATTCAGTCAAATTTCTACAGGAGCCGAACTCCTTCCAGACCCTCCTTTAGTCGAATTGCTCCAGAAGCCAAACTCCTTCCGGACCTCTTCTTCAGTCAAATTTCTATAGGAGTCAAACTCCTTTCGAACTCTCTTTTAGTCAGATTTCTACAGGAGCCAAACTCCTTCCGAACCTCTCCTTTAGTTGGATTCTTCCAAGAGCCGAACTCCTTTCGGACCTTTCCTTCAGTCGAATTCCTCCAGGAGTCGAACTCCTTCCGGATCTCTCCTTCAGACGAATTTTTTCAGGAGCCAAACTTCTTTCGAACTTCTTCTTCAGTCAGATTTCTATAGAAATCGAACTCCTTCCGAACCCTCCTTTAGTCAGATTCCTCCAAGAGCCAAACTCCTTTTAGATGTCTCTTATAGTCGGATTCCTTGAGAAGCCAAACTCCTTCCGGACTTCTTCTTCAGTCAAAATTTATTTGGATTTCTTCAATGGATTACTTTCAGATTTCAAGTAGTATTTCTCTCAGATAATCTCCTCTAGCCATATTTTCTTTAGGAGTCCAAACTTTTCTAAAGAATTGATATATATCAAAGTTCTTCATCAACCAACGTCTGCTTCCTCCGGACTTTGATTATTAAATCACAACAAACAGACGATCTCACTATCGAACGGTTATGACTGTCATTTATTAGGATGGTTACGATCGTTATTTATTGGTCTACTATAGATAACTCCATTACCAAATGGTTACGATAGGCTCCGTCTATAAAAAGGGATCCTCCAGATATATTTTCTCTAAGCTCTCTTCTTCTTTCCAAAACTCTGCTGAATTTTTACCTAAGTACTCCATTTCTATTGGCTAGAAGAGCTAACTTGATCATCGAAGGGTTCTGCCGAAGCCACCACCATCAAATTCAGATGAAACTTTATTTTGCAGGTCACCGACGGTGACCTCTTCTTATCCAACTCCAGCTCGATTCGACATCAACCAGATTTTGCACTAACAATAACTATAATATTATATATTAATATTATGACATCTTTTAGATAAAATACTTTCTAAATATATTTTTTGATATTTTTGTAGCATTTCTATGATAAAAATATGGCATCCTATAGGTAAAATACCTCTCAAATATATCTTTCAATATTTTTATGATATATAATATTAAAATTATAATTTTTAAAATTAAAATTATAATATTTAAAATCAAAATTATGACATCCTGTATATAAAATATTTTTTAAAGATAAGTTTAAGAATACTATAACATACTAAATCATAAATATGATATTATATATTAATATTATAATATCTTATAAGTAAAATATCTTTTAAATATATTTTTTATTATTTTTATAATATTTTTATATCAAAAATATGGTATCCTATAGGTAAGATATCTCTTAAATATATCTTTCAGTATTTTTATAATATCTAATATCAAAATTATGATATCTTACATATAAAATATCTTTTGAAGATAGTTTTAATAATATTATAATATACTAGATTATAACTATAATATTATATGATAATATTATATCATCTTATAGGTAAAATATTTTTTAAATATATTTCTTAATATTTTTATATCAAAAATATGGCATTCTATAGGTAAAATATCTCTTAAATATATCTTTCAATATTTTTATATATTTAATATCAAAATTATGATATTTAAAATTAAAATTATAATATTCTGCATATAAAATATCTTTTAAAGATAGTTTTGATAATATTATAACATACTAGATCAAAACTTTGACATTATATGTTAATATTATGATATCTTATAGATAAAATATCTTTTAAATATATTTTTTTATTATTTTTATAATACTTTTATATTAGAAATATGGCATTCTTTAGATAAAATATCTCTTAAATATATTTTTCAATATTTTTATGATATCTAATATCAAAATTATGATATTTAAAGTCAAAATTATGATATCCTAACTATAAAATATCTTTTGAAGATAGTTTTGATAATACTATAATATATTAGATCAAAACTATGATATTATATATTAATATTATGATATTTTATAGGTAAAATATCTTTTAAATATATTTTTAATATTTTTATATCAAAAATATGATATTCTATAGGTAAAATATCTCTCAAATATCTTTCAGTATTTTTTATGACATCTAAGATTAAAATTAAAATATTTAAAATTAAAATTATGATATTTAAAATTAAAATTATGATATCCTGTATATAAAATATCTTCTAAAGATAATTTTGATAATACTATAACATACTAGATTATAAATATGATATTATATATTAATATTATGATGTCTTGTAGATAAAATATCTTTTAAATATATTTTTTTATATTTTTATAGTATTTTTATATCAAAAATATGATATCTTATAGGTAAGATACCTCTCAAATATATCTTTCAGTATTTTTATGAGGACTAATATCAAAATTATGATATTTAAAGTTAAAATTATGATATCCTATATATAAAATATATATCTTTTGAAGCTAATTTTGATAATACTATAATATTGTAGATCACAACTATAATATTATATATTAATATTATGATATTTTATAAGTAAAACATCTTTTAAATTATTTTTTGATATTTTTATAGCATTTCTATATAAAAAATATAATATTTTGTAGGTAACACATCTCTCAAATATATCTTCTAGTATTTTTATGATATCTAATGTCAAAATTATGAAATTTAAAATTATAATTATAATATTCTACATGTAAAACATCTTTTGAAGGTAGTTTTGACAATACTATAATATATTAGATCATAACTATAGCATTATATATAAATATTATGATATCTTGTAGGTAAAATATTATTTAAATATATTTTTTGATATTTTTATAGTATTTTTATATCAAAAATATGGCATCCTATAAGTAAAATAGATATTTTATATTTTTTATATGCATTTTTTGACTTCATATATTATGACATTATAGTTTAATATTATGACATATTGTAGATATGCATGATATCTTAAAATAAATAATTTATATTTTTTATATATATTTTTTGACTTTAAATAACTTTCTGTACATCTTCTAAAGAGATTTTTGTAAATGATCAGTTGGATGAAGTTTCATGAGGTGGTTATCTTGAGAATCCACGTTCTTTTAGTACATCATATATAGATAATAATTTATGACAAGAACATAAGCGCAGAAAGAATAAGAAAGAAGATTATCAAGGATGAAATATTATAAATTTTTTATTGCTTGTTATAATTTATAAATTAAATATTTTAATTTTATCAAAATATAAAATATATTATTGGGGATAAACCTCGCTCCCACTGAAGTCCAATCAGATACTCAGTCGATAATGCAACCGATAGTCATGGAAAAGCTTCAGCGGACGAGCCTTAGTCGAGCTCCGACCGAACTCCTCAGTGGTCGAACTTCTACGAAAGCTAAACTCCCTCTGGACCCCTCCAGTAACCGAACTTCTACGGAAGTCGAACTTCCTCCGAACTCCTCCAGTAATCAAACTTTTATGGAAGCCAAACCCTTTACAGACTGTTGATGGATTTCTACAGACGATCCCACTACTAAATGGTTACACGATAATAACGATCGACATTTATCAAGTCAATAACGATCGGCATTGATCAGGATGGTTATGACAGTCATTAATCAAGGCAGTTATAACAAGCTCTACCTATAAAAAGGACCCTCCAGATACGCTTATGGTAGGTTCTAAAAATCCTTCTCTCCTCCTCGAAACTCTGCCGAACTCCATACTAAGCACTCCATATCTATTGGCCAGAGCTAACTTGATCGTCAGAGGGTCCTATCCAAGCCACCCTCCACCAGCTCCGAATGAAATTTTATTTTGTAGGTCATCGATGGTGACCTCATCCTCCTCGACTCTAGCTCGATCCGATGTCAACCAAATTCTGCACCAATAGATTTGGCACTAGAAGGATGGATAACGGTTCCTTATCTTAAAGGAGTGTTCAGCAGCGATCCAGAGTTCTTTTCCAAGAGAAAATGCTTTTCAGGAGAGCTTCGACTCGGTGATTGACGATCTCCGCGCCAGGTCCATCTGCTCTCGCTTCAGCCCCAGCAACCCAGGTTCCATTTGAAGCCACCATAGATGTGGAGCAATTCAACCTGCTGGTCCAGCAGGTTCGTGGCCTCATCGAGATGATGCAGGCCGTGCAGCAGCCCCCAGTGGTGACTCCACCAAAAAATCCGCCATCGAGATGTCAAAAACCAGTCCCAAGGAAGAGTACTCGGGCTAGCGTACCCATCACCCTTATGAAGGAGAAATAGAGAGCTGAAGTTCTCTCCCAGAAGGTTTTACAAGAGGATGGAATGAAGTTCAGCCGCGCTCACGACCTCTCCAGTGCAAGCGAGGCCAAACTCCCCCTCGAGCTCATCATCAAGGAAGCCCTGACGAAGGTTTCACAGGAAGGAGGAATGAAGTTCAGCGTGAGCAAGGCCGCCGAACTCGCCCTCGAGCTCGTCATCAGGGAAGCCCCAATAAAGGCCTCACAGGAGGGTGGAATGAAGTTCGACCATGCTCACGACCTCCCCAGTGCAAGCGAGGCCGAACTCCCCCTCGAGCTCGTCATCAAGGAAGCCCCGACGAAGGTTTCACAGGAAGGCGGAAATGAAGTTCGGCATGAGCAGAAAAGTAGAATGAAGTTCGGCCGCCGAACTCACCCTCGAGCTCGTCATCAAGGAAAGCTCCAACAAAGGCCTCACAAGAGGCGGAATGAAGTTCGGCTGCATTCATGACATCCCCAATGCAAGCAAGGCCGAACTCCCCCTCAAACTCGTCATCAAGGAAGCCCCGACAATGAAGCATGAAGTTCTCCCGCAGGTTTCACAAGCCTGAACCCCTCGAGCTCTCCACCAAGGAAGCCCCGATAGAAGGGCGTGAAGAAGTCCTCCTTTCGAAAGGTTCTACGACTACGCCCCCCACAATGCTCCTCAAACTCAAATTCTCATAAAAGTTAAGAACCAGCTACCAAGACCAGAGGGATTACGATCTCCCCCAAACAAGCACGATCGAAGCAAGTACTGTCTTTACCATCACGACCATGGCTACGACACTGAGGAATGCATTCAGCTTTAAGACAAAATTGAGGAGTTTGTCAGAAAGGGGCGGCTAGGTAAATTTCTTCGACGCCAGTCTGAAGCAGGAGAAGATCGGCCAAGGGTGCTGCCGTAGCTAGAAACAATAAGAAGGTCGGCCGCCTCACGGCATCATTAATGTTACTCTTGGAGGAGCTTGGCACTTCGACGATTCGTCATCTCCCAGTACTAAAGCCAAGAGAAGCTTGCTCCAAATTGAGAAGGCCAGCATGAGATAGAGGAGGTCGTCCGGTCTGAAACTTACTGCCTGAGGAAACTCGGAGGAACAACGCCCCCACGATCCTGAAATAGGAATGTACTGCCAGTAACTTCCACTCGGTAAAATTTTTTTCTCTCAATAATATTATTTTTTGGTGCAAAAATCATGTGATGATAGGAAAGAAGCAGTCAATAGTTGTCGTGTTAGGAATAAGAGGAGAACCTCATCCTAACATGAGCAGGTCAAAGACCTTCAACCTCGACAAGAGATAAGATCTCTCCCGAGCGACCGAGCAAACCTCGGCTAGAGATAAGATCTCTTTCGAGCGACCGAGCCAACCTCGGCTAGAGATAAGATCTCTCTCGAGCAACTGAGCAGGTCAAAGACCTCCAACCTCGGCAGAGATAAGATCTCTCCCGAACGACCGAGCAGTCGACTCCAACCTCGACTAGAGATAAGATCTCTTCCGAGCGACCGAGACAACCTCGGCCAGAGATAAGATCTCTCAAGTGACCGAGCAGGTCAAAACCTCGACCAGAGATAAGATCTCTTCCGAGCGATCGAGCAGGTCAAAACCTCGGACCAGAGATAAGATCTCTTTCGAGCAACTGAGTAGGTCAAGATCTCCAACCTCGGAACGAGCGATCGAGCAGGTCAAAGACCTCCAACCTTGGTCAGAGATAAGATCTCTCCCGAGCATCCGAGCCAATCTCGGTCAGAGATAAGATCTCTTCCGAGTGACTGCGACAACCTCGGCTAGAGATAAGATCTCTTTCGAGCGTCCGAGGTTCGGCTAGAGATAAGATCTCTTTCGAGCGCCCAAGCCAACCTCGGGCTAGAGATAAGATCTCTCTTGAGCAACCAGGCCAACCTTGGCTAGAGATAAGATCTCTCCTGAGCTATCGGGCCAATCTCGGTCAGAGATAAGATCTCTTCCGAGCGCCCGAGCCAATCTCGGGCTAGAGATGAGATTCCTTCCGAGTGATCGAGCCAACCACAACCATAGGAGATAAGATCTTCCTCGAGCGCCCGCATCAACCTTTGACCTCGACCGCAGGAGATGAGATCTCCCCTGAGGTAACCTTTGGGACAGGAGATATGATCCTCCGAACTTCAACTTCAATGGGTGCGGAGCCTAAGAAAGGACTTCGGTAGTCGCCTATTTTGGTACTTCCTTCCTTCGAATTTCAAACTTGAGAGTGGAAGGACTATTGTTGAAAATAAACCCTGCTCCCACTGAAGTCCAATCAAATGCTCAGTCGATAATGCAATCGATAGTTATGAAAAAGCTTCAGCGGATGAGCCTTAGCCGAGCTTCTTAGCGGTCGAGCCCCTTCTGAACTCCTTAGTGGCCGAACTAATTAGCAGCCGAACTCCTCAGTGGCCGAACTTCTATGGAAGCCAAACTCCCTCCGAACCCCTCCAGTAATCGGGCTTCTATAGAAGCTGAACTCCCTCTGAACTTCTCCAATAATCGGGCTTCTACGAAAGCCAAACTCCTTACGGACTCCTCCAATAGCCGGGCTTCTATGGAAGCCGAACCCTTTACAGACTGTTGATGGATTTCTATAGGCGATCCCATTACTAAATGATTACATGATAATAACGATCGACATTTATCAAGTCAATAATGATCGGTATTGATCAGGATGGTTACGACAGTCATTAATCAAGACAGTTACAACAAGCTCCGCCTATAAAAAGGACCCTTCAGATATACTTACTGTAGGTTCTAAAAATTCTTTTCTTCTCTTCGAAACTCTGTCGAACTCCATACTGAGCACTCCATATCTGTTGGCCAGAGCTAACTTGACCGTCGGAGGGTCCTACCGAAACCACCCTCCACCGACTTCGGATGGGACTTTATTTTGTAGGTCACCGACGGCAACCTCATCCTCCTCCACTTCAGTTCGATCCGACATCAATCAAATTTTACACCAATATATATTATAGTAGATATTTAAAAGAATTATTACTTTAATAAAATATCATCTTAAATTTTTGTAAATATTAAGTTCGATGATGTTTCTATTTCAGGATGCTATAATTTTGATTCTTAATATCATAATTCTACATTCAAAAATATTTTCGTTCTAGGATGTCATAATTTTAATCCTTAATATTATAATTTTAATATAGAATATCATAATTCTGCATTCGAAGATGTTTTTTTTTCAAGATATCATAATTTTGATTCTTAATATCATAATTTTGATATAGAATTTTATAGGATGTCATAATTCTATGTTCGGTAATATTTTTAGTTCAGGATATCATAATTTTTATTCTTAATATCATAATTTTAATACAAGATATCATAATTCTACATTCAAAGATATTTCTATTTTAGGATATAATAAAATTATGATATTAAGGATAAAAATTATGATATCTTGAAATAAAAGTATCTTTCGAACGTAGAATTATGATATATTGTATCAAATTATGATACTAAGGATCAAAATTATGACATTAAGGATCAAAATTATGACATCCTAAAATAGAAACATCTCCGAACGTAGAGTTATAATATCTTATATCAAAATTATGATATTAAGAATCAAAATTATGATATCTTGAAATAGAAATATCTTTGAATATAGAATTATGACATCTTACGATATAATTATGATATTAAGAATCAAAATTATAATATTCTAAAATAAAAATATTTTTGAATCTAGAATTATGACATCATATGATATTCTGTGTTAAAATTATGATATTAAGAATCAAAATTATGATATTCTAGAATAAAAATATTTTTTGAATGCAGAATTATGATATCCTATGATATCTTATGTCAAAATTATGATATTAAAGATCGTAATTATAATATCCTAGAATAGAAATATCTCTGAATGTAGAATTATAATATTTTATATCAAAATTATAATATTAAGAGTCAAAATTATGGCATCATAGAATAAAAATATTTTCGAATGCAGAATTATGATATCCTATAACATCCAGTATCAAAATTATGATATTAAGAATCAAAATTAAGACATTCTAGAATGAAAATAATTCTAAACACAGAATTATAATATTTTATATTAAAATTATGATATTAAGAGTCAAAATTATGATATTCTAAAGCAGAAATATCCTTCAAACGTAGAATTATGACATCCTATGTCAAAATTATGATATTAAAGATTAAAATTAATACATCCTAAAATAAAAATATTTTTGAACATAAAATTATAATATTCTGTGATATTCTGTATCGAAATTATGACATTAAAGATCAAAATTATGACATCTTGGAATAAAAATATCTTCGAATATAGAATTATGATATTCTATGTCAAAATTATGATATTAAAGATCAAAAATATTATATTCTAAAAAAGAAACATCCTCAAATGTAGAATTATGGTATTCTTTATCAAAATTATAATATTAAAGATCAAAATTATGATATCCTGTAATAGAAATATTTTTGAATGCAATATTTATAGAAATTTAAGATGATATTTTATTAAAGTAACAGTTCTTTTAAACATCTGCTGTAATATATTTTATATTTTAATAAAATTTAAATATTTAATTTATAAATTATAACAAGTAATAAGAAATTTATAATATTTCATACTTGATAATTTTCTTCCTCGTTCCTTCTGTGCTTTTTTTCTTGCCATAAATTATTATCGGTGTATGGTGCACTAAAAGAATATGGATTCTCAAGACAACCACCTCATTAAGTTTATTCCAACTGATGATTTACAAAATCTCTGTAGAAGATGTACAGAAAGTTATTTGAAGTCAAAAAATATATATAGAAAATATAAAGTACCCATTTTAAGATATCATATCTATAACATGTCATAAGATTAACCTATAATATCATAATATTTGAAGTTAAAAGATGCATATAGAAAACATAAAGTATCCATTTTACCTATAGGATGCCATATTTTTGATAAAAAAAAATACTATAAAAATATTAAAAAATATATTTAAAAGATATTTTACCTATAAGATGTCATAATATTAATATATAATATCATAGTTTTGATCTAGTATGTTATAGTATTATCAAAACTATCTTTAAAAGATGTTTTATATGCAGGATGTCATAATTTTAATTTTAAATATCATAATTTTGATATTAGATATTATAAAAATATTGAAAGATATATTTGAGAGATATTTTACCTATAGAATGCCATATTTTTGATATAAAAATACTATAAAAATATCAAAAAATATATTTAAAAGATATTTTATCTATAAGATATCATAATATTAACATATAATGTTATAGTTTTAATCTAGTATGTTATAGTATTGTTAAAACTACTTTCAAAAGACGTTTTACATATAGGATGTCATAATTTTAACCTTAAATATCATAATTTTGATATTAGATATTATACAAATATTGAAAGATATATTTGAGAGATATTTTACCTATAGGATGCTATATTTTTGACATAAAAATATTATAAAAATATCAAAAAATATATTTAAAAAATATTTTACCTATAAGATGTCATGACATTTGTTGGAGATAAATTTCACTCCCGTCGAAGTTCAGTCTGATGCTTAGCTTAATATAACTGATAATCACGGAAGAACTTCGATTGAAAATTCTTCCTCCAGTGGCCAAACCCCTCCCAGACTTCTTCAGCAGTCGAACTCCTCTAGGAGCCGAACTTCTCATTCAGTCGAATTCTTCTAGGAGCCGAACTTCTTCTGAACTTCTCCATTAGTTGAACTCCATCCAGATTCCTCCAGCGGATTACTTTCAGATTTCAAGTAGTATTCCTTCCGGATGATCTCCTCTAGTCATATTTCCTTTAGAAGTCTGAATTTTTTTGGAATTGATATATGTCAAAGCTCTTCTCCAACCAACGCCTGCTTCCTCCGAACTTCAACTATTAAATCTCAACGAACTGATACATCACGATAATGGATATCTCTCTCCGTAACAAACTCCATGTGGCCCCAAGCGGCCCACTACTGAATAATTACGACTATCATTTATTAGTCTGCTATAGACGATCCCACTATTGGATGGTTATAACTATCATTATCAGTCTAGTATGGATGACACCTCTCTCCATAATAAATTCTACGTGGCTCCAAGTGGTCCACGATCGAACGATTATGACTGTCATCTATCAGTCTACTCCAGGCTCCATCTATAAAAAGAGACTCTCCAGATACGTTTTCTCTAATCTCTCTTCTTCTTTCCAAAACTCTATTAAATTCTTTCTTGAGCACTTCATTCCTATTAGTTAGAAGAGCTGACTTGATCGTTGGAAGATCCTGCTGGAGCCACCACCACCAGCTCCAAATGAAACTTTATTTTGTAGATCACCGATGGTGACCTCTTCTTCCTCAACTCCAGCTTGATCCGATATCAACTAAATTCTGCATCAATAGGATTAATGTTAGAAGAAGGATACTCTATTTTTGAGGTACCCTTATTCTTAAAGGAGTGCTCAGTCGATCCTATGGATCTTCTTCTTCAAGGTTCATTTTCATCATCTCCTTCAATCCCAAAAAATACCTCCAAAATAGGCGACTGCCTAGAGATCTACCACTTCTGCCGCTAGATCTAAGCCAAATCCATCCGTTCCTGCTCCATCGTCGGTGCTTCAACCTCCTCCTCCATCGATGGCCATAGTAGATCCAAAGCGATTTAACCTACTGATGCAGTGGATTCAGGGCCTCACCAAAATGATGCAGGCCATGCAACAACCCTCGATGGTGGTTCCATCAGAAAACCCACCATTAGGATGTCAGAAATCGATCCCAAGGAGGAGCACTTAGGCTAGCATACCTATCGCCCCTGAAAAGGAGAAATAGAGAGAAGAGGATTCTTATTCGAATCCTGATTCTTCTTCGAAAGAGACCTTCTCCATCTACAGCCGAAAGCTTTTCAAGATCTATGATCGAGATGATGTTCTCGATCAAAAACTATGAAAGATGGACCGACGGATTGAGGAACTCCACCACGTCTCCTCGACTCACCATGATGATGTCCGCACCGATCTTCCTTTCTCTTCCCAAATTATGCAAGAGCCCATTCCGCCAAACTTCAAGCATTCCCAAGTTGAAAGCTATGATGGAACCTCTGATCCGATCGATCATCTAGAGGTCCTTCGGACCATGATGCTGCTCCATGGTGCACTAGACGCCATCTTATATCGAGCTTTTCCATCTATCTTAAAGAGAGCAGCAAAAAATTGATACTCGATATTGAAGGTGGGTACGATCTTCTCCTTTGATCAGTTGAGCCATTAGTTTGTGGCTCACTTCGTTAGCAGCCGACGTCCCCACCGAGGTTCGAATTTTTTGATGAATATCAAGTAGAAGGAGAAAGAATCTGTTTGGACTTATGTCATCCAATTTAATGCTGCTGCATTGGAGGTCCGAAACCTGAATCAGTCTATTGTAATGGCCGCGCTCAAGGACGGCCTTCAAAAGAATGATTTGCTGTTCTTCCTGGAGAAGAAGTACCCAAGGACTTTATCGATTTGCTAGCTCAAACTGAAGAATATGCCCAAGCGGAAGAAGCCTTCAAGTTGAAGGATGAGGAAGCTGCAGGAGAGCGGTGGACGGGATAGTCTAATAAACCCACAGCTGATGAAGGGCCGAATAAAGTTTGACCATGCTCATGGACTCCCCCCGAGTGCAAGCAAGCTCGAACTCCTCTTTGAGCTCATCGTCAAAGAAGCCCTGATAGAAGGGCATGACGAAGTTCTTCCCCCATAAGATTTCACAACTATGCCCCCCTCAATGCTCCATAGACGTCGATCTGAAGCAAGAGAAGATCGATCGAGGGCACTGTCACAGTCAGAACCACCAAGAAGGGAGTACCAATAAGGAGATTGGCCACCTCTCGGCATCATCAATACTATCTTTAGGAGACTTAGTGCTTCGGCGAGCTGCCATCTCTTAGTCTTAGAGCCAAGATAAGCTTGCCCTAAATTGAAAAGGCCCACATGAAATAAAGTAGGTCATCCGATCTGAAGCTTATCACCTGAAGGAGTTTGAAGGAATAATGCTTCCACGACCTTGGAATTCAAAAAATCTGAGAATGTACTATCAGTAATTTTTCTTCAATAAAACTCCTTCATCTCAACATTATTATTTCTTGGTGCAAAAATTATATGACGATAGGAAAGAAGCAATCAAAAATGGCCATGTTAGGAATAGGAGAAGAACCTTTTTCTAACATGAGCAAGTCGAAGACCTCTAGTTATTTAAGATAGGAGGAGAGGAGAGACCCATTCAATGGCCCATTTGTATCCCTATTATCATGATAGGGATAGAAAAAGAACCTCGTCCTAATATGAGCAAGTCGAAGGCCTCATTCATTTTAGATAAGATGAGAAGAGAAGCTCTGATAGGAGGAGAACCTCATCCTGACGTGAGCAAAATCGAAGGCCTCGTTCATTTTAGACGATGTGAGGAGAGAAGCCCCGACAATGGTCCTTATGTATCCTTATAGTTCGTTAGGAACAGAAGGAGAACCTCATCCTAATGTGAACAAAGTCGAAGATCTTGCTCATTTTAGATGAAGTGAGAAGAAAGGCCCCGATTCGACTGGAGATGAGATCTCCCCCGAGCTTCAACTTCAATAGAAGATAGGATCTCCTTCAATCTCGGCTGAAGATAAGATCTCTCCCGAGCTTCAACCTCAATTGGAGATAAGATCTCCCTCGAGCTTCAACTTCAACGGAAGATGAGATCTTCTTCAACCTCGGTTGGAGATAAAATCTCTTTCGAGCTTCAACTTCAATAGGAGATAGGATCTCCTTCAACCTCGACTGGAGATAAGATCTCCCCGGGCTTCAACCTCGATCGAAGATAAGATCTCTCCCGGGCTTCAACTTCGATCGAAGATAAGATCTTCCCCGAGCTTCAACCTCAATGGAAGATAAGATCTCTCCCGAGCTTCAACTTCAATAGGAGATAGGATCTCCTTCAATCTCGGTTGGAAATAAGATCTCTCTCGAGCTTCAATCTCGATTGGAGATAAGATCTTTCCTAAGTTTCAACTTCAACAGGAGATAGAATCTCCTTCAACTCGATCGGAGATAAGATCTTCCCCGAGCTTCAACCTCAATGAGAGATAAAATCTTTCCCAAGATTCAACTTCAATAGGAGATAGGATCTCCTTCAATCTCGGCTGGAGATAAGATCTCTCCGAGCTTCAACTTCAACAGGAGATAGGATCTCTTTCAACCTCGGCTGAAGATAAGATCTCCTCCGAACTTCAACCTTAATAGGAGATAAGATCTCCTCCGAGTTTCAACCTCGATTGGAGATAAGATCTCCTCCAAGCTTCAACTTCAATAGGAGATAAGATCTCCTACAATCTCGACTGGAGATAAGATCTCCTCCAAGCCTCAACTTCAATAGAAGATAGGATCTTCTTTAACCTCGGCTGGAGATAAGATCTTCTCTGAGCTTCAACTTCAATAGAAGATAAGATCTCCTTCAACCTCGGTTGGAGATAAGATCTCCTCCGAGCTTCAACTTCAAAAGAAGATAAGATCTCTCAACTTCAATCTCGGCTGGAGATAAGATCTTCTCTGGGCTTCAACCTCAACCGAAGATAAGATCTCTTTCGAGCTTCAACCTCAACGAAAGATAAGATCTCTTCCGAACTTCAACCTCGGCTGGAGATAAGATCTCCCCGAGCTTCAATCTCAATAGGAGATAAGATCTCCTCCGAGCTTCAACTTCAACAGAGATAAGATCTTCTATAATCTCAGTTGGAGATAAGATCTTCCCCGAGCCTCAACTTCAACAAAAGATAGGATCTCCTTCAACTTCGGCTGGAGATAAGATCTCTTCCGAGCTTCAACTTCAATAGAAGATAAGATCTCCTTCAATCTTGACTGGAGATAAGATCTCTTCCGAGCTTCAACTTCAAAAGAAGATAAGATTTCTCAACTTCAACCTCGGCTGGAGATAAGATCTCCCTCAGACTTCAACCTCGGTTAGAGATAAGATCTCCCCGAGCTTCAACCTTAACAGGAGATAAGATCTTCCATGAGTTTCAACCTCGGTTGGAGATAAGATCTCCTTCGAGCTTCAACTTCAACAGAAGATAAGATTTCCTACAACCTCGGTTGGAAATAAGATCTCCCCCGGGCCTCAACTTTAACAAAAGATAGGATCTTATAGAAGATAGGATTTCTTCAATCTCGATTGGAGATAAGATCTCCCTCGAGCTTCAACCTCAACAAAAGATAGGATCTCCTTCAATCTCAGTTGGAGATAAGATCTCCTCCGAGCTTCAACCTCAATTGAAGATAAGATCCCCTCCGAGCCTCAACGTTAATAGAAGATAGAATCTCCTTCAACTTTGACTAGAGATAAGATCTTTTTCGAGCTTCAACCTCAACAGAAGATAAGATCTCCTTCAATCTCGGCTGGAGATAAGATCTCCCCCAAGCTTCAACCTCATCCAAAGATAAGATCTCCCCCGAGCTTCAACTTCAATCAAAGATAAGATCTCCCCCGAGCTTCAATTTTAACAGATGCAGAGCTTGGAAAAGAACTTCGATAGTTGTCTTTTCTGTACTTTTTTCCTTCAAATTCAAACTCGATAGTGGAAAGACTAGTGTTGGGGATAAATTCCACTCCCATCAAAGTTCAGTCTGATGCTTAATCTAATGTAATTGGTAATCATGAAAGAGCTTCGATCGAAAATTCTTCCTCCAGCAGCCAAATCTCTCCCAGACTTCTTCAGCAATCGAACTTCTCTGGGAGCCAAACTCCTTTCGAACTTCTTCTTCAATCGGATTTCTGCAGGAGCCGAACTCCTTTCGGACTTCTTCTTTAGTCAGACTTCTTCTTCAGTCAGATTTCTCCCACAGCCAAACTTCTTCCAGACTTCTCCTTCAATTGGATTCCTCTAGGAGTCAAACTTCTTTCAGACTTCTTCTTTAGTCAGATTCCTTCAGCAACCGAACTTCTTTCGAATTTCTCCTTCAGTCGAATTCCTTTAGGAGCCAAACTCCTTCCAGATTTTTTCTTCAATCGAATTCCTCTAGGAGTCGAACTTCTTTTAGACTTCTCCATTAGTCAAACTCCATCCGGATTTCTCCAGTGAATTACTTCCAGATTTTAAGTAGTATTCCTTTCGGATGATCTTCTCTAGCCATATTTCCTTGAGGAGTTTGAACTCCCCTAGAATTGATATATGTCAAAGCTCTTCTCCAACCAACGTCTGCTTCCTTCGGACTTCGACTATTAAATCTCAACGAACGAGCACATCACGATAATGGACATATCTCTTCGTAACAAACTCCACGTGATCCTAAGCGACCCACTATCGGATGGTTACGACTGTCATTTATTAATCAGCTACAGGCGACCCCACTACCGGATGATTATGATTATCATTATCAGTCTGCTACGGACGATACCTCTCTCCATAATAAATTTTACGTGGCCCCGAGCGACTCACGATCGGATGGTTACGACTGTCATCTATCAGCCTGCTCCAGGCTCCGTCTATAAAAAAAAATCCTTCAGATACATTTTCTCTAAGCTCTCTTCTTCTTCTCAAAATTCTACTGAATTCTTTCCTGAGTACTCTATTCCTATTAGCTAGAAGAGTTGACTTAATCGTCGAAGGATCCTTCTGGAGCCACCACCACCGACTTCGAATGAAACTTTATTTTGCAGATCACCGATGGTGATCTCTTTTTTCTCAACTCCAGCTCGATCCGACGTCAATCAGATTCTGTACCAATAATATTAATATATAATATCATAGTTATGATCTAGTATGTTATACTATTATCAAAACTATCTTCAAAAGATATTTTATATATAGGATGTCATAATTTTAATTTTAAATATCATAATTTTAATTTTAAATATCATAATTTTGATATTAGATGTAATAAAAATGCTGAAAGATGTATTTGAGAGGTATCTTACCTATAGGATCCCATATTTTTGATATAAAAATACTATAAAAATATTAAAAAATATATTTAAAAGATATTTTACCTTCAAGATATCATAATATTAATATATAATATCATAGTTATGATCTAATATGTTATAATATTATTAAAATTATTTTTAAAAAATATTTTATATGTAGAATTTTATAATTTTGATTTTAAATATTATAATTTTAATATTAAATATCATAAAAATATTAGAAGATATATTTAAGAGATATGTTATCTATAGAATATCATATTTTTATCATAAAAATATTTAAAAAATATATTTAAAAAATATTTATCTATAAAATATCATAATATTAACATATAATATCATTATTATAATTTAGTATATTATAGTATTATCAAAACTATCTTTAAAAGATATTTTACATGCAGGATGTCATAATTTTAATTTTAATTTTAAATATCATAATTTTGATATTAGATGTCATAAAAATACTTGAAGATATATTTGAGAGATATTTTACCTATAGAATGCTATATTTTTAATATAAAAATATTATAAAAATATCAAAAAATATATTTAAAAGATATTTTATCTATAAGATGTCATAATATTAACATATAATATAATAGTTATGCTCTGGTATGTTATAGTATTGTCAAAATTATCTTCAAAAGATATTTTACATATAGAATATCATAATTTTAATTTTAAATATCATAATTTTTATTTTAAATATTATAATTTTAATATTAGATATCATAAAAATACTAAAAAATATATTTAAAAGATCTTTTATTGATAGGATGCTATATTTTTGATATAGAAATACTATAAAAATATTAAAAAATATATTTAGGAGCTATTTTACCTATAAGATATAATAATATTAACATATAATATCATAGTTATGATCTAGAATATTATAATATTATCAAAACTATCTTTAAAAGATATTTTACATATAGGATGTCATAATTTTAATTTTAAATATTATAATTTTAATTTTAAATATCATAATTTTGATATTAGATGTCATAAAAATATTGGAAGATATATTTGAGAGATATTTTACCTATAAAATTCCATATTTTTATCATAAAAATACTATAAAAATATTAAAAAATATATTTAAAAAATATTTTATCTACAAGATGTCATAATATTAACATCTAATATCATAGTTGTGATCTAGTATATTATAGTATTATCAAAATTATCTTCAAAAGATGTTTTACATGTAAGATGTCATAATTTTGACTTTAAATATCATAATTTTATCATTAGATGTCATAAAAATATTGGAAGATATATTTGAGAGGTATTTTACCTATAAAATAATATATTTTTGATATAAAAATCTATAAAAATATTAAAAAATATATTTAAAAGATATTTTACCTATATGATGTCATATTTTAACATATAATATCATAATTATAATATAGTATATTATAAAATTATCAAAACTATATTCAAAAAATATTTTACATGCAGGATATCATAATTTAGATTTTAAATATCATAATTTTGATATTAGATATTATAAAAATACTGAAAGATATATTTGAGATGTGTTTTACCTACATGATGGCATATTTTTGACATAAAAATGCTATAAAAATATTAAAAAATATATTTAAAAGATATTTTATCTATAAAATATCATAATATTAATACATAATATCATAATTTTGATCTAGTATATTATAATATTGTCAAAACTATCTTCAAAAGATATTTTACATGTAAGATGTCATAATTTTGATTTTAAATATCATAATTTTGATATTAGATGTCATAAAAATATTGGAAGATATATTTGAGAGATATTTTTTTACTTATAGAATGTCATATTTTTTATATAAAAATATCATAAAAATATTAAAAAATAAATTTGAGAGATGTTTTACCTATAGATATCATAATGAATCTACAAATTGTATTTTACCTAATGAATGTAATATATTGCTTGGATGGATAATATTATCTGAATGCTAGCCAACAAACTCGAATGCATTCTTCTCACTATAGACTAAATCTCGGACATCCATCCAGATGCTTAAGTAGAAGTTCAACAAAATTAAAAAAAATAGAGAGAGAAGAGTAGCATTTAAAATATTCAGCCTGACTGTCAAATAGTAAAAATATCCTGTCTTAGAGAAAAAAGGCATTTTCGTCATGTTATAGTTAAAAAGTAGAATATAATGTGCATTAAATATATTCAGTGATAGAACAGCATCCCACTTTCATTTTTTTTAGCCTTCAGATGTCTATCTAGATGAAAATTGACATATATCACGTCATATCACGAAAGCACCAAATGGACCAATGAGAATAGACGATGTGCTCCACGTCTGAATTTTTACACCGCAAGTGGTGTAGAAAGTATTATTCTTTCGTGGAGTCATCTTTTCCAGCGGTATTGATTGCTCAAAATATGAAATTTTGGTTTTCCAATAAATTGTGTTGCTGCAAGGCTTTAGATTCCTGATGAAAACTCAAGCTAGAGGGCTGATTGGATTGGATCGACGTAGATCACGGGCCAACCTACAAGAAAAGTTTCAAAAAATCGATGGAATATCCTCCAGTTTAGGATCCTCCGATACTTAAGTCAGATGAAACCTTGAGAACAAATAGTAAAAATAAAAATTCAAAAAGACAGTAAGAGAAGGTTCGAGTGGAGAATGATTCGATCTTCCTACTGTGGGAAAGTTGAGATTAGATTTCAGCAAAGTATCGGCTCTGTGAATCTTATGCTTGAGCTTACCTTGAAAGGATATCCTGTCTCTTTATTTATAGAAAAATTTGCTTAGACCTTAAGAGAAGTTTGTTAGACCGTTAGTTTGTTATGGTCAGTTGGATTGCAACTATTAGTCGTTTGCCTTGGTGGCAGTTAACTATAGTATAGCTGGAGGAGAATCGCTTGGTTGGAGCGTAGTTGGCACTTAGTCGGTATTCGAAATATGCCAAGATCGATAAATCACCGATCTGGATTATATGACGAGGTCGGTAATTTACCGATCTCAGCATCAGCAGGGGCGCAACTCACCCGCAAAGTTGATGACATCGGTGATCTACCGATCTTGAGAGAATAAACTAGTCGCGGATAGACTGATCTTGCATTCTAGTGGATCACTATTGCATAAGATCGGTGAAATCCCGATCTCCTATGAAGCTATTGGTTCTCAAAAAAGCAAAAATACCGATCCGATTTTGTATAGCTATGATGAGGTCGACCAAGTACCGATCTCAACTCGTATTTGGTATGGTCGTTGAGGATGATGGTATGCTATTTTGGGTTTTGTGATGATCGATGTATTACCGATCTGGATCTAATCACTGAATCTAGCCATCTGGCTAAGGCAGGAATCAATCCGCTCCTAGGTCGATTTTTTATCAATCTAGGATTAAAATAGACAGCGATCTAGGATGTCAAGTCTTTTTCTGATGATACTATGTGTATAGTGAGGATTGTCCGTACCAATAAATTGTATTAAAGGTTGCTTATTAATTGGATTGCTGAGAATGTGATTTTGTGAGTGCAGGTGCTGAAAACGTTGTATGGAGATTAAGTTATAGCCCGGGCACGGATTACTCCTGAGGTAGTCAGTGGGACTTCTAGCTTATTGCAAACAATCTCAAAACTGGAACCAGACCTTTTCTCTAGATTTTGTCAATTTTCTTTCATTTCTAGTGGTCCTGAATAGTTTTTATTTTGCATAGTCGCTCCCAGTGGATCTGTTGATCTAGGAACAATCTACAGCACAATATGGAACACGCGCATCAAATATTCTTTCCTCAAGTCTATGCATCTTTCTCCTCCGGTCAAGGAGAGATGCCCTTACATGGTTCCAGCTTTTTCATAAAAAATTCATTCGTCCAGATTGCGTTCTGCACGTACATAATGGGTGAGATCCAATATCCAGTCTGCAGACACGTGTGGCCCACTCCAATCGCTGCCGTGCACCACATCCAACGGCTAGAAATAGCGGCATGTGTCATGCTCCGACGGCCACTGAACTCTCTTTTTGATGTTGTATAATGTAGATAGATAATAGGATCAGAATATAAACACTGCAGCAGCTACCTAACAGCTAATAGGATCAGTACAACATAGCCTTCAGGAGGGAGCCGTCTTGTTTTATTGCTGAAGCCTCATGTAGTATTGATTGATAAAAGGGAGTGGTATGGACTGTATCAGCATTTTGGTATTTGTTTGGGCTCGCGGCCTGCGTAAATCTGTGGGTTTAGGCGTGAGGGACTGGTGGGCAGAAATCATTTGGTGGCAGTAGATGAGACCAGACATTCCAAGCAAAGTCTTAAATTTACCTATCACGCATGAATCACTCGAGAATGTTTTTCTCTGCCTTGGTCAATTATCTGCCCATTGTCTCGTATATTATTTTAGCATAAAGACACAACTCCCTCAATGCGATAAACAGCGCATTTGAAAGATGCCCATAATCCATAATTAAACATTGACCAGTTACAAGCATGATAGCCTTTTGGACAAGAAGACTAAATGGCTTAGGAAAAGATAGTTTATCAGCAAATATTCCAAAGCCTAATGGAATTGAGGCTAGAATTGAACCTCTGTGCTCGCTTAGAATTGCCACCATCATGCCATAACTCATGCTTCACGTGGAGCCCTCCACATAATTCACTTAGACTGTAGATAATAAGATTATGATGATGTTTATGGTAACAAAACACACATCCACCGTTTATGATAGCCTGCGGTTCAAGCAAAATGGCAGGTGAGGAGACTTGCGGCAGAAGCGGCCAATGGGTGGGAAGGGGAAGCCACCAATTATCTTGTAGGAATGTCGTGGGCCCGTTCGACCGGCCCATCTAAAGTTTATTCCTGACAAACCGCCGACGCACTAACCTCCGGCGGCACGCCAATGCGCCCCCAGTCCTCCGAGAGTGGCCTCATCAATTAGGAGAATTAGTAAACGTACCATCAGGCCGGCGGTTGCCTTGCGTCTCATGTTTACTTGCACGAGGACATTTGCGTAATTTAGAAGGCAGCCGCGGTCTTTGGGCGGCTGCACGACTCCTATAGTTGTTTAATCAGTACGACCGGGGACGAGTGAGCCCAGGAAAATACCCAACGGTTTTTCTGTGGTGGAAAGTGGGACCAGCAGCGGAAGTGGACAGCTTGTCGTGACGTTAAGGGGCCGGTTCCACCGCGACGAATTCGGACGCACGGCGAGCTGACCTATTCAACGCTGTACACGTGGTGCACTGCGATTGGCTGCTTGCCCCGCAGCCATTGGCCTCGGCTGTTCCTCTGCCTTCTCCCGCGTGGGCGAGATTAAGCGAAAACTTAACCCCTGAAATGACCGAGCAATTGGAAACGAGAACGGCTTTTTTTTTTTTTGGTAATAAAAATATTTTTAAACGATTATCTGAGAGTCTACGGTTTCGTGTGGAGCAATAGTCAATTACATCCTTGTCCTTTATGTGCCGTTTAGAAAGCAGTCTTTTAGAAACCGACCTTTTAATATATGCTATAAAAGGTTGAGATTGGTAATTTATATTTGAATTATGTCAGCAATAAAATATGTGGTGAGAGCCCAACCTAAATTGCCAAACATGTTGAGAAGACAATGGAAAATTTTAATTTGGATGGATTTTAATTACTTAATTAATCAAAAATAAAAGTTATCACTAAATTAGTTCATATTATAAATTAATAGTATTAGTTTTTGTTAGTGGTGATGTCATGATAGTATGTATATCAATCTATAAAAAAAAAATTAAAATTTAAAATATTAAATTTAAATCTTTATTTGTACGAAGCTTCAACAACATTAATTTTATTGTTCTTAAATTAATACTATTAATAATCTTCTAAAATATTTTGCAATTATAAATGCTAATTTAAGATTTTTCATAACTTGCTAATGTTATCTTTTTTTTATTATAAAAGTATAAAATATATTGATAATTTTGACTCAATGCTGTCAAATTTATAGCACAATAATCAATATTTAAATTCATAATAATTTATGTATTATAGGATAATAATGATACATCAAGTTTCATACGTGACAATGGCCTCTATTCTGTGGATAATATGGCTCTTGGTATGTCATGATCATTATAAGTAACTTGAAAAGTTATCACTTCAAAAGGTATAGACCCAATAAATTTTCATAAGTTACCATCACTGCTTTTTTTTTATTATAAAAGCAATACATGAATTTATAATTTCGTACCATTTATCAATTTGTTAATATTTGGATTTTCGAGCTCGTACTCTCCACCGTCGATATTTTCCGAGACGAGAAATTCGAGAGAAGGAAGATAACGCGGTTTCGTGGCCACGTCAGCGGCGGGAGTCGTGCTGAGGCTGGCCGAGGACCGGCTGGAGGCGGTTAGTGGCTGGCACCGAGGCAACCTGTAATTCAAAAAAGGTCGCGGGAACCGCCACTCTCCCAGCATTAATCATCCTTAATTATTCCATTAATTATGATTATTACGCCGCATCAAATTAAATTACGCGGAAAGACGCCTCGAAAGACTTCTTCTCCAACCGCAGGTCTCAATCACACCCAGAGGCCCTCTTTTTCCCTTCCTTCTCCCAATCCTCAAGAAGGCCGCCTGGTGGAGTGAATCGGATCCATCGTCCCCCCGCTTCTCTTCTTCGCTAATTACCAAATCAGCCCCCTTCCCTTGTCTTTGGAAACGCCTCTTTTTGGTCTCATCACATTAAAAACTCTTGGAACCCGCGCTTGGATCCAATTCTTGTCTCCAATTGCTTGTTTCTGCTGGAATCGTCGCGGATCATAAGAATCGGTAAGAATAGCAATTCATATGTTTCGATCGATGCATGTCAACGTAAAGTAGCGTTGCTTGATTTCTTGAATGGTTATGGGTTATGATTTTCTTGATTTGATATTGCTTGAAAAAATAATTGTTTCTTTGGGCAAGTCTTCATTCTTTGTTCTTGGGGTTATTGGTTGAAAGATTTTGAAGCGATTTTGGTAAAAAAAAAAGGATCAAAACTCTGATTTTTGTTGTGCGTCATTTTGTTTGATCAAAAGGAGGTCTGGTTGAGTCCTATGGCCGATGACTCTATCTTCTTGATATCTGGTTAGTGACCGAGAAAAGAGATCCAAAAGAGATAAAATTTGTGGTCGAAACTTCTTTTGTCGAGCGGGGATGGAGCAGTTTCGGCAGATTGGTGAAGTCCTGGGGAGCCTCAAGGCTCTGATGGTGTTCCGGGACGAGATACGCATGAACCGGCGCCAGTGCTGCCTGCTGGTGGATGCCTTCAATGCCGCGTTTGAGGGGATCGGTGATGAGATCCGACACCACCTGAAATTTGAGGAGAAGCTCACCAAGTGGAAGGCCCTCGAGCAGCCCTTCAAGGAGCTCCACCGGATCTTCCGGGAGGGGGAGCAGTACATCAAGCAGTGCCTTGAGCCCAAGGACTGGTGGGGGAAAGCACTTGCCCTCAGTCAGAGCACAGACTGCGTCGAATTCCATCTTCACAACTTGCTATGGTGCATCCCTGTCGTGCTCGAGGCGATCGAGAATGTCGGAGAAATGTCAGGGTCTGATCAAGAAGAGATCCACAAGAAGAGGGTGGTGTTCTCGAAGAAGTATGAGAGGGAGTGGATGGAGCCGAAGCTCTATCAGCACAAGTTTGGAAAATTGTACCTAGTTTCACAAGGCATATGTAGTAGGTTGGACGGTGCTTGGAAAGAGGACAGGTGGATTTTATCTGAAATGATAGAGGAGAAGAGGAATTCGGGGTCGAAACCGATGACAAAGCAAGAGCAGCGGCTCGCAGAGCTACTGATGGGTCCAAAAGGGAAGCTTTCCGCAGCCACGGTCCTTGGGGGACCGCAGGACTTCCAAGTGAAAAGGAGATTTGGGTCAAGCAACTACAAGGAAGTCCAGTGGATGGGGGAGAGTTTTGCTGTGAAGCATGTCATTGGAGAGATTGAGCCACTAAAGAACGAGATCTCTCTCTTGACATCGATCAACCACCCAAATGTGATGCATTATATGTACTCATTCTATGATGAAGAGAAGAAAGAGGGCTTTCTAGTTATGGATCCCATGAGCAAGGATCTCTCCAATCATATCAAAGAGATTTGTAGCTCAAGGAGAAGAATCCCCTTCCCTCCTCTGGTGGCAGTGGACATAATGCTTCAGATTGCGAGAGGAATGGAGTATCTGCATTCAAGGAAGATATATCATGGGGACTTGAACCCTTCCAATGTCTTAGTTAGGACGAGGAGTTCTTCTCCTGATGGTTATTTGCATGTAAAGATTACTGGATTTGGACTGTCACCTTTGAAGAACTCCAAAGTTTCAGCAACCCAAGCTGCTAGCATGAATCCATGTATCTGGTATGCCCCAGAGGTTCTCTCTGAGCAGGAGCCATCAGGAGAAGCTAGTAGTAATAAGTACACAGAGAAAGCAGATGTTTATAGCTTTGGAATGATATGCTTCGAGTTGCTGACAGGAAAAATTCCCTTTGAAGACAATCATCTTCAGGGTGATAAGATGAGCAAGAACATAAGGGCTGGTGAGAGGCCACTGTTTCCGTTTCAGTCCCCAAAGTATCTCACCAGCCTAACAAAAAGATGCTGGCATGCCGATCCCTCTCAACGGCCAAGCTTCTCTTCTCTTTGTAGAGTGCTCCGTTACACCAAGCGCTTTCTAATTATGAACCCTGATCATGGCCAACCTGATTTAATAGTACCTCCAGTGGATTACTTTGATATTGAAACGAGTCTATCAAAGAGATTCACAAATTGGGCGAGAAAAGAAACCATCCAGGTCTCAGAAATTCCTTTTCAGATGTATGCCTATAGGGTTATAGAGAGGGAGAGAACTAATCTTAATGTCAAGGATAGAAGTTCGGACTCAGGAAGCAAGGAGGCATCGACTTATGGGGATGAGAATGCATTCGGTACAATTCTCTCAGAAGATGTCTTGTCCACCACTATAGGTTCCGTAAGGTTGTTACCTCAGGTGACTCCTGACTCAAACAAGAGGACATTAGCGAAGAAAGTCAATGGAAAGGCCAACAAGCAAATAGGTAACCTATAATCCTTTTCTTGCTTTTATGTGATACTTTCTTTTCTTCATAATCTGATTCTTTGCCAGTTTAGATCTATAGTTTATTACTTGTCTTAGTAATGGGATTCCTGTTATTTAGCTTCTGATGTTCTGAAGTAGGTAGTTAGAACTTTGATTATTACAGGCTTCGAGGCGCTACAAGTGAGGCAGTCATTCATCGTGGAATCCGATATATTTTTCATTGTAAAGCCTTTAGCATTTGTCCGTTCAAAGTCGAACAAGAAATTAATTAAGATATTTTGTGAAATCATATTTTTTAAGCAGGTTGTCTTGTGGAAGATCAAGTATGTGTCAGTTCTTTTTGCTGTTGAATATATGAATAGCAAAGCCAAAATGCAAAAATTTGTCTTTTGCTGAACTAAAAATATTCTTGTGTACACAATCTTGGATTTTTTGTTATTTCCATAATATTAATTGCTTTAGGGCCTTTCTGTTTATGTGCAACAATATCTTTTACTTTTCACTCTCTAACACCATCCTAAGCAGTTATCTGATATTATGATCTCCTCGTAGAAGGAAAAAGACTATTCTGTTATACTTGCTCAGAAATTGAAGTGCTTCGAATTCTAAATCTGACCTTATAAGAACTATCTTCAGCTTCTTCCATTCCTGAATTTTTTGTATCAAAATTCCTTCTTCTTGCGGCTAGCAATGGCTGAGCAATTGTTTTGTTTTGAGCTACTCTTCAGGACAGCACCAAAAAGGGAAGACAGTGAAGCCACAGCAACTAAGTTGTGGTCGCGGTTTGCGGATGAGCTCTGAGAGCCGGATGCCAACAATAGCAATGAACCCAAGGCGGAGGACATCCGGGCATGTCTCAGATTGAGAAATAGCAGTGGTCTTAAAGCCCATTACATTGACCAACGGCTCATTCTTTTCGAAGAACGACTGGCATGGAGTAGTTGCAGTCAGCAGCACACCAAGTGCATGTGCAGATCCTGTATACCAGACCTCTTGCAGAGCATAAATTGTTTGAAACCTAGTGACCATTCCTGACGTACAGATGATAGGGGGTGTGTTATGATGCTGCATCTTGTAATCCAATGTTTTCACTCTCGTCACAGATGCCGCCCCATACCTGCACTAATTGAGCTGCACACAAAGTTTTCGTCCAGCAAAATCTTGAGTGTGAGATCTCCCTTTTGGAAATCAAGAAAACCATAACAGCTACATGTCCTCTTTTCGCAGCCGGTGAACTATTTATTCTTCATTGTCATATGTCAGAACATTTGCTATAGCTGCTTTCTTCTGTAGTGCAAATCATGTATTCTCAATCATACCTTCTTTGTATCAGTTTCCCGTGATGAAGCAAAAGATTTAAGGGTGACATGATTCCTCAAACAAGATATTTGCCTGCTTGAACTCATGGTTCAAGTCCAGCAGCTGGGTGATTTACAAAGCAGTTTACCTGGATAGCATTTGGTGACTTAAATAGGATGATCTAAGATCATCAATGATTTGAATTCTTTGGTGATCCGATCACCAGTGATCTAAGATTATTATGTTTGATAGACCATGGTCCAAAAATTAAAGATTCTCAGGCATTCACGAGTAATCATACGGGATCCCAAAGTCATTGATTATATAACATCAATACTATTCATAATATATTTCATAAAAATATATTTATTAATCATATATAATATATTACAAATAAAATATTATTATATTTATTAATATATTAATAATTAATAAATTTTATAGAAATATATTTATTAGTCCTATAAATTATTAATCTTACAAAAATATATTAATTATTATTATAGAAATAATATATTAAATATTTTTATTATATAAATATAAATAAGATATTTTTATGTTAATTTAAAATTATTATTGAATCATAATATGATTAATAATATATTATAATATAATATATAATATAATATCATATATAAATATTGATATAATATATTAATAATATATTTATGTATTAATTTTTTTTTGCTAAACTGAAAAAACTGTCCTTCTATTTCAATCCAAAATCACTATCTATAATTTTAGATTCTCGACCTTGAGGATGAATATCCATCATTTGGTTGAAAATCACTGCTACGTAAGATCAAACATGATAAATTTTATCACCTCCACCTCTTTCAAGGACCAAACACCCGCCTAAGACCACAAAAGCTACTAGGCTCTTCGACAAGCACAAGACCATTTGGGAGGTTCTGAATTTAAAAAAAAAAATTTGGTTTTATTAACTAAAATGATATGTAACACGAGTTTTCCAGAATTTCTTGTCATAACAATAAAAAAAAACATTCAAAACAAATTTCTTGTCATAACATTCAAAAAAAAACATTCAAAACAAATATTCCAGTATAATGTTTTGGGATTCTTGTCATATATTCTAAAATTATCACTATCCAAAGCTCCATTAAAGAAACAATAAATAGATGCCTTTCAGGGGACATCTGCTTGTCATAACATTTACCCGAAGAAGGATAATGTGAGTGATGGAAAGCAAGAGCATATCATGATTCATGCACTAAATAATTATATTCAAAAAGAAAACTCCTGATTTTTCGATTTCCTGACTTCGTATGTCATAATTTTTGCCTTCAGAACGCTTTCATCTGCACATACCTGATTTTTTGTTTACATCCAAGCACCACTCTGTGCAAATAGAAATTACACTAACTTAAAATATTTACATCAAATCCCATTTGTTAAATAAAGAATGGTTATTTTGCACTATATATATATATATCAGCAAGGGCGTTGGTTGGTGCACCTCCTTTCCTTCGAAACAGGGTAGGACGCACCACTTAACACCATATGCTAAAACCTAATCACATAATCTTTTGGTACCACTAGCAAGTACATTAATGATATACAACCCTGAGAGCCTCTACAGAATTCCTGTATATATCCTGTTTCAGTTCCTAGACCAAGTGTCCTGATTGTCGCTGCTTTCTCGTCATTCAAGCAAGAAGTGAACTCCAATACGTCGGATACAAGACTGAATAGGTCATCCTACTTCTTTCCATTTCTTTTTTTTTATGGAAACTTTTTCCATTCTTGGCATATAATCTTCTGCTTCCTGTAGCATATCTTCTTCTCCTTGCAAACCACGCTCGAGCCAACGTAGAGAGAGTTCCATTCCATGGCCTGGTTGACAAGGATACTTATGATCTCAGGTTGTGGGATCAGATCCTTTTTACCCGTGAATACCAAACATAAAGCTACAAAAGCTCAGAGAATCTGCAGCAATTCTTGATGGGTACTTGGTGATCAAATAGCACAAGATAAATACAGACCTGCACAATTCACCGCATCTTCTGTCAACTTTAGACCCTAGATATCTGATTCCGAGCAAAAATGGCATAATATTGCTAAGTGAAGAAGTTTTGAAAATTGCACCACCTAATCTGAAAGAATTCTGACTGATCAAAATAATCATCACCAGTCTCTGGAATGGCAGCTCAGTGGTTACCTCCGTTGACTCTTTCTGCCTCCTTGCTTAAGATTATCAGCAAATTCTCCTCTCAAACCATCTGTAATACCTTTATGCTACCGCTGGAGTTTGCAGCTATCACCATGTTTGACCTGCCTCTCCAGCAGACGCTTGAGACAAACTGTCCATTGTCATCACTTGTCTCTTGCCCTGTAATTGGATCAACGGACCCAAACTTGTGGGAAGTTATCGGCATGGGAAAAGTTTTATAGTATGCATAAACCTGTAAAGAAATACAACACAGCATTTAGGAGTTGTTTCTTTTGGGCATTTAAAAACAATATAACAAGTGGTGAGGGATCAATCACAAGTCCAGATGATCAAAAACGAGAATTATTGTAGTCTCTAATCTTGTCTGGATTTCCCCGGGAAAACATCCCATCAGCCTGTTCTTAAATCCTACTTCAGTTAAAGTGACAATGCACATGGTCAATCATGGATGTGCAGAGCAGCACCATGGCCAGCAAACTAGATTCTTGCACAAATTTCCTTGCAGGTCAATATTTGTCCCATTGTCCATATATCTCTCTTAGAATGAAGTAAGACTCTAATATTATACGATCACCAGATTGTTATAGTGGTTGCTGGTTGTTAGATTTAATGTTTTGACTGTGACTTGGGATGGGATATAATTTGAGTTTATTATTTCCACATGATTAGCTTATGGACACAGTGTCTGTGAAAAGCACAACATTTATGCAAGACATTTTTCCAAAATAAATATCTAACAAGTCACCTATAGCTATAAAGCTAAATAAGCTGCTGCATAAACAAAATTGTCTCCATGATCTAAGTCGCATCTGGGTTAGAACTTCATGGGTATCACTAAAAGAACTGATTAGTAGATTAATTCTGCATAATGAAAGAACCTTGTAGGTCTAACCATTTAAATCAAAACCATATCCACCAAACAACAGGAAATGGATGAAAAGATGAGGTGCCATATAGAAGGTAAATAGCCAATGAGCCACAGAGCCTAAAAATGGCGACAGCTTTAATTCAAATTTTCAGACATTTGAAAATGGTAAACAAGCTTACTTCATTTGTTTCCGAACCACATGCTATATATCCATCAGAAACTGATAAACCGACAAAGTTCTGCAGGAACCATAAATAACAACGGTCATTTATACCTCTAATAGTTATAAAACATGCAGAATCATAGAAAGTTAAAAATGGAAGCTATCAAGCAAGCTACAAACCTTCTCATTGGTATGACCACTAAAGGTCAGAGTGCAAGCACCATTTGACAACCCACCGGTGTTGGTTCTGTTAAGATCCCAAAGCTTAAGGGTGTTGTCAGTTGATGCAGAAACAAGTGTTTCTGCATCTAAAAATTTCACATAGCTGACTGCCTTTCCATGTCCAGACAGAGTGCACCAGGGGATTCTGGTATGCCGCAGATCATAACAATATATCTTGTAATCAGCAGAACCAAAAGCCAACAAATGGGAGGAGTGTGACGAGAACTGGACACAGCATACATTGGCCACATTCCTAATCGTGTCAATGCAATTTTTCTGCCATTCACAGGAAAACAATATTATTTGGCATTAAGGAACAATCATGAAAATCATGAATTATTAACTTATGAAGCACAACAATGAGGTCATTTTATGACTGAAGTAATACCACAACATTTGTTCCTCCTTGCTTGTTTGCAAACTCATTATAACTTCATGTTTAACAGCACGATCTATATTCAAGATTTTACATTCCGGCAGGACAGGGGACATTCTAGCCATTCCATCCCGTTCCTATGAGAAAACAGCACAAGGATGAGGTTGGGACTCTGAAACCCATCCATATGAGCAGAGAAGAAGAAAGAAAAGAAAGGAAGAAAAGATGAAGAAAAGAAAAAGATAGAAGGAAAGAAGAAAAAAATGAAAGAAAGGAAAGAAGAAGAAAAACGAAGAAAGAAAAGGAGGGAAGGAAAGAGAAAGAAGAAGAAAAGGGAAAGAAGAAGAACAAAAGGAAGGGATAAGGAAAAAAGAAAAAGAAACAAAAATAAAAGGAGGTAGAAGAACAATAAAGAAAAGAAGGAAAGAAAGAAAAGAAAGGAATGAAGCAATAAGGATAAAGAGACGGAGGATATTTACCGGGATGCATAATCAGTACTGCTACCAGGATGGGATGGGATAGCATGGCTTCCCATTCCATGAAGAAACCGGAAACCTCCATCCTACGGGATTTAAAACCATGTCTATATATATGCACATTGTTATTAAATAGATAATATAATGGTGCCATAACAGCATTGGCAAGTGCAAGTTGCCAAATAGGTGCTAAAATTAATAGAGATCCGCAATGCCAAAGGCACGACTGAGGAGTCGACTTTATTTGCATTTTAGTTTCAGAGGATATTTATTCCAAAATAACTTTTAATGTACCCCTGAAAGTTATCCAACTCTTGGGTGTGAGATTGATTCAGAAAACATGCCTCATTAATGCTCCAAAGTTTCACAGAACAGTCATCACTTCCACTGGCAAGCTTAGTTGGATCCACTTGTGAGAAATTGACAGACCAAGCTCTTTTTTGATGCTCTATGAACTGTGCAAATCCTTGACCGGTGCTTGCATCCCATAACTGCATGCCACCCATGTCAATCAAATTACATAACCTTGCAACAAAACCTAGTCAAAGAAGAATAGCAAGAAGAGATTGACGGATACACTGAATTTATAACTAGAACAATAAATAATGCTTCTGATTCAATGTCATCTGAAGGAAAAAGAAGAGTGAAAAGAGAAAACAAACTATAATTTATCTCAAATCTTATGTTTTAGCACTAGCCTGAGCTATGGAGCATATGGTAAACAAACAGAAAACACTGAAGTTTTATAGCATGAAATGACACACCTCATCGAGAAAGATTTATGAACATCTAAATTACAAATAACAGCTGAATTAAGTTTCAGAAAAACTCACCTCTTAACCTTAGTCTATAAGGTTGGCCATCCGAGAGGGTTAAACCCAGGAATCAAATTATGATTCATTGCCCTATGAACTTTCTATAAGCAACTCTCAGCCCATCAATCCTCTAACAAATGGTGCCAAATTCCTACACAAGGTAGTGCCGCCAAGGAAGCAGCTTGGACCACCAGTTGATAAGTTGGGAGATCTATTGCATTGGTTGTATAAGTTAGACATGGAAAATGACTGCATAAATAGAGATTTGGCATGATTTTAATAGACAACTCTGCAAACCTCAAAGGCACGAATTAAACAAATCAATACTAATTTTGCTTTCCCCATATTAAAAACATACAATGTTTTGAAACGAACATTAATGCCATTATACAAGTTGCCAGTGCGAGTCCATGCTGTGCCAGTACCAGCCCCCAGCAAAACACCTATCAAGGCCTCTCTTTTTTTTTTCAAATTTTAATTAAATATGGGCTACCAAGTCTTTTTCTCTTTGGTTTCAGCATGGCATATGGTGGCACATGTCATGATGGTTGTTTCAGCATGGCATGTGATGGCTCATGACGATGGTCACTGGCTGACACTTCCTATGCCAGCGATACTCAGATTCTTGGGTCACATAACCATCACTCTTATGTTTGTGAACAATCTCTCATTGGTTAACCATCACTCTTATGTTTGTGAACAATCTCTCATTGGTATCTTTCTTGTACAAGTGATCAATATGCTTTCAACCATATGCCCCAGCTTCGACTACTAATAATTTTTGTTCGACTATTGTTAAGTATTACATACAAAGACACAGGAATGGAACTGGAATCCTTCATGGCCACATGAATTATAAGTCCCAATTTGTATTGCCAATCTGATTGTGTGGAAATTTCAGAGCGAGCATGGAAAACAGGCAGCATGCCTTTTGGCGATGACCGACAGTTGGTGGAGTTCAGGTTAGAGACGACACAGAGCCCTCTCAATGGCGAAGATTGGTAGTGATTAGCCACCAGACAGCAATGAGCTCTTAGAGGTTGAGGGTAAGGGTGAAGGTCGACGGCCCTTAGGAGGAAAGCCTTGATTTGGAGGCCGTGGTGACCAGCAGTTGAAGCAGGGGGGCCATCAAGGAGCGCAAGCAGATGGTGGGGACAAAGTAGTTGCCCTCACGAGCAATGGCAGTGAAGTCGGAGAGCTCGTCAATGCTTGTGGCAGGCAGCCTCCTCGCCGATGTTCTCGTTCAGCAGGGTGACAAGCTCGTGGAGGACAGCAATGTGGTTGGGAATGAGAGGGCTCTAGCGAAGGGGTGGCAAGCTGCTGGTCGCCTGGATGAAGATGAAGATCAAGAAAAAATAGGGGATCGGTGAAAAAGTAGGAGAATGATTTTTTTTTTTAGTTTTTTTGACCCGGGGAGGGATCCGATTGAGGTGAACCTAACAGAGTCGACCGTGTGTTGTAAGGCGCTGTGACTGTTAAGATTGAAGAGCACAAATTTCATGGTGATGCTGTGGGTGGACAGGCATGAGTGAGAGAGGGAAAGCAGTGGAGATGCTATGGCTGTGGCAGTGGATCAAAGTTTGCTTTGATACCAAATTGATGCATGACAGAAGTAGAGAGAAGAGGGAAGAGGAATGAAGATAAGACAAAGGGAGAGGGCAACTCAATATTTTGTATTCTCAAATCTAAATAATACAAATTGCATTCTCAATTAACATGGTAATAGGTTTATACAAACAATCCAAAACTCTAATAAGAGCCCACGTAGAAATAAAATACTGGAGTCCTTATAAAATTCTAGTCCTATAGTCCACAAAAAAATAAAATTTTCTAGTTCTCAAATAAAATAAAATTTCCTAATTTCTATATTTATGCCTAATAGAAGTGTGCCTAGATTTCATGAGTACTCCACATCGGCTCAAATAATATCAACAATGCTCAATCTCGAAAGACAAATAAATACATTCAAGCAAGTATTGCAATGCAACAACTAGTGCTACATAATACTGCAGCCAGAGACAACACATACCACTTTAGGAAATCCAATCAGCATTAGATCTTCAGGATTTACAATACAAATTAAGCTTGCAAAAACATCAAAGGAATCCCTCGACAGACATACTTGTCAAATGAGGTCTCATAAAGCTAACTTAGATATTAGGGGGCAAACCTGAAGGTTACAATTATGAAAATCATTGTGCATTTTAACTTAATTTATACTTCCAGATAAGGTTTGACACTTGTAACACCTTCAGCAGCAGTCAAACTTCAAGACATCAAATTCTTTGTATATACTTTGAATTAGTGAATACCGAATGCAACCTAATAACATTGACACTTATATGAAAAAAAACAATTTCATATGCAGCAAATCACAGGCCTCTGACCAAATAACCAGATTTACTCTTCATTTTCAGGATAAAAAGATAGTTCTGAAAAAGCACTCAATAATATCCATAGATTCCATATGAAGCAAGTTAGTTAAAAAAAGATGCTGCTATAATTATGAGGATATTGATAATTGCTCATGAGCTTACAGTTAGGGTGGAAATTAAAGCCATAAACCACAGTAACCATCCAAAGTACACTAGAATTAGTATGAGCAGAGTTATACAACTAAAATGAACAATCACATGAGCATAAGGAATACAGACCTGAATTACACCTTCATGGTCTGTCGAAGCTAAATAGTTCTTGATATAGTTATTCCAACAGACACAGCTGAGTTTTGATCTACTCGACATCTCGATTAAAGGGTAGTGAATATCAACATCATCATTTAAAAGAGCATTAAACTCAAAAATCTTAATTTTCTTTGATACCCCAGCAGCAGCAAAATACTCTTCATCCCGGTCAAAACTCAATGAACAAATAACATTTGCAGAGTTAAGGATATCTACATTCTTCAAACTTCCACGCACTTCAAATTTATTATGTCGAGCATACTTGCATAAACCATCAAAAAAGGCTCCAAGACAGTCAGTTGATTCAGTCGACAAGTCAGTACCATTCTCAAATCCATAACATTTATCACGAATCTTCAGAACATCAATATCTGAACGTGTTGGAGCATGAGTTTCCAGCATCTCAACTCTGGATCTCATGGAAAAATATGCACTTTCAAGTTGGTCCATATTCCTCATCAACCTCTCCTGATAAATACTTGACCCGGACATCCTAGATATATCCCCCACACTTACACGTTCTTTGCAAGGGTACATATCTGAGATATCACTGATGTTATGTAGCAGATCTTTGCCATTAGAAACAAAATCAGCTCTTGATAAATGTCTTCTCTCAGCCTCTTCAACATCTGCTTTTAAACATCCAAGGTCTGCTTCTAACTTGGCAGTGCGCTTCTCTTTTTGTTCTTTCAAAGATAAGAGGAAATGCAACAACAAGTCTGCTTCTGCATCTTTCTCATCAACAGCTGCTGTTGAGTGATCTAAGGACGATAAATCTCTACCTTCAGATATTAAATCACATAGCAGCACATCCCTGGCAAAAGAGAAGGAGAAGCACCAATTATCAGAGGATGACTTCAGTGGGCAATTCGACTAAGATGACACTTCAAATTTATGTAAAGGAGGAAAAAAGATATCCCCTTCTTCATTTAAGTTGATTGCATATGTAAAATTCTACCAGCAGACACTAATACACATACACATGGACCTAGTTATACATACATACATATATATAAATCATGAGTTGGTCATAGTGGTAATTTAAATAAGAAAATGAGGTTTGCATATTACAATGCAAAATCCGTGGACAGATTCAAAGTGGTAATTCTTATGGTACTAGCACCATTATATGCTGAAAAAAATTGCATTCAAAACAGATAAACAAAGGCCTCCTTTGAAGTGTGGGCCCTCTAACAAGTCATCATAGGCAAGATATGTTTCCATTTGGTAGCATAGATCTATCTAATTCTTTACTCCTATTGATTGGCAATGGGCATTGCCTGGAATAGGTGAGTTTCAAAATACTGAGGACCATGCATTTGCCACTGAGACATACTCTACCATGCTAACTTCTTGTACAAATTTTTTTTTCCTTGTGCATGAGTTAGGTTGGCCCAATGCCGCTGTTCACTGTCCATGTTCACTCTTAAAGCGCTTAGAATCCACCAGAATGACACCATAAGATACATGATCTCTCCAGGTTTTGGTTGACTCTTGGAAGCCAATAGTGTGTGCTTGAACCAAGTGGATCAAGAGAGCACTAACAAGTTTGGCTTGCTAATGGGCTTGACAGCATAGTCTAGCAATTACCGCTTTTATGGGATAGACAAATACATGGGTTCCAAGAGCGCCCAGGCGAAACACGTTCCAGCAAGGTTGCAAAATGTGGCTTGCTGACCTGAAACTGAAGGGTTTTGATGGAAAGGGAAGGGAGGCAAAATGTTGCATACATAGGTTTGCTGTCCATCAAAACATGTTTCAGTAAGCTTGCAAAATGTGGCTTGCTCTCCTAAAACAAGAGGGTTTTGACGGAAAGGGAAGTGAGGCAAAATGTTGGATACATAGGTGTGCTGTCCACTGAGTATAGCATCACTTTTTCTGTCAGTTATTTGCTTACTGTTATAACTTATTAACTCATGATTCATCCTCCTTCCATATGTAGATTCCCTTTATTGCCCAGTGGCTAGTTGACCAGTCAAAGGCTCTTGCCTTACGCCCGCCAATGATCAAGAACAATGTGCTCACAAATAGTCTCCAGCAATATTAGAGCACTAAATATGGTTGAATGGCACAATGGTGGCCCATTTTTTATCTGTAGTTGTTTATGATGGTCCCCTACTGCCGTAATTTCAAGTTTAAAACTTACCTTGGGCATTTCCTTTCTCTGCTAACACACTCTTGAACCTTAAGGCTCTTTTGTCTTTTCCTAACTAAAGGGTAAATCTCAGGCTTCTTTATAATCTTGAAGATCATATGGCATCCAATGAAACGAACAAAAATAGGCACATCTCAGATGGAGTACGTCCCTTCCGAAAAATGGGTTCCTATACCTATAAAGGATCTAACATCCTTTAGGCTATGCCTATGATAGTTTCTTCAGCAAAAACCTCCTATACCTATAAAGGATCTAACATCCTTTAGGCTGTCTATGATAGTTTCTTCAGCAAAAACTACAAAACCCTAGACATCATGTGGAGTTTAGTACTGTGTGAGAAATATCTCAAGCCCCTAAGCCAATGTATCTTAATGAGACCATCAATTTTAATTTGATGGTAACAGAGAATAATAGAAATCAGAAAAACATCAACATGCTTGCTTGCTCAAAAAAAAAAAAAAAAAAACTTACTGATTACCAAACATGACACGGTAATGGTCTTTGCTAAAGCTTGAATGCTGACTGCATTAAATTGACTTCTTTTTCAGGGAAAAAAGGCTAGAAACTAGGATGCTAATGCCTTTGCATTCCACGGATATGGGGCCACAAAACTGAACCTCAAGCAGATGCGACAAGTTAGGCTCCCACGTATTAGAAGTTAGGGAATAATGTCGTAGTTTCAACTTTCAGCCTATGGCTTATAAGACTTTTCCCTCTTGTTACTTCTTCATTGGATGATTAATTTTCATGATCTAAAGATGAGTCATGTGCATCTCATTCCATTCTCACAAGCCTAGGCTGTGAAAAGACCTTCGACTTTTCTTTATATTACAATCTGGAATGAAATCTAAGTCCACCTGGAGGGCTGATTTCACTTAATAATTTATTTAAACATAATATGATTGTGGGCCTCAAATTATTAGTCATGATCAGCGTTTGCCGAACCATCTCAAACCAGACAATTCAAGGCATTCTGAGTCATACCAATGACAAACCAGAATGGTTCGGCTGGCCAAATCAGAACACCGAATGAGGAGAGGGAAAGAGAGGAAGAGCGAGAGAGGAGGAGAGGGAAAGAGGGAATGATGCCACTGGAGGGCCGGATGTGGTGTGCTAAGGGTGCCGGAGGGCCGCAGAGGCCTCCGCGGCTCAGTGTCGTCTGATTAAACGCTCCGTGACTCGATATCATCCGATAGGACATTTAATCAAAAAAGATAGAGAGAGAAAGAGGGAGTGACGGTACCAAAGAGAGGCGCAGCCAACGAAGAGGCCATCAAAGGGCACCGGTGGCCGTCGTGGCCACCGAACTGCAGAAAAGGCACGAGCGAAGCCACAACTATAGAACAGGGGCGATCACCCCGATTCATAGTATTTTTTAAAAATGATGATGAATAGTGAAGCCATCAATAAGTCTGCTAGCTTCACTGTGGTTAGAATTTATTTAAAAAACCATGTGAAATAGGGACGATCGTCCTTGTTTCATGCCTACAGAGGCGCGGGCAGCGATTTCACCGTCTGACAGCCACAACAGCCAATTGGAGGCTGTTCGACAACCTCTCCACCAACTTCCCCTCTCTTCTTTTCTTTTCCTCCCCCTCTTTATCTCTCTCTCTCTCAACTGAGATTGGGCGGAGGAAGCAGACGCCTTGGTGGCCCTCCAAGTGCGCCCACGGCTCACTTGTAGCCACCGACGTTTCCTCCAGCTACTCTCTCCCTCCCTCCCCCTTCTCCCTCCCCCTCTCTCCCTCTCTCCTCTTTCTCTCTTTTCCTCCTTGGTTCCTTTTTTGTGTCGATTTGCACCTGGATGGTCCAGTATGGACCCATACCGACTCGTACCACTGACTGATCAGCATAGGTCTATGTTCCGATTCCACGGACCTTGGTCATGATTATTGTAGCATCAAAATACTAGAAAAAGCAAACAGAAAATTATTTTCTTGCAGCCTTTAGTAAATTTATGCCTAAATGAAAAAGAGAAGCATAATAAAGGTCATGACTGTTAAACATGAAAGACTTCATGCTAAAGGCTTTAGCAGCAGTTTTCATTAGAAACCACATGTACAAAATATTGTCACAATATATAAATCATACTTGCATTCAAGTATATCAATAATTATATTGGCAGGAACTTACCTTGACTTTGGACGAGATGAAGGCACTGGGTGCAGCAACCAAAGACAAAAACCAGCCTCCTTAGGACTTTTTGAGAGAAAATTTTGAGGAAGAATCCTATGGCGAAGATCTGACATAGCAGCAGAATGCACTTCCCATGTTTCAAAATAGCAAAAGAGCTGAAGAGGAAGGAAAATATCATATCAATAGAGAGAGTTGGGATATCGAACTCAATTCCTATGATTTGGAAGTTATTTTACCTATGCAACTAGTGTCAACAAAACAAATGGCATAAATAGAGTTGAGGAGCAAAAAAGGCATGATAAACTGTTCCAACAGAGATTTGCAGTTTTTAGGCACATTAACCATTGTAGATGATTATTGGATTCCCAAGCTACATGTATCATGAGTCTTCATCATTTAAAAAGGCCTCTGGAAATTCTGAATAACAGGTTGTGGTGTACCAGGAAAAGTACCGAATCAACAGCATTTGATCGGCAGGTTAATTAGTTGGATCATTCAACCCAGAAGATATGGGATCAGATATGCCACATCCATCAGATTTTGAAGGGGAATACTAGAAATCACATATTTATTTCACCCGGCAGGTTCATTAGTTGGACTGTTCAACCCAGATGATATCGGGTCAGAGGCACCCATGTCCATCAGATTTCGAATTGGGAGGACACTGGTTGCTGGGTATTTGAGAAAGGGGAATATTAAAAATTACATATTTATTTCAACCAGTCAAATTGCAGTTGACCCACATTTGGACCAGAAACCTGCAACCCAGTCACTACGGTGGTTAGATCCAGGTCAACAAGTTCAGAACATTGTGCCAAACAACACTACATAAAGCAAATGCTAATATGAGCTATATAGAGGCATACAATATGCTGGAAAATGCATAAACATTTGCGTCCAAAACCTAGTTTTGATGGTCATCACAAACTGGTAGGGAGTGAACCAATTCATGTTATCTTATTCCATGCAAAAGAATCATATTTATTTTTAATAGCCTATCTAAATCTTCTTTCTTTTTCCTTCATTATCTTCTAATGCTTTCCCCCAATGCAAACCAACTTAATTCATTGGACAAGAGCAAATTGCAACATATAAACACAAATCAAAATAAAAGAAACCAACAGACACGTAACTACGGATTTACATGGATCAAAAGATATGAAGAATATGTAAATATGTATTACTCTATTGGTTACATGCATCTATAATTAAGAATAACCTCAAAAACTCCATCACATGATCATTCAGAATATAGCTAAACATTGAAAGGCTTGCACTTTATTAAAATATAAACTATCATCAAAAGGACATAGTAAACCTACTTCTCACCTCAAAAAGAAGAACCCCAAGACTGTAGATGTTTGAGGAGAAAGGGCATATACTGTCATTTGGCTCCTCCAGACTAGCATACCACCTCTCCTCCAGCTTCAAAATTTCAGATATTGACTGCTGGGTTCTGGAATTGGGTTTACTTGGACTGTATGATAGGTTACAAGTGTCATATGATTCCCCAAATCCTACTTGTTTCCTGAAATCACACATAGCATTTGTTTCTCTGGAAATAATAACATCAACTTCTCCACCATGATCTCCTCCTTTCAAGCCAGCAGTGAGAGGATAAACATGATGCTGCGTGCTGGTACCATGATGCTCATTAAGTTTCTGATACTTTGACAGCAAAATTTCGTGGGCCTCCTTATTCCGTTCCAAGTACACCTTCCTTTTCAAGTGATTCTCCAATGGATGAATATCTTGACTTGCTGAGCCTGACAACTGCTCCATCTGATCTTGGGGGACAAAAGAGCCAATGTATTTAACTTGATTTGAAGGCATTATTATGAAATATGATGGCCGTAAATGCCGTAAAGCAAGTCCTTGAGCATGTGAACTATCTACAAGCTCCAGGATCTGCTTAAAGATATGCAGCCTCACAATCTTGTTTATCTTTTCGTGCTTGGGTTTAAGCCATTCCCTCAAGCTAATTCCATCATCATGAGAATTTGAAACCCTACCACTGCAGCCAGCGAAAAGTACCATGCCATCTGCTTTTGCACTGGGTCTATGTGATGAATTAGAAACTATCTCAACATTGCCACTAGGCCTTTCGATATTTTGACTTTGGATCATCATGCCTGAAGCTTGATAAGTTCCTTGATATCTATATGTGACCCCCTTAGCCTTCAAGGAGTTCTTGACCAAAACTTGTGGAAAACCTGGTGCAGATAAGACCTTAGTCCAGATCCCATAAGGCGATCTTGTCAGGGCGTTGCTTGAGGCCATCTGGTTATCACTTTCAGCCAAATGCTCCGAGAACTTGGAATTATTTGGGTCCAATTGTGTGCATGGTGGAGGTCTCCGAACCCTGAGTGGGGACACAATGATTTTCCCTGCATCCTCCTGATGGCCCATTGTCAATGATTCTTTGGGTGCCACATCGCTCAGTCCACCTGCAAGGCTCCTGAAATTTTGCCATAGGTCTTTCCGGACAAGTGGTTTTTCTCCACTAACAGAGCTGTCACCAATAGACAGGTTAGGATTCTTGTAGTTCTTCAGAGTCAGCTCTTCCACCACAACTCCAGGATCATTTGAAGAGCGAGGGCTTGCCCAAAGGGGCTCAGACCCAGATTGTGAAGCTGTACCATAACTTAGATTTTTTCCTGCTATAGTTTCTAGAAACATCTCGGGTGAATGCAGCAAAGAGAAACCTTCAGGCCAAACAACTTCCTGAGAGACGACTGGAGCAGCTGTTTGCAAGGCATTGTGGCTATCTGGTTGCTGTGGTGATTGATCATTCTCTTTCCTTTTCAGGTGAGTAGCCTCCATTGAGCTCTCCAAGGGCTCACTCACTTCAGCATTCCCTTCCATGCGGTTCAAATGGAGAACTTGAACTGAATAAGATGGGCAAACTTCAGGAACCAAATGGGCTAAAAACAATCTTAAAAGAATCCATAGTTGAATGAACTGCAACTGAAATCCCCGGCTTCCTCAAGAAGCCCGTACCACTTTTCATCTGTACATATCGCATGCACGGCAAAAACCCTACTACATATCTAGCTATCAAACAAAGATAAAAAGGACCTCAGCAAAACATTAAGCAGCCTTAAAGCAATAGCCAAATGAACAACCAAAAAGAAATCAACAATATAATCCGTTCCTAGGGTTTATTAAGCACGAATAAAACGAACCCAAAAACAATAGCCAGAACCATATCAAACGGCGAACATTTGTTGGAAAGCTCCGGATGTAACCCAGTTAAAACCAATGCCGCAAAGAAACCAGTTAGAAAGGAGAGATCTTTTAACCACCAGAAATTCTCAGACTCCTCTTCAAATGCCAGCAATCGGAGCATTTGATTACCGATTCCACTGCACCGCCGAAAAATCCGAGTTTGATGAATCCATTTACTTGATTAAGACAGAAAAAAAAGACTGTAATCATCAAGAATTAGAATGAACAAGCGGAAAGCGAGATTGAGATGAAGAAAACCGACAGAAAGAAGGAATCAAGAAAAAAAAAAAGAAGCAAATACGAACCCTAACTACTCAGGCCGCACCAAAACAAGCGAAAATTCACGCAAGAAGCCAGAAAATCCGAAATCGATTCGAACTTAAGCGATCGAACTCTGCCTGAGTCGCGACTCTGCACCTAAATTAATGATGCGAAAAACCACGAAACCAGGAACCCTAAAATTTCCATAAGTGGAAAGAACTGAGGTTTTTCAGGAACGCTTACCACGAATGAATCTCTCTCTCCTCCTTTCTCAAGCAATCAATTCGAGTCACGAATCGGAAAACATCTTATCGCGTCTTTCCGAATATTTAAGATTTTATTATTTTATTCCACCGCATACGTACATGCATCTAGGAAATAAAAAATATATATTTTTATTATATTTAATTAATTTCCGGTGGAGCGGCGTTCTGGTTTTCTTAGCCCCTCCGAGCTCAGGTAAAAAGCGAGGGGAATAAGATAGACACGAGTTAACTTTAAAATAAGTCTGACCCGGTGACGTGGAGCTTCCCGGGCCAACCATCTAAAACTTGGAAACATGGGGCTGAGCGCGGCTCCCCAGTAGCCGTCTAATTAAAAAAAATCAAGTGACAGTTACGCCTGACCGAGATGCAACCCAAACGGGGTTTTTATATATATATATAAATATCAGTTATTGGATTCCTGAGTTAAGAACGTTTTCCTAGCACTCATCCCCTCTGAACATGTTCAGGATGATCTCCAATCCAATTGGCTCTTTGATATAAGATCTAGGCTCAAATTTGACAATCACTGTGTGGATTGATTACATGAAAATGTTGATTGAAATGTCGAGGAAAATGGCATATGCGATGTGACGGTTATGGATGCCCAACGCTGTAGCATGGCTTATGCTGGATCTAATTCAAGTTAAATATGGGACTGATTTGGATCTCGATCAAATGGTGCACAGTTTTTATAGATTAATATAAGTGCCGAACCATGATGGAATCATGTTGCAGGAAGCTAACATCTGGATCCATGTGGTTCACATGCCTTCCCGCAAAGGATTTGGGTCGTATCCTCCGCGCTAAAGAATGATTTACCATCTTTCATGACATCAATTGTATCTTAGCATAACCGTGAATATTAATATCAAAATGCTTTGTGATTTATGCAAGATACGATCCAGTGGTTGACGTCCAAAGAAAGATAAATCATTCTTTCGGTCTAAAGATACGATCGGAACCCTCCTGTGAATGTTCTGGCGGTTCATCAGAACGTTATCTCTCCCGCAGAAGTCTAGGGGCCAGAAAGTGGGCCGCGCTCCAAGTACCGAACGGCTCTCTTTCAGCGGGGGCCTCATCCGACATGCAGTTCTCAGAAATCTTCCACCGCTGGGGTGCAACCGTATACAACAACTGTACCTTCCATTCCTCGCCAGACACGTCAGCAAAATTAGCAGTTTTCCACGTGTTCTTTTTCGCGGGCCAGGTTCTGAATGATGGAAGATGGGGTTCCTGTTCGACTGGCGAGGCCGGGGCGACGGCCCAAGAGGCCAGGAAAGAACCACGTCTGTCCGCCATAAGGTGTGGCCGGAAGGAGCAGGAGACCGCGGGCGTGTGGGCCCCACGAGCCAGGGGGCCACCGCACGTGCGTGGGTGGTGTGGAGTGGGGCGACGTCACGTGGGCAGTCCAGTCTGGCCCCCCAGGGGCACGAAAACGTGATCAGGGAGGATGGAGTTCACGTGGGTGATCAGACGGTGCAGGGACGATGTGGGGACACGTTGAGATACATCATAATTTCCACCCGCACACATTAGGAGGTTCTCTGGCACGTGCAATTCACATGCCCCGTGTTTAGGTTTGTTTTGAACGGCATGTACCCGTGACGGATCTTGTTTTAGAATAGCCATAACGCCGCATGAAGGAGACAAAGGAGGCTATAGAACTAAAAAAAAAATTGAAGTTTATTTTATTTTTTATTTATTTTTATTTTTATTTATTTATTTGTCTCCGTCTGTTTACTACTCCATAAAAGCTAGGGGTGTAAATGAGTTGGATCGGACCGGATCACGAGTGATCCCGATCCAATTCAGTTTCTTGGTCGGATCTAAATATTGAATCCAAATTCAGTCTAATAAAAGATCGGATCGAATTCATAATCAAATTTTTTAATCCAACGGATCATTCGAGTCGGATTAGGTTCATGTATACCTCCTTTCGGATCCATAAAATGTGAATTTGATTCGAATTCAGATCTGAATCGGTTCATAAGTCGGATCAAATATGAATCAAAACAAACACATAACTCCACCTATTCGGTAGACATTGCTGCATCTGTGATTTACTTCAAACAGTAATTTGTTAAAATTTGAGACTCATCATCTCTGTTGTCTTCAAATAATAGTTTGGCTATATATAATATTTGTTGTCTTCTATTTTTTGAGCAAAATCTATTACTCACGGTACCATGCTTCCAGAGATGGATAGCTAAGCACATCTTAACAGTATCGAAGATAACATAAATACTTCTCTCTCTCAACCAAAAAAAAATAGAAATACTTATTATAAAGCCTCAAATATTACGGTCAGCTTTTTTTCCTGCATTGAATCCAAAAAATAAAATGGATCGAATTTTAGAACCCAACCCAGCTCCACAGGTCCTTTAAAATGAGTCGGATTAGCTCTATACGGGTTGGGTCATGAGTCAACTCGATCCATTTGCAACCCTACAAAAAGCTTGCCTTCATTATTATTTTTTTCCTTTTGTTTTCAATCATATAATTCTCATTGAATGTATCAGCAAAGTAGGATCCACCAAAAAGATTATCATACTCTTGTTAGAGAGTGTTTGGTTGGAAGGAATTAGATTTGGAATGAAAATCGAATGGACATTCCAACTATTTGGTTCCATTTTGATTCTGATTCCAATTTTGAGGTCAACTGAGAATAACTCAATTCCCTAAAATCTAATCCAGACTCTCTCCTAAGATTCAAATCTCTATTATATTTTTGATTTCAATCATGAATCAAATGCTTTAAGCATAAGGCCATTTCGATTCCCATTGCAATCTATTTCAATTCCGATCGCAAATCAAACACCCCCCTCAATAAGAACTAAGAGGGTGATTGGTTCACAATCAAAATCGGAATAGAAATGAATTGGAATGAAAATCGGAATAGCCATATTCTCTTAAGCATTTGGTTCATGACTGGAATTGGAATCAAAATTGATATGGAGATTTGAATCCTAGGGAGAGAGTTAGGATTGGGTTTGAAAGAGATTGAGCCATCTCATTCCACCTCGAAATTGGAATATCCCCTTATCAAATAATTGGAATAGAAGTCATCCATTCCTATTCCCATTCCAGCACCAACTCTCTCCAACCAAATATAAAGTAGATGGCCTGAGATGTCTTACAAACATGAAAAGTGTGATTATAAAATATTGACCAAATTATCGATTTAACAAAGCAAGATAAGCATATGTTTGTTATTGCATTTTGATTCTAAGATATTGCTTTTAAGATGCATTGCAAAAATGAATAGAGTAGTTTTTATAGGAAAAATTGAATAAGTTATGAGATTGGTAGAGAATGACAAGCATAAATTTGTTATTCATTATGAAGAGCAAAGAAGAGCTTAATCTAGACACCATTCTAGAAACCCCTATGTTCATAGAGGAAATAATAATTTATTATATGTTCTCATTATCCTATTGGAGAAGACTAAATTCATTTCACTATCTTCGTTACACTTTTGAAAAGAGTTGCATTTTTTCTTATTGCCCTCCCCCTTATCTATCTAGCCTTTCATTGTTGGGTGGTGGAGCTTAATCCACCTACAAGAGAAGCTCAAAATCAAAACTCAAGAAGCCTAGAAAAAAGTCTAATGAAAAAGGCCCAGAAAAGAAAAGAAAAGAAAGAAAGAAAAGGTGGGTTAGGCGGGCTCAGCCCACTAGTTGGCATGGCCCAGGCACCAGGCTAGCAGGCCCACACGGGTGTGCATGACCTAGCACTGGCACGTAGTCCAGGCGAGCGCGTGCGGTCCAGTAGGGCTACAGCCCTTCGCAGACGTGCGTGGGCTGATCGCAGTGGCCCATGTTGATGCACCAAAGGAGTTTCCCCTAGTTTCACGTGGTCCACATGGACCAGCCTATGTTTCATAAGCATTTCATGCGGTCCACAAAAAATTTTGTGAACCAAATGCATGATCGAACAGGCGATGTTCATTGGGGGCTTGATCAGCTGCTTGATGGGCTCGATCTGGGGTTGATCGGATGGCTAGAAGCCTATTTGAGTCTAGATTGGACTATGTTATCCAATTTTTACCTAGTTTGAAACTATTTTTTAGCTATAAAATAGCCTGTGGGCACCTAAGACTTGATAGAATGTGGCAGAATGCAGAAAAGAGCAGTAGGAGCTTTTCCAAGAGAGAGAAAGAGAGAAGATAAAGATTCTTCTTGTAAGAAGATTGGGTTCTTCTTGTATGCAATTTAGAAGATCACCAGGTGAGTGAATCATCTCTAGATAAGATTTTTTTTTCTATTTGGGATTGCTCTTACATCTAGAAGAGAGAGAGAGAGAGAGAGAGAGAAAGAATGATTTTTTTTTATTTTTATTTTTTATAATTTTTTTTATTTTTTAATAAAAATATTATTTTGTACAGTCGTAGATGTAGGAGCAAGAAACTTCGAATCATGTAAATTTTTTATATTTGGGCTCAGAAGATTTTATTTTCTTCTTTCTCCTATGATTGCCATATCCACTATACATCATTCTATAATACTCTGTCCAGTCAATCCCAACAACTAGTATTAGAGCATTAGATTTGAAAAAAAAGTGGAAATGATGGCAGAAGATGGAGGAAAGGTCAAGATCAATAAGTTTGATGAAAAAGACTTCAAGTTTTAGAAGATGCGGATCGAGAATTATTTATATCAAAAGAGGCTCCATCTATCTCTTGAACAAAGTACATGTCACAAGCAGATTGAGAATTACTAGACTGCCAGACTCTGAGAGTTATCAGACTGACGTTGGTGGGGAACATCGCATTCAATATCCTAGAGAAAAAGATAACTGCTGATTTAATGAAGGCTCTGACTAATATGTATGAGAAGCCTTTGGTCTCTAACAAGATATATTTTATGCGTCGTCTATTTAATTTAAAGATGCTCAAAGATGTGTCTATTATTGATCACATCAATGAATTTAATCTGACTACGAGTCTATTAAGCTCTGTTGATATTAGTTTTGAAGATGAAATTCATACTTTAATTTTATTATCTTCTTTGCCTGAGAATTGGGATGCTACAATGACTGCTGTGAGTAGTTTTTATGGCTCAAGCAAACTGAAATTTGAAGAGGTTCAAAATTTGATTTATAGTAAAAATATCAAAGAAGAGAATCCAAAGAAAATTCTGATTCTGTCTTAGTTACTCAAGAAGATAGAGAAAGAACTACACAGTCCAAATAGAAGAGCCAATCAAGATCGAAAGATAATAACTATTGATACTATGGTAAGAAATGGCACACCAAGAAGAACTACTAGATAAGAAAGAAGAATAAAGGTCAGAACATGAAATCCGTTAATTCAGCAACAGAAATCATAACTAATGCCCTAATCCTCAACATAGATAATTCGATGGAGTCATAAATCTTGGACTCCAAAGCTTCATTTAATTTTCACTCTACCTCACAGAAAGAGTGTATGATAAATTATACTACCAAAAATTTCGAAAAAGCTTATCTCGGTGATGGTGAACCGATGGATATTATGGAAAAAGATGATATGCATATAAAGATGCTGATTCAGTCGGCATGAAAACTTAAGAATGTCAAACATGTTCCAGGTTTAAAGAAAAAACTAATTTCAGTTGAACTGCTAGATGCTAAGAGATACGCTACAACTTTTGTTGGTGGCTCTTAGAAGATTACCAAAGGTATATACTATGGTGATAGCACAAGGCAGCAGGCCGGGTACCTCTACATGATCAATAGCATCAGAGATTCAGTAATCAAGAAATTGAGGCTGTGTATGGCCTCAATTAACCTCCAAAGTTAGTTGAGTGGAGGTACCACACAGAATACTAATCTATTTTGAAAGTTTATTTTTTCTATTTTAAATAGATGTATGTTTGAATGTCTTAGTCCCCAAGTAAAAAAGTTATTGGATAGTGGAGCCTAATCCACCTGCAAGAGGAACCCAAAATCAAGACCCAAGAAGCCTAGAAAATAGTTCAAAGAAAAAAATCTAGAAAAGAAAAAAAAGGAAAGACAGGCCAGGCAAGCTCGGCCCACGCGCTAGTAGGCCAACAAACTCAAGTGGGCGTGTGCAACCCAGCGAGGTTGTGGCCCTTCATGGGTGCATGCGGATGTGCACAAGCTGGCCACGAGCACGCAGACGCATGCAGGCCGGCTACGACAACTCATGCTAATGCACCAGGGGCATTTCTCCCCTGGTTTTATGGGTCCACTTGGACCAGCCTATGTTTCACATGCGTTTCATGCAGTCCACAAAAAATTCTATGGATCAGATGCATGATTGGATGGGTGATGTTCGTCGAAGGCTCGATCAGTGGCTCGATGGGCTTGATCTGGGGTTGATCGGACGATCAGAAGCCTATTTGAGTCCAGATTGGACTCTGTTCTCTGTTTTTGACTTGGTGTGAAGCTATTTTTTGGCTATAAAATAGCCTGTGGGCACTTGAAACTTCATAGAACGTGGCAGAACATAGATAAGAGCAGCGGAAGCTTTTCCATAAGAGAAAATGATGTTTTTTCAAGAGAAAAAAAGAGAGAGAAAGAAAGAAAAAATAAGGATTCTTCTTATAAGAATGTAGGGATTCTTCTTACGTGCAATCTAGAGGATCATCAAGTGAGTGAATCATCTTCAGATAGAATTTTTTTCTTGTTTAGAGTTGCTCTTGCATCTAAAAGAGAGACAAAAAGAGTGATTTTTTATCTCTTATAAATTTTCTATTTTTTAGTGAAAATATAATTTCGTACGATCATGGACGTAGGAGCAAGACTCCGAACAATGTGAATTTTCTATATTTGGATTTGTAAAAAATTTTTTTCTCCTACGATTGCTATATCCGTTATGCATCGTTGTGTAATGCTCTGATTAGTCGATGCCAACATTCTTGAATCTTTTACTTTTTATAAAAAAATTAGTATTTCATCATAAGTATTGCTTAACCATTCTCTCTCGTATAACCTAATCTCTTAATCTCTAACCACTGCTACCATCCCTATTGTATTTAATTCTTTTTTTTTGTTTAATATATATATTATTATTTTCTTCTTCTGGAGATATGATCATTAGATCTTGCAAACATTGTTTTCCAACCACCATACTACTTTCGCAGTAGTTTTAATCATCCATCGATGAAGTAAAGCCATTGCTCAAAGTTAGTGATGTATTATTGCATATTTATAGTTTTATCAACTTATTCTTATTTTTATAATTTTTACAATAATGATGATCATCTTTAAAATGTTGCAATAGATTTTGAGAGCTACTAGAAATTGCGTTATTCAAAGCTGAATTTTATTAAAAACTTTTCATACTTTTAGCTCATCACATCACAATATTGCTATGTTTTTAATCATTACCTTTCCAAGATGCAACATTTGGGAATTTTTGACAGCTTACTTTTCACTACTAATCAATATATCATGTGTTTGTGCTAGCAAGAACATGCATGCATGCCCCCTTTTGACATTATAGCGTAAGAGAAGTGCTTTAAAAAGTCTCATCGTGGGTGATTTAAATAACAAAACTGTGTTATCTGGACCAAAACAACGCGTTAGTGTGTGTGAGTTTAGGTAACACCAGGGAAGAAATATATATGTGCCTGCTATTTACTTTTGTATAGAAGAAATGCTTGGTTTCTTGTGCGTGCCATATATTGGATGGCCTTTTACTTTTGGGTGGTTGTGGGTTGCGGGCAAAACCAGATCCGCCAAGGGCATTCACATGTCCAGGAGCAACATAAGAAAGCTAGAAAATAACAAAGTCAAGGAAGAGACAACTAGCACCCTTTCCAGTCACAAGCACTTTGTTAGAATAATTTATCTTCTCCAGCGTGTCTCCTTACGGTGTTGAACTAAATCCAATCTAGTAGCAAAAAAGTCTAAATCCAATCAATGTAGGACAAGATTTCATCTGCAACAAGATTCGCTGTTTATGGCTCTCTGGATGGTGGCAAAGTCAGCCTTACAATAACGATGGTGATAGATGTCATAAGGTCGCTTATTTTTGTTCCAGGTATTATTATTAGATTATCATAGGAAGCTAAACTCTTCCTTTTGGTTCTCAACTAAACGATCATGAAACCAGAGCAGGGTTTGGAAGTTAGAGATTGCATATTTAGCACTCAACCAGATACAATGTACTGAGCAACATTTAATACTGCAGAGAAGATCAACAAAAAAGCAGGCGTATGTCACCTTTGATATCCTGGATTCTATCCCTCTTAGGCCACAAGGGTCAGTTGTGTCCTTAATCACCATTACTTAAGCAGTATGATCTCAACTAGAAAATAAAACACACAATAAAGATTATCCAGATAGCTTGCTGTTATGACTGCCAAGTTACTTGTGTTGGGCACATCCAGAGGAAGATTCCAAGACAACAGCTACAACTACCCTAATGAACAATCCCTGCAATAAACTGTGGACACAAGGATTGAAAGAATATCTGCAATCCACTTTCCCTGGCCTACTTCTGTCCACTTGTTTTCAAGTATCACATCATCTGCAGCTGTAAGAAATTCTCTGTGCACAAGATATCATGTTGCTTTAACTTGTATGCCTAACAAAATTTGATTCTTTTGAGAAAAAAAAAGTCCATACTCCAGAAAGAAAGACTTCAACCATTTATAAAGGAACAACAATATCCGATGAATATTACTAAGTGTTAGAAATCGTGTAACATAGTGTAAACAGTAAACTGGTGATTCTAGGAGAACAAAACAGCAAGCATCATTAAAGTATTCTCCCTGCCCTGTACTTCAGTTGGCATGTTATGGCTTTTAATCATATAGGTACCCTGTGTCATTCTTGGCAAGCACTTAAAATAATCTACAAAGAGTTAGATCAAAGATCTAGATTTACATGTAAGACCTTTTGTTTTTGTCCAACCATTACACAATCTTAATACAAAATAAAGCTCAGGTCCATCATGCCCTGCTGTAGCATTGTATAAAACAGTACTGAAAATAAATAGTCTTTTAAAAACAAAACCCGGTATCTTTCCAGTTTGATGTTTACATATATGATCTTTTATATTCAGAAACAAAAAGTGATCAGAGCAGGAATTACAATGGAAAAAACTTGTCTATACTGCCTTGACATGCATGAAGAAAGGATTACTGGCATGCAAAAGAAACAGGAAGACAATCTGCTTTCAAGGTGTCTATTTTAGCAGTAACAAGACTATGTTTTGTGAGTCTGAAAGGCAATAAGCATCCCCTTTATTCTTGTAGATCTCACACAGCTGTTTGGAGAAATAGGTAGCCAGTTTGCAGCAGTAGTTGAAACCCTGAGGATCATGCTTCTCTAATCCCTCAACTGACTTCTTTAACGGGCCATGTTGAACACCATCCAAAAGAAACTCTGCCATCTCAGTTCCCTGAAACAATATCATTTATGATTTACAAGTGTTGTCCAAGAAAGGACTGAGGCAGCATGCTAAAGAGAAACTAAATCAAATCAAATGCACCAAATAAGTCTGCCGCAACATAAAGTGACTCAATCATTAAATTTCAAAAAAAAAAAAAAAAAAAAAAGTAGCTTAATCATTTGGTTTTGAGATAAAACTATATCAGAAAGCAATCATGCATGGTTTCTCTGCTAACAAACATTCTTCTCCAATTTTAAAGTGTTATCAACTATTAAAAACCACATCCATTCCCATGTTCAGGCCAGCCATGGTATGAAATAAATATGATCCAAAGGCCCATAAACATAACAAACAAGCCTCATCTTATTAAAGTGATGCCAGATGAAGGGTAAGAAACAGTACAAAGAAGCTTAATTTTATCCTCCTTGATGCCTATTCAACTTTTCAAGAGCCGCCCTTATCTCACTCCCCCAAGACAAATCTTATCCCCCCACCTCCCATCCTCACTTTCATGACAGGGCACATTCTGGCCTTCAATGCACATGAACACTTGGTCCAATCTTCGTCAGCATATGATCCATTAAGTGCAACTGCTTAACTTCCTGATAGGATAATAACATTCCATGTCATCATGCTTGGTTTCCATTTCTACTATATAAATCCAACATCCCTGTATCCTCTCTACTTTGCAAATTTATGCAGGCATGCAGGTTCACATTCAATTCAATGCAAAGTTGTTTTGTGCACCAAAAGCTTTGACTTAAAATACCAGATATAACTATGTGCTTGGATTTTGTGATTTTGCAAGATGACATAGTCAAAATGGAGCACGTCATGGTAAGTTACCCATGAATGGCAAATAAAAACAGAAACAGTTTGATTTCTCCAACATTCAAATTGTTTTCATTTTTTCAGTAGACATGCATAGCCATTCAACAGCTATCTTTTTAAACCAACTTATTGATAAGGTGTTCTGTTACCAAGCTTTAAAAAGGAATTAGCAAAACAATCTTGGGTCAACTTCCTAACTGAATTTTGGAACAATTATTTCAATTAGCCCTATAGATGATCTTCCATTCGACATATGAAGCTCAAATCCAATTTAGGCAGAGGAATCTAAAATTGACATCATGTTAACAACTCAATTCCACATATCTGAAATTATGTTTCATGATAAATAAGCATCAAAAGCACGAGAAGACAAGATCCCTGGGGGCTAACCTCCAACAATGATCTGCTACAGAACTCATCAAACTCCTTGGTAAAAAGCCCATCTAATTTAGCACCATTTTGTGTCACTAGGAGCACAAAATCTGGTCCAAAATCCATCAAAACTTCCATGTAATGTTAGATAGTAAACTTTTCATTCCCTTGACTTGGAAAGCCCCACATTTCCCGTGAAGCTGAACATGGTCATCCTCATGAATAGCATAAGTTTTCTAACCATTAAGATGGATGGTCATACAATCGTGTCACTGTAATCAACACGATACCACATGCCAACTTGCTCACAACATCACAAATATCTCACCTAGATATATTGATATATTATTCTAGTTAGAAAAACAAGAAGGCTTTGTCAAACCAGGTGATGCAGCGACAAATGTGGTAAACTTTCTCATTGAGCTTGACCACCATCTCTTGCAAGATTATACTCTCATATCTTCTGTCAATTAACAGGTTATACAGACCTTCCTCTTGGTGTGGATAACATTCAAAAGGTCATTTATACTTGTTTTTCTATGTTAGACTATCTAATAAAATTCATAGTCAGCATGGAGCTTCTCACCACGATAACTGATAATAGTCATTCTAAATGAATAAACAACCATCTTTAAGTAGTAGGTAGAGTCCTCTTGCTCATCTCCTTGCCACTCATCTTATACTCACCTTCATCGATAAATCAAAATTTTACACTCCATGATATTAAAAATTAAATGACCAATGGCCTTCCTTCACAGATTCATTACATATGATCTTTGGCAACAAAATTAACAAGAAATGACTCATAAAAAAATTTTAAGTGCCACTTAGAGAACCAGTATTGATCACTATCAAAATAATAACCATTATCATCAAGCCTTATTCCAGCTATTTGGCATCAGTTACTATCAAAATGAAAATATATCAATATGTCATAAGGTATCTGGTATACGCACGTTTATACATGGAAAGATGCACCTCATGTCAATGGTCAACTTAGAGGTTCCCAACGGTATGATAAGTTACATTTCTCTGTTATTCAATTCAATTTTCTGTGCACTATGATAATATATAGACATGCACTGAATATTTACATAACTGAATTCACAATAAACTCGGTCAAATAATCCATGCATTATAAATCATGTAAGAAGAAGAACTTAATTGCTTATAGTGATATCGTGATGAATGACATGAATAAACAACTAACACATGCTTAAATCTGAATAGAGTAGCATGCAACTAAATATCCAATTTACAAATTTGACACTACATTCTGAAGAGTTGCAAAGAAAACTATATGAAACAAGGCCTATGATGGATATATCAAAATAATGGTTGTTTCTAAAATCAATCATGACATTCAGTTTCAATCGTCGACACTGAGCAAATGATCAATAATGTGGGTTAAGCTATTGTATATTGTACAGACACATTAATTCAGAACTGAGAGATTTAAGACTTGGAGTAGAGAGCAACAACAAAAAATGCTCATGTATTTGGCTTGGTGGACAGATGGATGTTTACTGTACCATCATCCTAGAGGTTGTAAGCACATTCAGAAGCATTGCTTAGTTCGATTAAAAAGAATACAGAAAAAATTAAGTTTTTACAAGAAGGTCAGTACTCGTATGCATCAAAGGTGCTAAATCTCTATGCTCATGTATTTGGTTCAGTGAACAAATGATGGATGTTTGCTATACCATCATACTAAAGCTAGCAAGCACATCCAGAAGCAAAGCTTAGTTTGATTAAGAAAGAATACAGAAAAAAATTAAGTTTTTAAAAGAAAGTCAATACCTGTATGCATCAAAGGTGCTAAATCTCCTGCTGGGATGTTGTTTTTCCCTTACTGACTCCTTGATTGATTGATAGTATATAGCACAAAGCAAAGTTAAATCACCAGCTTCTCTTCAGAAGCATTATCGAATCCAGCATCATATTCAGCTCCATAATTGAAGTTTCGTTCTGCTCACCTTTTGCTCCTTCACATTGTTGCATGAACCCAACTAGTTCCTTAAAGTGGCCAAGTCTTCTCCACTTTCTCTTACTAGAACAAAGATTAAGAATCATCAAGCACTTCACCTACTTTCTTTTCCTTGAATAAGTTTACCAATCGGAATCCTATCATCATTGTTGTCATTGTCATCATCATCCTTATCATCATTCTGGCTCCTTCTGCCACTGGCCACCGTTTCAGAAACATGCTTCCTTTTGGAAGATGACATGCATAAGCAATTCTCCTTGTACTGCCTATTTCCATAGTCCAATACATCAACCTTTCTCCAATCAGAATTGAACTTCTCAGCACTCCTCAAAGTGTTGGCAGTGGCGTCAGTGCTACTGGTGATATCAATGAACCTTCCTGATGGAGTGTCTGCCTTAAGCTGCATGAAAGGAGCCTCCTTTCTTGCAGAACCCATTTGAAGCACTGTCGAGCACCGCATTCTAGCATGGCTTCCATGATCTTCCACATTCCGTTGGCTGCTATTCTCCTCTGATTGGTTCCCCCGCTTCTCTTTCTCTGCCAACTTTTGCCCCTCTATTATACCAGCATTCTCTTCAACCAGCCGCAACACCCGAACTTGCAACTCTGCAAACTTCTTCTTCCACACATCCCGTTCATCCTCTGCCATTCTCTTCGTGCACTCTAGGTCCCTGTTCGCTGCCTTGAGCTCAACAAACTATTCCGTCCTCTCCTTCTCCTTCTTCTCAAGCTCTGCTGATAAAGCATCGATTCTTTCTAGAGCCCTCTGTTCCCTCGCTTGCACTACCTGCAGGTCTTCCTTTATTCTGGTTAACTGCTCTTCGAGCCTCACACAATTCCACTTGGATTCCTCAAGCTCCTCACATACGATGAGCTTCTGGACCTCCGACTCCCTGTCCTTCGCCTCCAGCGAAGCACTCCTGTCGCTCTCCTCGCGAAGCTTCCACTCTAGCTCGGAGACTTCTCTTTGAAGCCCCACCTCTCCTTCCTTGGACTTCTCTTTCCATTCCAAGCACCTCTCAGCGACGGCCTCCACCTGGGCATCCAATCTCTTATATTTCGAATCCGGAACGCCACCTCCGGCCGCCCTCATCCTCCCAATCTCGGCCCTGAGGGATTTCTCCTGCGAACTCAGAATCCCCGCGACCTTCTCGTACTCCGACTTCCGGAATGCGGACTCCAAGAAGAAGACGAGATCCTCGGTGGAGAAGCGCTCAAGATCGCCGGAGAAGACTTCGAAGCCATCGATCTCTCGCGGTGGCCATTCCGGCGCGGAAGCCCTAGAGTCGTTCTTGTGGTTCGTGCCCATCTACATTACGTTTGCTTACGGGGACGACGAGAAGGAGGTTTTAAACCCTGACCCTAGTTTTAAAATTTTTGGCGGAATTGGAGAGAAACAAGGGGGCCGAGGGGAGGGGAATTTTAAGCGTTTTCGGAGCGTTGGGCTTACCCAAAAATGGACGCGGTTCGAGGTGGCTGAAGGCGAGAGGGTCTGGTATTACCGCTTTTATTTTATATTATGGGCGACATCTGGGAGGTCCAAGAATTTGCCGATGTCGACATCGGGTAACCCGACTTTAGTACGAGAGAGCACCCGTTAGGAATGCATAAGCGAAGGTAAGGCAGGTTGAGCAGTGATCATTATTTAAATTTCAAGATTGCATTACGATGGAATTCAATGTATTAGTGCTAATATGGTCGCACCCAATTTATAGTTCAAAAGACTACATAACACCTAATTTGTTATAAAAAAAAAGTCATAAAAAAAGATATTTTTTACATAAAAACTCACAAACAAGAGATGTGTGAAAAGGACTTAAATTTGAATGACTATGAAATAGCAACCAAGGTAGATGAATGTGTCCTTTATCAAAGTAGTTACAACTGGAAAGCACCTGATTGACAATGAAACCTATAAAAATTAACGCAGGTGTTGGCTCATATGCCCATTTTGCAGCTAAGTTTAAGCATGCTAGCTTTGGTGCACATGCAAAGCATATGATCTCATATATAAATGAATCACAAGGAAGAAACGTAAATTAAAATACACTAGAAAGTAAATGAATCATGGATAATCAGATCCACTAAGTTATCTTAAAAAATTTATCGACATTATGATCATTTAGGCATTAAAAAAATATAGCCAAAGTCGAATCCTCAAAGTTGACATTACAATACTAGGGATGAAAATGTTGCATGATGCATGATTACGTTTCTTCTTCTTTTTTTTTTTTTTTTTTTTTTTTTTTTTTTTTTTTTTTTTGAATGGAATACATGATTACCTATCATTCTCCATCTTTCCATCTATTGTAGCATTGCCAAGCTGTTCTTTTTTTTCATCAAGCCCAAATAATTTGAAAAGTAACTAAAATTCTTTTCACCGTACATCTTTTTATTTATTCCATACTATTTCTTAGAGATTAGGGCTAGTTTTCTATCATCGACCTCTACTCATCTTATTAAACATCACAACATTTTTTTATATTTTTTTTCAAAAAAACATCGATATCATGGCAAAAAAATTGAAAATATCAAATTTTCTCCTTATAGCCCCCGAAAGGCAAATTTTCCAATCCTATTTTTTATTACTATAATGTACTCAAGGAATTTTCAAGCAATATACAATGAGCAAGCTTCATAAAATATTAAAGTTTGCCAATAAAAACCTAAGTGATTACCTGTTGATATAGCTTGTCTCACATAAATATGATGACATTGATTAGGATGTGGCTAGCATGTAACCTATGTGATACATGAGGTATGATTTTTTATCTTTCTTTTTTTAATATTCCTGAAATGCACTACAGTATAACAAATTATACTAAATAGAATATTTTAGTAGTCAAATTTCTATTGCATGAAAAGTAATGAATTTTAACAACTGCAAGATAGAAATTTTTGACATTAATAGCAGCATGGAATATGGAGAACTCTATATAAGTTGAGCCTCCATACAAAAACTTCTACCATTAATACCGGTCCCGTATGACATATGATTTTTTTTTCTTTTTAAACTATATTTAAAATACAATATGTCAATGCATTAAATTATAATAAATAAAAGGTTTTAAAAGAAGATTGTTGCATATTTAGTAATAAACCATATATTAGTACCATCATTATTAATATATATTACATATTAATGAACTTTAATGATGGACAAATATGTTAATATTAATGTCATTAATACAAATGGAGAGTGTTAAACCTCAAATTTAGACACATATAATAGATAGTCTTATGAGATGGGTGAAATAGAAAAGGTCTTATACAGGTAAGGTCATATGTGTGATGGGCAAGTTCAAGCTCCAAAATATGAAACTTCACTGGAAAATTAATTGTGCTATATACAAATAAAAATCTAAAAATAAATTGACTATCAACCAGACATGATTTGAAAAAGAAAATTACTAATTGAAACAAGCTTTCTTTAGGGCATGAAGTCAACAAATGATTCTCTGCCTAATGCATCAACCTTTTCCGGATCAGAATCCGGCTTTTTCGGCACTCATCAAAGTTCTTGGGAAGTTCTGGCTAGTGATTTCATTGACCATTGGTGTATCTTCCTAACCCAAGTCTGCATGATCCTGATTTCAGCAAGATCTTATTGCCCTCGGAATGTTATAGTTTTTTTCTTTTTTTCCTCCAATGCTTCAAAAGAACACACGTTCCTCCTAATCGGCTTGCCTAATTGATCGTGCTTGCAGCTCCTCTTCCTTTCCATAAGAGGCTTTCATAGTTTTGTCGCTGCATCTTGTTCTTGGTAAATCATATCTGACTTGAGTTTAGGTTAAGGTTTATTATTAATTCATCTATTTGTCCCAAATTTAATTATTTTTCATTTTTCAAATGTTTCTCCAAGCATCTGGCAACAGTTTGGTTTATAAGATGATATTGCTTTTGCGGTTAATGGCCAAATTAAAATTCCGCGTTTCTTCTTCTTGGGTCTTGTAGGTTTGCTAAATGATTGACATCGGTAGTGTTTGTTGGGATCCCTAGTATCTTTCTGCATGTGACCAACTTGGTCATATTGGAGAAACATCTATTGTGATTTCTCTATTTAGATCCATCTAGATGTAGTCCATACTAGCATCTGATTTTATTTTATATGTTTTAATTAATCTATAACTAAAAATAAACCTCTAATAAAGTAATAAGGATATATTCGATGGTTAGATAAATTTGAGCTTTATTCAACTATTGTGGATATCGTCCATCTCCAGTCTTTACGACTGATTCAGATACTACCTCTAATGGATGAGGTATGTTATAAAAGGACGTCTATGAATTTGATCCCCTACTCATCCGAGAGCTTGTGAGATCCTTTCCATCAGGAATACTCGGAATTAGGTTAGGAAAATCAAAGCACTGCTTGTTATTTATGAGAAGCATCCAGATATTTTTTTCTTGTGATCATAGATTATAGATCATTGCAATTGCAGGCTTTGGATCGAGAATTTGTTCAGAACTTGAACAACAATAGCTGGAGTTATGATTTTTTTATAATAAAGCTTATAATTTTCTATAATAAGTGGTATCAGAGCCACCTCTATGTTGTTTTATTTAGTTCATGATCTGTAAAATTTGATATGCCATATTTTAAATTTAGTTTTTAGTATATTAAAAAATTATTTATGAATAAAATGAAGAACAAAATAAAATGGGCATCCATTTCTTTCCACGATTGGTTTTGCGATTGAATTTGTTCCGAGACGCCATAAAGATTTATATTTTTATTTATTTATTTAGATCAAAAGATGCATGATTTATGTTTGGCTTGGATTGTTGTTTAAATAAATAAATAAATAAAAGAGAACAAGCCGTCGGATTCTGTTCACTAGTAGTTGTCCTCTTTATTGATCTTATGATTGATTTTGATGATCACAAAATATTGAGTAAATATATTACTAATCATGTATTTCAAAATTAAATATAGGATTTCTCAAATGCTCATACTGAAAAAATTATCTTTGAAAGAAATGCTCTCAAGATGTCAAGCCAAAGCACTTAAAAGAAGAAGGTTTCACAAATTTGGATGACTCATCATAAAAAAAATGAAAGAGAAAGAAATAAATATCATTTGGAAGATTTAGAATTAAGAAATTTAAATTTGGAAGGTCAAACAATGAAGAAGAATGAAGTTGAAAAGTTTAGAGCTGATCTGCCCAAGAATAGAATAAGTTCTGGTACCAAATAGGATTAATACTTTGATTTGGCATGCAGCCGAGCCAACTCTATTTTGATCCGAGCCAGCTCTCTCAGGATGGTAAAAAAGATATTTTTCTATTTTGCTATTCGAGCCAGCTCGATTTGGATCCAAGCCAGCTCTCTCAGAGTGATAAAAAATTAATTTTTTTTATTCTACAATTCGAGCCAGCTCTAGATAGAATCGAGCCAGCTCAACGGAGTTTGACGGCCTTTAATAGCTAGTTTCTGCAACCTTTCCAACGGCTATTTTTTTATCTCTAATGGCTATTTCAGAGCTTCCAAAGGCTAGAACTTACTCTCCAACCATCTTCAAGGGTATTCAAAGATAGAGAATCAATTTGAAAGCAAGATTAAGTAAGATTAAGAGAAAAATCATTTTTAGATTTAAGTGAACTCCATTGCACATCAAAAGAAGAGAAAAAAGAGATGAACCATCAGTGAAATAAGAGGACTTTCGAGAGATATCTTTTCCAATATCTAGCACAACATCTCAAGCATCATATGAAGAGAAGTGAAGCATCAAAAAAGCAATCCTTTAACTTCTTCTTTAGGATTTAAAGAGTTTAAACTCTATTTTCATTTTGAGCTGAAACTTTCATTCTTATATTTTTGTTTTCTTTATAAGTTTCTTTAAAAAAAAAACTTAGAAATTAGGCTTGTCTAAGCCCAAAATTGGATCTTGTAGATTTTGGTTGGTGAGCCCGAACAATCAACTAGATTGTTAGTGAATCTGAAAAACTAACGATATAAGATTTTGATTGGTGCTTCTGAAAAAATTAACTAAATTTATTTGTGAGCTCAAAAAAATAAATATACTGTAATCAAGGATAGATTATAGTAAAATTTCTAAGAGAAGCTTGAAAAGTGGACGTAGAAGCGGGTTGCTCCGAACCACTATAAATCTCTTTGTCTTTATGGGGTGATTGCTTGATTTACTTTTTTTTTTACTTATTTATTTTACATACTTGCATTATCTCATTGCTTTTAATTCTGCTGCTATACATTGTATATTCACTATAAATATTCTAATTAGTTTAATTTGGAGCACATACTTATTTAGAGATTTTAAATTTGACTAAAATTTTATAAAAATCTAATTTACCTTTCCTCTTGGGTTGCTACCTCTGGACAATAATTGGTATCAGAACAAGTGCTCTAATATTTGATTATTAACCTAGCGGTTAAAAAGCTAAATATCTAGACAATCCAAATGAAATCTTTTTTTAATGAAGGTCATTCCATAGATAGACCTTCACTATTAAATATATCAAATTACACATACTGAAAAGCTAGAATGAAAATATTTATATAAGCACATGACTATAATTTATGAAAAATTATTGTTGATGGCTCACACACCCATAATGCATTAATCATGCATGATAAAGAGATGGTCCAACTAAATGCTAAGGCTTTAAATATACTTTATTGTTCATTAGATTTAAATGAGTTCAATCTGATTTCTTCTTACATTTCAGCAAAATAAATTTGAAAGAAATTGATTTTGAGAAAGCAAAATAAGAAGAAATATCAAGCTCCAAAAAAGATAAAAAAGCTCACCCCAACATATGCCTCATGGCTCATGAGGATGGAAAGAAAAAAAATAAAGAAAAAAGAAAGCATCAATTAAAGGAGAGCAAAGTAAGAAAAATAAAAATGAGAAAGAGAAAGAAAGTGCTATAAATATTTACCTAATAGCAAATGAAGATGAGGTAAATTCTAAATTTTTTTTTTTAATTTATATTCGATGAATTATATGAAGCTTTCAATGACTTAATGGATGAATTCAAAAAATTAAGACTGAAAAATAAAAAATTTAAAAAGTCTAATTTTATCTTAACTAATGAAAAGAGTAAAGTCTTATTAGAAAAGAAAGATATTTTGAAAAAAAATAATACTTTGGCTAAAGAAAAAGAAGTACTTCTTAAATTTGAAAAATCTTTAGTTGAAGAAAATATTAAGCTCAAAATAGAATTTGAAAAATCAAAAGTTTGTATTGAAGAAAAAGAAAAATTCATAAGATCTGAAAAATCTCTTTTGAAAGAAAATGCTAAATTAAGAAAAAAGATTGAAACATTGAAGTCCATATTCAATAAGTTTACTATAGATCTCAAAAGCTTTAATTAATTTTGAATAATCAAAAAATTATTTTCGATAAAGCTGGAATTGGCTATAATCCTTTAAGAAAATAAAAATTTATGAATAACATGTTTAGAAAAACTTCATCTGAAAATCATTCCATTACATGTTTTAAATATAATAAAGTTGGCCATAAAATTTCAGAATGCAATACCAAAAGAATTGGCCAAATCTTAATTAAACAAATTTAGATTCCAAAAGAAACTATGAGCTCTAACCTTAATGCACCTAAGATAGCTTGGGTACCAAAATCTAGAAAGTGATTTTTATAAGTACACTAAGGGTCTAATGGAATTAAAAAAAAAAAATTCTATGGATGGATGCCTTGAGAATGAAATTAGATGGGTGATGATATTTTGATAAAATTTAAACTTTTCTCATATCATATCATTACTGTTTGCTAAATATATTCTGATTACACTACAAGAGAAAGAGGCTTTTGTGATGGTAAAAATCCATCATAAAAGTTCAAATTTCGTCACAAAAGACTTTTTATGAGGGTTAATGATGGATTTGTAGCCGTCATAATTACGGACGTCACAAATACTTTTGTGATAGTAGACAACCATCATAACTATTTTTGTGATGGTTTTTTGTAAGAAATAAAGCTATCACAAAAAATAGGCGTCATCCTTAATTAATAGTGACGATTATTTATGATACCAAAAAACCATCACTATAGGTTATTGTGATGGATAAAAGACCATCATAAATACTGTTAATGATATTTATTTGCGACAGTCACTACTATTACTAAAATTTATTTGTAATAGGCATGAGACTGTCACAAATAATATTGAAAGTTTAGTGACAATTATTTATAATAACCCCAAACCATCACAAAAAGGTATTTGTGATGACCAAGGGCTCATCACAAATAGAATTCTAAAATAGGCTTATTATTGGTAATGGAAACATAGCCATCACAAATAACTTATAGTGACAGTTATATAGCCATCACAAAAAGTTAGCATATGGCTTTTTATTAAATTTCTATAATTTTTTTTTTATACCTGTGTACCTATCATCAACATACACATAATTCATATATCTAATCTTATCAATCAAAATATAATGATCCAATCAATCATTTTTGCATAAATACAAATAAAGTAAAGATTCAACAAAATTTAACATAAGTTATACATTCTCCTCTTATCTTTAAAATAGAGAATAAAAAAATAAAATCAAATATAGATCCTCGATTGTCCATCTGCTGTCCACCATTAAGCCTGAAAATATAAACAAAACTTTAATTAGAATGAGTAACAATAATAGTAATGTAACAATAATATTGATCTTTAAAATTTACTTAATTTCACCTTAAACTATCAAAGTTGATCATTCATGTCTCATGAAGTAGTCCTATCATCTAAACGAGTATGATATGCACTTGAAGCATCTGGAGCCTACAAAGTACCATATTAAAAGATTATTTTTATATAAATTGATCTTTTATAAATATAATATATTAAAAATATATTATTTATTTATTTACCTGTCCAATGCTAGAAGGTATGGTATGATGGTCTCCCAAATCCACTTGACCTCGACCACTATTGAAAAGTCCTGCAAATTCTTGGCAAATCTCATTACGAAGTTCATTGATAATATCACCACGAAGATCTTCACGAAGCTCCTGTTGAAGCTCATCACGAATCTCATCATGAAGCTCATCACGAATCTCATCATGAATCTATGTACGAAAGGAGTCCATCTACCTTTGTGACTCCACTTATACTGCTTGGCATTTTAAATCTCCTGAAGTGACACCAACGCCCCATGTACGAGCTCAACCATGATGATCTGGTCCAATGACATCTAAATAAATACATTCCCTCATTTTTGGTGTATGCTCTGACTCGGGCAGCTGGTGAAGCCTATGCAACATTTCATCCTAATCCAAAATTTTAAACAAGTGTTAAATAAAGATTATGTATCTATGGTTCAGATCTCATATTAATATATAGAAAAAAATAAAAATTAGAAAAGAAAGAATAAAGAGCATAAAATTATTTCTAGTGGAATTGTTATTCCTATATTAATGAATCTACCAAAGGATATATAGAAAAAAAGAGCACAAAAAAAAGTGCATTTATAATTATTACCCTTATCTCACCCTTCTTAGATGTACGTGCTTTAATAAACATACTTAACCGATCCGTCCCTTCACCTTGTGCTTGCATCTAAAAAAATAGTAAGATATTTAATTAAAAAAATAAAAGTTATATGCAAATTTTTTAATTATAACATAATTTTCTCACGGCATCTCTAATAAGATTAAAAGATGTTCTTCCTGTCCTATGGTGTCCTTGACTCATGCTTCGATTATCCTTATTTTTTTTTGCCTGTGCCTGCAAGATTAAATATATGATTCAAATAAATCATATTACAAATAAAATATAAGATAGCTAAATACATCATGCATTATTTTATATACCTTGACGTTTTCTTGACTCCAATGCTGAACAAGCACTTTCTATTGATCTGAATCAACTCGAAGAGGATAATTTGCTAATCGATCAGCATTATTGTCATACTTGTTATAGAAATCACGCTTGATAATATGCTTCCAATTCTTCCATAACAATCCAATAGTTTTTAAACAAATACTTTGGTACTCGTCTAGTGCATTTAATCCTACAATAGAAAAGCCATATAAGAATAAAATAATATAGTATATATATAATAATTTAAATTATACTTACTTGCACATCTTTCTAAATATAATTTAAAACATCCTCTGGCATATCTATCCAGTTAGCATATGTAAGTGGCACATGATATCCATTCTTTGCAATAATCCCTAGCTGAGTCTTAAACTTATTAGCATTCGGACCATTTGACTGCATATGTTCATCAAATGTCAAATGAAACCTCTCCCCTATACCCTAAGTACTAATGCCAGTGGCAGGGCCTCGACCTCTTTTGCTTTGAGTGGGCTCACTCATTGATCCCCCTAATAAAATGGTTATATTTAAATAATAATTTAATGGTAACATAGATTGCAAAAATAAGGCACTATTAGTATATATTAAATTAATATTTATATCTGAAGGATCTAAGTTATACATGCTAGGAGAAGAAACAGGGCGTGTTGGTTGAACTGATCAAGAAACTTACCACGTAGAAATTTGAAAGCGTAATTCTTGTTGTGATTGCGATGGCTATGTTGATGTAGATAGTGTGCTAGTGGCTTGTAACCTATCACTCATAGATAAGCTACGTGCTCTTTTTGGCGCCATATTGAATCTGTCAAAAAAAATTAATTTTTGAGAAACATATAATATTTACAAGTAGACACATTATAATAAAAAAATAGATTACATAATATCAATAATTTGATTAATGATAATCCATTCATCAAGTTTCATTAACAATCATCAACAAATACAAAAAAAGTTATACAAATTTTCATTCACAATCTATCATCTCAACATCATTGTTATTTTGTTGCACATCATCTACTGTTATACCATCAATTCCTTTCCTAATCTAAAGAACATCATTATCATGCAAGGCTATATTTTCATCCAACTGTTGTTTACTAAATGGTTTAGCTTGAGGTACTGATCTTATATTATTGGATGAGTCCTTTGAATATATATCAAAAAGATTCCTAACTACCATCTTCATAACAATATGTCATTCTGGTTGTACAGGATCTTGAACATAGCATACTTATTCTGCTTGAGTAGCTAAGATGAATTGCTCGTCTGTCTCTTTGTTATGTGGATATAATAAATAATTAAAGTTCACAGGTGTCAACTTAAATTCATCTTTCATTTTTTCAAATTTTTCATCAACCTAATCACACTTGAACAAAACAAATTGAATATCATTCGTGTACCGAATCTTGATAACATCAATCAACCTCCCATAGTGAGTTATATCACCAGCACTTGAGATTGCTTTGACAACAACACCATGATTTTGAGTTGTTCTTTTATTATATTTGTCTAATTTATAAAATTAAAAGTCATTTATGATATATCTACCATAACTTCGGCCACATTCATCCGGACCTCTAGTAAGGTGTTCGATCTCATCATCATATTTGATGTTAGAATTCTTCACCTGATTTGCAATATATGAAAAAAATATTAAAATTCTACATAGTGCAAAAATAGAAAATTATAAACACAAACAATCAAAAATAGTCTATAGCAATTACTTACATGATTCTGAAACCATATGTGAAATGTTTTCATATGAATCTTTTTAATTTGATTTGCTGCTATACATGGAACTTACCTTCTCAAATATTTTTTGTACTTTCTATAAATTATAATATACTAATTATATTCTTATTTAAAAATAAAAAAATACTTAATATAGAGTTTAGGTTAATTTACATTCGAAATGGAGCAACTTTATCAATATTATGTGTTGGGGATAAACCCTGCTCCCGTCAAAGTCCAGTCTGATGCTTAGCCTAATGCAATTGATAATTACGGAAGAGCTTTGATCGAAAATTCTTTCTCCAATGGTCGAACCTCAATTAAACTCCTTCAGCGGCTGAACCCCATCCGAACTCCTTCAGCGGTCGAACTCTTCCAGCGACCGAACTCCTTCCAAATTTTTCTTCAATCGATTTCCTCCAGAAGCCAAACTCTAATTGGGGTAGAACCGACTTCATCCCATAGATCAAAATCTTGGCACAAATCTTGTATAGGATAGTGCATGGATTGATATGCCTAAAGTGGTCCAACTCCGAAGCATCCTATCTCTTTAGAAGCGAAGCAATGAACATTTGCTTCTAAGCTACTGGCATAAGTCCAGTGGGAAAAAATAATTAAATGGCCTCTATTATCTCAATGCGAACAATGGACTAGTAATGCCTAAAGAATAAAGGAGAGAATCGATCAGGACTGGGGGCTTTGTCCTCTGGCAAAGCCCAGACTGCCTCCCGAATCTCCATTTTGGAAACAAGACTAATCAAAGCCATATCCGACACCTAGTTGGATGGAGGGCTTGAGAAAGGCCTCCGACCCCCTAAGCCTATAGACCACCTTGATTTGAAAAAGTTGAGGACCTCCTGCATGATCCCATCCTCACTGTCAATACTCCTGGTACTCCTCAGCATTTGAATCTGTTTCCTCTGCCTTCTGATGATAATTGCCATGTGAAAGAATTTAGTGTTCCTATCCTTCTCTTGTAATCACTGAACTCTAGACTCTGCCACCAAAGAACCTCTTGTCGCCTCTATAAGGAATGATGAAGGGAGAAACTAGCATGAAGGCTACCCACGTCATTTGCAGAGAGGCCCCCATTCCTATCCTCCTCCATTTGCAACTCAATGATCGAGGCCTCAACCTCCTCCACCCTCTTGAAGATATCCCTCACCACAATCCAATTCCACCTCAACAACCTGCGTCTCGTCAGCTCTAATCTATGGATAACTTGGTACACGCCATTCCCTTGCACCATAAGCTTTCATACATCCTACACAATATCCCACGATTGGGGCTAGGACAATTAGAATTTCTCAAATCAGAATGGACTTCGATGCGAGAAATCTGAGTCAATGGAAAGTAGAACTAGAATGTGATCGAAGATGATCCTCGAAAGGTGGTGAACCTGGTAACTGAAGAAATGCTAGAGCCAAGTATTTGTGGCAAAAGCTCCATCAATGTGCTCCCAACTCTGGATCTAGCTTGTACCAAGTGAATCTGGGACTGAAATCTAAGACAATTAGCCCGTTCCTCAAAATGAACCCCCGAAACTCCCTAGATTCAATGTTGTCTGAAAAGCTCCTACCACCTCTCTTCTCCTCGGGCCCATCAATGCAATTAAAATCCCCCACCATAAGGGAGGGCAAGCTCTGATCAATCAACCTAGAGGCCTCATCCCACAACACTCTCCTTTGCCTATAGTCTGTGCTAGCATAAACACTAGACAAGATCCAAAGAGTTTCATTTATATTAGAAATGATAACTACAACCTGTTGGTTATAGTTGTGCAAAACATCAATTTTAGCGACCCGATGCCTCCATATAATAATAATCCCTTCTGTAAGACTTGATTATATAGAATCCCTAAGATGCTGGGAAACATCGCCATGCCCTCTAAAGGCTCCTCCCCACCAACTGAGTCTCAAACAATACACACAAGTTTGATCGTTGTTGGTACATCAACCTCCTATAAGTAGAGACGAATAAGGGCTTCCCCACCTCCCGAACATTCCAAAATAAGATCCTCATGGGTGGGGATTAGCATAAGTGGTTGCCACCCCCATCCCCCTAGCATGGCTCTGAGTGTCCGCCTTGCTCCCTGTAAGCTCGGACGTAGAAAGACCCTCGCCATTTGCCCCCAACACAGCTCTAATTTGGGGCACCAATGCACCATGCTCCCCTTTCTCCAACTGGGCTAGTCAAACAAACCCTAGCGATGCTCATCTCCTAGCACATTGGAGTTTGCCCCTTTCCCATCTAAAATTGAGGGCTCACAGGACACCCCTGGATCCTAAGTGAAGGCCGACCATTGGCCTCCAAAGAAGCTCTCCACCTCCCCTCGATGTTGATTGCCAACAAGGCCATGGCCAGCTTTGACCTACTGGCATCAAAGTGAGATTTGGGTTCTTCTCCCCCAAGCCACCATCGAAGGAACAATCGTTGCCTTCCATCCACTGAATTGGAGCCATTATCATGACCGAGACCATCGTTGGGGCACCATCCACTCCACTGGACCCGGATGCCAGTGTCACCAACCCTTCAACAATCTTTGCCTTCATTGGATCGGCCTAATTGCACTACGAAGATAGCCCGACAGCCCCAACCCAAGAGAACTAAAGAAGGTAGGTCCATCTTCAAATGTCGAGCAGGCTGCTGGTCCGTGGGTCAAGTTTGGGCCGCATTTGGAGTTACACAGGTCTTTTCTCCTTGCTTGGGCTTCAAACCTACTTGAGATGGGCTAAGCCAGAGCGCACCTCCACCATCAGTAGGTTCGAAGTCACTAGGCCCTCCACTTGACCCAAGTCCATGTCCATCTGAGCCAACCCAATGTCAGCAGAAGGGTCACCCAGATTGAGTTGGGAGTCATCACATACTAATGCCCCCAAGTCACATTGGTCGGACTGCTGATCTGGAGACCATCGGCGAGCCACCTTAGATAGCTTCTATCAACCTTCCAAATCTAGGGAGGAACTTGGAAGACTCGAATGCCTCGAGGGTGAGTCCACATGACTCGATCTAGGAGTCGACACGATGAGTCGTGACTCGCCTTCCTTCTTCCCTTTTGATCCATCGATGGCAACCCTAAGAGGCCAAAGTTCGGAAGTCATTACCTAAGGGCCTAGCCGAGGTTGGCATAGCCCCCGATCCCTCACCACCACAATGTGATGCTGGCTTGACAAGATCTGGCTCACTGAAAACCTCCATGGGCACCAAATTCACCTCAACAACATTCTCCGATCAGAGCAAGCTGCTGGCCAATGATAAATAACAAGTTTCATCAAAATGGCTGATCCATCCATAAGAGAAGCACAATGCCAAGAGGTTCTCGTAGATGAACAACTACTAAAAGATTTGATTCTTCTTCTTGATGGAGACATCGGGGTTCAACAGCACTGATGAGTCAATCTCCACCTTGACTCAGGCAAATCCCATTTTTTAGAGCTGGTCGATGTTGTCAATGACCACCAACTTCTCAGTCTTCTTTACAATGCCCAAAATTTGTTGTGTACTCCAAAAGTTAATTGAGAGAAAAGAGAGATGTAGCCACACCATTGTTCTTTTGACCATATCTGTTCTTGACACAAAATTTGACACCCATAGCTTGATGGCAAGGAGCTGACCAGTGATGATCTAGGGGCCACCATTGAGTATAACATCCTGCTCCTCTTCTGATTTAAATTGAAAAAGCATGCGATGTTCAGTTAACGAAAAAACTTTGACATACGTACCCTTCTAGCCTACCTTTTCCTTAAAATCCTTTAAAACCCAATCGATGGGAATCCATCGGCCAAGACTCCGAGCCAACACTACCCCCTTCTTCCATTTCTCCTATGCTTCCTCCATCTCATCTTCAGAGAACTCTAGGATCTTTATAAAATAATGCTAAAGTTGCTCTACCTTGACTGCTAAGATCTTATGTGATGTCTACACAGCGTGTCGCGATTGACCCTAGGCAACCTTAGCCCATGCAAGGTTTTATATCCTGATGGAATAGGGGGTGTCATGGCTATCTTTTCCATTCCTATGAGAAAATGGGATAGTGACGACTCTAAAACCTATCCATATAGAGAAAGAAGAAGAAAGAAGAAAGAAAGAAAGATAAAAAAAGAAAAAAAGTGAAAAGAAAGAAGAAGAAAAATAAAAGATAGAAGAAAAGGAGGAAGAAAAAGAAAGAAAGAAAAGAAGGAAGAAAGGAAAGAGAAAGAAGAAGGAAAAAAAGAAAGAAAGGGATGACAAAAAGAAAGAGAGAAAAAAGAAAGAAAGAACATTCTCCAGCGGAGTGGGAGCCCTTATGGTCACGCCCAGAGGGGTAGCTACACTGAAAGACCCCCCCACTCCTTTATTTTAACTAAAAAAAAAGAAGGGAAGGCAAAAGAAAAGAAAAGAAAAAAGAAAGAAAGTAAAAAAAAAGAAGAGAGAGAGATGAGGATATCTATCGAGATGTATGATCGAGATAGTTATCGAAATAGAATCGGATGGTGGATCGTCCCATTCCATCGAGGGATATTCGAATACCTCTATTCTATGATATTTAAAATTTTGAGCCCATATTCGACACACCCCTCCATCCCACCACCACCCCCCCATCGGTGATTGTCGATGCTCGGCTTCCTCCATTCCTAGTCTCCTAGATCCCTTTTGCCTATTCATCCTCTGCCCGTAAGCCAACCCCACCACCCACTGGATGAAAAGCCAGCCCAAAAGTTGAGACTACTGCTCCTAGCGACTCCAATAATTTCTTTATTGAAAACACCAAAACAGGTTCGCTATAGGAGGATTCCAGCCATTGGCAACCTTGTCCGCATACCGAAAGATCATTTCCATGGCTCTAGGTGTATTTATTGTAGAATGGTTTAATAAATCCAGTTTACCAAAAATAATAAAAAAATACTGGATTCATGAAGATACGAAAGGCAAATTTATTTGAGAACTTTCAACATATAAGGGTAAACTAGTGAAAACTCCCTACTTAAGTTTAAAATTAAAAGTAACTCTCCATTTGAGTTTCAAATAAAAGTAGGTACCCCATTTGAAACATAAATTAAAAATAACTCTCCATTTTGACTGAAATGATCATTATATCCCTATAACCTTTAAAATAATATAATACTATATTATCATAATATAGTATTATTTTATAATAAAAAATATTATATTATTATAGTGTAATATTATTTTATAATAATACAATGTTGCTTTATAGTATAGTATTATTTTATAATAGTATAGTATTGTTTTATCATAATAAAGTATTATTTTATTATAGTACAGTATTACTTTATAATAGTACAATATTATTTTATCATAGTATAATATTATTTTATAATAATATAATATAATATTATTTTATTAGAGTATAGTATTATTTTATCGTAATATAGTATTGCTTTATTATAGTATAGTATTATTTTATTATAGTACAGTATTGTTTTATTATAGTATAATATTATTTTATTACTTTATAATAGTATAATGTAGTATTATTTTATCATAATATAGTATTATTTCATAATAGTATAGTATTATTTTATAATTATAAAAATAATTTAATTATTTTAGTTAAAATAAAATAAAAATTATTTATATTTTAAATAAATATTTATTTTTATTGGATATTAAAGTTATTTTTAATTTTAAATTAGAAGCGGGGAGTTTTTACTGATCTGTAAAATATATAATCCGTTCTCCGTCCTTCATTCTTCTCGGTCACACTGAAACTCTCCAAGCTATTTACACCTTTCGGATGGGGTTTTTTCTTCATTTCTTGTGTTGAGGGTTTTGACAAATTATTGGGCTCGCGATTGATTTGCTTCGGTTGTTTCGGATCTTTTGCCGCTGTTTGCTTTTATTTCTTGGGAGGATTTTGAAAGGCGGAGAAAAGATTTGTGGTATGGTTCTATTTCTTGATTTTCTTGGGTATTTTTGAGTTCAATAAAAGAGAGATATTGATGAAACCGTTTGTTTTTTTATCCAAATGCTATGAAATTTTAGCGGACATGCTGCAATTTGTGCTTTGTGGTTCTATTCCTTTTATTGTTTTGAGATGTCATTTTGTGTTGTTCAACCTGAAAGCAAAATATTTTCTATATTGAATTTAGATGATTTGAGTGGAGGTTAGAAGAAAGTAGATTGAGAATTGGACAAAAAGCTTGATGGACAATACTATGGTAGTTTTCTTTGCACAGACAGTGGCGCTGTGGGATGATGATCGCTAATCGGGTCTTGGATTTTTTTTTTTTTTTTAAATTGATTTCATACAGTAAAGTAGATAATGTTTTCTGTAATATGATGGTATTTTTGAGGATTTTATGTCAGCCTGATGGATTTTCTGGGCCTCACCCATTTTGGGTGGCACCGTGCTAGGCCTAGCTTCTCTGTCACTCTGGGGCAGCGTAGATCTTCTTGGGCACTTGAATCATTTTGATTTATATGTGGGCCTCATTTCTAACAAGTTTGAAGAAATTTGCAATTACATGTTTATTAGCAATTCCATAAATAAGAAGCTTGCCACCTGAGGACATGTTTACTAGGGCTTGAAGGATAAGCCTTGGTCATTGACACCATTAAAGGCTTGTTTGGATATTCCTATAGCTAAACAAGCGCTAAATTTGGATTCTTGTGCCGTCATTTTAGAATTTAATAGGAATTCAAGGAAAAATAAATATTTGACAACAAGAAGAAGTTTTGCGGTGGAAGAGTAACATAGAAAGCTAGTAGTCATCTTAATAGAACCTTTCAAGCTATTCACTGCGATGATGGTGTCAATCTCGTCCTGAATTCAGTCCTCCAAGCCTCTCCATTCAAGCAACACAATGCTTCTTGACAATCCTCACAAGTGCTTGTGCATGCTCGCACCAAAAAAGGTTGTATTAAAGTTTCAATTAGTTAATAGCATAGTAACTACCACTACCAGTATTGAAGTGATGCTAAAAGTAGGAATGTTGTCACTAGAATGGACTACACAAAGAGGGATCCTTCCTTTATCAGAAATGTCTCCACCAGCCGTGTTTGTGAAACCACACATTCACAAAGTCACCAAACAAAAACATGTACATGCGCACACAAGGGGAGAGACACACATACTGAGAGAGAGAGACAGAGAAGTGGGTGAGGGAAAGAATCAAACCCAATCTAATTTGGGGAAAAAAGGCTAAAACCACTTAAATTAGTTCAAACTGACTAAAACTGATCAGGACTCTGAAACTAGGTGTGTTTCAAATTAGTGTTGATCAAAACTTAGAAACTTGTGCACATGCTGCAACTTTCAGTGAAAAGCAATTTGTATTGTAGATCTATGACTTATCTGACCCTTGAGACTAACATAGCTTAGTGCTATAGCTACCTTATTATGTTAGTATTTGCATGAGTTTCTCAATTTTAATTGCTGTAAGAAGTCAAAAACTTATCAAGTACTTTTAGATCTATTTTGGTTGTTCTGCTGTGAAGGACAATATTTCCTCAATAGAGTGTAGAATTGCTTGCAGAATAAAATTGTATTTATGCAGGTCTAGCTTTATTACACATTGTTGAGCTTGTTTGACAACCACATTTAGTAATTCATTGCAAAAGAATGATACAGATAAAATCATCCAAAGGCAAAACAAATTGACCATTACCAATGATCTTCTTGATCAAATTCTCGTTATCATTTAGATCTTGTTTCTTCTTCATCAAGCACCTATACACAGATGTCCCTTGCCAGTATTGCAGAACTTGATCCATTTATTATGGGATATAAGAGTTGGTTGGACTATCTTGAGTTGTCTTCAATGAGAAGAAACATTTTGGCACAGATTATGGTTCAAACCATTATATTTAATGTCTAGAGTCATATAAAACGTCAAACGTAACAGTAATGGGATAGGTTTCTTATTTATGATAGAAAATAATGGAATCTGATGGATAATATGACACAAGGTACAAAAATCCAAGAAGGAGCCAGGTGGTAAATGATGAAATGGATGTCATTCAAGCTCTTAACCATGACGTGGATGTCCTGCTCAACTGCATATCCAGACCTCCAAGGACTCTAAGCAGAACATAATTTCCATATGAAATGATACCTTTTCTTTCAAATTTTCCACACCATTACCAGACCTCCTTGTTCAGGTTTAAGATTTACAGGAGAGAATAAATTTCTCCTGTATATTCTATCTGCTGAAAGCAGAGTTGAGGTGTTAACATTTAGTTTTCCACTCATCAGCCAGCATGTTTTCTTTCTTTCTAGGTTTCATAGGCAAAAATGGATCTAAAATGCTTAATACGCTGCTCATCATGAATCTTTATCATGTTAATGAACCTTCTTATAACATGAGCTTTTACTGTAGAATTGTAAAACATCTCATATTGTAATAATTGGAACTTTTTTGGGCATGGTTAACCTGTCTCTGTAGATTTTGCTGTCCCTGCATTTTAAGGTGCATTTAACTGTTCATTTCACCAAGGAAAAAAGGAAAAATAAAATCAATTTCAATGAATTTTTGATAATTTTCTCTATATTTTAGTTTCACTCTATAAGCCAATTTGTTACTCAGGCAGTTCATAGTATGAATAATTTGAATATGGCTATCATCTGCATGTCCTGGAAAAGACTTATTGTCTTTGTGTCTTTCAGATTCCTGGTGTGTAGGTGCTCAAACACAGACAAGTTAATGGAAATAAGTTTTGCTTAGAGACTACTGTGAGGTGGTTCTAATTGAAGCTAAGGTTTTAGAGATGACAAAGAAACACAGATATAAGAAATACTCATCTTCCATATTCAGGACCCGCATTAATGCTAAAGAAGTCAGACGGATTGGAGAACAAGAAAGGTACTGCTTCTGCGAAAGGTCTTCATACTACATTCTTAATCCTTTGAAAAATATCCTTTTGTTTTTGGAATGGTGTCCTGAGATTGCTGTCATTATTTTCTACAAATTTGCTTCCATTGATCAAAAAGATGCCTGGGTATGTTTCCAGCTTCTCTCTTGACTGATCTGTGATATAAGCACAAGTATTTGTTGTCATTTTTTTAATAATTATTGATTACAGTCTGCAAGAGTGTTGCTGTCATATGGTTATTTCCATTATCAGCTTGTCCAGTTTTGACATGCAAACATATTCCAATTGTTCTTTAGTCTGGTGTTGTATATTTTAGTTAACGTGGGGTTCTTTCCATGTAATTGCACTTTTTTTTAAAAAAAAAAGTTGTGAGCGGACCAGTTATATTTTTCTTTCTGCAGATGTTGAGAAGAATGTGGAGAAAATACTGAAGCTGGTAAGTGAGAAGGAGAGTGATCCATCTGCAAATTCATTTAACAAGTCTGAACTGGCTTCCCTTATCAAGGATTTTCACAAAGGCTACCAAACTCTCTTGGAACATTATGATAGTTTGTCCGCGAAGTTAAACAAGACAGTTCACCATGAAAGAGGCAGTGGAAGCTTTTCATATGCTTTTGGTTCCTCTGAATCAGACTCATAAAATTTGGAATCAGAAGAAATATATCATAAGGAAAAGATCAAGCAAGATTCAAGAATGGAAAGTGGAAGTGCAGAGCTCGTTAGAAGATTACATAACTTTGCAGGAACAGTTGGAGGATCCAAAAAGGAGAGAGAATGAGCTGCAGGCTGGCACTGCCACAATGTTTGCAAATCTTTCTGGTTGAAAGGCTATCAGCTAATTTAGCAGAAAGGCAAGTGGTGATTGAAAAATCGGAGAACAATCTCCAATCCATGGCTGAGAGTGTCAAAATCTTGCCAACTGAGAGTGGAGATCTTAAGCAGAAGTTAGAAATTCTCTCTCAGAAAGAAGTTGACATGCGTCAGAGGTTAAGAAGTTTTAGTGAACAAAATGAAAATCTGATATCAGAAAACACAAAAGCTTTCGGTTGGCTTCATCATGCAGAAAGAGACATAGAAGAATGCAGACTTGAAAATGAATGGATGAAAGATGAGATATCCAAATTGGCATCTGATAATAGAGAATTGAAACAAGATATGGAAGAGAGAGTTCAGCTGGTGGATTATTTGATTCAGCAATTAAGCAATACAAATAAAGAAAGGGAAGCATTGAAATCTGAAAGCTTCATTTTTTGGAGCAAGATACAGGAGGCAGAGAAAGCTTTGGCAGGCCTCAGAGATGAATCTGATAGGCTGTCTATTGAGAACAAGCAGTTGCTGTCTGAGAATGAAAATTTGAAACTTAAGCTGGAGGGTTCTCAGAGAAATGGGAATGAACTGAACCAGAGATTGGCAGCTATTGAAAAAGAGAAGGGAGCCTTGGCGTCAGAGATTCTAAGGTCCTCATATCAGATGCAGGAGGCTGAGAATACTATTAAGAACCAGAAATCGACTACTGATAGGCTGTCTTTTGAGAAGAAGCAGTTGTCTGTGAAGGAAAGTTTGAAACTTAAGCTGGATGGTTCTTGGACAAAAGGAGATGAACTGAACCAGAGGTTGGCAGCAAGTGAAGAAGAGAAGACAATTTTGGAGTCAGAGATCGTGAGGTCATCGTCACAGATACAAGAGGCTGAGAACACCATTAAAAATATGAACAAGCAAAATTGCTGAATACTGTCAATGATCTGTGCCAGCAAATAAAAGCCCAAAATGAGGAATTTTATGCTTTGAAATCTAATCATAAGGAAGCTGTGGGACAGGCTTAAGAAGCACAGGATAAAGAAGAAATCTTGATGATGGAAATAGAAAATATAAAGAATGTGAACTCCCTGTTATTGCTTAATTACGAGGACCTGGGGCAGGAACTGTAAGCTAGAACCCAGGAAGCATCTGAGTTAAAGCAGAGCTTGGAGGCAACAAATGATGAGAAGCACACATTGACCACAGAAAATGTAGCACTTTCAAGCAAAATAGAGCAGGCTGAAATCAATTTGAATGATTTGGAAGCTCAAATAGAACAACTAGAAAATGATAAATCTCAATTGCTTGTCAAACTCAATGACCTGAGCCTTGAGTTGGATGGAGCCAATCTCCAACTGACTGGTCCAAACAACGAACTTCAAGCTGCAGCAGACAAAATTAACACATTGACCTCAGAAAATTCAAGGGCTATGAGCGACTTAAAAACAGGCAGATGCTTATAATAAGGAACAAGAAAATGAGTTGATACAGTTGAAAGAGGAAGACTTGATATTGCAGGAGCACAAAAGCAAGCTGGAGGTGGCTAAGAAGCTCATCGATGACTTAAAGAATGAACCAGAACAACTATGATATGGTAAATCTCTGTTGCAGATTGAAATTGATGACCTAAATCTTAAATTGGAAATAATGAATCTCCAATTGAGTGATCGGAATAGAGGAATTGGAGCTGCAGTGGAGGAAAAAAATGCATTGACCTCAGAGTTAGCAGGCAGATGATAATGTTAGGAGACTAGAAATTGAGCTGCAACAGCTGAGGGAAGAAAAGTCCATGCTGCAACAAGATAATGAAGATCTGTACAATCAAAACACCGATCTGGAGAGAAGGCTGGAAGAAACAAGAGATGAAGTGTTATCTCTCACTGAGAAGCTTGAAGTACTTGAAGGAAGCATCCATCCATGCAAATGAACTTCAAATGGAGCTAGATTTGCTGCACATCCAGAAAAACAAAGTGGAAGAACAGATGAAAATATTAGGGATGCTTGCTTAGAAAATCAGATTTTGATGAACGACCTGGAAAACAAGCTAACTAGTAAAATTTTCATTCAGGAAACTATGCCGGAAGAGCTGAGCAGGAGCTTCCATGAATTGCTTACGACATGCAATCAATTCAGAGATCAGTATCGGGAGTTACATGCAAAGTTTCGTATTGCAGAGACTGTGAACAAAGAACAGAAGAAATGAATAAACAATTTGGTGGAGAATTGCAGTGAACTCTTGGAAAAAATCTCACTTTCTGAAGCAGAAAAAGCACATGCCGATAAAGAGATTGCGAAGTTACATGGACAAGTTCAAACACTTAAAAGTCCAGCTCCACCTATCAAACCAGAAGCTTGAAATAACTGAAACTGAAAACAAGGAGAGGGAAGAAAAACATAAGAAGATGGTGGAAGTGTTGCAGAAGAAATGCACAGAACTTGAGGAACAGATGTACACATCTGGTAAAAAGTTGAATTTCCTAGAAAATGAGCTCATAAGAGTGAAAACAGCTGTCAAACCTAGGATTTCAGCTTTAGATATGAGACTACATGAGCTAGAAACCGTCTCTGAACAGAAGCACCGTCAGATCCTAAGTAGATTATTAATATATACGGAAGAGCTAAAGACCATGAAGAGTAAGTTGGAGGAGCAGATTCGTGAGAAGGAAATACTGATAAAAGAGAAACATGAGCTGACAATGAGATTGGAATGCAAGGATGGGATGATCTTGATGTTAAAAGATGAGGAAGGTAGCCTAGTAGCTAAGTTGGCTGAGAAGGAAAAAGACAGAGAAGTTAATGGAAAGTGCGTACAAGTCTCCGAAGAAGATGGAGGATCTTGAGATGAGGGTGAAGGAGAAGGAAGAGGAGGTGCTGGCCAGGAATGATGAGAAAAGGGAGGCCATAAGACAGTTATGTTTGTTGATGGAATACCACCACGAGAAGTGTGATTATCTTTCCCGGTACCTCTCTGCAATGCTCAAAAGAACTGGACGTTCATTGTAAATTCCTTGTTTTTCCCCTCTTCTTTCACTTTGGATAACCAAGTAAGATTTTGGGAAGAGAATGGAGGCTGTGGTTCAGCTCAGCATCAAATCGTTAAAAAAACCATCACTTTAAGAATGCAGAGGTTAGCTGAGGCAAGCTCTCGCGACTCATATGTTCTACAAACAGTGAATGTGACTGGCATGCTGGGGAAAATGGTAAGAAGCGCACTTTTCTCTGAGATACTGAAGGTGTTTCCTTTCAAATTGCAAGAATTCATTCAATATTGTTGGAGAATAATGAGGGAAGTGAACATATTTATATATCAATATCGTATGTATAAATATGAGAGTTTACAGGACAAAGCATGAGAGAGAAAAATATAGAGAGAGAAGAAACCACAAGTGAAGCATCACTAGTGTTAACAGTCATCAGGGGAGCCAGAGAGCTCCCGAGCTTTCTGTGACTGTCTACCATTTTATCCAAACATAACATTTGCCACACTGGAAGGTGTGTTGTGTTTTTTGAAGAACAATGCTGATCAACAGACTCTTCCAAAGGAAGATCCTTGCATTTATTTCATGCCAAATTTAGCAAGTAAGAGCCATAGGAAATTGATCCCATGTTCTTCTAATAGATGGACTGATCTTCTTGCATATCTGGGAAGTCCATGGTGCATGAAGGGTTGATCATCCACACTAAAGGGCAATATTAAAGCAAACCAAATGCTTTTAGAGAATGAACACCTAATAAAATGATATAACACTATTTCCAAGCTAGCTCCACAGAAAGGACCGTGAGAGCTCACCCTCCAACTATTTTTATCAAGATCTTCCCTTTATGCACTCTGTTTTCAGTGCAAGTCAAAGGAAAAAGCTTTAACTTTCTTCAGCATAATAGCGCTTTCCGAACAGCTTTGTAGTAAGGACAGAGTAAACCCCTATTGTCAATGCACCTGTAATAAGAGTCTATAATGAAGATGCCGTTATGAGTTAGCTTCCATATTGGAACATTTGCTAGTCTTGAAGGTCTGGAGGTACACAAGGGATCCTGCATCAATTCAAGCTAGATTTTTGAAGAGATTGTGAACGAGACAATTTCGTATTCCATCTCATGTTTCTCCAGTTCAATTGTGAAATGACCGTAGTATTGATAACCATGTGGTAAAGCTCAATAAAGAGGTAAGGGAGGGGGTACCAAATTTAAAAGCCCGTCCGTGTCCTTCTAGAATTGGATATTTTCTCCATTATCAAATCTAAAAGAGGTGCTGCTCCGAAATGCATCGAGCTCCTTACCGACGTCCTTCCAAATAGGCAAAACCTTAACCACAGCTCCTCCAACAAGCACACCAAGCTTTCTTCCAGGATGGTAAGCATTTTTCAGCTGATTCAGACATGGAGCTCCTAATCCGCTAGCTAACATCCCAACCCATTTAACTAACAGTACAAGAAAAATGCCCACGGTGTAGCTTCATGGATACCACCCACGGTGGTTGACGAGCATGCGAGCCCAGGCAAAAAAAAGAATTATACGGTGCTGTGCATTTTTTCACCTGGGCCAATGTGCTCGTGAGTGTCTGCAGAGCTATACCTCCCGTGGTTCCGCTACACGTGTAGAAAGTATTTTCTAACAGTACAATTCCCAAGCCCATTTATTATTATTGTGCTGTAATAAATACAAATTTCGGGGACAAGGCTACTCCAGTAGCTTCCTTCAGAGAAATAGTAAACTTACCAGGTTGCCGGGTTTTCTGGGTTAAAATCTCTTATTGTACGCAAAGTATAAACTGATTCCTTTTTTGGAGCTGAGTTCAGCCTGCCTAGGATTCTCCCATTCAGCTTCTCGACACAAAACCAAGACCCTTATCACTTTAGGTTATTTGATGTTCACTAATTTATCCTCAATTGGTGTGGTTCGTATGCATTTAATGTCTAGTTCTAGATGTATGGGTACTCATAAGATCTAAATTATGCCAGTTAAATGAAGCGGAAATGTACAAAACCTTGATCTATTTGATAGTGGAATATAAGCACCAACGGGCCATTGAATCATTGGAAGTTCTGAATGCGATAGATAAGCTGCGCATCACCCATTAACAACACGCGGATGAAATCTGGCAGATACTTTCACCAAAAAGGTGGTACTTTTTCCGAGACTTCCCTTCTCTGATCCTCTTCTTCATCTGCCTCTTATCCTGATCTATCTCTGATTCCCTTCCTGCCTTTGCTTCCTATGCTGAGGCGAACTGACGTCTTCATCCTATACTACCTCGCACCATTGTTTTGAGCAGGAAAAACCTTCCTCCCTACTTGACTCCCGCCATCAGGAATGGTTGTGATGGACTTCCCTCCCACACAGGGAAGAACAACTTAACGGTGCCTGCATTTTCTTGCTCATCTGCATCTATTATTTCTGAAAGCAATTTAATGCATCACATCAGAATCTTCAAAATTCTACCCATATTTATTGAGAGGTGGGCCATTTCAATCCCCAGGGATCTCATGGCTCCAGACATATGGTCAATTACGTGAACACAAAAAAGTGAAATTAATGTCTTTAAGTGGAGGACCATCGTCATCAAAAAGAGAGGAAGATCAAAATCATGCAGAAACTAGAAAATGTCGGCTATAGCCCTGCATACACTTGCTATATTTGGCGTACAACTTTTAAAATAACTTTTGAGGTAATTTTAATTTATTTAAGCTACTTAATAGCTATGCTGTGTTTAGCATGCAACTGTAGCTGTAGCTTTATTAACCTAAGTATTTGATAAAAATTAACTATGTCATGTACAAAATGATGCAAATGAACATAACCTCATTTTATTTATTTTTAATATCACTTCAAATATTCAATTTAATTAAATATAATTAAATATTATATTATATTATTATATTATTATTATTATATTATTATTATATTATATTATAATATTAATAATATTATATAATATAATATTATGTTATAATATTATTATGATATAACATAATATTATATTGTATAATATTATATTTATATTATAATATATATTATAATATATTCTAATTATATTATCATATATTATTATATTGTATTATTGTTATCATAAAAATATAATAATATTATTATATAATATAATATTATATTATGATATTATTATATTATATAATATTATTATATTATTAATATAATAATATTATATATATTATATAAATATATATTATATATTATAATATATATTATTAATAATATATTATATTCTAGTATATATTTATATTTATAATACATATTATAAAATATCTTGATGATATAATATAATATAATGTTATATAATATTATTATAATATAATATATTATATTATTATAATATTATGATAATATATTATATTTTTTAGATAAATTTTAAAGAATAGAAGAAAGGAGAAAGCTTAAATGTTAAGTAATTTTAGAAAAAAGTAAAAAAATAAATTTAAAAATAAAAAGTACAAAACTAACTTTTGATTTTAAATTCTTGGATGAGAAAGATTTCAATAAAAGCTAGTTTATAGACCATAAGCTATCTTTACCAAATACTAAAATAGCTTAAATAAGCTAAAACTATTCCAAAAGCTACATGCCAAACATAGCCAATGTTTAATAAGGATAGTTTATGATCTATAACCTAGTTTTTATTAATAGCTCTCTCATCTAAAAATTCTAAATCAATAAGTATCTCTTTTATTTTTAAATTTATTTCTTATTTTTTTCTAAAATTACTCACTCACTTAATATTTAAACTTGCCATTCTCTTCTCTATTCTTTAAATCTATCTACAAAACTCATGCAATGAACAACTATACATTCCATAAATTCTTAATTTAAATTTAAAAAATATCATATAATTTTTATTTTTATTATTTTATAATTTATTTATTTTATAATTTAATAAAAAATATTTTTTCTTATATATATTATATTTAATTCAACTTAAAATGATATTAAAAATAAATAAAATAAAATTATGCACTTTTATATCATTTTATACATATCAACTTTACTGACATAGCTAATTTTCATTAAGCATTTAAGACTAACATAACTACAACTATAGCTCACAACTCAAACACAGCTACAGCTATAGCTGCATGCCAAACACAGCCACTAACCAAAAACCAAAAACCAAAAATTAAAAGAAAACAAATACCTCTTGAACCACCATGCTTACATGACATATAGGAAGAAATATGAGTCTAACAAAACAAATAAATAAATAGGCCATTTCTTATTATAATAGTAGCTTTTATTTAAGGGTGGGAACACCTATGGCTTTCATCTGGATTAACAGGAAGGCTTTGTTAAATTAAAAAAAAACAAGATCGCCCATACTACATGGACAGTCAGAGGAACAAAACAACCGACATAACAATCTCAATATAGAGTCAAATAGATATCATGGAAGCGACACATATTCTCTCCCTGCCATACAGCCAATTTATTCTTCAAGTTGACGAGATGAAATCTAGATGTCTGGCAACAGGTACCGAAATACTGGTTGGATATCAACACGGATTGAGGTCTTAATACCGAACACCTTTCCTATCTTCTGCCATCCACCTACAAAAAAGGCAGTCAAAGCACCTACAAAGTAGCAGTTGGGAGTGTTGGACCCCATCGTCTTGCTTCAATCTGATATTCTCATTTCTACTCCAAGAATATCCTTCACAACCTCATATGTTACAAATGCAATCGCAATGGACGGCACCACCTGAAACAAAGTATAATAGATTTACACTAAAACATACTGCAAATGTAATGTTTGATTCTTTAAACAAGGAGACTTTTGGTGTGATGGCAACCTCATAACTTTTGTTAAGCCGATTCTTTAAACACTAACCTTTACTGAATTGGGAACAAGGCCCTTGTATAATGCCCCAAAGCCTTCATTATGCACTGTTTTCCTAAATGCATCAACCATTCCAGTATACTCCAACGGTGCTTTGCTTCTTCCTTGGCCTGCCACAATGGAAGCAGCATGGTTCCAACCCACCATCTGCATTCTTCTCCGAATAACATCAAGAGGGTAGGCAACAGTCTGGCCAACGGTTCCGGCAACAGCACCGCAAGCAAGCTTTGTCACCACACTCAGCTCTGAGTCTTCAATAAGACCCAATGGCCTAGATTTGATTAACCAATCTTTTAAAGATTCATAGACAGCAAAATTGAGGCCCACATATGGAATCTGCAAGAAAAAACAAAATTTGAGTTCCAAAAACATATAAATTAATGCTAAGAGACATGACATGGGTCCTAAGCATCCAGAAGAACCTACACATAAGCGTGTGATTTGCATGGATGGTGGCGGAGGTGGTTAAGAAGAGGAAGAGGAGGTCAGTGACTTAGGGTAGGGGGATAGAGAGTGGGTTTCAGAAGGGAGAGGAGCTCAGAGGCTCAGGGCAGGAGGATAGAGGGATATGATAGGGAGAAAGAGGAGGGGGTTGGTTGGGGATGTCGGGATGTTGTTGAAGAAGACAGATCTTGGTGTTTGATTTAAATGCATCAATGGGACAATGGGACAACTACAAATATGGATTCAATCAAACTACATCTTTTTCACATCATTTACTTATCAGCAGAACACATATTGAACTATGATGATATGAATGTTCCATGGAAATGTTAACAGTGTAAAGTTCACCGCATTTTGCTTTTATTAATGTTTACATATACGATGGCTACAATCACATATTTTACTAATGAAGTTTTTAAAAGCAACAATTTACTGAAAATAAGACAATAGAACTAGTTATCCACCAAATTTTACTGACAGAGGCATGAAGAAATATCAGTCATGTAAAACAGGACTTCGGTGAGTCATTGTAAAAAAGTTTTCCAATATGATATCAACACTGCATTAAGACCAAATCATTAATTTTGGTGGTTCAACTACGGATGAAATAGGATTCTTGCCCCTGTAGTGGAGAAAGAACTTACCACTCCTATTACTGATGGAAGCCAGCCTTTATACAAAGCACGAAAGCCTTCCTCTCGATAGACTGTACCAAGCGCATGAAACATTCCTCTGTATTGATAAGGGGACTTTTCAGTCTGCAGGGGAACAAAAAAAGAAACAGAAAAGCAAAGAATTAATGGCAAGAAACAAAAAACAAGAAATGATCACCACACTTTCACCACAAAGATCCAAAGGCAGTGCACTGAATTATCTGAGTTACGATTAACGACAATAATTCACTAGAGGAAACCTGAAACAGCACCTGAACAGTTATCCTGCCCCGGACCATGTCCATAGGATAAGTTGCAGACATAGCAATGATTCCAGCACATGCTCCAGCTCCAAGGCGCAATACAGGAGTTAGTTGAGCATCTTCTGGTTAAGTTAAAATGGAACAATTTGGCAATTCAATAAGTGCATAAAAGAAACTCAAAAATTTAAGATAAAATCAGCCAGTTCACTTAAATATGCCAAAACTTAGTCTCATATCCAAATATTTGACATATTACTGATCTAGCTCTGCTTTTTCTATCACCACAAGAATTTGATTTGTACACAAGAAAATCACATGAAAAGATGAGTGGTTTGCTGCTTTAGCATGCATGTGTTGCTACAACCCACCAGAACAACAATGTTGTGTCAAATTTTAATCAATATGGTACTCAAATCAAGGCACTAGGCAATTATAAATATCAACAAAAATACATTCGTTTGAGACTTCAACTTCACAAATATCGTAATTGTAACAAATTATGGCAATGAACAACCCAATGCAAAGTAAAGCATTAATTCCTTCTACACGACAGTGTCAAAACATTCTTAACCCTCATTAAAATTGTAACTAGTACTGATGAATGCATAGAACTTAAAAAAGGCAAAAAAATACCTAAAAGTCTGGATCTTCTTTAAGTGACCATTGTCCTTTAAAAAAAAAAAAGTGAACAGGCAAGAAGAGATTAATATAAACTGTTTAGAACTATCAAACACAGCTAAGTTTTCCATTATTTATACATCTGTAGACATTGATCAAAAACTTCGACATACAAGATCACACCTTTGTCTACATGCTTAAGTGCATAGACACATGTGCCATGCTTGAGCAAGGGGCATGTCTTGCATAAACATTCAAATATCAGGATTGGTGAAGGTTTGCAAAACAGACAAGCAATGTAACATGATATTAGCTAATAAATCATTGACAGCCTCACAAAATATGGCCTGTATAATATTACAAAGGTGCTAGAAAACAAAGGGATGGTCATACCATTGCCTGATTGCTGTCGGTAAAGCCACAAAATTCCACTGCAAAAAAATTCAAATATTAGTAAGAAAGGGAAGAAAATAAATAGGTCTTATATATAATATAAATTTACTATATAATAAATATCAAACGGATTCCATACTTGTATATGAACAGGATATGTATCATTAGATTGGGTCTTGTTCAATGACCAGATCAACTTTCAACAAGCATGCACAGCCAGCACATAAGCTCTGAAGCATATAACTTCTGCACATGCATGTCCATGTACAAAATCATTTCTTCCATCTTCTAACAAAATTTGACCATAAACATGCATGGAAAATTTTATTGCACATAAAGTGACACATATATCTGTTAATGCCGTAAAAGGAGTTTTATCTCTGGAGAAAAGTGAGAAACAAGATTTTTCTGCAGCAGATTTATGTATAAGTACAGCATATTTGTCACGCAAACTAAGAGTGATCACTCATCAACAATGTCTAGAAATTATTTTTGGCCTTGTTCTCTGCATTCCATTTTTCCCAGGATTTTGCTTATTAATTCCAATCAAGGAACCTAGGATATGGGATCCAAGCTTTAACTTCGACCGCAGCAAGATTTATCCCAAATCTCCATTTGAATTTTATCTAAGGATAACAAACAACCGTATGTAGGAGAAGCTTAACATTAAGTGCATTTCAAGCATTTGTACTGCATGATTTTAGTGCTCTGCCAGTCTGCCATGCTAGAGAACATAAAAAGACAGACAACATGAAACAAGAGTAGATGCAGAACTCAAAACAGCAACATAGCAGTACCTCAAAATCTTTTAAGCTTACAAAAGCATGCATTACTTTCATCTAGCTAATACAAAAATGAGATTGTGCGATTCAAAATCATACCTGGATGCTTGCTCATAGCTAAAGAACTTGACTGCGGAGTTTGGGACAATGCGTGCACAATTAGTACCATTGCCTTTGAATAGTCCTCGAAAACCTTCAGTTCTCCATATATGTTTAAGGCCATGAATTGTTCCGTTATACTTTATATTGTGAGGATTTTGGACCTGCATTTTGCCATCAATACTACACAGTTAAAATGATAAATTTCACAAATAAAAGGGACAAAATGCCATTTCATGATCATGAAATATTCACATATTCCCATACTCCAACCACAATCATAGCAATCTTCCCAAGCATTTTGCACTCGCTCTATAAATCCTTGCTCTCCAAAAATTCCAATTTAGGCTGCCTTGGATGTTATTCAATCTTTTCCATATCCTTTACCACATTTCCATTAATATCACCTTAGGTTTTTCCCTCCTCTTCCTACATTCTTCAACAAAGGTTAAAGTACCACTAGTTGCCTCCTTAGATCATCATTATACATGCCCATACTGTCTCAATAAATTCTCCATCACAATCAAATACTCTTTCCAATTGAAAAACAACATGAATATATCATGCATGCAGGGTGTGTTTGCATGGCTTAACAACCCTCTACTACCATATAACGTGCGTAGGCTTGAATAAAAGAATTGTGCTAGGACCAAACCATACAAAAATATCAAGGCCTTGTAAATGTTCTATTACATCAAGATTTTCAACAGCAAAAGAAAAATATGTACTTGTATAAAACATTATCTTTTTTTGATATTTTTATATTGTAATTATGTATACCTGACACTCAATAAGTTGTCAGATTTCCATTTAATAGAATAACACTATCTGAAACATATCTCAATGACTTCAATGATTTCAAAGAAGTCACTCTAGCCTACTTCATTTCTCAACGACTACTCATCATTGTAGAACAGATTTCTTTTATGCGCAAGTACCTCCTTGGTTCTGAATAGGAAGTCAGAGATCGGAACTAATCAAGTAACCAACCATTTTGATGCAATTTTGTGACTTCAATTCATCTCTCAACTTCCCTAAATGATATTGATGTCATGGATCAAAATGACCTTGGTCCTTGACCATAAAAGAAGGAAACTTTGTTTGTTAAAAATTAACTGCTAAGCTTCCAAGGAAAAAAATTTCCCAATTCCTTGATGTCCTACCTAGAGTCACTTGCTTTCGAATCTCACACAACAGCAAATCTTTTAGCGCTCACCTCCATCAAGTATATGTAATGAAGACCAATTATAAAGACCACCTTTTTCTTATATACTCCTAAATCAATATTTCACAGATCAAAACAACCTCAACCATAAAGAAGTAAACTAGTCTGTTAGAAATTAACGGCTAAGTTTCCCAGGCAAAAATTTGCCAGTTCCTCAATGTCCCACCTAGAGTGACTTGCTTTTGAATCTCACACAACAGCAAGCCTTTTAGCACTCACCTAATCGAGGATCTATAATGAAGACCAATTATCAATACCACCTTTGTCTTACATACTCCTTGATCGATGTTTACCATGGTTTTCACATAGTTCTGTGTCCATATGCAATTATATATGCATATGCAAGGAAATATTAAAGTGATTATTTAACACATTTCATGAAGTATTTAAAAAACAGAACACAAAAGGCTTCTTTAATCAAATTTTTATGACTTTAAAAAGCAAAATTGGTCCTTTGAACACTAAGAGCATGCGTGAGAAAGAATTTCATCAATCCCATCTTGATGTTCAGATGATATGGCAAGATTTTTTTTCTTTTTTTTGGTAAATGCTCGAAACAACCAAAGTCCATTGAAACATGTTAGTCCAAGAGAGGAATATTTTAAGTCCAGATACACCATATTTATATGTTACAAGCTTTCTTCCATATTTCCATTTCGGAATTTAACATAATTTAATTTCATCTTCTTATTTCATCACTGGTCATAATTTAATTTCATCTTCTTATTTCATCACTGGTCCTTCCAAAAATATCATAACACCAATGCTTGATTACCAATATTTTCTTCATTTCTGACAAGAGAAAAGAGATTAAAGACTCGCTTTAGGTTTAGTTCCATCATAACCAAAGCTCATCTATCTCAATAACTACTCTAACTGCTTCTCGTCACTCTTTCATAAATGCGGAGCGAAGAGACACTCAAGCTACATGTTGTGATGAATATCAAATCTTAATCCACAATACCATCTCTCACAATAAGGTCTTTCATAATATGCAAAAGCATAGTGATTGGCCTCGATCAAACATGATTCATGACTTAAAACTAATTAATTAATGTGGAGTAGAATTACCAGGGGTTCTCTAGTATGCAATGCAAATAAAAGGTTGACATCTTTAATGTTCAAAAGAGGACATAACGAGTAGCCTGTGGTATAAAAAGCTTTTATTCATATAAATTTAGCAACTTCTTGAAGGCCAGTGTTTCATTCATTTTATTGCATTCAAATACTTGCAATGACACTAAAAGGTATATCTTAGCTTGGAAAAAAGGGACAGAATATCTGATATGATGGACCTTAACCAAAATACAGAAGGATTTGTAAAAGAGAGTCCAGATAATTACCAGCAAAGGAAAAAAAAAAGAGACAAATCATTTTGGTTATGCAATATGCACAACCAAAATACAGAAAGATTTGTAAAAGCTAGTCCAGATAATGATCAGAAAATGAAAAAGAGATGATTCATTTTGTTAACGTAATGTACATAGGTGCATTTCTGCCAATTTTAGACATAATAGGAGGAGATATACTGATAATTTGATATAGTTTCCATTCCTTATGAGACAAGTGCGGAAACAAACACAGAAGGCTTAGTCTATGGAAAAAAATTGCCATCATTAAGATTACAAGCTGGCAAAGATTCTCCGGAAAGGAAACATCATGCATAGAAAGCTTCCCATCCTTTATTATTATGTAAATTGTTTGAGGTACACTCAACAAACTACCCCATTCAGGAGACATGCAATAATGCGTCAACCAACTCAAGCTTATTCCAAATTAGATTAAGATGCAACACTAATGATCGAGTATTTGCTAACATTAAAATTCCTGAACCAATTTTAGTAGTTGCAAGGAAAAAAGAAACATGCCATATACAACAACCGGTAGTCAAAAACCCAAGAAGGTAAAGCAAATGAGTGAAAAGGAGAAACTACCTGAAGCAAGATTTTTAATCGCTCGAGTGGAGCAACAGCAGTCCGTGACCTGCACAAATCCCATTACACTAAAATGAATTTTGCAAGGAAAAGCATCAGAAGAACATTATTAATATGGAACTTCATTCCAAAAATATGTTAAAGCAAAACGACAAATTATAATGCCACACTCACTTAGGTCACTGAGTGGCAATAAGTTCTAGATTCTCAAACATACTATCATGGGAGAGGTCAATGGAATGCTGAAAACGACAACATCAATAGATGAAGACAGGGTATATTTCCTGCAAAGAGTATCACTTAATCAACATGCTTTGGTGAGGGCTTCTAAGTGAAAAAGGAAGTTTTGGATCTGGGCTTTAACATATTTGCATCCTTGTTGCATTAGAAGAAGGACTGAGGAAGCATATAAGTGAATGCATTCATGCAAAAAACTGGTAGAATTAGTCTGCAGGATCATTGCATGAGAGGCCGAAGGCAAGAACAGAGAACAAATAGTAGCAAAATAGAGGCCAGCAAATCATGTGATCATATGAAGACCAAAAACAGACACGGACTGTACAAAACTGGAAAAATAGTCCAATTGGTTCTGCTGAACATATTCTGGACAAACCACTTTTGACAGCTGACCATCCAACAGGGGAAACATACAAAGTGGTTTACATGGAAAAGTTACAGAAGTTCAAAATTACCCTATAGTTTGGGATGTCAACTATCATATTGTACTTTTACATTCTGGCAAAGATAAAGCAACTTGCATTGCATTACAAGATCATAACTTTTGGAAAGATTCAATGGATCTGGGGTAATTTTACCTCTTATTTGCCACAGAATTTAAACTCATAAAAGAAAAACAATGACTCTGAATTCTTCAACAATCTTTAATATACACTTCATTTTGTACATATCTCAGCATTGCATCTTTTGGAGTTTCACAAGGAACAAAAGTTACAGGTATGCTTCTCAAAAAATTAAAAATTAAAAAAAAAAAAAATCTTACCAAAGGTCCCTTTTTCCCAAAAAAGAAAAAGGGGAAAAAGACTAAAGATGAATGGCTTTCATGCTACTAACATTGCAAGCTTCAGCAAATAAGCAGAATCACCACTCTTCTTCTTTGTTCATTGTTTCTATTCTAGAGTTCAAAAAGCAATGAGTCCTTATCTAGGTTATCGTCATAGTCGACTGGTGCATCTTAGTATCTGGATTCATACCTAGGGCATCAAACATGCTCTGATACAAGTCCATCAAGAATCATCCATCTGTTTCTTAACTTCAGCAAACAATTTTTGTTAAACATATTTTTCTCCATCATTCCTATATCTCGTGCATATGTCAAATACAACCAGACAAATAACTTGTTTAATGCAATCGTTCCCTGTGACACTGTTATGATGATCTAAGTTGTTATAGAAGCATCAGCAATCTGAACAGAAAGGGTTGACCTAGTAGGCCATGATATCACAAATATACATCATCTTATGGAGATGTCCATGTCCTCCAGCAAAGTTGTTGATACAGTCAATGGCCGTTTAACATCTAAGCAACAAATAATTATCCTAAAGCAGCTATCAGAATGCCACGATACTAGTCCCCATAGACAAGAATCAAGAACCTGGTTAGGGTTTAAAACCAAACAAGGAAGCAACCAAAAAAAATTTAAATTTAGAACCGATAGCGAATATATCCAGATCATGAAAATTTGCAGTCAAAAGGACCCGAAAAATCAAACTTCTAAAAAATAAAATAAATCACCACAACTTGTTTCCATACGAGAAAAGCAAGCTGTAAATGCGAAAATAGGGGGAATCAATATATATATATATCATCAAGAAAAGAGAAATGTTTGCGAAGAAAATTTGCAATAACCGAAGTTTTCAAGAACTCACACTCCACCGGCGACGCCGCCAGCCACAAGAGACTTGCAGATGCTGAGGAGCGCGTGCCCGGGAGCCCTGACACCCTCTCTGGCGAGCTTCGCCTCCTCCGCCAGATTCACGATCGTCTTGACCGCGGACTCGCTCGTGCTCTTGACATCCTCCGACGCCATCAGACCCAACAAAACCCTAACCAAGATCCAGAGGCGGAGAAGAACGAACCCCCCCAAGGCCCAGTCCCACAGCCGATGGCGATGGCGGCGGCGGCGGTGGTTGAATCGTCCGTGAGTGAGCGATCAGATCGGACGGATCACACGGCGGCAGCCTCCATTTTCTTGTTCTTGGTTTCTCTCTTTCTTTCTCTTTCCGCTGCTCCGCGACGGCGGAGAGAAGAGGAGGAGGAGAGGAGTAAGGTGGTTCTTCTCGGAGTTATCGGCGGCGGCGGGGGTATACTTTTATATACAGATATGGGGGGCGAGATGGATCCAGGCGGTCCGGCTTCCCTTCTTTTCCTTTTTCTTTTTTTATTTTTTTTTTCCGCTTTGCTTTTAGAAACGGAAACCTAGATCCGTCGTACGAGCGAGCCCTTCCGGCCGTTTACCAGGGCCACTCACCGGATTAGGGGTGGATTTACTGATTCACCCCCCAAAAATAAATGAATGGAAAATATTCGGAAGTCATAAACCTCTTTTTTTCAGTTGGGTTAGATATCGTGATGCAAATATTGAAAGGATTGCAGTGGTGGCATATTTTCTAAGATTCTGATTGTAATTTTGTAATAAAATTTTATAAATTATTTGAGAATGGATTGCTATTTTACTATATATATATATATATATATATATATATATATATATATATATATATATATATAATATTTTATAAATTATTTGGGAATGGATTGCTATTTTACTATATATATGTGTGTGTGTTACGATGAGCCATAAGTAATTTGCATGAGAGCTTAGAAGAGGATATGTTGGATAATATTTTGATATTGCAAATATAAAAAATATGTATAGTAAAAAGTATATTTTAGAATCATATCTATAATTTTAAAATAATGAATAAATATAAAATTATTTTAGAAAAATAAAAGATAAGATTGGAATGGATACGAAAAAAGTATCAAGATAGTGATATATTTGGCATCACTTGTATACTAGAAGCAACAGTTTTCAATTATCTATTGCAAAATGTATATTCTTTCAATAATATATGAATTGATGGAATTTTTAGAGGATAATAGGTTATGTGGCTGATATTAGAAGTTCTGTGATTTATTCAACTTTTTTTTTTTTTCAAACCTTTTGAGAAGGAATTAGTGGATAAGATAGAAATTGATGATACATGTGAACTATTTGCTCATGCAAAGGAGAGCAAGTGGGTTGGATCCAACTTGACTTTATTTATAAGGATGACTTCAAAACCAAGATTCAAATCAATGCCCAACTTATTTCATTGATCAAGTGGCTTGATTTTAATATTGAACTATTTTTTTGTCATCAATTCTAACCATGAAAAATCAAAAATATGTAACATCCAGCTTGCAATTGCTGACACCCATGTTTCTAAAAATAGGATTAGATGGACATAAGTTATTCTACCATATTCAGAGCAAAGATATTCCAAATTTTATTTCGGACTCTATTTTGATTTGAGGCTTACATCCTCTTTTGAGCATGAATAGTTTCATTTTTTTGATACCATTTAATATAGATAATTTACCGACTATCCAAACATATATCACTTTTTGTCATGTAAAATATGAGTCATGGAGGATTCAGATTCTCTAATTTGAGCTTAAACTTCTAATACAAGTTGAATAAAATATGTGGCAACTAGGACAAAACTCATGGACCCGTGCAATAGGTATATATATATATATGAAATAAGTCAGCACCGATGAATATACCTTAATAATATTCTATCACGATAAATAGTCTCTTCAGCCAGCATCCGCAGAAGACTGCCACTTGGCAGCCACTCGGCCAGTAATTTTTTCTATTTTTCATAGCTTTGCTGGGATGGGCGGAAATTGTTATAATGGAAGAAATCTGATGGTATTTTAGTCATTTTAAGTGGGTAAATGGATGGACGGAGGCATTCGTAGCCACGGTCGGTTGGACGGTTGGGCATGTGGTCTCAGATGTACACGCGAGGGGGGTGACGTGCCCACGAACACCGACAGACATTTTTTGTCGTTTATGTCACTTTGGAACTGGAGGCCCATTCGTGTTCATCAATAAATGAATAAATAAATAAAAGTTGCAGGGTCTCGCCAGCCTCGAATAATTTAAAAAAAAAAAACATTACTTTCTTTTTCACGGAAGAGAATAACATGGTTTGGATTGGCTTGGTTAAGCATTAATGTCTATCAAAAATTTGTAAAATAAAAGGAAAGCATGAAAGAGCGGTAATACGTGTACTCTTGAACTGAATTTGGCAGCATGATCAGTGTTTTGGCTTTTGCTGTCTATGACTTTGTCCCACTATCATCCTACCAAACTGGCCTGACGTATTTTGGATGGTCCAATCCAGCTTATTTTATTTATTTATTTATCTATAGAGCATGTCGACGCTCAACCATTAGACATAGGGATCCAATTGAGTCGAATAATTAAAACCTTGAGTCCAACTTGACTTAAAATATTTAAATTTAAAATTTAACTCAAACTCGATCAAGTATTAATATCTCAAACTCAAATTTAATTTAATAAAAAATAGATAAAATTCGAGATTGAATCGAATATGAATTGAATCATACTTGAACTCAAAATCAAATTTTATCTTACTAATAATATATATATTAATATATATATATTATAAATAAAATTAATATTAATAAAAATATATATTTGAATAGACTCATGAGCTTTCGAGCTGAATATTCTGCTACTCAAGTTCGACTCGAAAAGCTATTCAAGTTTGACTTACATACTCAAGCTCGACTCGAATTCGATAAAAATCAAATCAAATCGAGTTTGAACTCGAATCAAGCTCGAATAAGCAGTTTGACTCGTTTGCAGTCCTAATTAGGCATTAGCTTAAGACCTACTATTTCATTCTCTAGAAAGAGAAACTTAGAACTCATTTGGTTCATTGAAAAAAATTTTCTTTGGAATATAATTTTGACATTTGATTGACTATAAGAAAGTGGCTTATTGCATAATGACTTATATCTAATTGAGCATCAACTTTCTTAAAAAAATATATAAAATATCTATTATATTCTTAATATATATAAGATCATATATTTTTTCTCTCAAATTTTATATAAATAATAATATTATATTTATATTAATATAAATATAATATAAATATATTATAATATAAAATTAGATCATAATACTAATATATATTAATATTTCAATATAATAAATCTATTAACAAAAATATAAATATAATGTTAAATAATATTATATTAAAATAAAGATTAATATGTTCATATAAATATTATATCAATATTAATAAAATATTATATTAGTATAAATATTAAAATAATATTAATATATTATAAATATTATAATATTAATATTAATAAGTGTTGGAGATAAATTTTGCTCCTGTCGAAGTTCAGTCTAATGCTTAGCCTAATGCGACAGGTAATTAAGGAAAGCTTCAATTGAAAATTCTTCTTTTAGCAGTTGAATCCCGACCGAACTCCTTTAGGAGCTGAACTCCTCCAACGGTCGAATCTATCCCGGACTTCCTGTAATGGTCGAATTCCAACCGAACTTCTTCAAGCATCCAGACTTCCTCCAGCGGTCGAACCCCTCCCAGACCTCTCCTTCAATTGAATTTTTTCAGGAGCCGAACTCCTTTCGGACCCTTCCTTCAGTCGGATTTCTATAGGAGTCAAACTTCTTTCGAACTCCTTCAGTCAGATTTCTACAGGAGCCAAACTTCTTTCGGACCCCTCCTTCAGTCGAATTTCTATAGAAGACAAACTCCTTCCGAACTCTACTCCAGTCGAATTTCTACAGGAGTCGAACTTCTTTCGAACGTCTCCTTCAGTCGGATTCCTCTAGGAGCCGAACTTCTTTCGGATCCCTCCTTCAATCGAATTCCTACAGAAGCTGAACTCCTTTCAGACTCCTCCTTCAGTCGAATTTTTATAGAAGCTGAACTCCTTCCGGACGTCTCCTTCAGTCGGATTTTCTTCAGAAGTCAAACTTCTTTCAGACCCCTCCTTCAATCAGATTTCTATAGAAGCCGAACTCTTTCCAAACTTTTACTTCAATCGGATTCCTTCAGGAGCCAAACTTCTTTCGGACGTCTCTTCAGTCGGATTCCTTCAGGAGCAAACTCCTTCCAGATCCCTCCTTCAGTCGAATTTCTTTAGGAGCCAAACTCCTTCCAGACTTCTCCTTCAATCGAATTTCTTCAGAAGTCGAATTTCTTCCGAACCCCTCCTTCAGTCAAATTTCTATAGGAGCCAAACTTCTTTCGGACTTCTCCTTCAGTCGGATTCCTACAGGTGCCAAACTCCTTCCGGACCCCTCCTTCAGATAAATTTTTTCAGAAGCCAAACTTCTTTTAGACCTCTCTTTCAGATGGATTTCTACATGCGATCCCACTACTGGACGATTATGATTGTTATTTATCAGGATAGTTATGACTATCATTTATCAGTCTACTACAGACGACTCTACTACTAGATAATTACGACTGTCATTTATTAATCTGCTATAAACGATCCCACTATCGGACGGTTACAATAGGCTCTATCTATAAAAAAAATTCTCTAGATATATTTTCTCTAAGCTCTCTTTTTCTTTCCAAAACTCTGCTGAATTCTTGTCTGAGCACTCCATTTCTATTGGTCAGAAGAGCTGACTTGATCGTCGGAGAATCTTACTGGCGCTACCATCACCGACTCCGGATGGGACTTTATTTTGCAGATCATCGACGGTGACCTTTTCTTCTTCAAGTCTAGCTCAATTTGGCATCAACCAAATTCTGCACCAACAGGATTGGCACTAGAAGGAGGGCCTCTATTCCTAAGGTTCTCTTATTTTTAAAGAAATACTCAATAGTGATCTCTCTTTTTTCTCTCTAACGTTCTTTTCGAAAAATAAATACCTCTCAGGAAAGCTTCAATCCGATGATCAATGACCTCTATAGCCAGATCCCATATAGATCCATCTATTCCCACTTCAGCTCTGGTAATTCAAGCTCTACCTGTAGCCATGGTGGATGTGGAGCAGTTCAACCTACTAGTCCAGCAGGTTTGCGGTCTCATGGAGGCAGTGCAGACCATACATCGGTAGGCTTTGGCGCCAATTCGACTAGAGCAGACTTTTTCGAAGCCCCATGATCCGATTGAAGGATGGTCAACTCGGGCTAGTCGATCGGTGACCTCCAAAAAAAAGAAACAGAGGGTGAAGAGCCATTGCTCGGACCATGATTTGACTCCGAGAGAAGCTTTATCTCTATCCTATAAGAAAACTCTGAAGATCAACAATCGTGAAGATCTCCTAAATCAAAGGCTCCAGAAAATAAGTCAACAAATTGAAGAGCTCCGTCATACTTTCTCCTCACATGGTAATAATATTTACACTGATCCTCCATTTTTTCAGAGGATTATGCAAGAGCCCGTTTCGCCGAACTTCAAGCTTTCTCAATTTGAAAGCTACGATGGAACCTCTGATTCGGTCGATCATCTGAAGGCCTTTCAGACCATGATGCTACTCCATGATGCACCAGATGCCATCTTATATCGAGCTTTTCATCTACTTTAAAGAAAGCAGCGAGAAACTGATACTCATTATTGAAGTTGGATATGATCTTTTTTTTTGACCAGATGAACCATCAATTTATGGCTCACTTCGTCAGCAGTCGACGTCCACGTCGAGGTTCGAATTTTCTGATGCATATCAAGTAGAAGAAGGAAAAATCTATCCGAGCTTATGTCATCTGATTTAATGCCGCTGCATTAGAAGTTCGAAACTTAGATCAGTCGTTGCAATGGTCGCACTCAAGGATAGCCTTCAAAAGAATGATTTATTATTCTTCCTGGAGAAGAAGTATCCTAGGGACTTTGTCGATCTACTAGCTCAGACTGAAGGATATGCCTGAGTGAAAGAAACCTTCAAATTGAAGGATGAGGAAGCCGTAAGAGAGCAGCAGGCAATGAATCTAATAAATCCACAGCTGATGGAGGGCCGAATGAAGTTCAACTGTACTCACCGACTCCCTTCGAGCATAAGCGAGCCTGAACTCCTCCTCGAGTTCATCATCAAAGAAGCCCCAACAGAAGGGCATGAAGAAGTTCTTCTCCCAGAAGGTTTTACAACTATGTCCCTCTCAATATTCTAAAAATACAAGTATTGATGGGATCAAGAAGTAACTACCGAGATCAGAAAGGATGCGCATTCATCCTAGCAAGCGCAATCCTAACAAATACTATCTCTACCATCGTGACCATGGCTATAATACTAAAGAATGCATTCAGCTTCAAGATGAGATCGAGGAGCTCATCAAGAGAGGTTGACTGAGTCGATTCCTCAGACATCGATTTGAAGCAAGAGAAGATCAATCGAGGATATTACCGTAGTCTGAACCACCAAGGAGGGAGAAATAACAAGAAGATCGGCCATCTTTCGGCATCATCAATACTATCTCTAGGGGACTTCGGCAAGAAGAGGCCAGTGGATCTGGAGGATTGGTGAAAAGATGGAGGGCTAAAGAATCCATAACCTTCACTGAGGAAGATGCACAGAGAGTACAATTCTCGCACAATGATGTGGTTGTAATCTTTTTAAATATAGTGGACTATGATGTACGTCGCATCTTAATTGATAATGAAAGTTTGACTGACGTCTTGTTTTATGATACTTTCTCCAAAATGTCAAAAATCTAATAGTCAGCTTGGACCAATAAACTTCTCCTAGTAGGCTTTGCTGGCGCTACAGTACCAGTTGAAGGTGTAATGATCCTAGCTGTGACTGTCGGACAATATCTAAAATAATCCAGAGCGTAGGTGGATTTTCTGGTAGCAAAGATTTTCTCTGCTTACAATGCAATTCTCGATCGACCTGATTTAAATGTACTTCGAACGGTGGTGTCCACTTATTATTTGAAGATGAAGTTTTTGATAAGTTATGGGATCGGAGAGGTCAAGGGAGATCAAGCTCTGACAAGGCACTGCTATTTAATTATCCTACAAAAAGAAGCACGGTCTGACCCTTATCCTGTTGATGGGCTAGATGTCCACGATGACTTTGCCAAAGAATGGGGCGAGCTCTTAGAAGATCTTGTGACCATCCCCCTGAATGACGAAAATGCAGAGCATATGGTGCAAATTGGCTCCAATCTGAAAGATGAAGTTCGGGAGCAGCTCATCACCTTCTTACGGAGGAATGCCAATATCTTCACCTGAGTTCCGACGAATATGCCTGGGATTGACGCCAAGGTTATGGAACATTGACTGGCCATTGACCCTAAGCACCAATCAGTGAAAGAAAGAGTTCGAGGCCATGCACTGAAAAGGCAGAAGGTAATGGCAGAAGAAGTTGACAAGCTTCTTAATGCTAGATTTATCCGAGAAGTCAGCTATCCGACTTGGATCTCTAACATGATCTTGATCAAGAAAGTCAACGATAAGTGGAGGATGTGCATCGACTTTAAGAAGCTTAATAAGGTCTGCCCAAAAGATAACTACCCTTTTTTCAAAATTGACCAACTGATGGATGCGACTTTAGGCTACGAGCTCCTCACCTTCATGGATGCCTTCTCTAGCTACAATCAAATTTGGATGACAACAGAGGACGAGGAGAAGACTGCTTTTATTACTAACCATAGTCTTTACTGTTACAGGGTCATATCATTCAGGCTTAAAAATACAGGCATGACTTATCAGCTCTTGGTTAATAAAATATTCAAGGAGCAGATCGATTGTAATATGGAGGTTTACGTCGACAATATGCTGATCAAAAGCCGAAGAACTATCAATCATGTCGTCGATCTTGAAGAGGCTTTCGATATGCTCAGAAAATACAAGATGAAGCTAAATCCAATCAAGTGCGCCTTTGGGATAGCCTCAGAAAAATTTTTGAAATTCATGATCTTGAGACGAGGGATCGAGGCTAATTCGGAGAAAATTCGAGCTATCCAGAAGATGACTACTCCGAAGTCCATCAAGAAAGTTCAGCACCTGATCGAAAAGGTAGCATCTTTGAATCATTTTATTTTTAGATCGATCAAACGCTGCATGCCCTTCTTCCAAATCCTCAGGAAGACGAAAGATTTTCACTAAACTCAGGAATGCCAAAAGACGTTCGATGAGCTCAAGAACTACCTTGGCTTGCCCCTCCTACTAGCCAAACCCAAATTCGGAGAGGAGCTTTTTCTCTACCTTACGGTCTCCCCTATGGTGCTAGCGACAGTCTTGGTCAAAGAAGAAGTAAAAGTACAACGATCAATCTACTACATAAGTCGAATCCTAAGGGATGCCGAGGTTATATATACAAAGTTGAAAAAATTGACTTATGCTCTGCTAATTACAGTAAGAAAACTTCGATCTTACTTTTAGGGATATGCTGTAACGCTCCTTACTGACTAGCCGATCAGAGCAATCCTTCATCAAACAGATGCTTTCTGAAGAATTACAAAATGGACCATTGAATTAACAGAATTCGATATCAACCATAGACCTCGGTCAGTAATTAAGGCTCAAGCACTGATCGACTTTATAATTGAATGCATCATTCCAGATGAAGTCAAGCTTGAACAGAATGGGACCGACATCCCGTGGTTACAATCGAGCCTCTCCGAAGAAAGTGCTGATCTTTTCAAAGACTTTTGGGCTCTTTACATGGATGGTTCGTCCAACTCCGCTGGAGCAGGAATGGAATTAGTCTTAGTCAATCTCGAAGGAGTCATCGTCAAGTACGTGCTATACTTCAAATTTTCTGCAACTAATAATGGGGCCGAATATGAAGCGCTAATCATTGGATTAAAAATAGTAAAAAAATTAAAAATAGATCGACTTCAAATCTACAGTAATTCTCAATTAGTGGTCGACCAAGTTAGTGGCAACTATAAAGCATGGAAGGAAAGTATGATGAAATACCTTGAGAAAGTAAATAATTCGACTTTGACCTTCGGCAATTTTGGCATTCGACAGATTTCGAGGGCTGAAAATACGAAAGCCGACATTCTCTCTAAATTGGCCACTTCAGTCCCAGTCGAACTATCCAATGAAGTATTTTTTGAAACTCTAAAATGCCCAAGCTCAGAGGAATCACAACTCATTATGCAGACAGAGCTTGAGCCGAGCTGGATTGACCCATTAGTTGCCTATCTCAAAGAGGAAGTTCTTCCTTGTGATCCGAAAGAAGCTCAAAAACTCAGGAATCAAGCCTTTCGATATATTTTGTATGAGAGCAAGTTGTATAAAAGATCGTATTTGCTACCATTATTAAGATGTCTTCGACCTTCAAAGGTCGACTTCGCATTATGAAAAGTACACGAGAAAATTTATGAAAGTCATATAGGAGCCAGATTTCTGTCATAAAAACTACTTCGATAAGGATACTATTGACCGATCTTGTACCATGATTCTATGAAATATGTCAAAAAATATGACCACTATCAGAGAAATGCAAACATACAAAGACAGTCGACCTCCGAGCTTACTTCACTAAGCGCACCTTAGCCATTTGCACAGTAGAAAATGGATATACTTGGTCCTTTTCCAACGGCATTCGGACAACGAAAGTTCCTCCTTATTGCGATCGACTACTTCACCAAATGGATCGAAGCCGAACCACTAGCAAAAATCATTAAGACCAAGGTACAGAACTTTATCTAGAAGTCAATCATCTATCGGTTTGGTCTATCCCAAACTCTTATAATAGATAATGGACGACAGTTCGCTAGGATGAGATTCACTGAGTTCTGCGAAGATCTAAACATCTTCCATCATTTTACGTCGGTAGCTCATCCACAGGCAAATGGGGAAGCTGAGATGACCAATTGGATCCTATTGCAAGGCATCAAGACAAGGCTCGATAGAGCAAAGGGGGTCTGGATAGGCGAACTTTACCATATCCTTTAGGTATACCGAACTACTCAAAGACTATCGACTGAAAAAATACCGTTCGTCTTAGTCTTTGGAATGAAGATAATTATCCCAATCGAACTTAAACTTCCATCAGTGTCGGTCGTAGCCTTCAATGAGCAGCATAACTCACAGGACCTCAGAATCAATCTCAATCTATTGAAAGAAAAAAAAAGAGAAAGCTCAGGTTCAGATGGCGGCCTATAGGCGAAGGATGACCTGATACTTTAACTCCAGAGTTAGAGGTAAAATATTCAAAATAGGGGACTTAGTGCTTCGACGAGCCACCATCTTTCAGCCTCAGAGCTATGAAAAGCTCGCCTCGAATTGAGAAGGCCCGTATAAAATAGAGAAGATCGTCCAGTCCGAAACTTATCGTCTAAAAAAGTTCAGAGGAACAATGCTCCCACGATCTTAGAATTCAGAAAATCTGAGAATGTACTACTAGTAATTTTTCTTCAATAAAACTTCTCCATTTCAATATGATTGTTTCTTGATATAAAAATTATGTGATGATAGGAAAGAAGCAATCAATAGTGGCCATGTTAGAAATAGGAGGAGAACCTCATTCTAACATGAGCAAGTCCAAGGCCTCATTCATTTTAGACGAGATGAGGGGAGAGGTCCTGACAACAGCCCTTATGCGCCCCTACAGTCTATTAGGAATAGGAGGAGAACCTCATCCTAACATAAACAAAGTTGAAGGTCTTATTCATTTTAGATGAGATGAGGAGAGAGGCTCTGACAATGGTCCTTATGCGCTCCTACAGTCCGTTAGAAATAGAAAAAAAAACCTCATCCTAATATGAGCAAAGTCAAAGACCTTGTTCGTTTTAGACGAGATGAAAAGGAGAGACCCTAACAACAGCCCTTATGCACCCCTACAGTCCATTAGGAATAGAAGAAGAACCTCATCCTAACTTTGAGCAAAGTCGAAGGACCTCGTTCATTTTAGACGAGATGAGGAAAGAGGCCCTGACAATGGTCCTTATGTGCCCCCTACAGTCCGTTAGGAAATAAGGAGAAGAATCTCGTCCTAACGTGAGCAAAGTCAAAGATCTCGTTCATTTTCAGACGAGATGGGGGGAGAGGCCCCGACAACGGCCCCATTAGCCTAACAACAGGAGAGGATCTCCTTCAACCTCCTGGAGATAAAACTCCCCCGGCTTCAACTACAACTTCAACCTCGGCTGGAGATAAGATCTCCCCAAGCTTCAAGTCTACATCAATATGAGAGAAGATCTTCTTCAATCAAGGAGATAAGATCCCCCGAGCTTCAACTACAACTTCAACCTCGGCTGGATATAAGATCTTCTCCGAGCTTCAACTTCAACGTCAACAGGAGATAAGATCTCCTTCAACCTCGGCTGGAGATAAGATCTCCTCTGAGCTTCAACTTCAACCTCAATGGGTGTAGAGCCCGGAAAAGAACTTCGACGGTTATTTTTTTGTACTTTCTTCTTTCGAATTTCGAACTCGAAAGTGGGAGAACTATTATTGGGGATAAACTCCGCTCCAGTCGAAGTCCAGTCTGATACTTAGCCTAATGCGACAGGTAATCATGGAAAGCTTCGATTGAAAATTCTTCCTCCAGCAGCCGAACCTTGGTCGAACTCCTTTAAGAGCCAAACTCCTCCAGCAGCTTAACCTATCTCAAACTTTCTCTAGTGGCTAAACCCCAGCCGAACTTCTTTAAGCATCCGGACTCCCTCCAGCGGTCGAACCCCTCCCAGACCTCTTCTTCAATCAGATTCCTCCAGGAGTCGAACTCCTTCCAGACCTCTTCTTCAGTCGAATTCCTATAGGAGTCGAACTCCTTCCGGACTCCTCCTTCGGTCCAATTTTTATAGGAGCCAAACTCCTTCCGGATGCCTCCTTTAGTCGGATTTCTACAGAAGACGAACTCCTTCCAGACTTCTACTTCAGTCAAATTTTTACAGGAGTCAAACTCCTTCCAGACATCTTCTTCAATCGAATTCCTTTAGGAGCCGAACTCCTTCTGAAGCCCTCCTTTCAGTCGAATTCTTTCATGAGCCAAACTCCTTCCAAACCCCTCATTTCAGTCGAATTTCTATAGGAGCAAACTTCTTTCGAACATCTTCTTCAATCGAATTCCTTCAGGAGCCAAACTCTTCCAGACTTCTCCTTCAGTCGGATTTCTACAGGAGCCTAACACCTTTCGGACTTCTCCTTCAGTCAGATTCCTACAGGAGCCAAACTCCTTCCGGACCCCTCCTTCAATCGAATTTCTACATGAGCCAAACTCCTTCCTAACATTTTCTTCAGTCGGATTCCTTCAGGAGCCGAACTCCTTCTGGACCCTTCCTTCAGTCGGATTCCTCTAGGAGCCAAACTCCTTCCGGACTTCTACTTCAGTCGAATTTCTTCAGGAGCCGAACTCCTTCCAGACGTTCTCCTTCAATCGAATTTTTCTAGGAGCTGAACTTCTTTCAGATCCCTTCTTCAGTCGGATTCCTCCAAGAGCCGAACTTTTTTGAATCCCTCCTTTAATCGAATTCCTATAGGAGCCAAACTTCTTTCGGACTTCTTCTTCAGTCGGATTCTTCTAAGAGTCAAACTTCTTTCGGATCCCCTCCTTCAGTCGGATTCCTCCAGGAGTCGAAACTCTTTTTGGATTCCCTTCTTCAGTCGGGATTCCTACAAGAGCCGAACTTCTTTCAGACTTCTTCTTCAGTTGAATTTCTACAGGAGCCGAACTCCTTTCGGACGTCTCCTTCAGTCGAATTTCTACAGGAGCCAAACTCCTTTCGGATGTTTCCTTCAGTCGAATTTCTACATAAGCCAAACTTCTTCTGGATCCCTCCTTCAGACGGATTCCTCCAAGAGTCGAACTCCTTCCAGACCTCTCCTTCAGATGAATTCCTACATGCAATTCTACTATTGGACGGTTACGATTGTCATTTATCAGGACAGTTACGACTGTCATTTATCAGTCTGCTATAGATGATTCTGCTATCGGATGATTACGACAGTCATTTATCAGGATGGTTATGACTGTCATTTATCAATCTGCTATAGGCAATTCCACTATCGGACGGTTACAACAGGCTTTGTCTATAAAAAAGGATCCTCCAGATACGTTTTCTTTAAGCTCTCTTCTCCTCTCCAAAATTCTGCTGAATTCTTGCCTGAGCACTCCATTTCTGTCGGCCAGAAGAGCTGACTTGATCGTCGGAGGATCTTGCCAGAGCCACCACCACCGACTTCGAATGAAATTTTATTTTGCAGATCACCGACGGCGACCTCTTCTTCTCCAACTCCAGCTCGATCCCGTATCAAACAGATTCTGCACCAATAATAAGAATTTAATTGATATTTTTAAAAATTTATATGCTCCATAATTATATATTTATAAAATTATTATCATCATCATTTTTTATTTACAATCTTAAAAGGATATTTTTGATAAGAAAAAAGAACCATTAATTTTTATTCTATGGAAAGTTTCAAAATCCACTCTCTCATAGGTTTCCACTTGCCATGAAATATGAAAAAAAAATTTTATTCTCTCTCCTCTTAAAATTCTAATTAAATAAGAGAACTCTCCATTTTTCAAGAATTGCTACTTTTTTTCTCCACTTCCTACAAACCAAATGATTTCTTAAATATGCAATGGTGATTCACCAGCGAAATGGGAAGTCCACATACAAAATGATTGCATAGAACTACAGTATTAACAAGCTTATCAGCCTCTTGTCCGCTTATTATATATAAGTTTTACTCTCAAAAAACAAGTTGAGTTCCACGGCTCCTCAAGGGAGTCCAAAGAACTCATTTGTGGAATCTATCTAGGGAGGCAATTTACCATCCAATCTGATAATCTATCTTACGAGCATCTCATTTTAAATAAGTTTGGATTTGATATAAATAGATTTGGAACATAAATAGATCAACTCATTTAGACCTATTTATTAAATAAATTTAATTCAAGTGAAGACTTTTGACCCATTTAATAATTAGGTTGGGTCATAACCCGACCTATTTAACTTGTTGAAGATGTATTTAACATGTTTCTATCCTATTCAACTTAACCCATTTAATACGTTTAATATATTTAAATGAATTTAATCCATTAAAAATTTATTTAATTCATCTAACCCGACTTGACTTAATTAATAAATAGATTATGTGGGTTGGTTTGGATTATTAAATAGGTCAAATTCAAATCTAAATTTTTAATATTTTTAATAAATATATCAGATTTAGATTGATAAATTTTTTATCCAACTTATGTGTAATCCGATTTATATCCAATCCAACCGTCACCCCTACATCCATCCCATTTTTTGTTGACCCATCCATCCAACTCAACTTGCTTACTTTGGTCCATGTCAAATCCTCGCAAAAACATATTACACAACTAACAATAAATAGAGTACCAGCTGATCTTAGACAACCTAGTTGGTCAAACCAATTTGAATCTAGGTGTTTTTGGTTCATCCGAATCAAAAAATTTTGTTGTCATAAACCTGAGCCAGGGAAAGCTCCAGACTTTATCTGCATTATCTAAAACATGAGGGAAAATTCAGACATTTCTCCAGCTCAAACCAGAAGACATAGAAGAAACTCAATGCAAATGGGATCAAATTATTGAGCCGGGTTGGGCTATCAAGGGACGTGAGTTCTTGCGACACCTTGCTGAAGGTATCATGGTGTTAACAGTTTGCTATTTGTAATCAAATTTAATATTTTTGTAGTTACGGTGCAAATAATAAGGTAATGTCTCCAGTCAAGGGTAAGCATGCTTGGTAATTCGTGGGCATTTGACGTAAGCGAGGACGATTATTATGAAACTCGCCATTTTTTTTAATTTGTTCTACGCATTTTGAAATATAAAGCAGGATTTCATCTTCTTTTCCGGTGTCAATTCACAATCTCGCGGTCTCACTTCATAGCTTGTTTGTTTGTTGGGTGTGATCCTGGTTCTCTTGTTTTTGCTGGGTTCCATTGAAGGTTTAAAAGAAGTCAAGAAAACTTTCAGCAAAGGTTGGTGTTATCAGTCATGTCACCTTGGCGGCTCATATTGAAAAAGTGATTTTTTTTAATTAAAAAAAGAATTCTGCCGTTGTTTTTTTTTTTTTTTGAGTGTAAGTGGGAAGAAGCAAAAGCTTCCCCCCAAATTTATTAAAACAAAGTTTCAATTTACAAAGGAGAACAGAGTGCTGTCCAGAGGGAACACAAAGCCATTGGCACAATAAAAATGGATAAACCATGATGCCTGCAAGAGAAGACGGCCTCTTCCATAGATCTTCATAGCACTCTCTGATTTTTGGGGAAGAAAGATGAGCCCAAGACTGAAATAGTTGAATAATTTTCTGAAGTGTGCGGTAAATTGAGCTTTTCTTCTTTAGGAAGACCCTGCTATTGCTTTCATGCTAAACAACCCAACAAACGGCTGAAATTAGCTGATCCCCAGCTCTTTTCTCCGGCTTTGATCGGTTTCTTAATCTCCACCTAGACCATAAATCATGGATATTTGAAGGGCAATTCCTTAACTTTAATTGTCTGCCAAATGCTTCGAGCAAAGGAGATGACTAATTGTTTCGGAGCTTGAGCCACAGAGAACAACCGGCGCCAATGTTCCATCCTTTTTTACAGAGAACCTTGGAGGTGTCAAAGCCAGCCAAAGGAACATCCTCACTTTTTCCGCTTTCCATAAAGCGCTCTGATAGGGGCACCTGAAACCGCCACTATTGATGAAGCTGCAGTATGATGCAACAGAGAACACCCCATGATAAGATAGTTTCCAAAGTGGCGCATCAGCAAGACGGGATGTTCTCATGCCAAAGAGAATATTATGTAAGCAATTCAATTAACTCGCTTCGCTAGGAGAAATAGGCCCGTTCAACTTGATCCTCCAAACTAGCAATCTCTCACTCCATTGAGATGCTATCGAAACATTCTGCTGATGACATCATCAAACAGCTAAAAATCCTTCTAGCTAGAGTGTTATCAGGGTTCATCCTCAAATAATAATAATAATAAGTATATTTTGAATCCTACAAAAACATGTATCTTCTTTTTTACATAATTTAACCGGATTCTAAGATTTTCCAAATCCTTCAAATTCTCTCTATTCTTCATCTCCTTGTGAACAGCAATTCGACACCCGCGTGACTAATCACTACAGCGGACCACTCCATCACAACAACAACAACAACAACAACAACAGCAGATAAATTTTTGGGGCTGTAGTTCAAAAGAAAAAGGAAAAGGAAATGAAGACAACTATTGTACTCAACAAGATTTGCACCTCTAACTTCTTGAAACTACCAAAAGAAAAATTTGCAACATAGTGAATTATTTCCATTGCCGGAATTGTTCATAAATCAAACTCCCCGTCGATGAAATAAGAGATAGTAGCTAGCGGGGTATATGTGAAGATTTTGGACCAAGACCCAATTATTCGGCCGGGTCCAGCGGTCCAAGAGAATCCAACATTTCGTTCGACTTGACAAAACAAAGACTCGAAGTAGGCTCGCATATATATCCACCTTCATCGGGGGAAAAAAATTGCAATTGCACGTTAGAAAAGTTGGCATTTGATATCGAATATTCCAGAAAAATGTAACACACATGCATGTTTTCTGATAAGAAATGACAAGGAAATTTTTTTTGGTACGCTATTTTTTGTTTTGGTAGTTGCTATCGAATATTATTCCCGGGAAAACAGCGTAAGAATATATTTAAATTAACGCCGTGTTTTGTCACTTATGACTTGCCCACTGGATAATCGATATTTTATGGACAAGATCCTTCGCATCTGGCCTCAAGGTTGCTCCATTGTTAGATAAGAATAAAACCCTAGCTTTTCCCAAACCAATCCATTTATTAGTTCACAAAGAAGTCTGTCTCCTGTGTATGCTACAAGGCATGTCCAAGGATATCTCACTTCCATGAAATTAACCCTTCGCCCTGGGCTTTGTAGAAAAAGTCGCGACCTTGCAAGACCACAGGGCAACTAGGAATCATGCATGTCGCTCCACTTACCATCAGGTTGCGTGACAACCTGGGGTCCTTCGGCTGTTGCACACTGGGCCACTGGGGTAGGCTCATTTTGTGCCGGCTCCTAGACAGACCGCTGGCTGAAGGTTTTGATTGTTATCTTCTCCAGCAAAAGCTACTCTAGTACATAGGCTAGCTACTGCAGTGGATGTCTGTGTGTAATAGGGTGAGTTTTCCATTGCAACATCATTTTTACTGCAGGAGGCTGACGCTGACTTCCTGTGTGGTTATGTTTCTGTTGTTGTTGTTGTGGGGCCCGTGGTTTGGATGGGTCACGTGGAAGATATTATTCGCTCCAATCTTTGGCATATAGTATGAGATCTTATGATTTTACTTTTTAAAACGGAGGAGAAAAAATTTCATTTTATATAAATTAATTTTTTTTTTTTTTTGACTTACGATCAATATAGAACTAATGATATTTTCTCCAACACCATAATAGTTGTATTGGTACTGACCCTTTAGGACAGAATTATTACATCCATATGTTTGGTCATTAAGTAGGTGGAATTAGTAGCTGTATATTGTGAAAGTTTACTCTAGATGTAATATGTTCTGAACCTATTTTATTTAGTTAATGAAAGCTCTAGCTCCTTGATGCTACCAAAAAAAAAGTGCCAAGCTCTTTGTCTTAACGGGAATGTTTCCAATGTTTCGAAGAGGCCGAACGTAACGCTAATAACCAGTCAGAACCGTTATCTTATTCCTTTGTTGGAGCTAACCCAAACCAAAGATGAACGAACCTATGATTCTTTGGGAAAAGGCCCGGTTGTATGGGTGGTTTGGTTAAAATATACTAAAATTTATTTATGATGAAAAATATATTTTATAATATTTGTATAATTGATTTAAAATATTTATTAACTAATCTAGATATATTTTAATATTCAAAATGAACTATATTGACAATCTTCGTGTAAGTGGATAAAAAATGGTCAACAAAGACTAAATTCTAAAAAAAAAATACTTAAATTGTTTATGCAAGACCATTAATAAAAATTTGGCAGGTTTCCATATAAGAGTATCTCTAATCAAAGATGGTAATTTTTTTCTAGTACTATTTTTTAGAATAATCTTTCTGTCAACAAAATGTAGTAAACTCTATTTTCTTGTATAATTATTTAATAAAAATTATGTTAATTAACTTAAAGCTTGAATGGAGAGAGTTGAGGATGATTTTATATAGATTTGAGAGAGACTGTAAGACATCAAGACTCACGTTCTAAACCTCATAAACATAAAATTATATTTTTTATTAAATTTTTATTCATGGCCAAATTAGTTAAGATTTTTTTTTTGATAAGGCGATCACTTCATACAACCCTAATATGAATATAACCCAAAGATCAGAAATAAGGATGTCTCGAAAGGACAACGACAATAGAGAAATATCAGTCCGAATTCTACAAGAGTGATGAGCAACAAACGAGGCTACGCAGTCTGTTGAACTATTTGCCTCATGATAGGTATGCCAAATCATATGAGAAGGGCACCCTTAAAGCAAGCTCTGGATGTCATGCACCAGGAGATGAGAAGATGATGCTCGATCTTGAACCCCCTGAAGCCAAGTCACTACTGTGATCAAGTCACCCTCCACCAATAGCTGATCAGCCCTCAAGATCATCCTCGCATAAACAATCCCTTCCTAGGTTGCCCTTAGTTTTGTAGTGGACATAGAGATCTCTACAAGTTGGACACACCCAACCATAATAAATCGAAAGTCAGGGCCTCGGATCACAAAATTAGTGCCACCTCTCCCATCAGTGGCACTGCCATTAAAGCTGACCTTTAGGAAGGAGGGGGGTGGGGGCTCCCAGGAGAAGAAGACCCTCCTCTGTGCTTTATGAGTAAGGAAGTCCCAGGTGTCTCAGAATTTCTAAGGTCAAATCAGATGGTGAATCTAGATCTGTCAATGGATCGGATTCGGATCGAAATCTAGATATCCAGATCCAGACCCGATCTTAGTTACTAGTACCGAATTCGGATCCAAATATCCGACGGATCTGATCTTGAAGTACCAGACCCGGATCCTGCATATCCGGACCTGGTTTCGAGATCCAAAATTCATATTCAAGGTCTTAAAAAAATACCTAAAAATTATATAATAATCTAGAAAAATACCTAAAAACTCCTACTAATTCTAGATATTTTTTTTAATAACTTGAATCAGGCAAAGAGAAAAGAATCTCTAGGATAATATCTCTAAACAATTTAAAGAAAAAAATAAATGCAAGATTCAAGGGTGCTTTCTATTTCCTCTGCCATTTTTTTTTGATAATCCTTTTCCAAATTTTTTAATGAAAGAAGGTGGAGTGATACCGAAATTGCGGTGGAGGGGGAGAGGTGGCGGAGACGTTGCAGAGGGGGGGGGGGGGGCGTGGAGCGACAGAGCCATGGGAGGGGGAGAGGCGGTGGAGATGCGTAGAGAGAGGGGCCATGGAGCAATGGAGCTACGGTGGAGGGGGAGAGGCAGCGGAGATGCTGCAGAGGGAGGGGCCACGGAGGAAAGAGGTAGCAGAGACACTACAGAGGGAGGGGCCGTGGAGCAACAGAGCCACGATGGAGGGGGAGAGGCGGCAGAGATGCAGCAAAGGAAGGGGCCTCGGAGGGGAGAGGCGACAGACACACCATAGAGGGAGGGGCTGCGGAGTGATGGAGCTACAGCGGAGACACTATAGAGGGAGGGTTGGTGGAGCTATGGAGCCACGACAGAGGGGGAGAGGTGGCCTGGATGTCGGATGGTGGTGGAGATGTCGCAAAGAGAGGGGGCACGGAGCGACGGAGGGGGAGAGGCGGCTCGGATCTCCTCCTTCCATGGTCCACGATCTTGACGTCGGGGTCCGACCACCATGAGGGAGAGGCAGCTGCTGCCATGCTGGAGCGGGAGAGGAGGGGAGGGAGAGGGCCAAGAGGCACCATCGAGAGATTTTGAGAGAGGAAGACAGAGAGGGAGAGAGGGATCTAATTAGGACTTCTTTTCATTTAAAAATTTTAGGCCATTAGATCATTGATCTAACGACTCAAAATATTTTTAATATATATAAAATATTATTATATTATATTATTTGGATCTCAGGTCTATCGGGTCTGGATACTAAATATCCAGATCTTATCTATTTATATTATGGTTTATCGGATTTGGGTCCGGGTAAATGGGTTCGATGCTAGTACCAGATCCGAACTCGTCGGATAAATACCCATAGATCTCGAGTTTGGACTCAGCCCGTTGACAGCTCTAGGTGAATCCTCCATAACCTCCACAGCTTGGGCCATGGCTCTCTAAAAAATCAACCTCATCGATTGCTAGCTCGCATCAAAGACTCACACATTATAGATAAGCTGGATATGATAAACCAAATAAGTTGCCCTAATGCCACTAAGTGTAGCATCCTCAGGCTCCATTCTCCATCTCAAGGCCTCCACGAAATCAACCAGGATAGGGGGGACTAACCAAACTCCACACTCACCATGCTCTAGGACATAGAAAAAGTGTATGCTCAAAAGTCTTGTCCTCCAAGCTGCAGTAAGGGTAGAAAGTCGAAATGTTCGTCCCTCTAGCTCTTAGCAAAACTTTGGTAGATAGCTGACTCCATGCAATCTTTTAGAGAAATAGACTCACTCTGGGATGAATCTGGAGTCTCCAAATCCATGCATCATCCATCATCCTCATCAGCTTACTGCTGTAGATCTCATAGAACTCTTTGGTCACTGCTCTGGAGGTGCACGATGGCCACCAAACCCTGACATCTGGTTCATCCTGGATGGGGATCACCTAAGACATCACCCTCTCTACTAGTCAATCACCAAAGAGCCTAGTAACCACCTGCACATTCCAGCTCCTGCCCTATAGTTGGAAAAGGTCACATACCCATGTCCTATTACCAATCTTCATGTTGATGAAGGTCAGCCACCGACTCAGAGAGAGCTTAGACAACCATGGATCCTATAAGAAGTCAATCGACTGTCCATCCCCCAAACACTATGTCATCTAGGCTAGAACATCAGGAGCATGATGACATATCTCCTATCATATTTAGGAGCTTCTTCGACTGATGTGAATATCATCCATCCTGCTCCACCCCCAAGCTTGGAGCACATCATCACACTCTAGGGCCTGTTAGGCTGAAGCAGAAATCTCATAGCAATTTTTCTTCTTAATTTCTTATTTTCTTCCACGAGCTCTTTTTTTTAATCAAATTTTTTTTATTTTTTTAGTAATAATTTTAAATTATTATTTTATTTTTTATGCTTAATATTTTTTTTAACTAAAAAATTATTAGATTTAATTAAATCTTTTTTTTCTTTAGTTGAAGAATTCTTTTCTTCCATTAGATTAGAATTATTCTTTTTAAGCTCTCCACTTTTCTCTCTTAACTTTTTAAATTCATGCATTAGTTCATTGAAGGCATCAAGTAGTTCATCAAAAATAAAATTAGATGAGTTTTCAGAATTTATCTCATCCTCCAAGGCCATAAAGCAAAGATTCTTATTTTTCTTTTCTTCATCCAAGCTTGATGAGTCACCATTTTTCCAAAATCCTAGTAAAGCACTCTTAGTTCTTCATCTTTTTAGAGTGCATTTGATTATTGGTGATAATTTTCTTCTCTTCTTTCTTCTTCTTCTTCGTGTCTTTCTTCATGAAAAACTTTTTGAACTTTCTTGAAAGAAGTACCATGTCCTCATCATCTTTTTCTTTATCTTCCTCCGACTCATCACTTTCTTGATAATTTGAAGTAGACTTGAAGGCGATGATTTTCATTTTTGTTGGCTCCTCTTCCTCTTTCTTTTGAGTCATATGCATCTCATGGGTCATAAGAGAATCTATGAGTTCTTCTAAGAATAGCTTGATGAGATCTTTCGCTTCTTGTATTGCTGTCACTTTAGTTTCTCATTTTTTAGGTAAAGATCTAAGCATTTTGCAAACAAGATCATAGCTAGAATAAGTTTTACCTAAGCCATTTAGAGCATTTATAATTTAAGTAAATTTAATAAATATATCAAAAATAGATTCATATTTTTTTTATTTTAAATATTTTATATTTATGAACAAATAAGTTAATTTTAGATTCTTTTACTTGGCTTATTTCTTCATGAGTTATTTTTAATATATCCCAAATTTTTTAGCCAATGTGCAAGATGATATTCTATTAAACTCATGCACATCTAAGAAATAATAAAGCACATTGATGACTTTTACATTTAATTGAGCCATCATTTTATCAAATTGATCCCATTCCTTTTTCGACTTGGGAAGAGTTATACTATTTACTATTTTTATGGGTATATGAGATCCTCTAATTATGATTTTTCATAAATCATAATCTAAAGCTTATATGAAAATTCTTATTTTAATTTTTCAAAAGATATAATTGGAGTTATCAAATAATGGTGGTCTAGAAGTAGATTAGCCCTCAATGAAAGAAACACCACTTGGGATTACCATTTGATCTTTTGTCCTTGACAGTTAGATCGATAATTAATAATAGAGCACCGCTCTGATACCATTTATTATCCAGAGATAGCAATCCAAGAGGGGGATGAATTGGGTTTATAAAATTTTTGACTAATTTTAGCTTTAAGCAAGTATGTGCTTCTAATTAGATTAATTTAAGTGATTGTGTTGTGTATTTGAGGTGTATATGATGTAAGCAATAGCAGAATATAGATATAAGCAAAGCTGAAATTGAAATGATGTAATGAAAATGTGAAAAGTAATGAGAACAAGCACCATACAAAGATAAAAAAATTTATGGTGGTTTGGAGCAACTCGCTCCTACGTCCACTCTTCAAGCTATTTTCTTAAAAATTTTATTATAATTTTTAGATTATAATAAATTTATTTTGATCCAAGAGCATAAATAAATCTAGTTGATTTTGTTGGGCTCACCAATCATATCCTATACTGATAGTTTTTCGAATTCACTATCAACCTAGTTCCAATCAAAGAAACCTTTTGAAGGTTAGTTATGATCAAAGAAACTTCAAAAGAATTAGTTCTGATTAAAAAAACTTTTTGAAGGTTAGTTCCAATCAAAGAAACTTCAGGAGAATTAGTTTTAATCAAAGAAACTTTGGAAAAAATTTAGTTCTGACCAAAGAAACTTTAGAAAAAATAGTTTTGATCAACAAAATTTTCTGAAGATTAGTTTTGATCAAAGAAATTTTGAGAGAATTGGTTTCGATCAAAAAAACTTTTTGAAGGTTAGATTCGATCAAAAAAACTTTAGGAGAATCAGTTCTAATCAAAGGAACCTTTTGAAGGTTAGTTTCGATCAAAGAAACATTTTGACGGTTAGTTCCGATCAAAAAAATTTTAGAAAAAATTTTATAATCTTTCTTATCACTTACGCGAGTATGAACTAATGAATTGGAAGGTTCATTTATGCGATATTATATTCATTGATAATACATACGTAAGTTGGTTGAATTTCATGGCTTGGAAAGCGGGATTCTGTTGAGTTATTTAAGTCGATAGGTTTCGCAGCGTATTACCTTATCTACTCGATAGGGTCCTCCCTAGTTGGGTGTAAGCTTTCTCTGCTCAGTGGATTGTGAAACTTCAATTCATCGAAAGACTAGATCGCCGACTCGAAACTCTTTGGCTTTAACTCAAACATTATAATATCTGGCCACTCTTTGATGGTAGGCAGTCATTCTTATGGCAGCATGCTCTCTATTTTCTTCAATCAAATCAAGGTTAGCTTGGAGCCACATTGGATTGGTATCTTCATTATACTCTTCGATTATGAGAAAAAGGAGTCCAAACTCCATGGGTATGACTGCTTCAATTTCGAATGTAAGATTAAAGGGAGTCTCATTGGTAAAAATTCTCTGAGTGGTCTGGTAAGTCCACAATACATAATAAAGCTCATCTATCCATGACCTTCCTGTCCGGTCCAACCTAGATTTTAAGCCCTATGGGAGAATTCTATTGGTGACTTCTACCTCTCCATTTGCTTATAGATGGTCCACTAATGTAAAATGATGCTTTATTCCATGGTCTTCACAGAATTTGTAAGTCAAGTACCGCTAAACTATCTACCATTGTCAGAAATCAATACTTTGGAAAGACCGTATCGATAGATAATTGACTTCCAGATGAGATCTTTCGCTTTCATTTCAATTATGCGGACTAGAGGCTTAGCTTCAACCCACTTTGTGAAGTAGTCAATGGCCACTAGAAAAAATTTGCGTTGGCCTAACGCTTGAGGAAAGAAACCTAAAATGTCTATTCCCCACTGAGTAAATGACCATGGGGTGCTAATAGGAGTTAGAAGTGCTAGTGGCTGACACTGGATTCTAGCATTCTTCTAATATTGTTCATACTTCCTGACGAAGCTTTCCACATCTTATTGCATAGTAGGCCAGTAGTAATCTTGCCGAAAAACTTTGTAGGATAGAGATCTACCCTCCATGTGGCTTCCGTAGATCCTCTTGTGAACCTCTCGTAATGCATAATCAACCTTGGATGGGCGTAGATACTTTAAAAGAGATAAAGAGAAAGATCACTTATACATTTCATTATTATGCAGGACATAACAAGCGGTCTGATTTCTTATTTTTTGAGCTTCTTTACGATCTGATGGTAGCTTGCCTGACCTTAAAATCCATCCAATTGGATTCTTCATCAACTTGTTGGACAATTGCAAGCTTCTCAAGGCTCGAGATTTTTAGAGTTTCAAAATAGGTTTCTTTTCTTAAATTAACAGGTAATGATGATGCTAATTTAGATAATGCATCTATCTTAGTGTTTTATGCCCTATGGACCTATTGAACATCAAAATTCAGAAAGGATGAGGTTAAGTCCCTTGCTGTTTGAAGGTATTTCTTTATGTTCTCCTCACGAGCTTCGTATTCATCTTTAATTTATCCAACCATCAATTGAGAGTTGCTGAAGTCCTTCAGATATTGAGCCCCCGCTTCTCTCGTAACTTTTAGGCTAGTGATCAAAGATTCATACTCTGCCTCATTGTTTGTAGCTAAAAATTCAAAGCACAGGGTATATTCGACTATATCTCCTTCAGGACTGACTAAGATAAGCCTAACCCCTGATCCTGATAAATTTGATGAGCCATCAATATGTAGGGTCTATAGTTCCTTAGGATATGATCCCATATTTTCTTCATCTTTCAGGTTCTCGGCACCTTTTGAGCTTTCTCTAGTTTCTTCTCCTTTAGAACTCTCTTTATTCGGGATAATGCATTCAAGAATGAAGTCCGCCAATACTTGGACTTTGATGCAAGGTCTCGAGTGATATTGTATATCCAACTCTGAGAGCTCTAGAGCCCATTTTACCATCCATCCTAAGGTATCTGGATGATAGAAAACAGTCTTGATTGATTGATCTATGAGCAGTACAATAGCATGAGCCTGAAAATAGGATCAAAGTTTTCTTGCTGAGATGACTAGTGCAAAAATCAGCTTCTCTAGTTTGGAATATCTTGTCTTAGCATCATGAAGGCTCTTACTGGTATAATGAATAGGCTTTTGAGTCCTCCCCTCTTTTCGGACAAGAACTACACTGATTGCCACTAGAGAAATGATAAGATGCAATAATAGCTCTTCACCAGGCTGAGGTTTAGTAAGCAATAGTGCAGAGTGAGATATTATTTTAATTCTTTGAATGCCTTTTGGCATGCCAGAGTCCACTAGAAGTCCTTCGATCACCTAAGAGTTTGAAAAAAAGGAAGATACCTTTTGACTAATCTAGAGACGAAATGGTTGAGAGAGGCGACCTTGTCGCTGAGTCGCTAAACTTCTTTAACCATTCTTGGCGGTGTCATCTCTAGGACTTCCCTGATCTTCTTGATATTTGTCTTGATGCCTCTGTGTGAGACCATGAAGTCGAGAAATTTATCAGTAGTAACTCTGAAGGCACATTTTGCAGGATTCAATCTCATCTTAAACCGACGAAGAGTGTCAAAAGTTTTTTGGAGGTCAGTAACATAATCTGGTATTACTCGGCTCTTGACTAACATATCATCAACATATGCCTCTATATTACAACCGATCTGATCTTTAAAGATTTTGTTCACTAGTTGCTGATAGATAGCCCCTGCATTATTCAGACCAAAGGGCATTACCCTATAACAAAAAAGCCCATGGTCAGTAATAAAGGTTATTTTTTTCTTATCTTCAGGTGCCATCTGGATCTGATTGTAGTCGAAAAGGCATCCATGAAGCTAAGAAGCTCATACCCTGAAGTTGCATCCAGCAACTGATCAATCCAGGATAAGGCGGACTTCATTTATCTATAGATTAGTGAAGTTGATGCGCATACGCTATTTTTTGTTTGCTTTTTTCACCAACACGATATTCGCCAGCTAGTCTGGGTATATCGTTTCTCTGATGAAACCAGCTTTTATTAATTTATCCAGCTCCTTAGCTATAGCTTTCTGATGCTCAGGAGTGAAGCTTCATTTTTTTTTTTTTACTTTATTAGATGATAGGTCGGATCCACCTTTGGATAATGGGACACCACTTTCGGATCTATTCTGGGTATGTCTGCGGCTGATCAAGCAAAGAAATCTATATTTTCCTACAAAAGAATGATTAGCTAGTTTCTCATTACCTTATCCAGGCATGAGCCAATCTTCACTATTTGGTGGGGATTCTCCTTCCTTAATGGAACCTCCAAAAGATCCTCAGATAGTTGGGCGCACTCCTCAACCAAATCATCTCGAGTATCCAGCCCTATTGAAAGTTCAGGTTGGGCCTTCGTTTGGATTTTTGCTCCAAGTTTGATAGCAAAATACTATTGAGCTATAGTTTGGTTGTCTCAGATTTATCTCACTCCATTTATTATCGAAAATTTTACCATCACGTGATAGCTCGATACTACAGCCTTTAAAGTCCATAGGCTTGGATGACCAAGAATCAGGTTATAGACCAAGGGAAGCTTGACAACCAGAAAATAAACTTGGATGGTTACTTGTTGAGATGGGGTGCCAACCATAATAGGCAACTTGATTATCCCCTCCAGAGTCACTGAGCTTCCAAAAAAGCCTTGAATCGAGGTATTGAATCTACTTAATTTGATCTGAAGTAAATCTTATTTCAGAGAAAACAAAAGAATACAAAAATCAACCAAACTTTCATTATCAATAAACACATGGTGTACATTATAATCAACAATATTTAAAGTAACAATCATCGAGTCATTATGGGATTGTTGTACACCTTTCACGTCCTGCTCGATGAAGGTGATGGCATCCCCAAGCCAATCCTCTAACCTCGGCCTCTTCATTGCTGTTGTACACATTTCTTATAAAAAATGTGTCAATAGAGAATATTTGATAAGGATAGAATAGTTGTTCATTTATATAGAAATGGATTTATGCCAAACTACAAGTATTGGTACTCATATGGGGATCGAGACGGAGATAATTGCAAGGGCTTCGGAGGCTCTACTTGTCCAAGACCTTGTTGATGTGTAAGAGCTTAATGGTGATAGCTTAAGCAGATGATTAACACATTTAGTGTTTGATCTGGTTATTGATAAATGTCAATGTAATAATCTTTTAGATTACAATCGTTATTGTCATGATGGACAGGGTTGCTATGGTTATAGTCTTGCTTACCCTCTATAGGGTTGCTACCCTCTAGAAGCTAAGGCTATAACTATAGCAATCCCAATAGTCCATCATGACTATGATGGTTGCTATCTGAAAGATTATTACATGGACTTCTACCAATAATCAGATTAAATCCACCAAATGTACTAATCATATGTTCGAGCCTATCATTGTTAAGCTTTTGCACATCAGTAAATGTATTGGACAAGTAAAGCTTTTTGTCTGCGCATATTGTCTCCCACATCTTTCTATGCAGGTATACCAATGTTTGTAGTTTGATAAAAATTCACTCCTATATGAATGGATAATTATTGTATCACTATCAAGCATTTCTTTATTGACACATCTCTTATAAAGACAATGAGCCCATCCTTGTCCTAATAGTGCAGATTCCCAAAAGTATAATCATAGAAGTAAATGATATCATTGCAAATGGAGATGGTCAAAATACACATCATGCGGACTTGAAACTTGCTAGATGGCTAGGATGTGCAAGTACATAAATTTTATTTTTAAGTTATTATTTTATTTTTTAATAAAATTTATACTTCTAATTTGTAGCTGGAGGAGGCGGCTGGGGGTTTGGAGATAAAGGCTTTGATGACTGCCTATGCAAGATGCGCCTAAATGGAGGTGATGCATTTTGTTCTTATAGTTGTATGGTCAAGCTTAGATGGTTTGTTATATCGCAGACAATTACTTGCAGCCATCTCACTGTACTTTGGTGCAGAAGAATTTGCAATGTAGGGCAAGCTTGGATGGTTTGTTATATTGCAGACAACCACTTGCAGCCACCTTATGGTTAAAGGTGTAGAGGAACTTGCAATGCCTTATTTTTCAATGGCAGATCTGAACCTTCTTCACATTTTCATGTATTGAGATTATCATGTACTGGTGGATGAGAATCAGACAATGTCTAAATCAGGGGACCAGTAAACCAATACATTATCATGTATTATTGGATGAGAATTATTTTTTTGCCGATACATTACAGACTCCCACGATGAGTAGGCTGGCCATCAGATCTTCAAGAAGATGGCCACACGGAGGCTTCGAGATGGCTTCTATAGCCTTAGGCAGTTCATCATCCAACACTCTAGTTCTCAGTCACCATCAAACTGAAGATCCTTCATGGATCACTAGATGTGGGTAGACATATGGCAGGCCCTCTACGACTAGTAGAACAACGAGGAGTACTCCGATAGATGGTAGAGGGTCTGACATAATCGGGCTGTTCAGCAAGATCTGATCAGGCATACGGGCGGCTCGATCGGCACACATGTTGTAGCCAATGGACTGATAAAAAATTAATATCAAAGCTCTTCACTAGAATTGTAAAAACTCTTATATGCATATTTTAATTAATTTAATTTTATTATTTACTTATTGTTGATATGACAGTTGGTTCATCCATCAGATTAGCTACAATTGTGATGGGCCATACATCAGTCTAGGAGGACTAGTGACTATTTAGATTCTACATCGCGATAGATCATGGTAAGAATTTAAAATTTTATTTATTAATTAAGTTATTACATGATCTAATTTTTATATTACAACTAATATATTTTTGAACTGTGCAAATGCATTATGCGACGTATGTTGCTGAGAGGTACGATAATGACCTATCTTCTCAGCCCTCCTTGATCTTGAGGGATGGCTCAATGCCACCGAGGGGATGAGTAGGAGTCGGATCATAGGATTCGACCACAGCTTCGATCCTTCATCATTTCAATATCCTTCAGCATTCTCATAGGTCTTGATGTTCTAGACCAGGAGCGATGCACATGTGGAGGAGGTCGTGCAGAGACTTTTGAGCCAGCGACCTCAGAGCTTCCTAGATGCCATCTACGATATGCTCATAGAGCTTCTCCGAGATCCATAGCTGCACGACCAATGAGACTCATTGTTTCAACCATCACATTAGATAATTATATTATTAAATTATTTTAATTATTTTAAATTTTTACTTTTAGAAACTACGTATATTTAAGTTTAAGTCTAGAAAGAGGATCTAGGAGCTAAAAATTTAATCTAACCATTCAATCAATAGATCAGAGGTGTCTATAGCTCCGTATCATCGAATGAAATATGTAGAAATAATCTATTCGAGAATTGAGAGAGTATATTGAAAGATATGCATCTGTATTAAAATTTACTAAATTATTTTATTTTTTTCATTATAGAATACTAGGATATCCAACTCACATCCACTAGATACTAAAGAGGAGCGAAAGGAGGAGGAAGCAGACGATGATGAGGATCGAATCTAATTTTTTATTTATTATATTTTTTTGATATTACTTATAAAAAATTATATAATTTTTATTTTTAATATGATATAATTAGTTTTTATTTTTTGATGATCATATTATCTTTGAATTTTAATTATAACAGATATTAAAAATTTTAATTCATTATAAAAAATTAAAATAAATTTTAAAAATATTATTATTAATTTTTAAAAAGGATAAAATTAACTATTATCATTGGTATTAGCGATGGTAGATATCATTGCTAATAATATTAGCGATGGTATTACAGACCTAATACCATCGTTAATTTTTTAAAATAAAATTTTATTTAATTTAAAAATTAAATAAAATTAGAGATGACATTAGTGATGGAATAATTGATCACTAATAATAATTAACGATGATATTAGCAATGAATCCACCATCGTTAATATTTTTTATTTTTTAAAAAAAATTATATTAAAAAATAATTAGAGATGAAATTATTCAGTCCCTAAAGTATTTTTTGTCGTTGCTAATGGTGCCAATTAGCAATAAAAATTTTTTAAATTGGCTTTTACAACGATATTAGCAATGGCATCCCTATTAGCGATAGTTGATAGATTATTAGCGATGGCATTTCACCATCGCTAATAGTCTGAATTTTTGTAGTGCGAGTTTTCTAAAGGTGCAAAGGTCATTGGGTGCAAATGGATCTTTAAAATCAAGAAGAATTCGCTAGGCAACATCGAAAGTTATAAGACAAGACTCGTAGCTAAAAAATTTACTTAGAAAAAAAAAATTGATTATACAGAGACCTTTTCTCTTATATCCAAGAAAGATTCCTTCCATATCATTATAGCAATAATTGTCTATTTTGATTTTGAACTATATCAAATGGATATGAAAACAGCGTTCCTCAATGGAGACTTAAAGGAGAAAGTTTACACGAAACAACCAGAAGGGTTCTCTTCTAGTGATGGTGAGTATTTGATTTGCAAGCTCAAAATATTCATATACGGATTGAAACAAGCCTTCCATCAGTGGTATTTAAAATTTCTTGATGTTATCTCTTCATTTAGTTTTGTAGAGAATATCATGGATCAGTGTATATACCATAAGATCAATGAAAGTAAAATTTATTTCCTCATTCTATATATAGATGACATTCTACTTGCAACCAATGATAAGAGGTTGCTACATGACATGAAATAATTTCTCTCTAAGAGTTTTGGCATGAAGTATATGGGTGAGGCATCTTATGTTAGGGATAGACCTTGAGACATTTTAGGTATATTCCAAGAAACCTATATCAGCAAAGTATTAGAGAGATTTTTAATGAAGGATTGTTCACCAAATGTGACACCCCTTGGGAAGGGTGATAGGTTCAATTTGAACCAGTGCCCGAGGAATGACCTAGAAAGGGAACAAATGCAAAATATTATATATGCATCGGCTGTTGGAAGTCTTATGTATGCTCAGATTTGTACAAGGCCCGATATTGTATTTGCAATTAGAATGTTAGAAAGATATCAGAGTAATCCAGGTATGGATCACTGGAGAGCTACAAAGAAGGTGATGAGGTACCTTAAGGGGACCAAAGATTACATACTTATGTATAGGAGATCAAACGAACTAGAGATAGTTGGCTACTCTAGTTTGGACTTCGCTGGATGTATTGATTCATAGAAATCGACTTTAGGATACATCTTCATGTTTGTCAGTGGAGCTATTTCTTAGAAGAGTGCCAATCAGACATTGACTACTACATCTACTATGGAGGTAGAGTTCATCGCTTGTTTTGAGGCTACCTCGTATGGTGTGTGATTGAAGAGTTTCATTTCTGACCTCAGAATTGTGGATTCTATTGCTAGGCCATTGAGGATATTCTGCAATAATTCAGCTACTGTTTTCTTGGCTAAAAATAATTGAAGTAGTAGTCAAAGCAAGTACATCGACATCAAGTTTTTAGCCATAAGGAAACATGTTAAGGAAAATAAAATGATCATTGAACACGTCAGCACTAAATTGATGATTGTTGATCCTTTGATAAAAGGCATGCCACCAAATAGTTATAAAGATCATGTAGATCGTATGGGACTTGGTTCCATCATGTAATGCCAGTACGTATTTTATCTTGTAATGAAACTCTTATTCAGTATGTTATTTCTCATTTTTTATTGTATACATTTGGTTTGAAAATAACAAGTTGGACCTAGAATAAACATAAGGTTTATTCATTAAGCTTTTTTGGGATGATGATAAAAAAATAAAGTGCATCGTGATACATATACGGAAGATAATACTCGCGCTTAGAGGACTTGTCGTCATAATTCATGTATTTTGTTTTTTTTAAGGATAGATTTGAGGATTTGGACATTGATGTAAATTGGTATACGAGCCAACCGGGAGGATGTTGGAATTCAAACATGGGGCCTACGTGGAATCATCCATAATCAGGATTAACATGAGCGGTTACCCATCCACATCCTATCCGTTACCCACGTTAGGCTTAAGAGAGATCTCAAAGCTTGGAAGCACTCCCATACAAAACAATTAAGGTTCTGAAGTCTGGTACGTGATTGGGATTAACTGTATAGAAGAAGAAGAAGGAGGCACATGTTGCAACTGTATTTGCGGAAGTTTCAGTAGTATCAATTCGCAGCTGTCAATGGTGGGAGGTATTTCTAATCGAATTAGGCTTCCATATTTTATGCTATTTTTACATCATTGGATATTGTTAGAAGAGAGTTATGTATATTGCTTGTCATGTTTGTACTTACTCTTTTACAATATTGGAAATCTGATAAATGCTTCCCGTAAATTAATTGTAGAACAATGTACTGTAATTACATGACTTCGGGCCTGAAAAACACTATATTGTTGTATGCTCTGTTTCTCTATTTAGAATATTATGTATAGTTGTAGTCCATGATATGAAGTAAACATTTTGTTTGTTTCATTCCATGGCTAGTCTCACTATTTTAATGAGCTTCCAAAGTGTTCATGTCTGATCTTGACATCCAAATTCCAACTACTTTCGGTATGTTTGCAAAATCTTGTTCTTGACTTCATGCATAGATGTTTGACTGTTTGCTTGCATTCAGAGTCGCATGGTAGGAAAATTTTTAGGGTCCTTTTGATTGAGGTATGTCAAATTATGGGATAATCTAATAATTCATGGAAATCATTTACCTGAAAAAATGATTACGGAGGAAAAAAACTTTTACCATGTTTGGTTGGTGGAAAAATTACTCCAGAAAATGACATCAAAAAAAGGATAATTATATTTGGTTGGAGATAATCCTACATGAAAATATGATAAAATTTATAAATATATCCTTTAATATAAAATAATTTTTTAGTACTAAAATAGTATTATCATCTTTTATTAGTTTTTATATGATGACTCTAATCACATAACTCTTTGCATAATATCATTTCCATCTTAACTTTTTTATCAAAGCTTTTTATTGAATAAAATTTGAAAGACATTAAAATAAAGTTAATGATTACAAATGCAACTTTATTGGGGGTATTTTCGTCAAACATGGATTACCACCACTCAAAAATTTGTCAAATACCAATCCTTCCATGGTATTTGTTTTACCATCTTTTTTTGAAAAATCACCATGGTGCCCATCAATTTTTTTACCATCTCTTTCTTCCACTTTTCATACAAAATATGGCAATCTGATATGGAAATTATTTTCCGATGCCAGATTATCCCCAATCAACTGCCCCTTATATGAAAGCATGGCATACTCCTTTCCGAATCTTTTAGCACCCTGATTTCTTAGGGACGTAGATCCGTTTGCTGAGGCAAATGCTGTGGACTCTGGTGCTGGCGAAAAATATTTGTTTTCTTTTATTTTGCGTCGAGATTATGTGACGCAAGTGATGCAAGGTGCCCATATTTTGAATCTCCTGGAAGTTGCCTCTTTTATAAAAACGCACCAGTGAGCATATTGACCGGCTGTCAAGGAGGCAGAACAAAGGTTATAAAGAAATAGTATTGGTTGTTTCCAGAGCCACTCAGAGCAGAAGAAGGAAAACAGCAAACAGAGAGTTTACAGCATGGAAAGGGAGATCAACAATTGCTCCATGATATCTTTGCAACTTTCACGATTCTTCACAGCCTGGACAATCCATCTCCTCTGAAAGCCACCAGGCAGAGTTCCAATGGACTACCAACGGGGGCTAAAAGGCAAATCAATCAGTCATTCAACAAAGCAACCAGTCACCAGCCCGTGAATCCACGGACGAGGAGTTCCAATGGACTACTTTAATAGTTGAAAACAATATGTGGCGCACAAACGGAAAAATACCAAGCTACAAGAAAAGGTGTGAGTTATTCTGTTCGAGTTTTTTTTTTTTTGCCCCCTTCCTTGACGGTCCAGTTTACTTGTATCCATCTAAATGTCTTCCAAAAGTAAGTGACTCCAATCTGCACGATTTAGTAGGCTGATCGGAAAGTATTTCTCCAAAACACCATTGTCAATTGTAGGACAACCTTCTTCATCTTTTTTGAAAATTAAAAATTTTTATTGATAACCCGAATAGGAAAGCAAGTAGGATGGAGAATGCAACAACCATCGCTGCTACCACTACCAAAAAGCTGTGTCTGAACCCAAAGTAGCTTCTGACAAAATCAGCCACAACCACGCCACTGTCAAGTTTATCCTGTACATCTCCAAACTGAGAAGCAGCCAAACCATACCAGGTCCATGAAACAGGGCATGCCCAATCATACCATCTCCACCATAGAGGAATCCTCTGTAAAAAGAAGAAGCTACTTCAGTGGATATAATTTCATGAAAGATCTAACAAGAATCAAGATCCTAGAGTTGGAACTTACAGTTCGTGGAATAATAAATCTAGAGAAAAGATACCATATTGCATTAAGGATAGAGAATGTCATAATTCTATATTCGAAAAAATTTTCTATGATAGAATGTCGTACTAGTACTGCATTCAATGATATTTTTTGCACTATGGTGTCATAATTTTGACACAAGATATTATCATTTTTCATTCTGAAATATTTTTTCTACGTTGATGTTATAATTTTAATACAGGATAAGTTTGCTACTTATTAGTATAGCCAAATAATACAATAGAGAGAAAAATTAAGATAGTATAATATTAGCGCAGATCCTCTGATACACCGCATCATGCTCAAGCCCTATATAAATAGAAGTTAGGGCTACCAGCTGTAGGCAAATGGGGATCTCATCAAGCCTTCGCTTCAGGTGAAAATGTCATTACTGCGATACTGCTGCTCGATAAAGGATTTCTCCCACCACCCTCTAGATCGATGCCAGGAGCTCGAGCGGGGTGTATTGTCCAACACTCACCTTGAAATAGAAGGTATTGAAAATCATCCTGCCTACATGCAACCTCGGACCATGCATGGCTCGTTGGATTTGAGCCAGGGCTAGAATCAATTGGAGTTGGTGCTAGAAGATATAGAGTTGGCAGTGTACAAGAAGCATAGGAGCAATGAAGAAGGAGAGGACCAAGGGGGAATATATTATAAATTTGTTACTGTTTATCATAATTTGTAAAACAGATAATTATATTTCATCAAACTATGCAATATATTATAAATAGTTATAAATAATGAAATATCCTCTTAATTTTGAAATATATTATTTGCATAGATCGTAATTGTGTGATGATTTCTATTTCAAATTTTTTTTTTGCAAATGAAGATAATTTTTATACAGGATCTTATATTTTTATAACTAGTACATTCAAGGATATTTTCTATAATATCATGCCATAATTTTATCCTAAAAGATGGATAATTTTGAAATAGGATATCATAAATTCTGCTCTCGTAGATATTTTTTGTATCAGAATATCATAAATTTAATATAAAATATCATAATTTTGAACTAAGTTCTCATAATCCTTCCTTCAGAGACGTCAACTATGATTGGATATCATAATTTTAACCTACATTATCATAATTTTGACCATGATGTTATAAACCAGCATTTGAGGATATTTTTTTGATAGGATGTTATAAATTTAAATTAAAATATCATAATTTTGATACATGATATTATAATTTTATATTTGAAAATATTTTTTATGTCGAGATGTCATAAATTTAACATACAATATCATAATTTTGAACTAAGTTCTCATAATCCTTCCTTCGGGGATGTTAACGATGACTAGATATTATAATTTTAACCTACATTATCATAATTCTACATTTAAAAATATTTATTTGATAAAATATCATAAATTTAAACTAAAATATTATAATTTTGATACAGAATATCATAATTTTATGTTTGAAGATGTTTTCTATGCTCGATTATCAAAATTTTAAATATAATATCATAATTTTGATCTAAGTTCTCATAATCCTTTCTTTGGGGATGTTAACTATGACCGGATGTCATAATTTTAATCTATATTATCATAATTTTAATCAAGATATCATAAACTAGCATTCGAGGATATTTCTTTGATAGAATATTATAAATTTAAACTAAAATATCATAATTTCAACATCAGATATTATAATTCTGTGTTCGGCGACGTTTCTTGTAGTGGGATGACATAAATTTAACATACAATATCATAATTTTGAACTAAGTTCTCATAATCCTTCCTTCAGAGACATTAACTATGACTGGATATCATAATTTTAACCTGTGTTGTCATAATATTGATAAGGATGTCATAAACCAGCATTTGGAGACACTTTTTTGACAAGATGTCATAAATTTAAACTAAAATGTTATAATTTTAATACAAGATATCATAATTTTGCATTCGGAGATGTTTTCTATGCCTAGACGTCATTATAATTTTAAGATACAATATCATAATTTTGACTTTTGATGTCATAATTTTGACATCCTATTTTAAAATTTTGACATTCTATAGTTAGGATAATAATTAACACTCTGATTATCTATATTCAGTATTAACAAAAAAGATTAAATAGAAAATATTAAAAAATTCTATTTTAAAGTAGAATTTGCTCTTTTCATAACTATATAATTTAACATCCTGTGTTCAATGTCATATAAAGAATTGACTCTTTTAAAATAATAAATTTACTATCATACAAATAATTCACTCTCTTACAATGATAAATTCAACTATAAATCAGCAAAATATGTTTGAAGATAGAAATTGAATTTGTTCTATCAAAGGGCTCCAACTTTATCAATGACAGCAGTGACTCTCTGTTCGAGCTTTTTCTTTATTATTTTCATAGCAAGTTTTTCCTAGTATTGAAGGATGTCAGCTTGTGTAAAGTCCTATTTATTTGATTTGTCCTTGCAAGCAAGACAGTCCATATACTTCAAGTAGTATAAATCATAATCTAGAGAACCCAGAGGCTGGGAAGGGCGGTCTTCATTTTCTTCCATATTTCATTCATTCACTTATACATTGTCACAATATATATGGAACATGGCTTTTAGGATCTTATGTCACTTTCTGGCATTAGCCTTATATTTGGCACGGTGCTTGATGGAGTTTATATGAATAATTTTTTTCGAGACCATATCCATAACCATCAAGTGCTAGTAGACGTTTTCTATGCTGATGATGCTAAAAAGGAGCCTAAATTTTTTCTTCTCGTCATCACTAACTCCACTAAAAATGAATTCTCCCACCATGTCAGCTAGCTTATGATGTATTTCTATCGATTGAATACATATACCGACTGTTATTACAGGGGCAATGATATACTTATGGTATAAATTTGGTCGTTCATTCTATTTTTTATAAAGAAAATCCTGCCCAACACTAATTATCTATTCATGTAAAGCATTATGTTATGATGTAAAAAAAATAGAAGCCATATTGATACACATGATGTCTAAAATAAAAAATGAGAATTGAGATCTAAACAAGAGTTGAATATTTATATCATTAATTATTATTCTCGCAAATAGGAGGTCATAAAGATTGGACCTCGTGATGCTGCCTCCTTCAGTATTATTGTAAACAACCTCACTGTATTGAAAAATATAAAGATATCATAAATCAATAGTAGATATTATGTTATACTGATATCATAAATTACCTACGAGATAATTCTTTCAGTCAAAAATATTTCGATGATGGCATCATCCTCCTCAGATAATAGGCCTTTGCCACGATATTCTCATGGATGCTCAATAAATCCCTATGTTAAAAGATCAAGTTAAAAATTTAACACGGTATGAAGATCTCATAATATTGATGAAAATGGAATATATGTCTATCTCTTCTTCATTTCATTATTTATTTGATATATTTGAGAGGTCTAGAAGTGGTACTTCTTTGGATTTGAAGACTATCTTAGTCTTTTTTGTTGGCAGGTAGGTCTCATAATTTAGAACTTCTGTTAGATGGGAGGCCTTGCGCACATGGTGTTTTTTTTTCTATCCTTATCTCGAGTGAATATGTCCGTGTCTTTGGCTTATCCCCAACATCAGTCTTCTTGTTCTGCTTCCTTCTCTTCCTCTCATCCTCATGCTTTCTCTTTTTCTCTTCTCGCTCCTTCTTATCATCCTTCCTCTTCTTTTTCTCCTCCTTCTTCGCCTCAACCTTCTTCTCCCTTCTCTCTTTTTCTTTCTTCCACCTCCCTCTTTTTCTTCTCCTTCTCCTTCATTTTTTCTTCTTCCTCCTCCCTCTTCTTCTCCTCCTTCTTCTCCTCTTCCCCTTCTTCCTCCTCCTCCCTTTTTCCTTCTTCCTCCTTCCTCTCTTCTTCTTCTCTTCTCTTCTTCTCTCCTTATTCTTTCCTCTTGCACCTTCTTCTCTTCCTCATCCTTCCTTTTTCTTTCTTCTTGCTCCCTCTCCTTCTTCCTCTTTTCCTCCTCCTTTTTTTCATCCTCCTCCTCCTCCTCTACCTTTCTTTTTCTTTCTTCCTCCTCCCTCTTCTTCTTTTTCTTCTTTTCCTCCTCTTTTTTCTTCTTTTGCTCCTCCTTCCTATTCTCCTCCTTCATTTTCTTTCTTCCTCTTCCTTGTTCTTCTTGTCCTCCATTTTTTTTCTTTCTTCCTCCTCTTTCTTTCTCTTCTTCTCCTCCTCTTCTCCTTCCTCTTTCTGAAAATTTTTCTTTCCTCCTCTTTCTGTTCTTCTTCGTTGTCATATTCTTCATCATCTTTCTCCTCCTCAATCCCATTTTTTTCTTCCTCCTTCTTTCACTTTTTATCCTTAATCCTCTTTCTGATTGAGGAATTCAGTAGCTTATCATGAAGAAGGACATTTTTCTCTAAATTCCTCAATTTTAATTCTTAGTCGTGCAAACATGGCACAACCAATCGGAATAGGCTCCTCCAATTTTGTTTATCAGTGCTATAAGGTGCTCTTTTTTTTAATAGAACTGAGAAATCGGTGCTCCTGTAGAGTAGGTCAAATAGCATCTTCCATCTGATAATATAAAAAAAATAAAAATAAAAAAATATTATAATTTTAAAGAATATATTTTAGATGTATTTTGCCAACACGATATCATAATTTTATCTAAAATATCATAACTTTGATATATAATACTATAATAATATCAAAAATCATATTTTAAAAGAAATTTCAATATGAATATCATAATTTTTATCTAAAATATCATAATTATAACACACGATATCATAATAATATCTAAAACTTTCATCAAAAATAATTTTACATATAGAAAATTATAATTTTAATCTTAAATATTATAATTTTGATACATGATGTCATAATTTTTTTAAAAAATATCTTTTAAAGGTATTTTGATAATATGATGTCATAATTTTACCTAAAATATTATCATTTTGATATAAAATATTATAATAATATTAAAAAATATATTAAAAAGATAATTTTACTACCGAAAGTCATAATTTTTATATAAAATATCATAATTTTGATATAGAATATCATAATAATGTCTAAAAATTTTTTTCGAAAGAATTTTGCATAAAGAAAGTCATAATTTTAACCTTAAGTATCATAATTTTGATTCAGAATATCATAATTTTTATTAAAAATAATTTTTAGAGGTGTTTATCAATACGATATCATAATTTTATCTAAAATGGCATCATTTTGACATAGAATGCCATAATAATATCAAAAATCATATTTGAAAGAAAATTTTACTATTGGATGTCATAATTTTTATCTAAAATATCATAATTTTGATATATAATATCATAATAATATCTAAAATTTTTTTCAAAAGAATTTTACATAAAAATATCATAATTTTAATCTTAAATATCATAATTTTGATATAAGATATCATAAATTTTATAAAGAATGACTTCTATAGGTATTTTGCCAACATGATGTGATAATTTCATCTAAAATATCATCATTTTGATATAAAATATCATAATAATATCAAAAATTATATTCGAAAAGTATCATATGATAGCTTAAAAAATATATGATATACTATGACATTCTATGATACCTTATTATTGTCAGTTTACCTCATGGGGATGGATGTTGTCAAAATTTTGATCATGGTTTCTTTTTCTATAGTTACACCACCTCAACAACCTTAAAAATATTGAAGGATTAGATGGAACTGATACTTGTATGGTTCAGAAACCATACCTACATATGAGCATTTTGTCAAAATTGACTATATATAGAAGAATTTAAAATAAAAAAAACTATACTTTGAAAATACTATGATTTAACTTTATCACACGAGGACTGCCGAGCTGTCAGGGAGAGTGAAATGTCTTCTTTTCTTGTCAATCCTCTTTGCTTTGCATGGCTTTCCTGACCTCAGATAGTCAGCAATATCTAGAAGGACCTCAACCATCATGTTTTTGATGAAAATGACTCATGCAAAATATTTTAATTGAGATAAGTTATCTAAAAATAGGATCACATCTCTTGGACAAGTCTGGTTTGACTTTAGAGCTAAGAAAAGTATAAACATATATGCTATTCAGAGCCTGACAGTATCCTCAATATCCTTCTTTTTTTTTTGATGATTTTAACTAACCAATCAAAGACTCCAATCTTTTATATTGTAGCTTCAAACTCTTTTCAAATCTATCGAACAACCTTTTCTTCTTTTTTGGATGTTTTTCGGTGATGGAGATTTTCATCCCATGACATGGAAGATCTATAATTAGTGTCACTTTCTTGACACTAAATATTATTATTTTTTCAGTAATAATGAATTGATCTCCTCTAATGTGATATTTTAAGATGTCCGAAAGGACTATCCCATCTACCACAAAGGGCTCCATATCAACAAATGCACCGAATAGAGTCTTCTAGATCAGCTCTACATGCACAGAAGAAAAGTCGATATTTTGGACATTTTGAACATAGACTCCAAGTTTATAAGAAATCTTAAAAATTGGAGTTCTTTGTTGAAATATTCGGAGGAGAACTTGACTTGACACTATAATAAAGAATTGAATTATCAACAACAAAAACTCAAAGTAATAAACAGTATATCATTCAAAGGAGTAGGATATCATAATATTGTCAATATATTAATTTTTATACAGAAAGTCATAAAAAGTCAATATATTAATTTTAACTTAGAATGCCATAATTTTAAAATAAAATATCATAATTTTTTTTAAAGAATATCTTATGAAGGTATTTTGACTACATGATATCATAATTTTTAACTAAAATATCATAATTTTGACATACAATGTCATAATAATATCTAAAACTTTCTTTTGAAAGAATTTTGTATAACAAAAGTTATAATTTTAATCAAGAATATCATAATTTTGACATAGAATATCATAATTTTTTTAAAAATATTTTTCTATAATTTTTTGCAAAATAGATGTTATAATTATATCTAAAATATCATAATTTTAATAAAAAAATATCATAATAATATCAAAAATTATATTTTAAAAATAATTTAACTATAGGATATCATAATTTTTATCTAAAATATCTAAATTTGAATATTTTTATGACATCTTGAATCAAAATTATGATATTATAGGTTAATATGATGATATCTTGTTAGTAAAATATCTTTCGAAGATATTTTTGATAATATTATTACATCATAGATCAAAATTATAAAATTATAGGTTAGTATTATGATAACTTATAGATAAAATACCTTTCAATGATAATTTTTGAATTTTTCATAACATCCTAATTCAAATTTATGATATCTACGTTAACATTATGCCATCTCATCGGTAAAATATAATTCAAAGATAGTTTTGATAATAATATAATATTTTAAATTAAAATTATGATATTAAAAATTAGTATTATGACATTCTGTAGATAAAATATATTTCAAATAAAATTTTTATCATTTTTATGGCATCCTGTGTCAGATTTATGAGATTCTATGTTAATATTATAACATCTTGTAGGTAAAACATCTTGCAAAGATAATTTTAGATCCCAAAAATCATGATTTTGATACACGATGTCATAAATTTTATTCGGCGTAACATGTATTACTACAAGATGTCATAATTTTTACCTACTAGTCAGATATTTGTTAATGGAAAGAGGTTATACTTAGTTAATGTAAAAGCTAAAGTAAACTGCTCTGAAATGAATCGAGAAAGTAAAAAATCTTTAAGGATACCCTAAACCTTGAAAGGAGTGTCCTATACTTTAAAAGGAGTTTACCTTCTTCTCTTTCCTCTATTTCATATCTCTTGGAGGTTGTAGGGGCATCTTCTTCCTTATAAACAATCATTGCTATATTCTCTTTGATCATGTCCTCTTCTTCGTTGTCTTTTCCTCGATACCTCTTAAACTTGAATTTTTTAGAGGCCATAACTGAATAAAAAGCTCACCGCAATGGTTATCTGACAATACTTCCTCAACTAATAGAATACCTCCTATAGTATATCAAAATGCTTACCGCAAAGATGGTCCAGTGAGATGCTCCTGTTCTCTAAAAAAAGAAATGAGAAAAACGTTGATCTCCAGAGTGGAGAAAAATAAAAAGGCATTCTGGGAGAGAAGACTTAGAAATTTCAATCAAATTTTAGCCTCTTTTCTTTGGGGGCAAAAGCAACTTTTAATGTATTCGAAAATATTGGAATTAATGAAGCTACAAAGCATGCTGCCGCTATCTATGGAAAAGCGACAGCCATCACATCATGTCATGATGGCTCTATGTGGACTAATCGGGTGAGGCAATGTGCTCCACATCTGATTTTCTATACCGTAGGTGGTGTAGAAAGAATTACCCATTAGCAAATATGTGCAAATAGGGTGACCAAATTTTAGCTTTGTTGGGATGAAATTAGATGGGACGAATTTAAAAAATAAGGGTGACCAAACATGGGCTACCATAGTGCCTTGGTTGAATGGCCAATGTTCCTCTATGCACCCTGGAATCTGCAATATCAGGACTATTTTCTCGATGTTGAGTAACTTCTCTTGTGACCACATCCTCAGATAAGCTGACCAAGTGGCCGACTTCTTCGCTAGGGAGGCCTTTACAACCCAAGTTCAGACTTTCCATTCACACAATTTTCCTCCTAGCTTGAATCGTCTTGGTATAGCTAATGTCGCTGGTTGGTCTTCCATCCATCTCTGATTTGTTCTTGTCTTACACCTAGACCGGCTTATAATCGGGCGGGCTGGGCTGGATTCGGGCTGGGCTCAACTCCAGAAAAGTCAAAATTTTCTAAGCCCAAGCCTAGCCTGGCTCGGCCTTTAGGCCTCCTTTTAAGGCCCAAGCCCACTATATACCGGGCTTCGGGCTTTCGGATCGGGCTTTAGAATTTTTTTTATTTAGTTTGTTGGAAATTAGAATAATCAAAAATTTGGGCCAACATCAGTATTGGCCCAATATTTTTCTCTTTATTTTGTTATTTGGGTCATCATATCTTCTACCGCATTACATAGGAATTAGAAGAAAATTTTTAAATAAAATATAAAAAAATAATCAAGCTAAATAAGATAAAATAATCAAATAGAGTACCAAATGCAAGGATTAAATATAAAATTATAATTAAAATATCAAGTGCTAAATTACATGAAGTTTCAACATTGAAATAATCAAACTTATCGAACTAAGTAAAAAGGAAATAAGCATTATATAATATTTTTACAAATACTCCATAATACATCATCGATATACTATAGAGTGTAGAAGAATCACACTATCAAAACAAAACTACATATTCCTCTTCATCTTTGTTTCTTACAATCTAAAATTTTAAGCCTGCAGATCTCAAATATATATGGGTTTAAGTTATATGGGTTTGGCCTTTTGGGCTTAAATGCATATTTGGGTCAGGTCCAGGCCGGGTCCATATAAATCTGAGACCGATCCGTTTGAAAATTCGGGCTCAATTTTAAAGTTTGGCCAGGCCGTTGGGCTAAAAATTAAAGACCAAGCTCATTTTAAGGGGTCGGGTTTGGGTGGGCTGCCCGGATTTTGAGTAGGTCTACTTACACCCTATATGAAAAAGTATATCGTTGCTAGCGTTAAATGATGGCAACCCAACTCGGTGTGCATTAACTGGATCTCCTTTTGCCGATCCCCAAGAGGGGAAAAAAATTCCGCGAGTCCTTTTTCTTTTGGCAGACTGGGTTGAGTAAGTCAAGGTGGTGTTCTACGCGGTTTAAAGGAGGACTCTATTTCCTATAGATATATGGAACGGGATTTTCTATGGTACTTTAAAAAGTACTATACGATTCTGTGCATGGTTGGATGCCATCCATTTTATGATGGATGGCTCCTCCAACTATCCGAACATACGTAAGGTTTATAAATTTTCTTTTCTTTTAATATTTAATTCATGCGCATAAGCATGTGCAGCTACTCATCTTATGATGGACCATGTTTCAATATGCATAGCACCTTATGGTACTTTATGAATACCACAAAAAATCCATTCCCTATATATATACCAGATGGCCCTTGGACGTAGTTTGTGGAACGGCATCAAGATTCAATTAAGACTGATATGGTGGCTTTCAAACATGCACGACCTTTGGACTGGTTGGAGGCAAAAGAAATTTCAGCCTTCTATGCGGAAAGTAGGAAACTAACTTTGTGTAGCTCGACGTTGGAAAATCTGCATGGAAAAAAAAAAAAAAAAAAAGGCAAGAATTCTCTTCAAGATGATCTCCTCCGTTTACGTAGCTTTTCAAAAAGCATTGCATACCTTCAATATTTAAGAGCACTTATATTCTAAGAAAAAAAATAGATTATCATGTGAGGCTTTGGAGCAGTCTTACGACCTCTACACGCAACACGGGGCTGAAGTTTGCTAGCGTCTTCTTGTATCATGCTGTCTCTTTCCTTTACATGCAACCACCTTCTGTACATAACTCTTCTCTTAATAAATAGGGGTACGCTTCTTGCTTCCTCCACTTTCTTTTCAAAAAAAGAGAATGGGCTGAGGGAGATCCGGTTAATAATGGCAGGATTGGGCACTAGAAAACCTATTCCAACTCCCATATAGAGATGCTAGGGTATGATTTGCATACGCCGGCAATGTTGTAAAAGTCTATAACTCTTTTAGAAAAACCAGCGGACCACGATCCGTTGCTCCGAGACTAGCTTGATTTTATCAATCCCCATAGATTTTTAAATTCCGTGGTTAATTGTTCTACATCAAGTTACCTATGAAATACTTAGGGCCGCCATTGACTGATCGTCCCCTGTTACAATCGGGTGGACAAATGACTCGCCCGGTGGAAATCTCAGTTGTTGTCTTATGGTGATGGTACGTAGTATGGTCTTGGATAGGAACAGGCTTGTAAAGGAGGATAAGCTAGGTATTTCCTTCCTTTCTTCTCAATACTGGAGTAAGTCCTTCAGGAGATTAATACCATTTGACAGGACCTTTTCTGGCAGGGATTAGAAATTGATAGAAGTCCTTCCGATCCTCATCAAGGCAACATAAGCTGCAACCCTAAAAATGATGAGCATCATGAACAAGACCCCAACTGCCAGACCCCTATGATCAAAGCCAACTGCACTGATCATAGGAACATCTTCGATACGACATGCATGGCCAGCGGAACACTGGTAGGTTTCGCCGGGGTAGAACTGTGCGGATATCTGGATCTTGAAGGTGTAGTAGGTGTACGAGATGTACTTGATCCAGGCAATGAAGCGCGGCACATGTTGGACGTAGTAACCCCCGGCGACCATGAAAGAAAGCAAGATCACAGACGCAAGCTTCGTCGAAGCCTTGAGGTCCATGACCATGGCCCCAAGCGCAAACCCGAGGCCTTGGGCGATAAGAACCTCCAGAAGCATGACGGAAAGGGTAATGAAAAAGCTCGAAGCCGTACGCTTCAGACCTCCCAACCAATATGTGATGGTGACGAAGACAATGGGGAGGATAAGCTCCATGGGCAGATCACCGACCATTCTAGCCACGTAGTAGGAGGAGAGTCTGTACATTCCCGAAACTCTCTCTTTAGTCAACATCGTGCGTTCTTGTGGGAAAGTGAATATGGCTTGGAAGGCGGGGTAGAAACTCCAGAATCCCAGGACAAAGTAAAGGAGGCCCATCTGCAAGCATCAATAAGGATTAAGGGAGGACAAAGCAATAAAAAAGAAATAATAACAAACTGGAGAACTGAGAGAAGAGCAAAACCTGGTCTTGAACATGTCCTCCGGATCCAAACCACATAAACCCTCCAAGAAAAGCCGTTACAAGAATCTGTGCAACCTGGAGACCGGAGAAGGCCTGGTGCTTCCTCTCTTTCATATCTCTCCGGAGCAACACTGAGAACTGTTCCCACCAGGTTGTGCACCATTCGTTTGTAGTTTTACGGGGCTCAGATTCTTTGCATTCTCTGCCTACCCCTCGGAGCTCCTCAATTATCTGATCATGCAAGTGGTCAGAGTAGGCAGAGAACAATGTCTCCTTGAGAGCTGCTCGGTTCTCCAGTGTTTCGTCGGGAGCCAAACCTGCATCCAGCACACAGATTACGAGGAACCGAACTAAGATGTACGATATGGCAGTCTCACATTTTACGTTCATTGTTGTGTTGTTGATCCGATTGAATATGGGATTTTGTAGCTATTAAAAAAAATGCCATATTCAATATTACAAAGTATACTTTGCGTCTTTCTCTTTTATTAGAATATATTATTCATTACTCGTTCTTAATGTATTTTATCGAATTCAATCACTAATTTATCTAGCTGATTTTTCTTGGGAACAAACTTTAGTAACGTGAGAACCGACTTGAAAACAACTTAATCTTCAATTGATTTATCCAGATTCGCATCCACTATTGATCAATCTAATTCGTATCCTGGGTTGGTTTGATTCCATGCCAGATTGTGAACCAAACCAACGTGAGCCATATTCTGGAGTCAGAAACTCAAGTGTCAAAGACTAAAGACTATCCCTTGGATAAAATCAAAGTAGGAGATTCCACAATTAATAATTATTTTTCATCAAAAAAAAAAGAATTTGAGGGGGAGGGGCGGGGGGGGGGCCGCGGGGAGGAAAAGGCTTCGCTCTTGAGCAATACATGAAAGTGGAAAAAGCACAGCTGTGTAAGTGAGATATATGGCGAACATGCTCAGCCATATATGTGGATGGTAATTTAATTATTATAGTAGAGATTATTCCTATATGAATTATATGGGCCACTACTTATTTTTATTCAAGTAATTGAAATAAAAATTACTGTGGAGATTAACTTTGTGCTTAATTGGAAGGATGGATGGATGAGATTGGAAGGATGAATGGAGTTTTGTTCAAAAAATTACAGAGAAAATAGATGAAAAAGAAGGAATTGTCTATCCACCTTGGCCCACGAATTTTCATCCTTTCAATTTGAGAGGATGTGACAAAAAATGAATGAAGTATTGGTGGATAAATTTTTATATTGATAAAATTATCCCTCCTTATTTTTTTAACAAAAATATGATATTTTTTTATTCATATTATTTATGTATTTTTATATATACTATTAAATTTTATTACTAATTATTTTAAGTTTAGTATATAATATATAATTAGTTCATATATTAAATTAAATTAAATTAAATATTTATAAAATTTTTATATAATTATAGATTATAAAGATTATAAATTTATATATTATTTATTTTTTAAATATTATATAATATTATAAATTAATAAAAATAATAATATTTTTATCAAAAAATAATTTAATAAAATTATTATATAAATATCATCTATTCTTTCTTTCATCTCTCCTATATCAAATAAAAAAAATAATTATTTACATACATTCTTTCATGTTATACTGAACATATAAAAAGATGGACGAATTTTCATCCATCTTCTTCTTCATCCATCCTTCCTCTTCAATTCATCTTTTGTACCAAATAGATGGTAAAGAAATTATACACACCGGAAAGAAAAGAAAAGTTAGTTAGTCCCAAACTAGCCTAGCATATAATAAGAAGAAGAAATTATTGCATGCACCGGGTCCCAGTGAACCGAGACAAATGTCGGAGCATATGCACGGTGGATAGCGTGAATTGGTGAAATACAGGGGGTAACGTAGCGTCGTATGTGGGATTTGGCAAGGTCCAATTGCACCTGGTCCCAGTAATACTTAAAGGGTAATAAAGTATGATAAAGTTCAAGCTCCATTTTTCCTTCTTGTGGTGCTCTTACTCCTGAATCCAGAAAGATTAAGAATTCTTTTTTTTTTTTTTTTGTTAAAATGCAAAATACGGCGTGGCATGCTTTGGATGTCTAGTGAAAATTTGGCTGTGCCTAAGCATTGCCTGGCATGCGTCCGGATGCTCAGGTTTTTACAAGGATTCACGTCAAACTCGGATAGGGAAAAGGAAAGAGCCACTGCAGGAATGCAACTGCGAACATAACCAAAATATGTAAGTGAACAGATGAATGTTATTGCATTATTCCAACAAAGGAAAGTAATCGCATGAGGTAAATTCTAATTATTTGGAGGGAAAAAGAAAATTAACGAGGAAACAAGTTAAGGGCAAGGATTTGGGCGGTTGCACGCATACCGTCGGCGAGGTCGAGAAGGAAATCGGCGGGATTCATGGGCACGGCGGGGGCATAGCCGATGCTGGCGAAATAGTTCATGGCGTCGGAGCCCTTGCCGAAGTAGACTGTGTGGCCGTCGGAGAGCAGCAGGATCCTGTGGAACATGTAGAAGATCCGGCTGGAGGGCTGGTGGATGGTCATCAGCACGGTCCTGCCCCCCCGGGTGAGGTCGGCGATGGTGGTCACGATCCGGCCGGCGATGGTGGAGTCGAGGCCGGAGGTGGGCTTGTCGAGGAGCAGCAGGCTCGGGTTGATTAGCAGCTCCTGGCCGATGCTGACCCGCTTGCGCTCCCCGCCGGAGATTCCGCGCACGAGGGATCCGCCTATCATGCTGTTGCGGCAGTCCAGGAGGCGGAGCTCGGCCATGACCGCCTCGGCCTGGGTGGCCTTCTCGTCGCGGGAGAGGGTGCGCGGGAGGCGGAGGAGGGAGGTGTAGAGGAGGGTCTCGGAGACGGTGAGGTGGGGGTAGAGGATGTCATCCTGGTTTACGAAGCCCATATTGCGCCGGAGCGAGTTGGAGAAGGGCCGACCGTTGTAGGAGATGCTACCGGAGAGGAGGCGGCCGGGGCGGGCAAGGCGACCACCCAGGGCCGTAAGCAGCGTGGTCTTCCCGCTCCCCGAGGGTCCCATTATCGCCAGCATCTCCCCAGGGAGAACGGCCCCGGACACCCCCTTCAGTATCGCCTTCTCGCCCTTCTTTGAGCCGATTGCCTTGGTCTTGATCTTGTACACCACATCCTCGAACTGCACGATCTCGTAGAAGAAAAATTAAAACGAATTAATTTGAAAAAATGGTTTTTTTATATTTCTTAAGACAAGAAGAGAGAGAACGGCATTGAAGGTGTGAAAGGGAAAACATGAGCTCGATCCTCGTCGTGCCCGTGTGCCATGGCCCTGTGCTTTATGAATTTGTAAAATAAAAGTAATACTCTGTTCTATGATAGCGATTGTTAATTTGGATGTTCCCTGACCAGGGTGGGTGCGGTCCCTTCCTTTCTTTTTCAGGTCCTTTTGTCGTCTAGCTTGGGTCAGGTGGGCCTTTTTTTTCATTCCCACGCTCTAGTGATGGCAAAGTGTGTTTCCTCCGAGCCCTGCCAGATGCTACTTGGAGACTAAGGAGAGAGATACAGAGTGTGCCTCGGGAGACTTAGAAACGAAGGCTGACCGGGGCGCGATTCTCCGAAGCAATTACGGAACCGCACAAGCCAGATCGACAGGAAAAGGCGAAGATCACAAGAGTACGGAATCAGAGCAACTAATTCTGTTTGCGATAAGGAACATTTTTGATTTTACAAAACGACAGCAAATTAAGATATAGGATTGGAAATAAACTGTTGAATTTTTTTTTTTTTGTTATTGATAATCTCTCGTTTAGAAGCAAGAAATCATTTCGTTTTCCTTCCGTTCCTCTCTTCGTTTCCTTTTTCTTAAAAATTAAAGAAAAAAAAAAATCAAGAAGTGGATAAAGAATGGAATCAGCAAGCAAGGGAAATAAAAACAATGTGATCTCTGGGAAAAAACAAAAAGCAAAGGAAGTGTTGAAGCCATGTGATCGATCTCACACCTGGAGTGTAACCGGATGGCTGGCTTTGGCGAAGATGGAACAGCGACCTGCACCTTCCTCGGCTGCTTCCAGCTGCGATCGGGCTTGCATCTCCGTCTCCATCATCTACACCGTCCTTCTCTTCCAAATGTTGCCCTCCGCTTCAACCTAGAATCACGCTGTGGATCTCCTCCCTCTCGCCCTCCTAGTATTTTTGCCGTAGAAGGAGCAAGCCTAACCCCTTTCTCGTTCCTGTCTTGTGTCACTCACTCTATGTGTCACAAGATCTTCAGGACGACGCCGTGCATGGGGGAAGAGGGGTCGAGAAGAGGAGGACGGGGACAATTGGGGAGGAAGAGGTCTGCCCACACCCTTGATATATAAGCACGGGGGAGTTTGGGGGGTCCAAGCTGCCTCTCCGGGCTCCCCTTCTTGTTAGGGTCGCGCATGGGCCCCGTCCCAAAGGGTTTTCGGGTTCTATCTTTCGCGAAGAAGAACCATCCATCTCCTTTCGCGAACTCGACCGTTGGATCGCTTCATACGCAGCTCTCAAAGCACCTGATTAATCCTCCGCACAGATCGTGAAGTGGCTATTGCGCGATTCAATGGTGCATTCACGCGAAAGATACAACTACAACCCCTCAATGGTCCCACACCAACCCCTGCGGTCTCGACTCGCCCGAGTTGGGTCGAACAGGATAAACTGACTCGGACTCTGGCTCCCATCATCCGCCCCACGTTGCCCATCGGACCGTCGTCGTGATCCCCAGAAATACCCGGTCGGGCGAGTCACGCGGCACCGCAAACTGTGGGCTCGAGCCCAAAAAAGAGAAGTCGGAGACGGGTACGGTGTTGGCAACCAGGCGACGCGTGGATTCATCTCGCGTAAACATGGTTTAGTTCTGGAGAGGTGTTATCGACGAACCAAGACAGCATATCACCCCTGGTTCCGCTCGACAAAGGCAGTGGATGCAGTTTTGGGTGCCACATTTAAGGGCCATAAAGGGACGCAGCGTACCAGATATGCCTAGGTTCGCAGAGCCACGTTTTGCGCTTTCCCACGTACGCCTGGTAGTGGAAATATTCTCGGGGATTTTAACGATCGGCCCTTACATAGGCTCAATAAAACATCCTTTGTCCGACGATTATATATATTTTTTTTAATTTTTGGTTTCTTTTATTATGGTTCTAACGAGATGAGCTCTATATTAATTATGAATAAAAAAAAATTCATACTTATATACAAAAATAAATAAATTTTTTTATGTGAGATATTTTGAAAAATAAAATCATGAGGTCCATAGATCAGACGGATAATATTGCAGGCGTTCACATAGGTAGAATATCTTTTGATGGTTTGTCGGGAGTTCATCTAGGTTTTGCTTATCAAGATTTTCAATAATTATTCTTTTTTGCATGTTGATCTTTTTTGACATATAAAACTTTGATATTTTATTTGAATTTAATTCCTCATATTGTATATGAATTTCATTGGACTTTGCTGTAACCAGGATTAGATGATTGTGCATCAATTAAGCATAACACCAGGTTTGATGCGAGGAGCCGTCCGAGTTGTTCATGACTCACTTTATCTCCACACGAACTGTCAGTGGTTATTTTCATTGATGATCTTCTAAAGTTTACTCAAGAGTTTATTTGAGCTCTGTTAGTCTGTCCATCTGAAGATTTGAAAGGGTCTATGAACCACATCAACCTCTCCAAGCAAGCTATTTTCTGAAGAATTATTACATCAACCAATTCACGTGGTCGGGATTGTAGGCAAGAGACGAATTGTATTTTTCGGTGATCCTGTTACTGTAATAAAGAAATATAGAATATGCCGTCTGAAGTCTTCTTTGTCCATTTTGACTGTAACCTTTCTTTGCCATGGATTTTAAATCATACTGACAGCTTGTTTGGTTATATATTTATATATGCACTTCCGACAAGAAAATTATTGACGGATAATCTGTCAAAAGTTTGATCTAACCATGTGCAGCTTGTTAACCTTTCGTAGTACGCTTAATCTTTGGATGTGAAAAAACTTGTGATGTAATCCATGGATGAGGTTTGAGTTATTGCAGATATTATTGGATTTTACCGTGTTCATGCCTCTGGTATATATAGAGTGGGACAGGGACCCCTTATTATTGTGCATAGGCTGCCTTTTGTAGCTTGTTTGCCAGTGGTGCACCAGGAAGTCAGCATCTCGGGCCGTAGTGTCGCGATGGAGACCGACCTGGGATAGAGCCCTTTCTGTAATGGAGAGTAGGAGATCATCCTCCCGCCTTCTTATACCTTTGCCTATAAATACCGACTCACAGGGGATCCTAAGTATACACGCAATCTTCCACATGCTCGCTTATTTTCATCTATTATGGATTTTTAATTTGAATATCAGAGAATCCCTATCAAAATCAACTCTGATCAAAAATTTGTTTTGTAAATTTAGTCATTATCACTATGCAATCACCATCTAACACCATCTAACTCCAACCTAGTCGACCCAAGTCAAGAATAATCTACAGTAACATCTTTCAAAATCCCAAAAGATGATTCGCAGGCACTCATCATTCTAAATGGCCAAAGAAGAGACTGCAACATTACCACACAAAAAAAAAATAAAAATGAAAAGACTATATAAATAAATATGATACACAGATGATTATATTAATCTAGTAGGCTTTAATTGACGTCCTCAGAAATAAATATAAGGTATTTGGGAAGACGTTGCAAAATTAGAAGGTCATACCATATTTCTTTTTTTGGTGCTCTATCGCAGTTTTTTGCTCTTTTAAGTAAGAGATAAATTAAAGCCTTCCACTTTGAAAGGACTAATATGAAATGGATATATGAAAAAGAGAAATGGTGATATTATGGAAAAAAAAAATGATCCAAAATTTTGTAAATATTTTTAATTACAAATATTGTCTTGTGATAGTATAATATTCACTTCGTTACATAAATCAATGACAACGTCCTTTTCTCCTCTTCTAGGAGATAATCTTTTAACCAAGAGTAGACAAACAATCGTTTAACCATGAGTAGACAAATGTTTCTTGGACCAAAAAAAAAAAAAGCTAGACAAATGTTTCACCAGATTATACAAAATATAAATCAAGTACAGATGAAAAATGACTATGGTAAGAAGAGAAAAGAACACACAACTTGACAAAATTGCATCAAAGTTTCTACTACTAGTTGGTGCTTTGCCCCGAAATTATTTTTTTCAATTGCTTACATTGGATGTTTCAGGTAATACCATCATTCTTTTCTTCAAATAATCACATTGCCTCTTGCCTTTTTCTGAAAAAATTAATTATACTTAAATGTTTTATGTGTCAATCTTTCCCAGATACTTCTGTAGCATCCTCTCCGCCATATGGAAATCGAATTAAGCAGTTAGTTTTGAATTAAATTTATTATTTGGATACGTTTTACAGTGAACCTAGTTGCTCTGGCCACATTCGAGGCAAAACTAAATTTGGCAAGCATTTAGTACAACCCAACCTATAGCTTTGAATAGGTCCGGCACGTATTTCTGCGAGTCACATGTGACACCAACCTGTCAAGTGTCACAGGAGGAAATTGAAGGTGTTTTTTTTTTTGGTCGATGTTTACAGCTATTGAAAGCTCGCATCTGCGAGCCAGGTCCCAATCACACCATTTACTGTCGTTTGATCTTGAAATAGGAGGTGGGTGTCCACTTCTACGGTGGGCTTCCGTTTTCGGAGTAATTGGCCGATCTAAAACGTTTACCAAAAAAAGAAAAAGAAAAATGACTGATCTAAAGTCATTGCAAGAATCTATTTGCGGCTTTATGAACCAGACCGGTAATCAACAATAACCTGGTTTTATTTAACTGATTTGGTCATTAAAGGTTTTTCCAACAACATACACCGTTGATCCAACTCCCTCTAGCATTGTCTTTATTATACAACAAGTGTTATTATTATTATTATTATTTAATGCAATAGGAGGCTGTGACCTGTGAAAGCAGCGGCCCTTCTATTATTCAGAAAATAGTATGCACGGAGACTGATGAGACATCAGTGAAAGAGTTAGGAACAGAGCAACTGAATTCGAAACTGTTGATGCTGATTTCTATCTGATGCCGGATGGTTAGAACAAGCGGTGAGTCGGTTCACCCAAAAAAAATCTGCAAAAAAAATTCTTATCAGAGATGACTTTGATGGAGACCCTATGATGCGTAAGTCAAAAAAATAATGCAATAAAAAGAGGAGCATGAGAGCGAGTATTTTTTCATACCTCTTTTGGAGTCTCCTTTAAATCTCCTTTTATATGTGAAGATTGAAGTGTGGTGTGGCGATACACTCGTACGATCCTTGAGAATCATGTCTTTTGTTGTTGCAAAATCTGATTGACGCCGAATCAAGTTGAAGTCGAGAAAGATGAGGTCATCGTTGGTGATCTGCAAAATAAAGTTTCATCCAAAATTGATGGTGGTGACTCCGACGGAACCCTCCGACGATCAAGTAAGCTCTTCCAGCCAATAGAAATGGAGTGCTCAGAAAAGAGTTCGGTAGAGTTTCGGAAAGAAGAAGAGAGCTTAGAGAAAATATATTTGGAGGATTCTTTTTTATAAACGAAGCTTGTAGCAGATTGATAGTAACAGCTGCAGCCGTCTGATAGCGGGCCACTTGAGACTCGGTGGAGTTTGTCATGGAGAGGGGCACCGCCTGTAACATCATCTGTAGCAGACTACTGGCGACAGCCATAGTTGTCCGGTACTGAGTCGCTCGAAATCACATGAAATTTAGTACGGAGAGAGAGATATTGTCAGACTAATAATGATCATTCGTTGAGATTCAATAATCAAAGTTTGGAGGAAGCAGGCGTTGGTCGGTGAAGAGCTTCGGCATATATCAAGTTCAGAGGAGTTCAAACTTCTAAAGAGAATACATCTGAAGGAGATCATCCTGAAGCAATCCGCTGGAGGAATCCGACTGAAGAAGAAGTCCAGAAGAAGTTCGGCTCCTGAAGGAGTTCGACCGAAGGAGAAGTCCAGAAGGAGTTTGACTCCTGCAGAAACTCGACTGAAGGAGAAAATCGAAAGAAGTTCGGCTCCTGTAGGAGTCCGACTGAAGGAGGGATCCGAAAAAAATTTGGCTCTCATAGGAGTCCGATTGAAGGAGAGATCCGAAAGAAGTTTGGCTCCCATAGGAGTCCGACTGAAGAAGAGAGCTCCCGTAGAAGTCTGATTGAAAGAGAGATCCAAAAGGAGTTCAGCTTCCGTAGGAGTCCGATTGAAGGAGGGATTCGGAAGGAGTTCGGCTTTCGTATGAGTTCGACTGAAGGAGCGATACGGAAGGAGTTCGGCTCCTGTAGGAGTCCAACTGAAGGAGGGATACGGAAGGAGTTTAGCTTCCATGGGAGTCTGACTGAAGGAGGAATTCGAAAGAAGTTTGGCTCCCGTAGGAGTCCGATTGAAGGAGGGATTCGGAAGGAGTTCGGCTCCCATAGCAATCCGACTGAAGGAGGGATTCGGAAGGAGTTTGGCTCCTGTAGGAGTTCGACCGAAGGAGAGATCTGGGAGGAGTTCAGCTTCCATAGGAGTTTGATCGAAGGAGGGATTCGGAAGGAGTTTGGTTCCCATAGGAGTCCGACCGAAGGAGAAATTCGAAAAGAGTTCGGCTCCTGTAGGAGTCCGACTGAAGGAGTTCTAGAAGGAGTTTGACTCCCATAGGAGTTCGATTGAAGAAGAAATCTAGAAGAAGTACGACTCTCATAGAAGTCTGACTGAAGGAGGAATCCGAAAGGAGTTTGGCTCTCATAGAAGTTCGACTGAAGAAGGGATCAAGAAGGAGTTTGGCTCCCATAGGAGTCTGACTAAAAGAGAGTTTTGGGAGGAGTTCGGCTCCCGTAGGAGTTCGACTGAAGGAGAGATTCATAAGAAATTCGACTTCCATAGGAGTTCGATTGAAGTAGGGATCCGAAAGGAGTTCGGCTTCCGCAGGAGTTCGATTGAAGGAGAGATCTGGAAGAAGTTCGGCTCCCATAGGAGTCCGACTGAAGGAGAGATCTGGAAGAAGTTTAGCTTCTGTAGAAGTTCGACTAAAGGAGAGATTCGGAAGGAGTTTGGCTCTCGTAGAAGTCTGACTGAAGGAGGAGTTTGGCTCCCGTAGGAGTCCGACTGAAAGAGGGTTCCGAAAGAAGTTTGGCTCTCATAGGAGTCCGACTGAAGGAGGGATTCGGAAGAAGTTCAACTTTCGTAGGAGTCCGACTGAAGAAGAGATCTGAGAGCCTACTGAAAGAGGAATCCGAAAGGAGTTCAGCTCCCGTAGGAGTCTGACTGAAGGAGAGATCTGGAAGAAGTTTGGCTCTCGTAGAAGTCTGACTGAAGGATAGATCCAGAAGGAGTTCGACTTCCATAGAAGTCCGATTGAAGGAGGAGTTCGGAAGGAGTTTGACTATTGGGGGAGTTCGGCTGGGGCTCGATTGTTGAGGAGTTCGACTGAGGTTCGGTCATTGGAGGAGTTCGATTGGGTTCAGCCACTGGAGGAAGAATTTTTGATTGAAGCTCTTCCATGATTACCGATTGTATTAAGCTAAGCATCAGACTAAACTTTGATGGGAGTGGGGTTTATCCCTAATAATAGTCCTCCCACTCTCGAGTTCGAAATTCGAAGGAAGGGAGTACAAAAAGGACGACTATCAAAGTCTTCTTCAAGGCTCTGCACCAGTTCCGATTGAAGCTTGGGGGAGATCTTATCTCCAACCAAGGTTGACATCGAAGTTGAAGCTCGGAGAAGATCTTATCTTCAACCAAGATTGATGTTGAAGTTATAGCTCAGAAAAGATCTTATCTCCAACCAAGGTTGAAGTTGAAGTCGAAGCTCGGGAGAGATCTTATCTTCTGTTGACTTAGACGTTGAAGCTTGGAGGAGATCTTATCTTTAATCGAGGTTGAAGGAGATATTATCTCCTATTGTTGTAGTCTTTGAAGCTCGAAGAAGATTTTATCTCCTATTAACGTAAACGTTGAAGCTCGAGGGAGATCTTATCTCCTATTGACGTAGACGTTGAAGCTCGGGGAAGATCTTATTTTCAATCGAGGTTGAAGTTAAAGTTGAAGTTTAAGGGAGATCTTATCTTTAGTCAAGATTGAAGAAGATCTTATCTCCTATTGATGTAGACTTTGAAGCTCAGGAAAGATCTTATCTTCAATCGAGGTTGAAGTTGAAGCTCGGAGGAGATCTTATCTCCAACCGAGGTTGAAGGAGATCTTATCTCCTATTGTTGTTAGGCATAATGGGGCCATCGTCAGAGCTTTTCCTCTAATCCCATCTAAAATGAATGAGGCATTCGGCTTGGCTTATGTTAGGATGAGGTTCTCCTTCTATTCCTAACGGACTGTGAGGGCACATAAGGGCCATTGTCAGGATCTCTCCCCCTATCTCATCTAAAATGAATGAGATTTTTGACTTTACTTGCGTTAGGATGAGGTCCTCCTCCTATTTTTAATAGATTATGGGGGTACATAAGGACTGTTGTCAGGGCCTCTCCCTCCATCTCATCTAAAATGAACGAGATCTTCAACTTTGCTTGTGTTAGGACGAGGTTCTCCTCCTATTTTTAATGAACTGTGGGGGCACATAAGGACCGTTGTCAAGATCTCTCTCCATCTTGTCTAAAATAAACAAGGTCTTCGACTTTGCTCGCATTAGAATGAGGTTCTCCTCCTATTTCTAACAGGCTGTGGAGGCACATAAGGATCATTGTCAGGGCCTTTTTCTCTATCTCGTCTAAAATGAATAAGTCCTTCGACTTGCTCATGTTAGGATGAGGTTCTCCTTCTGTTTCTAATATGGCCACTATTGATTGCTTCCTCCTTATTATCATATAGTTTTTATACCGAGAAACAATAATGTTGAAATGGAGGAATTTTATTGAAGTAAAATTATCGACAGTACATTCTTAGATTCTCTGAGTCTCAAGATCGTGGAAGCATTGTTCCTCCGAGCTCCTTCTGACGATAAGTTTCAGGCTGAACAACCTCCTCTATTTCATATGGGCCTTCCCAATTCGGAACAAGCTTCTCTTGGTTCTAAGGTTGAGAGATGGCAGCTCATCGAAGTACTAAGCCTCCCTAGAGATAGCATTAATAATGCCGGAAGGTGGCCGATCTTCTTATTATTCCTTCCTCATTAATGATTCTGACTGTGGTAGCGCCACTGGCTTGCTTCAGGCCAATGTCTGTGGAGCATTGAGGGAGGGGCATAGTTGTGAGACCTTCAAGAGGGAGAGCTTCTTCACATCCTTCTATCGGAGCTTCTTTGATGACAAGCTCGAGGAGTTTGGACTCGTTTGTGCTCGGAGGAGAGTCTGTGAGCATGGCCGAACTTTATTCAGTCCTCCATTAGCCATAGGTTTGCTAGACTCGCCCGTCTGCCACTCTCCTATGGCTTCTTCATCCTTTAACTTGAAGTTTTCTTCCATACGGATATATCCCTCAGTCTGAGCTAGTAGATTGATAAAGCTTCTGGGGTACTTCTTCTCCAACCTCCAACGCAGCAGCATTAAACTAGGTGACATAAGTTCAGATGAATTCTCCCTCCTTTTGCTTGATGTTCATAAGAAAATTCAAATCTCGACGTGGACGTCGGCTGCTGATGAAGTGAGCCATAAATTGATAGCTCATCTAGTTGAAGGAGAAGATCGTACCCAACTTCGACGATAAATATCAGTTTCTTGCTGCTCCCTTTAAGGTAGATGGAAAAGCTCGACGTAATATGACGTCTAGTGCGCTAGGGAGCAATATCATGGCTCGAAAGGCTTCAGATGATCGATTGGATCAGAGGTTTTGTCGTAGCTTTCAAATTGGAAGAGCTTGAAGTTCGGCGAAATTTGCTCTTGCATAATTTGGAGAGAGAAAGGAGGATCGGTGCGGATGTCATCAAGGTAAGCTAGGACAACATGGTCGAGCTCCTCAATCCATCAATCCATCCCCTGCAGTTTCTGATCGAGGATATCAACTTGGTCACAGATCTTAGAAGGCTTTCGACTGTGGATGGGGAAGGTCCCTTTTGGAGAAGAACCATGATCCAAGCAAGGATCCTCTGCTTTTTGTTTCTTCTTTCCAAGGGCGATGGGTATGCTAGCCCAAGTGCTCCTCCTTGGGATCGATTTCTGACATTCCAACGACTGATTTTCTAACGAAACCACCACCGGGGGCTACCGTATGGCCTGCACCATTTCGGTAAGGACCTGAATCCACTACATCAGCAGGTTAAATTGCTCCAGGTCTACCACGATCGTCAATGGAGGAGGTGGTTGAAGCATCGATGATGGAGCAGAAATTGATGGATCTGGCTCAGACCTTGAAGAAGAAGATCGGTAGGGTCAATTGAGCACTCCTTTAAGAATAAAGGTATCTCAGGAACTGAGTGCCCTTCCTCTAGCGTCAATTCTATTGTTGTAGAATCTGGTTGACGCTGGATCGAGCTGGAGTCGAGGAAGACGAGGTCACCATCGGTGATCTGCAAAATAAAGTTCCATCCAGAGTCGATGGTGGTGGCTCCAGCGGGATCTTCTGATGATCAAGTCGGCTCTTCCGACCAACAAAAATGAAGTACTCAGAAAAGAGTTTGATAGAGTTTCGGAAAGAAGAAGAGAGCTTAAAGAAAATATATTTGGAGAGTCTCTTTTTATAGACAGAGCTTATAGTGGATTGATAGTGACATCTGCAACCATTTGGTAGCAGATCGCTCGAGATCTGATGGAGTCTGTCATGGAGGAAAGCATTGCCTGTAACACCACCTGTAGCAGACTGATGGCGACAGTCGTAGCTGTCTGGTACTGAGTCGCTCGGAGCCATGTGAGGTTCGATATGGAGAGGGAGAGATGTCGTCAGACTGATAATGATCGTTCATTGAGATTCAATAATCGAAGTTTGAAGGAAGCAAGAGTTGGTCGGTGAAGAGCATCGACATACATCAATTTTAGAGGAGTTCGAACTCCTAAAAAAAATACATCTAGAGATAATCATCCGAGAGCAATCCGTTGGAGAAATCCAACTAAAAAAGAAGTCTGGAAGGAGTTTGACTCCTAGAGAAGTTTGATCGAAGGAGAAGTCTGAAAAAAATTTGACTCCTATAGAAACTCGACTGAAGGAGGAATTCGAAAGGAGTTCGGCTCTTGTAGGAGTCCGATTGAAGAAGGAATCTAGAAGAAGGTTGGCTCTCATAGGAGTTCGACTGAAGAAAAGATCTGAAAGGAGTTCGGCTCCCATAGAAGTTCGACTAAAGAAGAGATTCGAAAGGAGTTCATCTTCCGAAGAAGTTCGACTCTGATAGGAGTCCGATTGAAGGAGGGATCTAGAAGAAGTTCGACTTCCGTAGGAATCTGACCGAAGAAGAGATCCGAAAGAAATTTGGTTTCCATAGAAATTCGACTGAAGGAGGGATCCGAAAGGAGTTTGGCTTCCATAGGAGTCCGACTGAAGGAGAAATCCGAAAAAAGTTTGGCTTCCATAGAAGTCCGACTGAAGGAGGGATCTGGAAGGAGTTCGGCTTCTATAGGAGTTCGACTGAAGAAGAGATCTAGGAGGAGTTCGGCTCTCGTAGAAGTCCGACTGAAGAAGAGATCCAGAAGGAGTTTGGCTTTCGTAGAAGTTTGACTGAAGGAGGAATCTGAAAGAAGTTTGACTTTTATTGGAGTCCGACTAAAGGAGAGATCCGAAAGAAGTTCGACTTTCGTAGGAGTTCGATTGAAGAAAAGATCCAGGAGGAGTTTGATTTCTGTAGAAGTCTGATTGAAGAAGAGATCTGGAAGGAGTTCGACTCCCGTAGGAGTCCGACTGAAGGAGGAATCCAGAAGGAGTTCGGCTCCCATAGGAGTCCGACTGAAGGAGAGATTTGGAAGAAGTTCGACTTTTGTAAAAGTTCGACTGAAGAAAAAATTCAGAAGAAGTTCGGCTCTTGTAGGAGTCCAACTGAAGGAAGGATATGAGAGGAGTTTGACTTTCGTAGGAGTCTGACTGAAGGAGGAATACCGAAGGAGTTCAACTTCTGTAGGAGTCTGATTGAAGAAAAAATCCAGAAGAAGTTCAGCTTCCATAGAAGTCTGATTGAAGGAAGGATCCAGAAGGAGTTTGACTCCCATAGCAGTCCGACTAAAGGAGGGATCCGAAAGAAGTTCGACTTTCGTAGGAGTTTGATCGAAGGAGAGATTCGAGATGAGTTTGGCTCCCATAGGAGTCCGATCGAAGGAAAAATTTGGAAGGAGTTCAGCCTTCGTAGGAGTTCGATCGAAGAAAAAATTTAAAGGAGTTTGGCTTTCGTAGGAGTCCGGCTGAAGGAGGGATCCAGAAAGAGTTTGGCTCTCATAGGAGTCTGACTGAAGGAGAAATTCGAAAGAAGTTCAGCTTTCATAGAAGTCTGACTGAAGAAGAAATCTGAAAGGAGTTCGGCTTCCGTAGGAGTTCGATTGAAGGAGCAATCCAGAAGGAGTTCAGCTTTCGTAGGAGTCCGACTGAAGGAGCGATCCGAAAGAAGTTCGGCTTTCGTAGGAGTCCGACTGAAGGAGGAATTCAGAAGAAGTTCGGCTCCTGTAGGAGTTCGACTGAAGGAGAGATCCATAAGAAATTTGACTCCCATAGGAGTCTGACTGAAAGAGGGATCCGAAAGAAGTTTAGCTCCCGCAGAAGTCTGACTAAAGAAGAGATTCGGAAGGAGTTCGACTTCCATAGGAGTCCCACTGAAGGAGAGATCTGGGAGAAGTTTGGCTTTCGTAGAAGTCTGACTGAAGGAGAGATCTGAAAGAAGTTTGGCTTCTATAGAAATTCGACTGAAGGAGAAGTTCGAAAGGAGTTTGGCCGCTGGGGGAGTTCAGCTGGATCTCGATCGTTGAGGAGTTTGGCTGGGGTTCGATCGTTGGAGGAGTTCGGTTGGGTTCGACAGCTAAAGGAAGAATTCTTGATTGAAGCTCTTCTATGATTATCGATTGCATTAGGCTAAGCATCAGACTGGACTTCGATGGGAGTGGGGTTTATCCCCAATATCTCTCTTGATCAGGTGTTTACGGTGTCATGCGCAGGCTCTAGAATTGAAACGGTGCTTGGGTAATGATTTGTTGATCATAAACGGGTATCAGGGAATTGTTTTACTTGGGCACCCCACTTGTCGACTGTCGCTATGCCTTGTTGAGATCCTAGGTGGTGGATGCCGCGGTGTGTGCTTCGTGCAACTAACAATCCCTGGTAGGGGACTGGTCGATGGTTACTTCTTCGATCGGGCCGATCGTGGGTCGGTGCATGGGACTGTCTCCTGGGAGGGAGTCATGAAGGGTGACAAGGAGAGGAGGGGTTCTGTCAACCGTCGGGCTAGTCCTCTCAATCAAGTTCCACTAGCGCTCATCGCGATGGTCATTTATCACTTATAAGGGGAGCATTTAATGATCCCGTGGCACAATGAGCGATTGTTAGAATGATCTCATGCGATTTGCTTTTTGCTATGGCGCGCAGCTAACCATCGAGTGCACCTGATGTGATGCGACTTGATAAGATCGAGGGAAAACCAATCGATTGAGGATTGTAGGCTTCGGATGAGAAACCTGCAAAATTCAATCGCCAGCCTTCGGTGAGGCGAACGAGGAATCGTCGAGGATGTCCACAAGTTTCAAGTCAGCTTCCTTCAATCCAAGAGGTGGTCGGTCTTTCTTGATTCGAGGAGTTGTCGGTCGGAAGGAGCCATCATTTAGCTAGGGGCGGCGACACGCTTCAACTTACTGGGCCTGGACCTTTGTGGGCCTTGGATGCTTCCCAGCTTACTGGGCTATGTAGATTTTTCCCCCAACATATGCCCTCCTACTCTCGAGTGCGAGCACTGGTCGAGCGAAGGGTGTAGTTAAATGCGAGTTATTTCAAGAATGTGGGGGGATCTTCAGTCAACAGGACATATGAGACCTTTGGGGAGGGCAAGAGGCGGCACAGCCGCATCATCATTTAAAAAATTAAATGTGCTCCATTTCGAAAACCCTAAGGATTCCTTGTGGGGCATGCCGCACCAATATAATCAAACAATGGCTGCGAGAGGCCAATAGTGTAGCACCGTGTGCGAGTGGCCACCTGGCAAATGATAATCCGTTATTCTCCATAAGCAGCCTTTCATGACTATAAGGTGGGGAGAGACAACCATTTTCTAGCTTTTTCCATTCGAATTGTTGTTTGTGCTCCTATCATTTTCGCTGGTGTTTTCTAATCATTCTTCACTCTCGCTTCTGTCCATCTTCTAGGCAGATTTCTCCAGCCTCCTCTTAGGATTTTCCTATTCTCTTTTTTCCTTTCTTCACGGAGGTCTATTGGGCATCAATCCAAGAGTTTGCGAATGGTGAGCTTTCATGAAGTTAGGGACCATCGCCCCCATACATGGGGCCATTCAAGTTCTATGATTGATGTATCCTTGGGATCAGAGGACATTCACCCATGATGACCTTGGAGGATCTGAGTAGAGTGCGTATTCTATATGGTATCCCTCTAGAGTTCAATCTAGTACTTCCAGGGGTTGACGATCAAATTAATGCTCTTCCTCCATGCCATATTGGAGTGGTATGAGGAGGTGCTCCGAGCGGGCTTGAGATTTTCTGTCCACCACTCATTTTGGACATCTTCTGGTCCTATGGCCTCTCTCTATGTGCTATTACTCCCAATTCGTTAAGGTTTATTATAGATTCTTCGGTCCTTTGCATCATGGCTGGGATCCAACCCTCTGTTTCTTTTTTTCGCTCCTTTTTTCCTCTTAGGAGACATCCCCATGCCATAGACTGGTGGTATATTATGATCCAAAAGCAGGTTTCCCCCTTAATCATGAGGGTACCCTCTTCTATTCATGCATGAAAGGAGTGTTTCATCTTTATTTCTCATCCTTCTTTTCGCCATTAGGATTTGCCAAACCGGGGTCGACCAGAGAAGTCCATGCTCTTGATTCTAATGCTGGGGGATGAGGAGGAGGAGCGCTTCTAGGTTCTCCAATGTCATTTCAAAGTTCCTCCACATGCAAACAAGTTAGAGGCCAATAAGGCCCTTTCTAATGTAGGACTCAGTCGGGCTGACCCCAGGGGTGAGTGGCACTATCACTCATAGCTTTAATCTCAATCATACTTCATTTTTTAACATGCTTTGATGGTTGCAGAGATGAGGCCCAAGGATGCTACGGAGATGAATTAAAACCTTCATAGGAAGAGGAAAGCTTCCGTCGATGCTTTGAGGAAGTCGAAGGTAGGGGAAGCTAGTCGGGCGAGGGCTGTGAGTGATGATCGAGGGACTTTGCTTGGGGTGGTTCCCACCCCCCCCCCCTCCGACCAGAGGTAAGTTATCGACCAAGATGGCTACTACGGTGTCGATCCCTAGCCCGATAAGTTTGTGTGTGCCGACGATGCCTTTTACAACCCTTGTTCCATCCTCGTCGTCCCCTAGAAGCGAAGAAGAGAACCGACCCCGATCAGTGGTCCGAGCAGGAGGCCCTCTGTTTATCATTCGATCGGTGCAGATGATCATCCCTCGGGGACTTTCTAGTGGCACATGTTCGATGACTAGGAGGTCATCAAAGGGGTGGTCGAGAATGCCGTTCTTCCTGCAGAATTGCAGGAAATAAGTAAACTTAGACCTAGGGAGGTATAACATCATTCAACTATCTCTATACTCCATGTACTTCTAATTGTTTGTGCCTTCTTTGGTCTCTTTCCTCCTCTTTTTCCTTTTCCCTTCCTTTCTTATTTTTGGTGCTCTGGTTGTATAGGTGCTCCAATTTTTTTGTGGAGCTGTCGAATCACTTGTTAAAGGTTGGAAAGACGAGGGAGTTTTCCCTACATGATGCCACTGCGGCGTGCTTAAGGTTGAAGAGGTAGTGGGGGAAACAGGCACTTGAAAGAGGCACTAGATAAGGCGTGTTTGACTATGAGAAGAAGCTATGGGAGGCTATGGCTAAGGTTGTCGAGGCTAGTAGTGCGAAGGTTGCCAAGGCTAAGCATGAGGCTAAGGCTTTTGCGCAAAAAGCCGAGGAACAAGTGGTCGAGATCGAGTGCAAGAGCGAAGAACGGTTGGTTGAGGCTCGTCAACTAGCCATCGAGGCCTTTAGGGCTTTTGAGGACTTCACATGGGAGTGGGCTTCAGTCATCGAGGTATATAAGGCATCGAACGAATTGCATAAAGAGAAGATAGCTTTCAACCAGGGCACCTATGAAATCGGGTATGGAGCAGGCTTTGATGACTGTCAGCATCGAGTGGCCATCCAACTCCCTAAACCCGACCTATCATTTCTGGACAAGGACGATGAGGATGGTGATGTTGGGGGGGGGGGAGGCATTCTCCCAAAAGTCCGCTGATGTGGAGGAATAGCTAGACCAAATACCTATGGGGACGTCTATGACTCCCCAATTGGGTGCTTTGGTTGGTTTGCCGAAAGCTGCCTCGAACTTGGCCAGTTCTTTGGGAGAGGTTGGGGAATAGTTAGGCTTGTATCTTCCCTTGCCCCCCTTCTTTCTTTCTCCCTTTTGTAATGAAAAATATTTTTCATGAATGGAATGGAATCCCTTTGCCTTCTTAATTCATTCTTCCTTTTTATTTTGTATTCTCATTTATTCACATCAGTCAATCCCCCGAAGGTGCGAATTCTCCGATTTTCATGATGGATCTTGGTCAGTCATTGCGGTCAACTGGCTTAGAAATCGAGTTAGCACCCTAAAAGTGGCACTCAACACCACAAATAAGAGGTCCTTTTATCGGAAGAGGAAGTTGGTCGAGATGAGCAAGGTGCTCAAAGGGGTTCTAGCAAAGTTGGAGTGCCTTTGATCAAGGGTTTAGTTAAGCCACAAGACCCATGTTGAAGGGAAGAAGCGATTGTCTGAGTGTGCAAGACTGTGAAGGTCGCCAAGGAGGTTACTTGGACTACTGTCGAGAAGGTCCTCAAGCTTTACCAGGAACCTGGTTCAGCCCGAATGAGGATCACGAAGCTCGAGCTGACCAAGTGTGCTGGGAAAATTAGGGAATCCTAGATTCCCAATGAACTGCGTGTCACTCGGGAGGTCTTAGTTCTTAAGCAAGCAAGAGGGCTAGAAGGCAGGATGCCAACTTTATGATGAGAACCCAGGATACAATGAGGAGGAGTCCTGCTCTTGGAGTAAGTCGCCTGGGGCCAGTCGAGTCCCATGACTCCATAGGCCAAACATTTCAATAAAGGGGTTCGGTTGCCACTGCTTTGATACCTTCAAGCGACCTGAGTCGTCTATTTGGATTAGGTTACCGCACTGGCTACACGACATGTTATAATTGGATCAAAATAGGACACCAGGCACTCGATCTTTATGATTATGCATCGGAGGATGACATCAGCTCTACTAATCTCGGGCGTGCTTCTGGTGGTGCGGTCATCCATAAGCTCAGCTCTAGTGTTGGAAAAGTTCATGATGAGGGTTCGAGCAAGGATTCGAAGGATCGATTAAGGAAACCTTAGTGATATACGCCTCGCTTTGTAATGTCTATTTATAAAAATTACAAGAAATAAAAACATAAACTTTCATTCGTTCCATTGATATGCTTCCCTTGTTATACGAAGTTTCCATGTCCTTTTTGTCCATGCATTCTATTTTCATCCATGCTTCTTTAGCTACTCGAGCTCTTTATGAGTACATAGCTGATTCACAGTCAACTGATGCTTGTCGTGGCACATCAAAATTAACCCTACTCACTACTCTATAGATAGAGTGAGTTGGGATCGTATCCGCAGGGATCTTAGTTGATTATTTTTTAAAAAAATAAAAAAAATAAATTATAAGAAACTAAGAAAAAAATAAAAAATTGTAATAAAAATATTTTTCATTGATCAAAATAAAGTACATAAAAAAAATAAAAATGTGATACAAGACAACTAAATCAAGTTGATCTTCTAGCTGCGTCCGATGGTAGATGTGTCTCCTTGAATTCTTTCATCTTCCTCCATATAAACAGTGTCAGGATGGTTGGAAGGCTTGGTCTAGAAACTTCAAGAAAGAAAGATAAATTAGAGTATGAGAATATGGAAAAGAAGGATAGCAACACTATGATTAGGACCTCTTCTAGATTTGATGGAAGGCGTGCTAGGGTTAGTACCTCCCCTAGACTTTTGGAGAAGAGAGAAAGAGAGGGACACAATAGCTTGGAAAGAACTTGGGTGTTGGCTTGATTCATTTTTGGGTGAAGATGTTGAGGTTTATTTATAAGTGTTGGAAAGAAGAAGGCCTTCATATTTTCTAGATGTGGGATTAAAGGAAGAGAAAAGATAAATGGCTCTTTGGATGTTGACTCTTAGATCTTTGATGAGTTGCTTCTGAACCATTAATTTTTAAATCGTATTCATACTTGGATTCATGTGAAAGGTTATCTTCTAATCTGGATCCTTGAATCTTGAGAGCTTGCATCTAATTGCTTCATGAGTAAGTCGCATTCACACTCAGATTTAATTAGCCTTTTAGCTGGTTGTCTGGTTCACTTAAATCTGAGCCAATTTAAATCCAATTTGAATTGCATGAGCCCAAACTTCTGATTACCTATAAAATAGACTAGAGAATATCAAATTTTAATAAAATAATATCAATTATTATAATGTTCAATGTCTCTAATGATTTAATTTAAGTGTTTATCATACCCCCCCAACTTGAATTTTGCTCGTCCTCGAGTAAAGTAGATAAATTAGTAATATATACTGATTCGATTTTGAATTAAAAGTTAGTTTAGACATTGCTAAAGATAGTTGATATTCGGCCAGATAGTTAAAGAGGTACATCATCAGATTATTAATTCAACACATTTAGTGGTTGAGTATTAGCCATAGAAACTTTTTAGAGATCTTCTTTTCACCTACTTTTCATTTTACTCTTTAAATTTTTTAACTTAATGTGAGATGGATTTATTATCTTCTTACAATTTAGTCCCCTTATTATCCATCTCTTTTTTTTTTTTCTTTTAATTGATTTCTTACATCCCCACCTTTTGATGCGAACCACAATGCTTAGTCAGACGAAGAGACCCGATTATTCAGTGAGATAATGCTAAATTTTTTTTAAAAATTTATATTGCCCATTTTTTGATGCGAATATCATTGCTTGCTTAGACAATGAGATCCGATTATTTGATGAAAAATCAATATATTTTTTAGTAGATTCTAAGAAAAACTTTTGCATATTTTGACCTTTTCATTTAACTCCCATGAAACAGATTCTTTATTGAGATTGGTAAGAAGAAAGTTCTAAAATCACTCTTAAAATTTGGTCTGATCTAATTCCTACTATTCATTGGGTTTTCTTAATAATTTACTCCTCACTATCTCTAAAATTATCTAAACCATTAATCATTCATCAATTAGGATGTCTAATTAACTCTTAATCAAAATAAAGTTTAGGTACATAAAGCTAATTATTTCAAATCATACTTGAAAACTCACTCAAATTTAAACTTAGTTATTCTTCCCCCAATCTTAGTTTTCATTGTCCCCAATAGAAGAAGAGAATCATAATATAATCAAAATAAAATATAATAAGGAAGGATACCATCTGAGTTTGATATGTGCATTCATTGCTGAGAGATCCTTTATTGTTGGGCGTGGTGTGTTCTAGACTCCAGCTGGCATAAACATGGCTCCCCCCCAACTTAGTTAATATCATCACTCATTCACTCTACTGTAGAGATCTAACTTGGCTAATTATCTTTTTCAGAGATTCCTATAAAATGAAAAAAAAAATGCATATGCTGGGTTGCCTCCCAACAAGCGCTAACGTCTTCAGCCGAACTATGCTCAGTTTCATATGTAGACTAGGTCCTGTAAGTCAATTGAATCAACTTGCTCACCATCTTTAATGCCATCTACATAATGTTTCAATCGTTGGCCATTCACTTTGAAGGTATTTTCTTGTTTAGGATCTTTGATTTCCACTGCTCTATGAGGAAATACTTGAATCATAATGTACAGTCCATCCCAGCATGAGTGAAGTTTTTCAAGAAATAATCGCAACCTCGAATTATAAAGCCACACTTTTTGATTAGGTTCGAATGTTTTTTGTGAAATGTATTTATCATGATAAGCCTTAGTTCAAGCCTTATAGATTCGTGAATTCTCATATGCTTCATTGCGTAGCTCTTCTAATTCATTCAATGGTAATCTCCTATTACTACTCGCATCTTTTATGTTGAAATTGAATTGCTTTATAGCTCAAAATGCTTGGTGTTCTAGCTCTACTGGCAAGTAACAGGCTTTTCCAAATACGCGCCGTTAAGGAGACATTCCTATCAGTATCCTGTATGCGATGCGGTAGGCCCATAATGCATCGTCTAATCATCTAGACCAATCTTTTCGATCCGGCATAACCATCTTCTCGAGAATTCGTTTGATCTTCCTATTAGAGACTTCTACTTGGCCGCTTGTTTGGGGATGGTATAGCATGGCAACTTTGTGAGTGATTTCGTATTTCTTTATTAAATTTTCAAAGTGCCTATTCATGAAGTGCACACCTCCATTACTAATAATGGCTCTTGAACAACCAAATTGACTTAGGATGTTCTGCTGAATAAACTTGATCACAATCTTATGATCATTGGTTCAGATTGCTATAGCCTCTACCCATTTGGATACATAGTCAACCGCAACTAGTATATACTCATGTCCAAAAAAGAAAGGAAAGGATCCCATGAAGTCAATTTCCCAAACATCGAAGACTTTCATAACTAAAATGGAGGATTGGGGCATCATATTTTTTTCTGAAAATATTTTCTGTTTGCTGACAACGTAAGCACTCATGATGGAATTTATGTGCATCCTTAAACAATGTTGGCTAGTAAAATCTACTTTGTAGCACTTTTGCATCCATTTTCTTTCCACTGAAGTGTCTCCCGCATGCATGAGAGTGACAAAAGGTTAGTATACTTTAATACTTATTCTCAGGGACACAGCGTCGAATAACTTGATCTAGATAATGTTTGAATAATTCAAATTCCTCCTAATAATAATGTTTGACCTATAAAAAGAATTGATCCTTTTCCTATTTTGTCCAATGGAGAGGAACTTGCCCTATTGCCAAGTAGTTAATAATGTGGGCAAACCATTAAATTTGGTCAGAGGAGGTTGTAAAAAGTTGTTCATCATGGAATTTATCCTTGACCTCATCTATACCCATCGTGTGATCAACTAAAATTCTAGAAATATGGTCAGCTACCACATTTTCAGAGCCCTTCTTATCTCGAATTTTTAGATCAAATTCTTGGAGCAGAAGGATCAATCTGATCAATCACGGTTTAGTATCTTTCTTTGAAAGCAGATATTTCAGAGCCGCGTGATGAGAATACACTAGAATCTTAGATCTTAATAGATATGAATAAAATTTTTTAAGGATGAATACTACCGCTAGTAGCTCTTTTTCCATTGTGGTGTAGTTCAGTTGTGCATCGAAAAGAATCTATCTAGCATAGTAGATCACATATGGCTCTTTGTTTATTCTTTGACCTAAGATAGCTTCTATTGCAAAATTGAAAGTGTCACACATGATTTCGAATGGGAAGGATAAATCAGGTGATTTTATTATTGGTGCTGTTATCAGGGCCATTTGCAACGTGTGGAAGGCCTGCAGACATTCTTCATCAAAGATAAATGGTATGTCCTTGGCCAACAAATTGCATAAGGATCTCAATATCTTGCTAAAGTCTTTGATGAAGCATCTATAAAATCCGGTGTGACCTAAGAAAAATTATATTTATCAAATCGAATGGGGGGTGGTAGTTTTGAGATGACTTCGATTTTGGCTTTATCTACCTTAATCCCTCTTTCGAAAATAATATGTCATAATACGATTCCTTCTCGAACCATAAAATGGCTCTTTTTCCAACTTAAGACTAGATTTGTCTCCATGCAGTGCTTAAGGACTTTGGAGAGGTTATGAAGATAATCCTCAAAGATGGATCCAAATACAGAGAAATCATCTATAAAAACTTTGAGATATTTATCTACCATATCTGAGAAAATGGCCAAGATGCACCATTAAAATGTAGCTGATGCGTTGCAGAGTCCGAATGGCATACGTTAAAAAATGAAGATGCCATAGGAGCAAGTGATGGTGGTTTTTTTTTAATCATCCAAAAATATAGGTACTTGATTATACCCTGAATAACCATCCAGAAAATAGAAAAAATGTTGACCCACTAGTCGTTCTAGGATTTGATTGATAAAGGATAATGAAAAATGGTCCTTCCTAATAACAACATTTAGTTTTCTATAGTCAATGCATACTCGCCAACCAGATGATGTGCGAATGAGAAGCAATTCACCTTCTTTATTTTCTACCATAGTAATACCAGATCTTTTAGGTACTACTTAGGTGGGACTGACCCATTTACTGTCAAATATGGGATAGATGATTCCAACATAACCACTTTACCATCTCTTTCTTCACCACTTCCTGCATATTTGGGTTCAATCTCCTCTACATGTCTTGATGGGGTTTAGCATCTGCCTCACAATGAATGTGGTGCACATAGATGGAGGGGTCAATTTCTTTTAAATCGATAATGGACCAACCAATAGTCTTTTTATGTTCTTTTAGAACATCAACTAATTATGCTTCCTGATTCAGGATCAAGTTTGATGCAATGATCATCAGAAGGGTATCATTGGGTCCTAGGAACACATATTTGAGTGTAGTCAGAAGTGGCTTCAATTATGGTGTAGGTGGTAATTCTAATGATGGGGTTGTGGGTGTATTGGCTAATGCGAGCAATGGCTCATACTTGATTATCCAAGGAGGAGTGGTTTTAACATCCGATGTGTCAACTAGAGCATTCACTTCTTCGCTACTTTCCTCCATATTACAGTCATCCATTCCAAAGTGGGTGTTTAGAAAATTATGTGCAAAAATCGTTAATGTTGCTTCCTCTATGATGTCCTCAAATGTATCTATTTCAAAGCAACTATCCATTGACAGTCCCTGAGATGCACCAAATACATTTAGTCTCAGCTTCTTATTTTTAAATGATACATCAATAACTCCTGTCCTATAATTGATGCATGCATTTACCGTAGTTAGGAAGGATCTACCCAAAATAATGGAAATTTGCCTCGGGTTGCCACTTAGTTCCATATCGAGGACTAAAAATTCAATCAAAAAATAAAACTCATCTACCTTGATCAAAATATCTTCAACCATCCCATGTGGTGCCTTAATTGATCTATCAGCTAACTACAACGTGACTGTCGTGGATTTTAGTTCTTCGAACCTAAAGAGTTCATATACCGAATTAGGTAAAAGATTCACACTTGCTCCTAGATCCAGAAGAGCTTGTTCAATGTGAAAGTCTCCTATAATGCAAGAAATAATAGGGGCACCTGGATCTTTAAGCTTTGGAGGAGTAGCATGCTGGAAGATAGAGCTAGCCTATTCGGTAAGGCAAATTTTTTTCGGGAGTTGTGATCAAGCTTTATATTTCTGGGTGCATAATTTTTTCAAAAATTTTGCATATGCTAGGACCTGCTTGATTGCATCCAGAAGAGGAAGATTAATTTAGACTTATTTAAATAATTCCAACATCTCGTCTAGTTTCCCTTCCTTCTTATCCATAGGAATTAAGGCTTTTAGGGCACTTGAAAATGAGGCTTTAGGAAGGCAAGGTGGTGTTTGCATTATTGATTCATTCCCTACTTTTAGGTCCTCATCTTATCATTTCTTGCTTGATTCAGAGTTGGTCAAAGGTCCTTGTGATGGCTGTTCTAAGATCTTCCTATTTCTTAAGGTCATAATGGCTTTTGCATGTTCAAAAAAGATTTCTAGAGCATTGGAGCTCTTAGCCATGTATTGGCTTCTTGGATTTCCAATAGGTTGACTAGGCAATTTACCTTCTTCCCTCCTACTGAATGCGGTTGCTAGTTAACCTATTTGGGTCTCTAGCTTAGCAATGAATTGTGTGTGGGAGTTAAGGGTCTGAGTGTTGACTTCTAATCGTTCTAGTACTTTCAGAACTTTCTCCTCAAAAGCTGAGCTATGATCAGTGGTAGACAGTTGAGGAGCATTTTAAAATTGGTGGTATGGTCCATGCCTATATGTTGGATCCTGATATTGGGGTCGAGATGTAGCAGGGCCAATCACTGGTTGTGGTCTTCAGAAAAAATTTGGATGGTTTCTCGGGGTTATAAGTGTTTGAATATAGATCATTTCCTGATCTACGAGCTTGTTGGGCTTGGGCTTGCTAGACTTGCTCGTACACAAATTTAGGAAATTGAGGTGCGACTGGACATTCACTAACAAAATGGTTTGGACTTGCACACAATGCACAAACTTTTTGGACTGGATTAGGTGGAATTAGGGATTATCTAGTATTCAGAAGGCGGTCTACTTTCTGAGATAGTTCATCTATCTTACTGTGGATATCCATGACATTCCCAATCTGATAAATTTCTTTTTTTTTTGTTGAAGCATGAGTTGTTCTTTAGAGGTGGCAGATATATGATGTAGAAAGTTCTCACTAAGTGTTTCAAAGAGCTGCCAAGCTTCGTTCTCACTCTTTAGCATGAATATCCCACCACATGATGCATCAATCATTTATCGGTGTTTCTCTGATAGACCATTATAGAAATACTGAATAAGTTGCCATTTGGAGACAGCGTGGTGTGGACATTTATGAATGAGGTCTCTTAATCTTCTTCATATCTCATGAAAAAGTTTACCATCCAATTGAAAAAAACTAGTGATGGCTTTTCTAATTTAATTTATTTTTCTAATTAAAAAATATTTCTTGAGAAATTCTCTCTAAAGATGGTCCCAAGTTGAAATGGTTATAGAATTTAAGGAGTTTAGCCAATGCTTGATTTTATCCTCGAGTGAGAAAGAGAACAATTTCAACCTAAGAGCATCATTGGAGAAGTTTTGAATTTTTACCATGAAACAAATCTCAAAAAATTCATCCAAGTATTTATACGGGTCCTCGTTACTAAGTCCATAAAATAATGGCAACATTTGAATAATGCTGGACTTAATCTCATACTGGATAGCTTCTACTATAGGTGCTTGAATGCACGGAGAATAGGTATGGAGTGAAATATTCTCTCAATAGGCATAGAGGGTTAGCCTCACCAGGTGCAGCCATGTTCCTAGCTCGGATAGTTCTAAGTATCTTTTCTAATTCTTCGTCTAGTGGTTGCAAGTTAGATTTTAACGATCGTCGACCTAACATGCAACTAAAAGATCTATGCAGGATTATCCTAGTCTATTAATGATTTTTTTTTAAAAAAAAAGAAAAGAGGAAAAGAAAGAGAGATAAGAGTTCTAAAGAAGAAAACCTAAGGAGTCCTAAAGCTAAGAAGAGAAAGAAGAATTAGTTGAGGTTAGATTTTAATTGCAATCAAGTTAGCACATAGTGAACTCTCTATCCTAAGATTATCCTAGTTCTAGATAGCTCCTAACTATTCCAAGTTAGCCTTCAAGCCCTCCAAGTTAGAGCTTGACCAACCAACTGGACAGATGAGTGTAAGATCGATGGAAGTCCCCCTATTGCTTTTCTTAGACATTAATTAAATTGACTAGATCAGTGAACAGAATCAATTATAAATCATCTTTCTTGGAGCCTAGTCATCCCACAAACCACTTGCCTAGACACCACCTAGTTGACCAAGTCTAACTCGATCCAACTCTCAGGATTACTTATCCTATTGAGCTCGAAATCCCTAGGGGTCAACGTCTAATTGCTTTTAAATTAAAGGTTTAGATCAATGCAATATGAAAGATAGTGATTTTTGGGCTAAGAAGGGGTGATCAAATTCTCACATTATCTTGTTTAATTGGGTTAAGTGCCATTAATGTATTTTATGGAAGATGCAACGCAATTAGAAAAGATATCTAATATAAGTAAAAATCTTTTAAGATTTAATTAATTTTTTTATTTTAGTTAAGTATTATGTAGTGCTTTATTTTTTTTTTATGTTATATTATTTTTAAACAAGAAAAAATAAGAAGAAGATTTTAATTAAGTTAATTAGATTTGAGAAGATTTAGATAATCTAACTAAATAAAAAGTAAATTATGCTAAGATTAAAAGATAACTAGATAATCTATAAATAAAGCAACAAAACAAATCTACTTTTAAGGTAATTATTCTAAACTATGAAAAGCAAAAAATTACAAATTATATAAAGCAATAAATTATTCTATGAATTAGAAAGCAGAAAATTTTTTTATGCATGCAAATAAGATAATCTAATTAGAAAGCAGTAAATTTACTATATATAAAAAGTAATATAAGACAGAAATTTTAAAAAGAGTAAATAGAAAGTAATTAAGCAATTAAAGTAAAGTAGTCAATTTTTTAAATATTTTTTAATTTTTTTAAAGAATATATTAAAAAGAAAGTAAATTATTCTAGAAATAAAATGCAAGTCTGAAATAGGCAGAAAGTCAAAGATAAAAAATTAATTTACTAGAAAGATAGTAAAGCAATCTAAAGCAAAAAATAAAAACATAGAAAGCAATATAATAATATTTTATATTTTTAAATATATTTTATAATTTTTTTAAAAAAATAATTACATCAAGATCTTTGATAATGGTGCCAAAATTTGATACTTATCATGGCACATCAAAATTAATCATACTCACTACTATGTAGATAGTGTGAGTCGGAATCGTATCCGTAGGAATCTTAGTTGATTATTTTGAAAATATAAAAGAAAAAAATGGATTGCAAGAAACTAAGAAAAAAATAAGAAAATTAGATTAAAAATATTTTTCATTGATCAAAATAAAATACATAAAAAAATAAAAATATGATACAAGACAACTAAATCAAGTTGATCTTCTAGCTGTGCCTGATGGTAGATGTGTCTCCTTGAATCCTTTCATCTTCCTTCGTGCAAATAGCGGCAGGATGGTTGGAAAGCTTGGTCTAGTAACTCTAAGAAAGAAAGATAAATGAAAGTATGAAAATATGAAGAAAAAGGATAGCAATACTAGGATTTGGACCTCTCCTAGATTTGATGGAAGGCATGCTAGGGTTAGTACCTCCCCTAGACTTTTGGAGAAGAGAGAAAGAGAGGGACACAATAGCTTGAAAAGAACTTGGGTGTTGCCTTGATTCATTTTTGGGTGAAAGTGTTGAGATTTATTTATAAGTGTTGGAAGGAAGAAGACCTTCATATTTTCTAGATGTGGGATTAAAAGAAGAGAAGAGATAAATGGCTCTTTGGATGTTGACTCTTGGATTTTTAATGAGTTGCTTCTGAACCATTAATCTTTAAATCATGTTCATACTTGGATCCATGTAAAAGGTTATCTTATAATCTAGACCCTTGAATCTTGAGAGCTTGCATCTAATCTCTTCATGAGTAAGTCGTGTTTATACTCGGATTTGATTAGCCTTTGAACTAGTTGTCTGGTTCACTTAAATTTGAGCCAATTTTAATCCAATTTAAATTGCATGAGCCCAAACTCCTGATTATCTTTAAAATAGACTAGAGAACATCAAATTTTAATAAAATAATATCAATTATTATAATATTCAATGTCTTTAGTGACTTAATTTAAGTATTTTTCATTAACCATGTGCTTACTCTGGCAAAGAGTCTGGGCCCCCTTACTGGATCGCCCAACAATTGGGATGGAGGATGGTCGGGCTAGCTGGATGAGGTCGTAAGCAACTAACTGTTCAAAGTCTGACACATCGCACATGTTTTGGCGAAGTTCAGGCTACCCAAATTATGAGAATTGATTGGTCATTTGGAGTTGTTCCCTAGTAAACGATGAGGGGAGAGTTCCCGATTTGCCAGATCAGGTCCACGCACATCCTTGTTCTAGGCGGAGCTGCTCCATTGCGAGTTTCGACCTCTTCCTTCTTATTCCTTTGTTGGTTTTGAGCTTTAATTTGGCAGTTGGAGTAACCTTGTTAGAGTAGTAGGATACATAGATAAGTCCCAAGGCATGCCTATATATCTGTGCATGCCTAAATTGCATATTTTTTTTGTAATGATGCATTTTCCCCCTTTGGTTTGTAGATCGGGGGTACAAAGCGAAAATGACACTTGCAGTGTTACAAGGCATACTCATGCTTTTATGTATACATTAATTGTGTGTCGTTTTAGAGTGGTACACTTGTTGAGGGTATATTGGTAAGTCGGTGTTTGTAGGTAGTCCCCAACCGACGTGTTATTGAAGGAATCAGATCTAGGATTTCAAGACTAGATCTTGAAACTTTTTCAAGATCAGATAGCAGAAGTCTAAAATTAATTAAAATTAATTTTAAATATTAGAGAATATCCTAGATTTAATATTCTATTATATGATCATGGCATGTGATTAAATCAAAAATTAAATATAAGAAAAAAACTAAAACATGTTGATCACATCAACATGCATATACACTACATCTAATGCAGGTATAAAAAAAATAGATCATGTGTTGGGGATAAATCCCGCTCCTGCCGAAGCCCGGCCCGACGCTCGGCCTAATGTAGCCAGTAGCCACAGAAGAGCTCCGACAGACGGACTTCAACCGAACTCCCAGCGGTCGAGCTTCTTCCAGCAGGCCGAACCAGACAACTGTCGAGCTTCTTCCGGATTCCCAGCATCGAGGCCGAACTTCTTGGGCGACCGAACTCCTTCGGACTCCCCACGGCCGAACTCCTACGGACCGACTCCAACGGCCGAGCTTCAGCGAAGTCCTCCAATAGCTGAACTCCTCAGCGGACGAGCCTTAGCCGAACCAATCAGCAACCTCAGCCCTTCAACCGGGCCTCAGCCGAGCTTCTTCGGGCCTCTCAGCGGTCGAACTCTTCGATAATTGCCCCTCGGCCGAACTCCTCAGCGGTCGCCCTCGCCGAACTTCGGACGACCGAGCTCCTACCGAACTCTCAAGCGTCCAAGCTTCAGCCGAGGTCCAACAGCCGACCGAACTCTCAAACGGTCGAGCTTCAGATTCTCAACGGTCGAACTCTTCAGCGGACGAGCCTTAGCTGCATACCTCCAGTCAGATGCCTATGGGAGCCGAACTCCCTCCTACCTTCCTCTTCAGGAGCCCGAACTCCTCCGAAATGGGCACACGACGAAGGCCTTCAACCCTTCATTCGGCAAGATCTGCAGCCATCACCATCAGTCCGCCGCAAGCTCTGCAGCCATCACCAATCAGTCCGCCACACTGTCAGGCGGCGATGGCTGTCGCCATCAGTCCACCGCAAGCTTTGCAGCCGTCACCATCAGTCCGCCACACTGTCAGGCGGCGATGGCTGTCGCCATCAATCCGCTGCACATGGCACCACCTCATGAGACTGACTCCGTCGAACCTCGAGCAGCCCACCAGCACGCGGCTGCAGTTGTCACCATCAAGCTCCACTATTTAAAGGACCTTCCGACACGCTAAGGCTAAGCTCTCTGAACTCTCGACTCTCTAAGCTCTCTTCCTCATCTCTAAGCTCCGGAACTCATTCCGAGCACTCCATTACTGTTGGTCGAAAACTAACTTGACCGTCGGAGGATCCTGTCGGAGCCACCCCCCCACCGGTTCCGGATGGGACTTCATTTTGCAGGTCCCCGACGGCGACCTCAGCGGCCTCAACTCCGGCGACCTCCGACGAAGATGGATTTCTGCACCAACAATATGTATTACTTATGTAAGTTAGACATTCTAACTTACTGATCCGGACTTGAAGATGATGTTGCAAGCTATACATGCATCCAATCTCTAGGAGTCGTCCATACGAGCCCATGAATTACGATCAGAAGTCTTGATGTATACTGTGCTGATCATTTTTTGACGATCGATCAGATGCTTCTTCTTCTAGATTTGGACTCTTCTAAAAAGAAAAAGAAGAGAAGGTTTCAGATGTGAGATACTCTCAAAAAATTCAAAAGAGGAAGGAAAGAGGTGAACACAGCAACCCTAAAAGAAGACCCTCTTCTTCTTCTCTTTGCTCTCACCTGGACACCTAGTTTGGTGTCTATTAAACCCCAACACCTAAGGACCCTCTCTCCCTGATTTTCATACACCCTAAAGCTCTTTCAATGGTCTGTAACCTTACAAAAAACTAGTCCAAAATTTATCCTAAATATAAGAAAAAATAGGAGTCCTTGTCTAGGTCAAAAACTAGATAAGGAATGTCCAATTTGGGCAAGTCAAAGGGCACCCAACTCTTGGGCACCCTCTCCAAAATTTTAGGCATGGACTACCATGTTTTGTCACACAAAAATGAGCTTTCTCCATAAAAAATATCAAGAAAAAATAGGGAGTGTGAGGAACCATATGGGAGAAGTTTTTGTTTGTTAGGATTCTATCTCATAGAATCTAAAAACAAAACAAACTACCACCTTTGACTTCGTCCACCACCAAATTTTCATATGAGAAAGAGAGGAGAAGGGGGCATGCATGAGAAGGCCTGGGAGAAAAGTTTTAACACATAAAAGAAGAGAAAAAGAAGGGAGTGGGGGCGTGGGGGCCAAGGTGGCGCAAAGTAGAATCCTAGTCTTACTAGGATTTCATCTATGACTTGGTCAAAGTGGTTTCTTAAATCAAATTAAATCAAACCAAATCAATCAAATTAAATTAGATCCTAACCTAATTAAGAATTAAATTAAATTAAATTAAATTAAATTAAATTTTAATTTAATTTTTTAATCAAATTAGGAAATTGGGTTGATCCAAGTCTTAGTTGAACTAGGACTAGTTCTTTCTTGCACTTGGCTTATCCAATAAGCCAATTGAACTTGATCCAATCAAGTCTAAACTAAATCTAATTAAATTATATTTAGTTAGACTTAATCTCACTCTTCTGATTTAATTAAATTAAGTTAATTAATAATCTAATTGCTAATCGATCCTCCTGCAATACATGTACTAGGTTAAATATCAATTATATTGATCGTTTAACCCTAGAATGATTTTTAATCGTTGATCAACCATCCGATTAGATCATGGGCTCTAATATGTGTGACCTCATATATTCAAATTTAAGTCGATAGCATAGAAATAGATTTTTGTACTAATCAAAGTAACCATCTAGCAATGATATCCAACAGTTGGATAGGTTGAATGTGTAGAACAACATCCTTAGAATTCATGTGGATATAGTTTTTATATAATTTATTTTCTTAACCAAAATACTCGTAGAATACCTCAGAGTTCAATTATCAACTCTGATCAGATTGTCCACATTATATTTTAAAATATGAAATTCATCTGATGGATTATCCTGTCTAAGATTTTGTTATATTGAAATATAGTGATACATTCTTCTCCAACTCTTAGAGTGGTCAATTTCAACTTGACATACTCTGACTTTGCAAGTACTTAATTATGCCTAGAAGCCTTTCGTTATTGAATTAAAAATTTAGTTAGTATAGTACCAAAGCATAGTAAGTTGCTTGTAAGTCACTGAGGTGATCTCAGGTATAAGGGATACCTATACCTATATCTCATCAGAGATATTTTTGATAGCATAATGCTCTAAGTTGGTCACGTTCAATGATGATATATCCATACATCTCACCTGTATGCCATACCAGTATCTTCTTACTTTTTGGTTAAGAGGACAATCAATCCATATGGCATACAGCGACCTATGCTCGATAGATGCTGTCATCCTAATTAATAGCCTATTATTTGATCGTGAACTATTTTAAGGACTAATCGATAAATTCTCTTTTTATCGAAACTAAATAGTCCTAAGGACTTCATTATAATAATGAAGTTCGTTAAAAGATGAATACTTTATGATGAAAAATATCAAAAATATATTTTATTTATTAATGAATCAATTATAATTACAATATAACTCAATCGTCAACAAGCTGACGATTAGCTTTGGAATACATTTTTCAATAGTTATGACTTGATAAAGGGATTTTGCAGGATATCCTTCCATTTTATAGGGCCCTTCTTCTTTCTTTCAAGTTAGGGTTGAAGTTTTTCTTCATATGACGAAGAGGTGGGGTGGAGTTCTTACAAGCATGGGTTTCCATCCTTCAGGCTGGCCTCATCATTGGCCTTTTAGGATAGTGGAGTCGCATCTATGGGCTCAATTAATATTGGCTTGGGAGGTATTGAAAATAGCCATCTTACCCAGTGGGTGCTCGTACCCATGTTCTTGGAGAGATTACGGCCATTTTATTTCTCCAGTGGATCTGGCTTCAATGGTAGTCACTTGTGGCCCTTTCTAGGCATATGAGCTTCCAAGGAGGATGTCGACTGCATCACTCAGCCATTTCTAGTGGACACCTTGATGCTTGTTGGAGGGGACTTCTCCTCTCTTTCGAGATTCAAAATCTATGGAGCCCTTCTTTTAGCACCAATCTGTTGATGTAGATTTTCGTTTGACGTCGAAATGGCTGTAGCTGGTGGAAGGTTGGTTCGTCCAGGAGAAAACCTGTAAGAGAAAGTCCTTACTGGAGATAGCTTCGACGGAAATCATCCGATGCTCAAGTCAGAAAAGTAGTGCAACAGAAAGAGGAGCGTAAGGACGAGTATTTTTTTCATACCTCTCTCGGGGTCTCCTTTGAATCTCCATTTATATATGGGGATAGAAGTGTCGTATGGCGATATGCTCGTGTGATCCTCGAGAATCATGTCTCTTTCGATCAAGTGATCAGGGCATCATGCGCAGGCTCGAGAATTGAAACGATGCTTGGGTGATGATTTATTGATTATAAATGGATGTCAGGGAATCACTTTACCTGGGCACTCCACTTGTCAACTGTCGCCATGCCTTGTCGAGGTCCTAGGTGGCGGATGCTGTGGTGTGTGCTTCACGCAACTAACGGTCCCTGGTAGAGACCGATCAGTGATTACTTCTTCAATCGGGCGTAAGTTCGGCCAACCCTGGGTTGGTGCATGGGACCATCTCTCGAGATGGAGTCGCGGAGGGTGACAAGGAGAGGAGGGGTTCTGTCGACCGTCGAACCAGTCCTCTCAGTCAAGTCCCACTAGCACTCGCCACGATGGTCATTTATCACCTATGAGGAAAGCATTTAATGATCCTGTGGCATAATGAGTGATTATTAGAATGATCTGATGTGATGTGCTTTTTCCCATGGCACGCAGCTAACCATCGAGTGTGCCTAATGTGATGCAACTTGACGGGACTGAGGGAAAGCCGACCGATTGAGGGGAGGGAGGGTTTGGGTGTTCGATGTAAAATCACGAAAGAAAAAAAAGAAAATAAAAAAATATTTTTAAAAATAATATTAAAATATTTTTTAAAAATAAATTTAAAAATATATGGATGGATGCGGAGGAGCAATGGTCAGGCGGAGGAGCCATGGGTGGTGCCAGAGGGGGTTGTAGGTATTTGGCGTAGATCCATGAAAGGAGAAGAATGAAATAAAAAAATTAAAATAATAATAAAAATTCATAGAGTAGCGGATGATCCATGGGTGCTGTCGGAGGGGGGTGGTCATGGAGAACCCATCAGCAAAGGGAGAGGTGGTGTGACCAGAGGACTCGTAATCATGCAGAGTGAGGAGGGACTGCTAGTGTGGGGGGGGGGGGGGGGGGATGCACTGCTAAAGGCTCGGCCCATGGTCAGATTGGCACACAAACGTATCAACAAAATTACATACCGAATGCAAATAGTATATTTTCTAAACGATTCAAAGAGGTCGGAAGCAAAGGATTAATCTTAAGAAAAGAGACCATGCTCAATGTCATTCATCTCTCAATGTCATTCATCTTGTAGATTAACATGCGCCACATCCATTGTTTAGAACAACTACCAAGAACCCCGATGTCCAAGAGGAAACTCCATTGTTTAGAATAAAATAGAAAATTTTCATTTCTAATGGAAACCGCGTATCCTCGTTCCCCGTCAATCGCGACTTGATGAGAGAGAAACCTACCACTGGTGAGTTCACCCCTCCCCCCTGTCGTATCCTCTCCTACAGTCTTTTGTCTTTACCTCACATGTGGTGGTGCTGCCCCAACCTATCGACAATGCTGTGCTGTGCAGAACAAGTTGGTTTTTAGGTCACACGTCGTTGACTTAAATATATGAACATAAGATTGTTCAAATGTAGGAATTCCACGTCTAGATTAGGTCATGGCTTTACACGTTATGGCTAATGTAGGAATTCCCCTTGCATATATATCTCTCTCCACGTCAATTATTGATTCATGTTCACCAAAGATAAAACAAAGTATCCATCATCTTGTTTGTTAAAAAGTAAAAAATCATAAAAATCTTTTTAGAGTTTATGTTTATTATATTTATTTTCAATAATTTATAAAGTCTACACTTATATATGATTAAATTAATGATGTTAATAAAACTGTTAACCTTATATGAAAAGTCAAATTTTTTTTGGATGAGGAAGATATATTTTCTTATGTCCTTAAATAACTAACATATCACTTAAAAATTATTTTGATCATTTTTAAATTTTCTAACATGATACCTGGATCCTATTTAAGATTAATGATTAACAGTTTGATTAATATTTTATTAATTAGTAATGGATTAAATATTTGATAAAAATAAATCTTAGGAGGATAAATCTAAATTTTATAAATTATTAGATATAAGTATAATTTATTTCTAATCTCAATTTTTTAAAAAATTATTCAATAAAAATTATTTATAATCCTACTCGTAGAAAATCTTGTTATGGTCAAGGAACATACGCAATTACTCATGTTAGTTGTACAACTTTGGTCAACATGTTCATCATAAAGGTTTTGCTTCGGTATCCTTTGTGTGTTTGCGTGATCATTATGAAGGTTAAATCTCAATCATTGGATTGAAGAAAGCGAGCGAGACGGATATTTGATGTCTGTACCAGTTTAGCCGGCTAAGAGTTTCCAAAATTTCACAGAAATTTATGATGTCATCCTTCGTATCCTGACTTCTTGAAATATCCTCGACAACTCAGCGCCTGTTTCCGCCTCCCCTTCATGCATGATTCTTTCTCGCTCCTCAGCCAAAATTTATTTCCCCACGTAGGGTCCACTAAATAAAGTAACCTCCCATTCTTCTTCCCTACTGCCCGACTATATCATGAGTTCCCCAACCCCCTGGATCCACGCATCTTTCTTTTTTTTTTTTTCCTTCCCTTTCTCCGGAACAAAATAAAGATTAAAAAAAGAAAAAAAAAGAAAAGAAAGAAATAACAAGAGAACTCATCTCCACTTTCTCCCCCATCTTCTTATATATAGAGAACGGACGCATTAAAAAAATATATTTCAGGAAAAAAAAAAAATCTTGTCTAAGAGCATAACCTCAAAACATGTTCTCCATTTCTTTTTCTTTTTTTTTGTTTTTGGGTAGCTTCACCGGCCCGCAAACGGATCTCATATTAATAGTGTACGAGGCACCAACATTACGTGCACGTCCTTTTTGCCTTCTCCGAACATCTTCCTGCTCGGGTACGAGGTACCGGTAGGTTTAACAAATCTCCTCCATCCAATTCGATAAAATGGATAGAAAAATAAAAATCTCCTCCATCCAAAAAAAAATCATATACTAAGTTGCCGCATGTGCAATTGCTCGAGGCCCACGGACCATCCATTTGGATTTTCAAATCAAAGGGCAGACAGCCGTAACATGAGGGGTGTGCAGGTCAGCTAACGGTATTTTAACTTTTAAGGGACTAGACAAAATTATTTTTTAAAAAAATAATAAAGCAAATATTTTATATATTGAAAATATATTATTTTAAATAATTATGTAATTAATAAAAATAATATTTTAATTAATTACATTTATTTAAAAAAATACCGTGCATCGCTAGTAAACTTGGAAAACGAAAAGTGGCAGCCGTTTCAGATCATCCCCACCGCTGATGGTGGCGGTGGACGAAGGTTGGGTCCCAGCCCGAAGTTGATGGAAAGTAGAGAATGAAAACTAGGATTTCATGGCTTCATCCCACCCCGATCTGCTCGCGGGGAAGCCTAACAAAGCTGATCGGATGGCCTCAACCATCGAATCTTGCTACTTTTCCTTCTTTATTTCCTTGTTTACTACATTTCCCCTCTCGTTTCAAGAAAATTCTAAAATTACGTTCCTTCCAATATACTCCAAGATATTGCCGTTATAAGGGCAAGAAAAGCGGAATGCATCTTCTTCCAGATCTGCTGCGCGCTGCTTCTATCCAACAGATTGCTCCCCCACACTCTTGAAGCGAAAGGGCAGCTTAGCAGAATATGATCAATTGCTTTCACTAATCCTCCACACAAAGTACACCAGGCGATCTAATGACCAAGCTTCTTTTGAAGGTTGTTCCATAAAGTGAGCCAAAAGAAAGCACTTGAAATTTACCGAGAGAGAGAGAGAGAGAGAGAGAAAAGAAAAAGAAACCACCTCCATTTGACCCCTCTAGAGCATGAGAACTGACACATGGAGGTGGTTGAGAAGGTGCCTTCACAGTTTTACTTCCACCAAGCCATGGAGGGAAGCCTTTCAATTATGCTCGCGAAGCTACCATAGTAATTAGCGAAGCCATCGTGGGAAAAATCAAGGTGATGTGAGAAACCTTTTTAATACACCGTGGGAGACTGATTAAAATTCTCTGACTCTCTTTTACCGCCAATCTTGGCTCCTAAATCAAAGAGAGCTGCAACAAATTGCACTTACCAAAATTTCATTATGCTTGCTTTCTATTTTCAATCAATGGCATATCCATCAACATATACATATAGGTACCTAAATAGTGTCAATATAGTAAATTATATCCAATGACTTAGATTATCAATATAAAATCTCAATCATTTGATCTAGACATGATCGGATAGTGAATATTTACTCAAAATGTAGCCTAATTTAGCTCTCTCTTTATATATATATTATTTATTTATTTATTTATTACCGGCTGATTAGCCGTGAAGTTGGTGCAATCCTTGTTGACCCAGAATGCTACATATTTATAAACAAGAATCAAATGCTACGTGGATTATAAACACTAAAGGTTGACAGCCATGCAAATATGAGGCCTATATAGATGGATTAATCTACCACATCATTACTGAAGAGCCTGAATTGGTTGGCATCAAGAACCAGCTTCCTTATGGAGGAAAATGCACCCATGATACCAACTCCGGTGAAGACAACCATGATGGCGATGTTGAACCAGTAGATGGGTGAGTGCCTTGGAGGACTGAGAGCCATGTTGTATAGAAGCATAGGGAGTATGAAATCAAGGGGAATAAAACCGATGGCACCTACGACTCCAACAATGTCACCAAAGAAGGGAAGCATTGCAGCCAGGAATGCGCAAAATGACATGTACAGGGTCCGTAGAATTATTCTGGGGACCAGGTTCCCTTTGGAGAACTTCCCTTGGGTTACGTCGGCTGAGTTCTTCTCCATGATCTCATAAGCTACTTGGGAGTAGACCTGTAGTTTTGATCAAATTTCCTGATATAAGTTCAAAGTTCGTATCCATAACTAAAATATTAGAAACATCCAAAATCTAAGGTTGCTTCACAATTGAACCAAGGCCAGTGGTCTAAGGCAGAACCCAAATTATAATTAAATGGCCACAAATTTCACTAGGCCCACCCATAGCTTAGACCATTGACATCCTGGGGACTCTCACGAGTCCGTGGAGTGGTTGCACATGGAACATAGGTGTCTTGCTAAGCCTACCGCTATAGAATTGCCGCTGTCGAAAGATTAATTATTTTCAGCAAATGACATGGATGCATATCATTTGAAAAATTAACCTTCAGCAAAATCATTTGAAGAAATTACCAACCTTTTTTTTTTAATTTTCGAGCAAATGTTTCCATCTCTCTTTCTATATTTTCAGAAGACTCAAGTAGAAAATGTTGTGATAATGAAATTACAGCATTTTACAATACTTTCAAAAATATTTACTTCGTTTTATAGGGCTTAGGAAGAAAGAATTTACCCTGTAACCAACAAAATAAGCTAAACATATTGGTCAAAAACTTATGCAATTTCATTTTCATAGTAGTTTCCTTCCTTCTAATCATAAATCCGGGTATGGAAAAATTAGTGAAATACCTGCAGTTTTGCATGCATGACTTGTAAAAACCCGATGTTTTTATTCTGCTCCGTTAATCTTCTCATTTCATCTGCTCCCTCATTGGTCATTTATGTTATTTAAAAAGAAAAAGGAATGACACAATGTTAAAATTTAATGCACAGAGCAGGGAAGAAGTAAGAAACTTGATTTTGGAACTAAAAACCTCGAAACAATACCTTAATAAACCACTTGCCTGTGGCCGGAGGTGCCAATGTAGCCTGTGGAGGTTATCATGAGAGGTCCAATCCCATCAAATCTCCGATACTTTAAATAGCAAGCATTACCTGAATTTCTGGCAATATCCCATTGCCAAGAACAGAAGCCAAGATTGAAATGGATGTGAAGGCATCGAAAGATTGCTCGGACTTGAATGATGCCAGTGAATAGTCCTTTGGAGGGGCATTATTGGAGTAACCAATACTTGGGAATGCACCACACAGGATTCGAACCCAGAACCTCTTGATGCTGAGCAGAGGTGTCATAACTTACAATAGACAGACGTCCACGGTTTATCAAGTAGCTGATTGGTTGTTAGTACAAGTTTTATGAAAACAGGGAGAGACTTGTTTTTCATAAAACTCATGGATCAGCTTTTATGATCTGTTAATTTTTACAAAAAACAATTTTATAAAAGGTAACCAAACGAGTGTTCTTATAAGTCTCAGACATTTTAGATCTGTGATACCCATTTTGGTAAAATCAACAACCAAACAAACCCCAAGTATAAGCATATAGAATCCTTCCATCACATGATGCGAGTGTTATCGTTTTGTAATTGAAATCCCACCCATCTTTATGATAATTATGGTAGAAATCAATTTCAATGAATTTGCAATCTATCTCATTTTTTTCAATGCTTAGGCAAGGTCACAAAGCTACCATCCATCCTGCTTTCCTTATACAAGTATGGAGACTTCTCAGCTACTCCAGAAAGAAAGCACCCAAGTTGGGGCAGGAGTTGTTATCTTTTGCATGAAAGAAGGATACCCTTCCTTCGCACTAATTCACCATTGGATTGCACGACGGTCACTTCAAGACCTGTGCAGGCAGATGAATGGAGGAGTTCGGAGTTTTTTGAAATCCGTGCAGGCTGTGATCAAACTATTGATATTGTGAAAAAAGATCAATCATTCCTTCATGCGAAAGATGCAACGCAAACCCCGGCCCCAGGTTGATCCTTTGGCATGTGATCCTTTCAATATTTAAGCGCACCTTGAATGACTTGGAAGCCTGTGTTATAATGTAGTGGTATCAGAATGAAATACTCTCTCTTTCTCAGAAGTTTTCTCGCTCATCCTTTAGAAGCTAATCCTATTATTATTCCAGATATCTTGTTGCTTCTGATGTTTTATTATGATAAATATTATTATCATTTCAACTCTGTAATTTACAGAAATTCGCACTCTCACTTGAAAGAGGCCTCAAGTTTGATTCAGGATGGTGAAACTCCCACCATGTTTTCCAAAAAGTAAAAAAGAAACATTTATAAATTAGAATAAAGGATGCCTTATCAAAGTAAGGAATCCACTTCCTGTTGTCCGGAGGTCAAGAAATGATGGGCATTTTTAAGGTTGAAAACAAGTGAGATGATTGCATCCACCCAAGTCGTATCCCATTATTTATGGCATATTATCTTTTTGTAGATTAAAAAGAACAGAGGAAGAAAAGGAGGTTAGATAGATTAAGAACCTGCATGAATGCAGCCAACGACCACGAGCAGAGTGTAGCCCAAGCTTAACAGAAGTGAGGCCAGGTTAATGTACCGGAGAGAGTGGAAAGATGGCAGCTGAGAGAGGAGGATTAGCGCTGCTGTAACCATCATGATGAAATGATAAAGTTTTAGGTGGCCATCGGGATAAACATCCGAGTACATGATCTTCTCCAATCAATTCCAGCAAAAAAGACAGAGATAAAGTGAGATATGTTAGGACATAAAAGATGTTTCTTTTGAAATTAAGCTACAAAATTACTGAAACACATGAGTTGGACGAGACAATATCATTAAATCGAGTGAGGTTTCCTTTTAATTTAAGCTACTTGATCATTTAGTATGATGTTCAATTAGGTTGATTAAATAGTCAATTGAAGTTGGTCTACTTGATGTGAAAACTTATTTACATGAAAATTACATGGTTCTCACAATCCCACGTGATAAATTAAACAGCCGACCGGGTCAGTGGGATGGCTAAAATGACGATAGGGGATTTGCTAGTTAAATAACTGTGATAATTTGGAGCATGACAATTGCGACACCCCTGTTAAGAAGGGTAATCAACAAAATTTGCAATGGTAGTTGTTGGTAAATATTCACTATAATTTACTAGGAAGACGAAAATGAGTAGAGTAGTCAAATCATATAAATGCCTGACCTTAACTTCAATCCAAAGATGCCAAAGAGAAAATGATAGAAATGGAATCTGTTACTTGAGTTGGACATTTTACAAACTGTTATGGTTGTTCTTGTGTTTCTTTCTTCCCTGTGAAACTTTGTAAAAAGTTCGGCTGGAAGCAGCCGAACAGATTCATTTGCACAAGCTACATGTTTGGTGGTCTGCAAGAACACCAAAGCTACGATTTTCAATTGTTTCAAGAACTTCCTTTCATTTTCTCCAGCTGTGCAAACTCGTTTACTTCCCATCTCGTTAGGACCATGAATTAGATTAGAATGAATGGTTGTACACGGACTGAATATAGTAATGTACCTAACTCGTTAGGACCAATCGAAAAAATGTCAACGAAGAACAGTATAACGATTCAAATAAATCTATAACCAGCTCAACAAGCTCCAGTCTACAAAATTAGAGTACTCTGTCCCGCATTACAATATGTAGTAATTTATCACATATTTAATTTTTTCCTTTTCAGAAAAGAATATAACTGCAGAGCATATGTGTAGGATTACATACACACAGTCGTAAAAGGTATCGATAGATACAGATATTCAAATAAATCTAAGTCTCAGTTATTCTCTTTCGTGCTTCAAGTGCAATCAAAGATTTCTTGAATCATGAAATTTTGATCGCCTTATTTTAGCGGAGATGGTCATATGATGGAGCCAGCAGTAACTATTTTGTGATGGAGGATTTTGGCATTTACGTACTTTTTGCCCTTCGCCCTTAGTAGACATCTAAAACGCCTCATTTGATTGTACCAAAGCTTGAAGAAATTCAATTGCAGATTGATCGAGACCTCACAGCTGATGCCGTTGATGGGGAATTACAAGCAGATATGCTTGATGGTGGAGCTCATACCGGGGAAGATAATAATGACAGAGAGAGAACGTGATGCAAATCATGTTGTTTAGCGTACGGCTCCATGAAGTGATCCAACCGACACTGGAAGAACGAATCAAAGAGCTCGAAAGAGCACTCCAGCAAAGCCAGACGCAACAGCAGTTAATGGAAGTTAATAGACTTCGAGAGCCTTCTCCAGCAGTGATTTGGGATCTTCTTCCTCCCAAGAGAGCCCAGCTATGATGGGAACTGATAATTCTCTAAAGTCAAGCATTCTGCTTGGACCTATCTGGCAAATTTTGTACGTTCAGGGTGCATAGAATCAATAGAATGGAAAAAATTATGCAACTGACCGCATGGAAATTGTATAGAGAAATCGATTTTAAATTAGTCTCTATGCAGATAAATTTCCTTTTTCCTTTTTGGCTTGGGTTTTGTGTTGGGTATTTATATATAAGAGCCTAGAGGATATGAATATTGTCAATTAATTTAAAAAAAAATTAGGATAGCGGACCATGGCTTGGGTTTTGTGTTAGGGGTGCGTGTGTGTGTGGGTGGGTGGTCGAATGGCTGACCAAAATGCTGGGCTATTAGTTTGCCACGAGTCCAGCAAGAAAATATCTTTTGAATTTTTGGCTGGATTCTTTCCAACCAAAAAAAAAAAAACTGGGGCTAGATTTAGATCCGAAATTATGTTCAGATCAGAAGCCAGGGTCCAGCCCAAAGCTCCATCGGTCACAATCCAAATTAGCTCTTTGCTACCAAAGCACTGGCTGACATTGAGTTGGGATATGGGCTCGAGCTTCAGGTTAGAAGCCGCGTTCTATCTTCGAGCTGGGTCAAGTCCGATACGAGATTAATTTGAACCCTAATTTTACGGCCGAGCCTGAATAGCGTCGGGCATGGCCCATCCGAAAACAAAACTATCCTGTCCAATGGGTTTTGTGCCGGCCCGGGTTAATTTCCACCCAACTACTTTTTCAAAGAAAGTATAGCGGGTCTCATCGCGCTCACTGTTCGGCCCTTCTTCGCGTTTTTTTTTTCCTCTCGTTGCCGCGTTCACACAAGAGAAAGTGAAGGCGTGCTTCTTCTGTTACCCCGCCTAAAGGGGTAACACGCAAGGCCCTCATTTATTGACCCAAGGCCCAGATGTCAGAGGGTAAATGCAGCCCATATATGACTTTTTGTTCATCTCACCACATATGGTACCACCGTACCAACTCAGGAATTTTTGCCTGAAACTATTTTGAGGGGCTGGGGTTGATCTCACCATATATGATTTTAATATTTTTGTCTGAAACTTACATTGCACCTTTAATGGTTTCCTTTTTATCCAGCCAACCAAGACGAGCTAGTGCAATTTAGAAAATTTTGAGGGGCTCCGCTCCTATTTCCTCCGGTGGATAAACCAAGAAAAGGAATTGCAGAGTATGGACGTACAAACCACACCGCCGATCAGAGCTCACAAATCCGTGAGAAATTATTGCTTGCACCAGGTGCAAGTGAACCTGGGCAAATCCCGAGACAACATATGCATGGTGAAAAGCGCGTAATCGAAAAGTGATGAAATACAAGGGGGAACGTGGCGTGTTATCCACCGTGGGATTTCCACCGTCCAATTACACCTGGTGCAATAATTTCTTCAAATCCGTATCATAACCAGGAGTAGAGTTGTCAACAAAGGTCGCTGTGTTAATGCTCGTGTGCTCTAAATTGGAGAGGGCATGTGCTAATCTGCTACATTATTCCTCTTTTTTTTTTTTTTTGGATAAACAAAAGTAATTATAAAACTATAATCTTTTTTTTTTAAATTTTTGTGAAAAACGGGAGGTTTCCCACGTAGTTAATATTAAAAGATACAAGTAGCATTTACATGAAAAGAGAGAGATTAGACTTCTTTATTGTGGCAGACTCGTAATGAACATATGTTGTCCGCTAATTAATAGATTGAAGCGTGCTCATATGGTTCGTTGCATCTAGTCTTTGGTTACACATCTAGTCTTTGGTTTTCCAAAGTCCAACCCAAAGCCCTATACATTAGACTTATAGATAATTAATAAATATTTATTAATTACTAATATATATTAATATATTAATAAATATTATAAATAAATTATATGATATATTATAATATTAATATAATTAATATTAATAATATAATTAATTTGTATTAACTAATATAATATAAATGAAGATATGTTAGTCAAAAAATAATAATTTTAGATTATGTTTGCTCGATAATTCAATATGAAAAAATAGATATCTTTTTTAATAATATTTATTTTATATTCTTTTTTATAAAAATAGATATAGAACTCATCACTTATTTTATCAATTCTTATCTATTTTTCATATTAAATATGATAATTTTAGATATAATTTATTTATCTATATCAAATTATCTCTAATCAAATGGTCTAAAGTAAGTAGTCAACCACAGTAATGGGAATGATACTCGCCAATCACTTTTACTAGATACCACGCCCTCTAAATGGGTCCATACCCAACGAGTGAGAAGAAAACAGAAAACCTTAAAAACTTTAAGCTAATAAAAACATTAGAGTTAGATATTATATTTATAATATACATAAAGATATAATTTATTTTTGTCTTTATATGTAGGGTAATTTCGTCACTTGATGTGCAGATAGAGCACAGGACCACCGTACTTTCCCCTCCCTGACTGTTGTTTTCCGTGTTTGATGACGTCAGTAACTGCCATTACTTGCCTGCTCCAGTCCTCTGACTGGACTCTTTTTCAAATAAATTGATGGTACAAAATAAAAAAATATCAGCTTCATTTATTTTATACCACTGTGTATAATACTGTTCTTAGTCGGAAAAAGTGGCGGAAAAAAATATATATTTCTATATAATATTAGCTAAGAAAATGGCAACTAATTATAGATATTCCGTATAAAAAGGATTAGAGTTATGGAAATCACACTTTTGAAATGAAATTGTTTATGCCTTGATATAAGAAGAGGCGTGATAAAAATAAAAAATGAATAGAATAAAATAAATATAATTCCATTAATTCCTAAATGGAATTAGGTATGGCTGAATGGCACGTGAAACTTTATTATTGCTATAGTTTTCAATTGTTTGCTCAAAGTAGTATCTCATTTCTCCCAGTCCAACAATACTAATAGATGGGAGTTTCTTATTAAGAATTGAGTGGAACGTATGATTCTTTGTTAAAACTATGATTTCTTCTATAGTCCATCTTGACCAAAACTTTGCTCAAAAACAACAATTTGTGGTCTTAACTAGGGGATCAACCAAGCCACTGGAAAAGGCGTGGAGCATTATTGATGCAAATTACGGGGCATTATAACCCTTGTAGCGGATATATTTGAAAAGATGATGATGGGGACCATCTTTCTTCTTCTGTGTCATTTAGATAACCATTCAGTCTTGCAACTCATGCACCCAACTGAGTAGTCGCAATAATTTTGGAGCCATCATGTTAAGATTCATGTGAACACTTGTGTGTAATTGGAAGCAATCTTTTGTTGGGTCTTTTCTCTTTTCTTTTGCCCTGTTGCACGCATCATATACGATGAGGGTCAAAAATTATTAAACTGGACGCGTACCTTTTCTTCTTCTTCTTCTTCTTCTTCTTCTTCTTCTTTTGTGTGGATCCATATGCTTGACTTAAATTATTTGATCATTATTGCTAACTTGCATGCTAAATTTCTATACGCGCAGGATATATTGAAGTGATCAACCAACCACACCAACCGTTCCGATAAAGCTCTTGGACTGTCTTTTTCCTGTGGTTAAGTCCACCTACTTCATCATAGTTAATCAATGGAAGAAATCAAAGTTCACCTCATCCACCTAATAATGTATGTAACAACTGCCCTCTGGATTAGGTTCGTTACAGAGATGCGTACTGTTTTCTTTATTTTTTTAAAAATTAATTTTTATCGTCAAGCATTTGATCTAAATACCTTTAAGCGAATGTTACCAATATTTCAATTAATTAGGTCAAGATTTTAGTTATGTTAAGCACACTAACTAGGTCAAAGTACAATCATGGATGGAGCGACTATTTATAATATTAGGCTGCTAATATTTTTTGCTTAAAATCTGATTATCCACTTAGGGCCTGTTTGGTCAAGCTATAAAAATCAGCTTATTTTGAAATTAATTTTTTTTTCAAATAAAGTTTCAGAAAAAAAATATTTTGAGAAAAAAATAATTTGTGTTTGATGGAATCATTTGATAAATACTTTTATTAGTATTTGAGAAGCAATTTATTCTTGACAAATATTTCAAAAAAAATATTTTTAACTATCAAATTATAAAAAAAAAGCATATATAGATTTACTTTATAATTAATATTATTTAAATAGATAAATAATTTTAAATATTTATTATGATTAATTTTAATTTAATTTTTAATTTTTATTTAATTAAAATAAAATAATAAAATAATAAAAATATATATTAAAATTTTAATCAATATAAATATAATTGAATCAAAGATAATACGTATTGAACATTTTACATAATTTTTATATGATAATACACATGTATCAAAATACATCATTCACTAAATAATGGAAGGGTTAGGATAGGAATAGTTATGGTAAATAATAATTTTGAGTAAAGATATTATTATTTTAAAAAAAATTAATTTTTTACTTCTGCTTCTGCTTGTGTTTCTAAAGAGAAGTTCTAATTTTCTTTTTCCTTCATGTAGCAGAAAACTGCTTCTGCTACCACTCAAAAGTAGATTATTTTTAAAATAAGTATGATCAAATATTTTATTTTTTAAAATAAATATTTTTTTAAAAAATAAGTTTTTTTTTTTTTTTTTCTCTCCAAAACTTGGCCAAACAGTTTCTTAATCAGTTAAATAACTTTTTGACCGGTTATCCTTAGCCAATCAACACATTTAGACTAGCTAGGTAAGTACCCTTTTTTTAAATTTTTTTTCACTATGGTTGGGGGGCCTGGCATGGTTCCTCTTTTCGGTAGTATGGCCCCTTTCTCCCCCTTCCTTTCCCGATCCCGACAGTGTCATGCTGTGTGTGTGTGTGTCGTAGCCAATTCTAGCCAACTAGCACAGTTCTGCTAGTTATTATTTTTGATAGTTATTGAACGCATAGTTGCTGAAATCTAACCATTTTCATTCAAATGGAAACGATGCATAAGCCCCTTGTTGTTCATATAGCATGAAAATGGATATGAACTATATTTTTTGCAACCAACATCATTTTTATCATCTTAGTATGAAAGATATGACTAACTAATTAGCACCCAAATAACCCTGATTTGCTATCCTTGAATCAAACACAGCCGAATAACCTTGATTATAGGTATTCTACTTATCTACAGCCTATAAAAGCTGCTGGTGAGGCATGTTGACCATCACCATCCCTTGGAATAACAAGCATCCTGTGGTTTCTCTTTTAGTCTTCAATTAAAATAATAACACACCTCTTGAAGAAGATAAAAAAAAAAGAATAGTATTTATATTTAAAATAATACAATTTTAGTTATTGTTGTAGAATTTAATTGATACCGAATCGAACTGAAGTGGAGAAGGATGAGGTCGCCCTCGATGACCTGCAAAATAAAGTTCCATCCGAAGTCAGTGGTAGTGGCCCCGGTAGGATCCTTCGATGATCAAGTCAGTTCTTCTGGCTAACAGAAATGGAGTGCTCAGGAAAGAGTTCGGCAAAATTTCGGAAAGGAGAAGAGAGCTTAAAGAAAACGTATCTGGAGGATCCCTTTTTATAGATGGAGCTTGATTGATGGTGATGGCCATACTATCTGGTAGTGGACTGCTCGAAGCCGCGTGAGATTTGATACGGAGAGGAAGATGTCATCAGGCTGATAGTGATAGCCATACCGTTCAATAGCGAGCCGCTCAAGGCCTGATGGAGTCTGTCATGGAGGGGAGTACCGCCTGTAGCGTCATCTGTAGCAGACTGATGGCGATCATTTATCGAGATTTAATGGTCGTAGTTTGGAGGAAGCAGACGTTGGTTGGTGAAGAACTTCGACATATATTAATTTCAGAGGAGTTCGGACTCCTGAAGGGAATACGTTTAGAGGGGATTATCCGGGAGTAATCCACTGAAGGAATCCGACTGAAGGAGAAGTCCGGAAGGAGTTCGACTCCTGAAGGAGTTCGACTCCTGAAGGAGTTCGACCGAAGAAGAAGTCCAAAAAAAGTTTGGCTCCTGTAGAAACTTGACTGAAGAAGGAGTTCGACTCATCCAGAAACTTGACTGATGGAGAAGTCTGAAAGGAGTTCGGCTCTTATAGAAATTTGACTGAAGGAGGGATCCGGAAGGAGTTCGACCACTGAAAGAGTTCGACTGGGGCTCGACCGTTGAGGAGTTTGGTCGGTTGAAGGAGTTCAGCTAAGGTTTGGCCGCTGGAGGAGTTCGACTGGGGTTCGACCGTTGGAGGAAGAATTCTCGATTGAAGCTCTTCCGTGATTACCGATTGTATTAGGCTAAGCATCAGACTGAACTTCGGCAAGAGCAAAATTTATCACGAACAATAATCCTCCCACTTTCAAGTTCGAAATTCGAAGGAAGAGAGTATAAAAAAGGCAACTGTTGAAGTTCTTTTTTGAACTCTACACCGTTGAGATTGAAGCTTGGCGGAGATCTTATCTTCAGCTGAGATTGACGTTGAAGTTGAAGCTTGGAAAAGATTTTATCTCCAGTCGAGGTTGACGTTCAAGTTAAAGCTCGAAGGAGATCTTATCTCCAATCGAGGTTGAAGTTGAAGTTGAAGCTCGGAGGAGATCTTATCTCCAGCCGAGGTTGAAGGAGATCTTATCTCCTATTGATGTAAAAGCTCGGGGGAGATTTTATCTCCAACCGAGGTTAAAGAAGATCTTATCTCCTATTGACATAGACGTTGAAGCTCGGAGAAGATCTTATCTCCAGTCGAGGTTGAAGGAGATCTTATTTCTTATTGAGATTGACATTGAAGCTCGGAGGAGATCTTATCTCTAGCCGAGGTTGAAAATATCTTATCTCCTATTGATGTAGAAGCTCGGAGAAGATCTTATCTCCAGCCGAGGTTGAAGAAGATCTTATCTTCTGTTGACGCAGACGTTGAAGCTTGGGAGAAATCTTATCTCCAATCGAGGTTGAAAAAGATCTTATCTCCTGTTGACGTAGACGTTGAAGCTCGAAGGAGATCTTATCTCCAGCCGAGGTTAAAAGAGATCTTATCTTCTATTGAAGTTGACGTTGAAGCTCGGGGGAGATCTTATCTCCAACTAAGGTTGAAGAAGATTTTATCTTCTGTTGATGTAGAAGCTCGAGGAAGATTTTATCTCCAACCGAGGTTGAAGGAGATCTTATCTCCTGTTGACGTAGAAGCTCGGAAAGAGATCTTATCTCCAGCCGAGGTTGAAGGAGATCTTATCTCCTGTTGACGTAAAAGCTTGGAAGAAATCTTATCTCCAGCCGAGGTTGAAGGAGATCTTATCTTCTATTGATGTAGAACCTCGAAGAAGATCTTATCTCCAGCCGAGGTTGAAGGAGATCTTATTTTTTATTGTTGTCGGGCATAATGGGGCCATCGTCGGGGCCTTTCCTCTCATCCTATCTAAAATAAACGAGGCCTTCGACTTTGCTCATGTTAGGATGAGATTCTCCTCTTGTTCCTAACATGGTGTGAGGACACATAAGGGCCGTTGTCAAGGCCTCTTCCCCCATCTTGTCTAAAATAAACAAGGCCTTTGACTTTACTCGCGTTAGGATGAGGTTCTCCTCCTATTCTTAATAGGCTGTGGGAGCGCATAAGGACCATTGTCAGAGCCTCTTCCCCCATCTTGTCTAAAATGAACGAGGCCTTCGACTTCACTCACGTTAGGATGAGGTTCTCCTCCTGATCCTAACAAACTATAGGGGCACATAAAGATCATTGTCAGAGTCTCTCCTTTCATCTCATCTAAAATGAACAAGGCTTTCGACTTGCTCATGTTAGGATGACGTTCTCCTCCTGTTCCTAACATGATCACTATTGATTGCTTCTTTCCTGTCATTAGATAGTTTTTGTACTGAGAAACAATAATGTTGAAATGAAGGAGTTTTATTGAAGAAAAATTATCGATAGTACATTCTCAGATTTTTTGAGTCTTAAGGTCGTGTGAGCGTTGTTCCTTCGAGCTTTTCAGACGATAAGTTACGGACCGGACGACCTTCTCTATTTCATATGGGCCTTCCCAATTTGGGACAAGCTTTCCCTGATTCTGAGGCTGAGAGATGGCGGCTTGCCAAAGTACTAAGCCTCCCCAGAGATAGCGTTGATGATGTCGGAAGGCGGTCGATCTCCTTGTTGTTCCTCCCTCATTGCTGATTTTAGCTATGGTAGCGCCATTAGCCTGCTTCAGGCCAGTGTCTATGGAGCATTGAGGAGGACGTAGTTGTGAAACCTTTAGGGGGGAGAACTTTTTCGTGCCCTTCTATCGGGGCTTCTTTGATAATGAGCTCGAGGGAAAATTTGGCCTTGCTTGCACTCGGAGGAGAGTCCATGAGTACGGCCGAATTTCATTCGGCCCTCCATCAGTCGCGGGTTTGCTAGACTCGCCCGTCTGTCGCTCTTTTATGGCATCTTCATCCTTCAACTTGAAGGCTTGTTCCGCACAGGTATATCCCTCGATCCGAGCTAGCAGATCGATAAAATTTTTGGGATACTTCTTCTCCAACCTCCAACGCAACAGTATTAAATTGGATGACATAAGTTCGGATGGATTTTTCTTTCTTCTGCTTGACGTTCATCAGAAAATCCGAACCTCAGCGCGGACGTCGACTGCTGACGAAATGAGCCACAAACTGATGGCTCATCTGAATAAAGAAGAAGATCATATCCGACTTCAATGTCGAGTACCAATTTCTTATTGCTTCCTTTACGGTAGATGAAAAAGCTCGACATAATATGGCGTTTGGTGCGCTATGGAGCAACATCATGGCTCGGAAGGCTTTCAGGTGATCGACCGGATTGGAGGTTCCATCGTAGCTTTCAAATTGAGGAAGCTTGAAGTTTGGCGGAATGGGCTCTTACATAATTTGGAGAAAGAAAGGAGGATTGGTGCGAACGCCATCATGGTGAGCTGGGGCGACGTGGCCGAGCTCCTCAATCCATCGATCTATCCTCCATAGTTTCTTATCAAGGACGTCAACTCGATCGTAGGTCTTGAAAGGCTTTCGACCGTGGATGGAGAAGGTCTCTTCTGGAGAAGAACCATGATCCAAGCAAAAAATTCTCTGCTCTCTGTTTCTCCTTTCTAGGGGTGACGGGTATGCTAGCCCAAGTGCTCCTTCTTGGGATCGATTCTTGACATTCCGATGGTGGATTTTTTGGCAAAACCACCACCAAAGGCTGCCGTATGGCCTGTACCATTTCGGTGAGGCCCTGAATCCGCTACATCAGCAGGTTAAACTGCTTCGGATCTACCATGGCCATCGGTGGAGGAGGTGGTTGAAGCGCTGGCGATGGAGCAAGAACAGATGGATCTGGCTCAGACCTGATGGCAGAAGCTGTAGATCTCCGGATAGTCACTTTCTTTGGAGGCATTTCTTGGGATTGAGAAAGATGATGGAGATGAACCTTGAAGAAGAAGGTCGACAGGATCGACTAAGCACTTCTTTAAGAACAAGGGTACCTCAGAAACTGAGGGTCCTTCCTCTAGTGCCAATTTTTTTGGTGCAGAATCTGATTGATGCTGGATCAAGTTGGAGTGGAGGAGGATGAGGTCGCCGCCGGTGACCTACAAAATATAGTTCCATCCGAAGTCGGTGGCGGCGGCTTTGGTAGGATCCTCCGATGATCAAGTCAGCTCTTTTGGCCAACAGAAATAAAGTGCTCAGGAAAGAGTTCGACAGAATTTCGGAAAGGAGAAAAGAGCTTAGAGAAAACGTATATGGAGAATCTCTTTTTATAGATGGAGCTTGATTGATGGTAATGGCCATACAATTCGGTAGTGGACCGCTCGGGACCGCGTGGGGTTCGGTACGAAAAAGAAAGTGTCGTCAGGCTGATAGTGACAACCATACCATCCGATAGCGGGCCGCTCGAGGCCTGATGGAGTCTGTCATGGAGGGGGGTGCTGTCTGTAGCATCATTTGTAGCAGACTGATGGTGATCGTTCATCGAGATTTAATAGCCGTAGTTCGAAAGAAGCAGGCGTTGGTTGATGAAGAACTTCGACATATATCAATTCTAGAGGAGTTCGGACTTCTGAAGGAAATACGGCTGGAGGAGATTATTCGGAAATAATCCGCTGAAGGAATCTGACTGAAGGAGAAGTCCGAAAGGAGTTCGACTCTTGGAGAAGTTCGGTCGAAGAAGAAGTCCGGAAGAAGTTCGGCTCCTGCAGAAACTTGACTGATGGAGAAGTCCGGAAGGAGTTTGGTTCCTATAGAAACTTGACTGAAGGAGGGATCCGGAAGGAATTTGGCTAAGGCTCGGCCGTTGAGGAATTCGGCCGGCTGAAGGAGTTCGGCTGAGGTTCGGTCGCTGAAGGAAGAATTTTCGATTGAAGCTCTTTCGTGATTACTGGTTGCATTAGGCTAAGCATCAGACTGGACTTCGGTGAAAATGAGATTTATCCCCAATATTAATTATGGTGCATCTTTTCTTGATGTTTCTCATCTATTTAATTCTTTTGCTGTGCACCATTTGATTGAGTGCTGCATCACCTATTATGATGCATTTTTTTCTTGGGGCTTCCGTGTGTATCTTGCGAGTTCCTAAATCCTTCGGGGAAGTCAAGCGACCGGGCCGGCCAAGCAACCTAAAGCCCCAAAATGAACAAACTTCATATCGGACTCCGGTGTTAGTTCCCAAAGTCCACCTGGACAAAAACCTACTAAGGCTTAGCTAGGATTGCCATTTTTCAGAATAATAATAATAGATAAATTTATAAAGTATTCAGGAATTTTGCATCGAAATTTGTATAATATTCTGCAGAATAATTTATTTGCTACAGCTCGAGATCGAACAACGTCTTTTTTTTTTGGGTTTTTTTTTAAAGAAGAGTTGGCTGCTAACCAGCTAAGCTAATATTCGACTTATTATACATTTTGTTGTATTGATAAGCATCTCCCGCAAAAGAATAGAAGGTTGCAAACAAAGGGTAGTCCCGTTTCTCTTATTTAACATTTTCTTTCCTATTATTATTTGATGATATATATATATATATATATATATATATATATATATTCAACTTGTTATTTTCCACCAAAGTTGTTAGGCTAAGGTAATATCAATTTTCATCTTTACTTTTCAAAATCTAACAAAAGTTCTGCACATGCTAATTATCATATCTCACTTAGTTTTAGATCATCTTTGTGTTGGTGAACTGGATCGTGGCTTTTAAAAATCAACAAAATCCTTTTGTTTTTTTTGGTAGAACAGCAAAATCGTGTGATGCCTACATTCGTGCTAGAGAAGATTTTGTACAACAAATGTACTAACTTTTCAAGAAAAAAAACTACTTGAGATGAATGCGTTAAGTGAGAGAAAGTCTAGCGAACAGAGAGAGAAGGGTCAAACATCAATTAGGATTTCATTCCCAGTGGAGGAGGAGGCCGGACAGCACCTTGATCGAGAGCGATCAGAGATGGGTTCGTCCCCTGGGGCAAATGGAAGGCCTAGCATAGCCAGAAAAGATGCGGTCATGGGGTCGTTGAGAGAGAATGCTCTGTTGACAGGTGGGGAATCATCATCCTGCAAATAGGGGAAGGAGAGGGCTTCCTCTCCTTGTGCTTCTACAGGACCAAAGGCAAACCAAACACAGCGGAAGGAAAGGGCTTCCTCTCCTAGTACTTCTACGGGACCGAAGGTGAATCGAAAAGGGGAGAAGACTAGCCTCCTCGAAGAAACATTGTTCAGAGACCGAAGTGAGGGCCAGATGGGGGACGATCATGGTCTCAGGTGGTTCAGGGTACTCGTGAGTTCAAATGGAAGACGTCCAAGGCAATAGAAGAAGAAATTCATAGCGGCACCGGAGCAGCAATTTACCCAGGTTGTTGCCTTTTCTAAAGAAGAAATAGAGCATTCTTCTGCCAAATGGAGGTATGCGCTTGGGGGAAAGTTCATTGGATCTGGCTTTCCTTCATTTTGGTCAAAAAGAAACAAAAATTAGATGGAATATCCAAAGGGATTTCCATGTTTCTTCTCTATCTGAGGGTCTATTGATCTTTCAATGTCCTTCTGAGAAGGATCGGGAAAGAATATTATAGAAAGGATCTTGGTCCTTAGCTGGGCAATTGCTGGTTCTGGAGCAATGGAGACCCCAATTTCAACTGGCCAAGGATATTGTTAGGCAAGGCTGTATCTGGCTGAGGTTACCAGATTTACCTCTTGAATCATGTGGCAAGAAAATAATATTCAAGTCAGCTGCTATAGCTGGAACACTAATGTACCTAGATGAATGGATGGAGACGTCCATCAGAATGCGCTTTGCTCGGGTTTGTGTTCGCATAGATGGAGACGTCCTCAGCCGAGCATCGCGTTGGAGTTTTTGTGACAACAAGCATCATTGAAGTAGTTGATCTAAATGGGTTGAAATGGATTGACCATAGCAGATTAAGCGACTTTGCATTCCAAACCAAATGTTTGCATGAAATCATGGAATTTGAGGATTTTTGGAATTGACCTGTCATATAAAGCTTGGGGTGGTTGACCTAGTCTATCGACCCTTGCATTAATAAAGCTTGTGGAAATGTCTTTCCTCCATTATTAGTCAATGAAGACCTAGTCCACCTACCTGCCTCGGTCTTAAAACAACTTTCTTAATTGACTTTATGAGTATCGCAGGGTGCCATACATATTATACGCGGTTCATCACAAAATGGATGGCCACACGCATTTATGCACGTGCATTAAATACTAAAAAAAAATATAAACTCTAGCGATATTTGGAAAGTTTGGATAGCTATCTATCACAAGATGGATGGCATCTAACCATGCATCCTATGATATTTTTTAAATATCGAGAATCCTATTTCGATGAAGATGTGCTTGATACTAACACTTTAAGCCTCATCCTAGCCCAAACTTGTTTTAGTTTAAGAACTGAAGGGGTAGGGGCTGCACGGTCAGGCCAGCAAGGATGGAGCCAAGAGAGGCTGGTGGGGCAAGGGTGGCAGGCTCCGAGGCCATGGAGTAGGAGGTGCCAATAGAGTTAGGGCAACTACGGTAGAGACTGGATCGGAATGGCGAGCTCTGAGCCATGGTGTAGGAGGTGCTGGTAGGGTTGGGACGACTAGAAGAGAGATAGGACCGGAGTGACGGGCTCGAGGCCGTGGTGTAGGAGGCATTGGTGGGGTCGGGACAGCCATGAGAGAGGTAGGACTAGGGAGGCTGGCTTGGGGCTGCAGCATAGGAGGCATTGGTAGAGTCAGGGCAGCCGCGGACGAGGCGGGGCCAAGATGGTGGGGTCGGGACGGCCGCATAGGAGCACTGACGGGCTCGGAAGAGGAGGGGCTGGGGCGACAGGCTCGGGGTCATGGTGTAAGAGGCACCGATGGGGTTGGGATACATGGGGAATAGGGAATGCTGGGAAGGACACATGGGGAGCGGAGGAGTAGAGATTTTTTTTTCTCAAATTTTTTTTCTCTCCAATAGGGTCAAGAGGATTTATTTCGGATGGACTATTACCGATGTCAAATTTACCATTGATAATACGATCGGCAAATCCATATTTTCTATGCCAGGTTATTAGCGACGACAGTTTCCATTGCTAATACCAATTTATTGTTCCTAATAATATTAATTTTAAAAAAATATTAAATTTTAATTTTAATTCTTTTAAAAAAATTTAACTATTACTGACCGTAAGTTTACCATCGGTAATATGGTCAGAAAAACCATATTTTCATTAGCAATGGCAGTTTCCATCTCTAATACTAAAAAGCCATCACTAATAATATTATTTTTTAAAAAAATATTAAATTTCAATATTAATTTTTAAAAAAACTTTTAAAATAATATTTTTAAAAAATTATTAGCGATGGTAAGAACTCCATCGCTATAGCCATCGCTAATAATTATAAATTTTTAAATTATATTTTAATATTAAATTTTTTTCTAGGTTATTTTTTGGAATGTTAAAAATAAATATTGAATTTTATTAAATTTTTAGGCTTAATTAATTTATGGATCAAGTTCTAATTAATTTAAATTAGATTTAATTTAATTAGGCTTGACTTAATTTGAGACTAATTAAGTTTTAGTGTTCCGAGTAGGACTTGGATTCAAAGTCTAATTGGATTAGGTTTGATAGAATTTTGAATTGAATTCTTGGCTTCTAAAAAAACTTAACTAATTTGACTCTCTCTAAAACTTTGGCAATTTTTAATAGGCAACATTGTAAGACAAGTTTTAACTGGAGTTTTGCAATACCTTGAGGTTCCTATTACTGGACGACACCTTCGGAGGTCCCATTGTATTGAGCTAGAGGATCCGATTCGTGGATGGCTGGAGGTTTGGCAGTCTAGAGTGCTGTCGCTGATGACAAGAGTTACTCTCATCAGGTCAGTTTTCAGTTCTATTTCTATGTATCTCCTATCTTATACATTACTCTGAAGATCCTTCTAGCACGGCTTGAGCATTAGTTTAGTTTTTTTTTTTTTTTTTTTTTGAATCTCATCCAAGGGGCAAGAGTTCATCTTGTATCCTAAGATGTGGTATGCCAACCAATCAGGAAGGGGGGCTGGGCGTTCAATGCTTGTAGGTCCGGCATGAGGCTTCATTTGCCTGACATGCTGTGAGATTTCTGCTTTAGCCTAACAATCCTTAGAGTGCGATAAAGTGCTTCAAGCATAGAAGTGGAGCAGGATGGATGATATTCACATCAGTCGAAGCAGTTCCTATATATGGAAGGAGATATATCATCATGCTCCTGATATTCTAGTCCAGATGATATGGTGTTTAGGATATGGACAGTCGATTGACCTCTTATGGGATCTGTGGCTATCTAAGCTTCCTCTGAGTTGGTGGCCGACCTACATCAACAAGGAGATTGGTGATAAAATACAGGTGTGTGACCTTTTCCAGCTATAGGAGAGGAGCTGGAATGCGCAATTGGTTGCTAGGCTCTTCGACAATTAACTGGCGGAGAGAGTGATGTCTCAAGTAATCTCCAATCAGAAGGGATCAGATGTCAGGGTTTGACAGTCATCGTGCATCTCTAGGACAATGATCAGAGAATCAGCTCAAATTGGATTCAAATTAAATCAAAATTAAAAATAATTTTTTTAATTAATTTTAATTTAATTTAATTTAATTAAGCTTGACTTAATTTGAGGTTAATTGAATTTTATAATCTAGTTAGAACTTGAATTCAAAGTCTAATTGAATTAGATTTGATAGAATTTTGAATTAAATTCAAATCGGATTAGAATTGAATTCGAATTGAACCTAAATTAAAAATTATTTTTTTTAAAATTAATTTAAATTAGATTAAATTTAATTAAGCTTGACTTAATTTAAAAATAGTTAAATATTACTATCCAAGTAGGACTTGGATTCAAAGTCTAATTGAATTTAGATTAATAGGTTTTTGAATTGGATTCAAATCAGATTCAAATTGGATTCGAATTGAATTTAAATTAAAAATTATTTTTTTAATTTATTTAAATTAAATTAAATTTAATTAATCTTGACTTAATTTAAGACTAATTAAATTTTATAATCTATGTAGGACTTGCATTCAAAGTCTAATTGAGTTAGGTTTGACATGACATCAAATTGGATTTAAATCAGATTCGAATATAATCATAGATCAAGTTCTAATTAATTTAAATTAGATTTAATTTAAGTAAGATTAACTTAATTTAAGATTAATTAAATTTTATAATTTAAGTAAAACTTAAATTTAAAGTCAAATTGAATTAGGTTTGATAAGATTTTGAATTCGATTTGAATCAAGTTCGAAATTTGAATCCAATTTGAATTGAATCTAAATTAAGAATAATTTTTTAATTAATATAAATTAAATTAAATTTAATTAGATTTGACTTAATATGAAGATAATTAAATTTTACTATCCAAATAGGACTTAGATTAAAAGTCTAATTACATTAGGATCGACAGGATTTCAATTTGGATTCAAATTAGATTTGAATTAAACCCAAATTAAAAATCATTTTTTTTAATTAATTTAAATCAGATTTAGTTTAACTAATCTTGACTTAATTTAAGGCTAATTAAATTTTATAATTCAAGTAGGACTTAGATTCAAAGTCTAATTAAATTAGGTTTGGTAGGATTTTGAATTAGATTCAAATTAAACTTAAGTTGTATTTTAGATTATTAGTAATAAAAAAATAGTCGTCACTAATTTTAAGGCTAATAATATTTTTTTAATATTTTTTTTAATTTATTATTAATATTTTTTTAAAAAAATTATTAGCGATAGAATGATTTTCATCGCTAATAAGAAAAATATGTCATTGCTAATAATTATTTTATATATAAATATTATAAAATGGTTTGAAAAAATTAAATAATTTTAGTGATGGTATAAGTAAAAAAGCCATCGCTAATAGTTTATGTTGGGGATAAATCCCGCTCCTGCCGAAGCCCGGCCCAACGCTCAGCCCAATGTAACCAGTAGCCGCTGAAGAGCTTCAGCGCCAGGCGCCAGGCCGAACCCTTAACACGGCCGAACTGCCTAGAGGCCGAACCAGCGAAGTCCTCTCAGCGGCCGAACTCCTTCGGACCGACTCCAAGCGACCGAGCTTCAATGAAGTCCTCTCAGCGGCCGAACTCCTTCGGACCGACTCCAAGCGACCGAGCTTCAAGCGAAGTCCTCTCAGCGGCCGAACTCCTTCGGACCGACTCCAAGCGACCGAGCTTCAATGAAGTCCTCTCAGCGGCCGAACTCCTTCGAGCCCGAACTCCTCAGCAAGAACTCCTCAGCAGTCGTCACTCAGGAGCCCGAACTCCTCAGCAGTCGTCACCTACGAGCCCGAACTCCTCAGCAGTCGTCACTGGGCCGAACTCCTCGGCGGTCGCCCTCATCAAACTTCGGCCGACCGAGCTCCCACCGAACTCTCAAGTGTCCAAGCCTCAGCCTAATAAGTCCAACGGCCGGCCGAACCCCAGACGGCCGGGCCGCGGCTTCTCAGCAGCCGAACCTCGTCTGCGGACGGGCCTTAGCTGCATACCTCTCGCCAGACACCTATGGGAGCCGAACTCCCTCCTATCTTCCTCTTCAGGAGCCCGAACTCCTCCGAAACAGGCACACGACGAAGGACCTTCATCCCTTCATTCGGCGAGCTCTGCAACCATCACCATCAGTCAGTCCGCCGCACCATCAGTCAGTCCGCCGCACCATCAGTCAGTCCACCGCGGGCGATAGCGACCCGCCTGTCAGGCGGCGATGGCTGCCACCCTCCATCCGCCGTATGCGGCGCCAGTGAGACTGACTCCGCCGAACCTCGAGCGGCCCGCCAGCACGCGGCTGCAGTTGTCACCATCAAGCTCCACTATATAAAGGATCCTCCCGACACTAACTAAGGCTAAGCTCTCTGAACTCTCGACTCTCTAAGCTCTCCCCCACATCTCTAAGCTCCGGAACTCATTCCGGGCACTCCATTACTGTTGGTCGGAAACTAACTTGACCGTCGGAGGGTCCTGCCGGAGCCACCACCCCACCGGTTCCGGGCGGGACTTCGTTTTGCAGGTCCCCGGCGGACGCCCAGCGGCCTTCGATTGCGGCGACCTCCGGCGGCGACGGATTTCTGCACCAACAGATTGGCGCCGTCTGTGGGAACGAGGGATTGAACCTTCGAGGTTCCCTTGTTCTTAAAGGAGTGCTCGGCGACGATTTCCCTCCCCTGCTCCGGATCTCTCTCCTCCCTCTTCAGTATTCCTTTTCTGAAAAGAAAAATGCCTCCCAGAAGAACCTCGACCCGGAGGTCGGCAGCCTCCGCGGCCCGATCCCGTTCGGGTCCGTCCGCTCCCACTCCGGCCCCGGCGACGCGGGCCCGCTCCGTACTCGCGGTAGATGCGGAGCGGTTCGACCTGCTTGCCCAGCAGGTCCGCGATCTTACGGAGGCGGTGCAGGCAGTGCAAGCCACGCATTCGCGAGGTCCAGCGCCCACTCGACCGGCGCGGGGTTCCCCGGAGCCCGGGAATCCAGTCCAGGAGCGACCGATGTGGGCTACCCAACCTCCGGCCCTCGGGAGAGAAGGGGCAGCCGGCAAAGAGCCCCTGCTCGGACCGCGGCTCAACCCAGGGAGAAGCTTCGCACCCCTTCCGCGAGAAGACCTTGGGGATTAAGGATCGCGAAGATTTCCTGGACCAAAGGCTCTCATGGAGATGGGACGGACGCATAGAAGAACTTCGTCATACTCCTTCCTCCCGCGGTAACGATATTTGCACTGATCCTCCCTTCTCACAGAAAATTATGCAGGAACAGGTACCACCGAACTTCAAGCTCCCGCATTTTCGAAAGCTACGATGGGACCACCTGACCCGGTCGACCATTTGGAGGCCTTCAGGACGACGATGTTACTCCATGGCGCGCCTGATGCCATTTTGTGTCGGGCTTTCCCTTCTACCCTCAAGGGAGCGGCCTAGGAATTGGTACTCGGCGCTTAAGCCGGGCACCATCCTGTCGTTTGACCAAATGAGTCAACAATTCGCGGCCCACTTCGTCAGCAGCAAACGGCCGCGCAGAGGCTCGGATTCCTTGTTGGCCATCAGGCAAAAAGAGGGGGAACCCATCCGGGCTTACGTCACCCGGTTCAACGCTGCCGCGCTGGAAGTCCGGAACCTGGACCAATCAGTTGCTATGGCCGCCCTCAAGGGCGGCCTTCAGAAGAACGACCTGCTGTTTTCCCTGGAAGAAGAAATATCCCAGGGACTTCGCTGACATGCTAGCTCGGGCCGAAAGCTATGCCCGGGCAGAAGAGGCTTTCGAAGGCCAAGGATGGTGAAGCTCGCGACAAGCGACGAGTAGGCAGAGCGGGAAGGCCTGCCGAAGGAAAGAAAGCGCACCGAAGCCTGGCCGCATTCCCGAACTCCCCCTGGTCGCGGGCGTGCCCGGACTCCACCTCAGGCTCGGGGGCGGGAAGCCACCGGACGGAAGGGCGCGCCGAAGTTCTCCTCGGCACCGAAGTCCCACCCGACGCCGAAGTTCCCCCTCGGCGCCGAGGTTCATCCCCACGACGAGGCCCGTCCCCGCGCCGAGGTTCTCCCCTCCGACGGCGTTTTCACAGCTACGCCCCCCTCAACGCCCCGAAGGCTCAAGTGCTGCTGGAGATCAAGGGACGACTTCCGGAGCCGGAGAGGATGCGTTCCCATCCCAGAAAACGCAACCCCAACAAGTTCTGCCTTTACCACCGTGACCACGGTCACGATACCGAGGAGTGCATCCAGCTCCAGGACGAAATCGAGGAGCTGGTCCGGCGGGGCAGGCTTGGCCGATTCCTGCGAAGACGATCTAAAGAGCAGGAAGATCGGCCGAGAATGTTGCCGCCGATTGGGGAAGATCGGCAGGAGGATCGGCCGTCTCTTGGCGTCATTAACACCATCTCGGGAGGACCGCAGCGGGAGAAAGACCGACGAATCCGAGGGATCGGCAAAGAGGCAGAGGACCTCGGAGCCCGTGACCTTCACCGAAGGCAGACGCCCAGGGGATCCAGATTTCCGCATAACGACGCGGTTGTAATCTCTTTAAACGTCGCTGATTATGATGTACGCCGCGTTTTGGTGGATAATGGAAGTTCGGCGGACATATTGTTTTACGATGCCTTCTTAAAAATGTCCCTACCTGACACCCGCTTAGGACCTGTAAATTCCCCCCTGGTGGGATTTGCCGGACACGCCGTTCCGGTCGAAGGCATGGTGACTTTGGCGGTGACGGCGGGCCAATCCCCAAAATTGGCCAAGGCGCGGATCGACTTTTTTGTCGTGAGGACCCCGTCCGCCTATAATGCAATCCTTGGGCGACCCAGGCCTTAACGCGCTACGGGCGGTAGTGTCAACCTACTACTTAAAGATGAAATTCCCGACGAGCCATGGAGTCGGCGAAGGTCAGAGGAGACCAAGCCCTGGCAAAGTACTGCTACTCAATCGCCCTGCGCGAGGGAGACCGGCCCGACCCTTGCCTTGTTGACGGACTGGACGTCCGCGACGACCTCACTGAAGAACGGGGCGAACCTGCGGAAGACCTCGTCCCTGTGTCCTTACGCGATGGAGACCCGGGGCATGAGGTGCGGATCGGCTCCAACCTAGCGGCCGAGGTCAAGGGACAGCTCGTCGCTTTCCTCAGAAGGAATGCAGACGTCTTCGCCTGGGCCCCAGCGGATGTACCAGGGATCGACGCCGATGTCATAGAACATCGGCTGGCCATCGACCCAAGGCACCGACCCGTCAGAGAAAAATTACGCCGCCAAGCCCCAGAAAGACAGAAGGCGGTAGCCGAAGAAGTGGATAAGCTCCTTGAAGCCTGGACTCATCCGGGAGGTCAACTATCCGACCTGGGTCTCGAACGTGGTCCTCGTCAAAAAAGCAAACAACAAATGGAGGATGTGCGTCGACTTCAAGAAGCTGAACAAAGCCTGCCCAAAGGACAGCTACCCCCTGCCGAGGATCGATCAGCTGGTGGACGCAACCTCGGGCCACGAGCTCCTCACTTTTATGGACGCATTTTCTGGTTATAACCAGATACGCATGGCGCCCGAGGATGAAGAAAAGACCACCTTTATTACTGACCGAGGTCTCTATTGTTACAGGGTCATGCCTTTCGGACTCAAGAATGCAGGAGCCACCTACCAGCGCTTGGTCAACAAGGTCTTCAAGGGGCAGATCGGCCGCAACATGGAGGTGTACGTGGACGACATGCTGGTCAAAAGCCGAGCCTCGACAGACCACCTCGCCGACCTTGAAGAAACTTTCGGTGCGCTTAGGAGGCACAAGATGAAGTTGAACCCGACCAAATGCGCCTTCGGCGTGACCTCCGGAAAATTTTTAGGATTCATGGTGTCGAGACGCGGAATCGAGGCAAATCCCGAGAAAATCCGAGCCATCCAGGAGATGACTGCCCCGAAAACAATTAAGGAAGTTCAGCGCCTGGCTGGGAAGGTGGCGTCCCTTGAACCGCTTTGTCTCAAGGTCGGCCGAGCGGTGCCTGCCTTTCTTCCAGGTCCTCAGGCGACCGAAAGATTTTTGCTGGACAGCGGAGTGCAAACAGGCATTCGAAGAGCTTAAAAACTACCTCGGCGCGCCCTCCATTGCTGGCAAAGCCCGAACCTGGAGAAGGGCTGCTCCTATACCTAGCTGTCTCTCCAATGGCCCTGGCGGCTGTCCTGGTCAGGGAAGATGCGAAGGCGCAACAACCAGTCTACTACGTGAGCCGAGCCTTGAGGGACGCGGAGACCAGGTACTCCAAGTTAGAAAAACTAATTTACTGTCTTCTGATCGCAGCCAGGAAGCTCCGACCTTACTTTCAGGAGCATACCATCACGGTCCTCACGGACCAACCAATAAGAGCCGTCCTCCACCGAGCAGACGCTTCAGGAAGAATCGCCAAATGGGCGATCGAGCTCACGGAGTTCGACATCAATTACCGGCCCAGGCCATCGATCAAGGCTCAGATACTGGCGGACTTCGTGCTGGAATGCACCGCACCAGTTCGAAGCCGAGCTTGAATCAAGCGAGACTATCATCGGAGGGAGACCAGGCCCCGACGAAGCCGAGCTGTGGCGGTCGAGCTTCCCTGAAGAAAGGGCCGACCTTCTTGAAGGCGCCTGGGTTCTGCATGTGGATGGCTCATCCAACTCTAGCGGGGCCGGCGCAGGGCTGGTCCTGGTTAGCCCCGAGGGGATCGTCACCGAGTACGCATTGCGCTTCGAGTTTCCCACAACCAACAATGGGGCCGAGTATGAAGCGCTGATAGCCGGGCTGCAGATAGCCAGGGAATTGAAGGTGGGTCGGCTTCAAGTCTATAGCGATTCCCAGTTGGTGGTCGGTCAGGTCGGCGGCAGCTACGAGGCGCGGGAGGAAAGCATGGTGATGTACCTCGGGAAGGTGAAGAACTTAATACCAGCCTTCGACAGCTTCGACATTCGGCACATCCCAAGGACCGGGAATACAAGGGCCGACCTCCTCTCCAAGTTGGCCACCTCTGCCCCGGCCGAACTACCAAAAGAGGTGTTTCTGGAAACTCTGAAGTGCCCGACCACCGAGGAACCTCAGGCCGTCCTGCGGACGGACTTCGAGCCCAGCTGGATCGATCCGCTGATCGCCTACCTCGAAGAAGGGGTCCTCCCCCACGACCGGAGAGAAGCTCGGAAGCTCAGGAGTCAAGCCTCCCGCTACGTCTTGTACGAGGGCAGGTTATATAAAAGGTCGTACTCCCTCCCGTTGCTGAGGTGCCTCCGACCCTCTGAGGCCTGCATCGCGCTACAGGATGTCCACGAAGGACTCTGCGGAAGTCACGCGGGAGCCAGATCCCTATCGCAAAGACTACTTCGGCAAGGGTACTACTGGCCAACCCTACTTCGTGATTCCACGGAATACGTGAAGAGGTGTGACCGCTGCCAGAAGAACGCCAGCGTGCAAAGGCAGCCGGCGTCCGAACTCACTCCGCTCACTGCACCCTGGCCCTTCGCGCAGTGGGGGATGGACATCCTCGGCCCCTTCCCAACGGCGTCCGGACAACGGAAGTTCCTCCTGGTCGCGATTGACTACTTTACCAAGTGGGTCGAGGCGGAACCACTAGCGAAGATCACCGAGGCCAAGGTGCA